>QPKB01000002.1:29141750-29468985 GCA_003546025.1 Camphora micrantha | reverse complement strand
CCCTAGGCAAGAAAGTTGCTGGGAAAAAGGAGAAAGGAGGGAGATGAGTGCTTATATAGCATTTGCAAGTGGCTCCACCTCTTTGGAAACTTGGAAGGCTGAAATAGTAGTCTTCGGCATCTCGGATGAAATCGACGAAGAAGAAAGAAATGATCGTCGAAATTTCTACTTTCCAAAAAGTATATGTTTCACGGGTTTCGGGAATATTAAATTTTGGGTACAGATTTAGTGTAAAAAGACTGTTTTGCCAAGAAGATAGAAAAGTCGAGTTTCGGGATTCGAGACGGGAACGGATCAACATGAAAGTTGAAGGGATTAACAAAATAAGTAAATCGGGATATAACACCAAATCAAAAGAATCTCGAGTAATCCCCCAAGTACACGTAAGTCATAAAAAGGAACCCCCAAAGGGCCCCACTAATTCCAAAGGCACTCAAAATTCCCCAAAGCTATGACAAAGCTATTCTAAACCAACTAAACCAAAATCCACTAAACACACTTAGCACTAACACGCAACTTAATTAGTACTAATCGAGGTCACTCGGGTCGAGGTCTTACACCAGGTTCTGGAACAGTCCGCTCGAGCGAATCCAAATCCGCTCGAGCGAACAGGTTACCGGATTTTTCTTTTTGGAAGTCCGAGATTTTCATCATGGGATGATGGATGGCATCCTTTACCCCGCGAGCTGACCGGTCAGCTCGACCCCCGCCGGGAGACACCCCCGGACCCCCTCTGCGAGGCGCATGTTATATAGAAGTGGCAACATGATTTTGTGAGTTGTATGAGATACTAACTTGCAGGTGATAATGTCATCTCCATATGGCCCCACAATTTTTACTTTCTTTTATATGGTTATTGGTTTATTTGTGGCTAAGTGTAAAGGGCATCATGGTTTCCTTGGTTTCTCGAGAAAAGGCAAGGCATGTTGAATTTCCCTATAGCCCTTTTATTTCCATGTTTAGATTACCATGTAAGTCTCATCCATGAGGCATAGGAATTTATGTAATTTTCATTAATTTGTAAATTCTAGTGATGTCCGAGACGAAGAAGGAAAGTGAAGTTGGACTCCTAATAAAAGAGTTTGAAGATTACCAAAAGAGTTGTGGAGATGCCCAAAGAGTTTGTGGAATCCCAAAGTTTTGGAAAGTCTAGAATTCCAAGAAGTCTATTCCGCTTGGGCCATGTGGAGCAGAGGACTAGTTTCTATTTTTAGCACTTTCTATTTGTGGATGGTTGCTTATTTTTAGAATGTTTCCAAATCTAATCCAAACATAGCAGTTTCCAAAATTGGTCAAATCAAATTAATTTTTGGAAAAAGTTCTATTTAGAGTTGGTGGGCCCATGAGATGGATCCATTGGTAACACTAATTCAAAAAGCTGGACTTTCCTTAAAATAACTTGACTTGGAACCAATCATTGGTCATATCATGAGATGATTTGATGTCTATATATAAGAGCCCATATACCTATAAGGAAATCCTCAATTCTAAGATATTAAGTGGGAGCGGGCATTTATATTTAAAAAATCCCCATGGTTTTCCACCATATGTTCATTGTAAGGAAAGTATTAGCCTCGCGCCATCTTGAGAATGGCTGTTCCCCACGGAGGGCTAGTATTTGTCTGGTTACTAGATATGGATCTCCTAAGGATAGTGTTGGTGAGACGGGGCGAGGGCCCACTCCCCAAGGAGGAGCTGCCCGCAACGGTTGTCATGCAATGCTAGTTGGTGGGTCACACACTTAACTAAAATAATGATGTAGTAGTATCCCTAAGGATTTGCCTCATGTATTTTTAGAAACCGAAGCAAATCGGGAGTCACACATTATTTGGAATGAGATACCTAGATAATAATAAATGATGGGGATCATGGATAGTTAGTCATAATAATAATTTTGACCAACTTTGATCCGCACTAATTTAGGTGGTATTTGCACTCCCCAAGGAGGCATACCCCGAGGATTGGGATTCCGATGTATTCTGAATTTTTTGGTTATGAGGATTCCCACATAAATTTGGTAGAATACTAAACCCTAATGTCATTTAAATTCATTAATTGAATGTATGGTTATGTGCTACAGTATTTCAAGCATTAATTCGAATACTTTCAATCCACTTGCGACCATCCTCAACCAGAATAAGTTGGTGGGATCCAACAACGTAGACTGGAAACAGAACCTGGATATTGTCCTGACTGCTTCAGGATATAATTATGTCCTTACCAACCCCCCCCCCCCCCCCCCCCCCTTGATGAGCCTGGCTCGGATGCATCGCAAGAAGAAAAGGAACTTTAGACCAAATGGGCCAAAGACAATGAGATGGCCCAATGTTACATCCAGGCATCCATGTCTAGTGTTTTGCAACACCAACATCAATCCTATAGGACTGCATATGACATTATATCGAACTTAAAGGAGATGTTTGCGGAACAGGGCAAGCCTGCTAGGCAGGCAGTTATGAGGGTGCTCATTAGCACCAAGATGGCTGAAGGTACATCAGTACAGGAACACATGTTGAAAATGATGGACTGATTAAATGAGTTAGACGTACTGGGAGCTGCGATTGATGCAGAATCGCAGATTGACAAAATCCTTGAGTCACTGTCAGAGTCATTCAACAATTTCAAAGTTAATTACGATATGAATAAAATGAATCTGACTCTGGCTGAGCTGTCTAGCCAACTGGTAGTGACTGAAGGAATTATGAAGAAGAAGCCAACTGCCCTAGTGACAGAAAAGTCAGATGCTAAGTCCAAGCCGAAAGGCAAAGGGCGGAAAGGAAAAAAGAAATCAGTTCCGAAGGGTCCTAAGGTGGAGAATGGTCCTAATGGTAGCGTGGCCAAGGCTAAGGGTATAGGGACCAAAGGAAAGTGTTTCCATTGTGGTAAGACAGGATATTGGAAAAGGAATTGTCGAGAATATCTGTCTAAGAAGAAGACCTCAGGTATGATTGAGTCACTTATTTCTGAAGTTAGTTTTGCAACTGGTACTTCAGAATCTTGGCGTGTGGACTCCGGGGCAACTAATCACATATGTAATACGTTGCAGGGGTTCAGGGAAACCAGGAGGCTTAGTGACGGAGAAATCATTGTCAACCTAGGATCTGACGCTAAGGCGGAGGCTGTTTCAGTGGGAGTCATTACTTAATGTTTTTCAAATAATAAGTTGGTTTTGTCAAACACATTATATGTACCATCTTTATGACGGAATTTAATTTCAGTTTCTAGTTTGGTGAATAAAAGTTATTCCATTACTTTTGGTACTGAAAAAGAGGAATGGTATTTTTGTATGTTCTGGCAAGGTAACCAATGGGCTTTATTTGTTAACTCCCACAATGTATGAGATACATGATACTGAAACAATTAATAAACCATGATTAAAGAGGAAGTCACCTTCATCTAATCCAACAAAACTTGGGCACTTGAGGCTAAGTCATATAAACCTAAATAAGATTGACAGGCTAGCGAAAGATGGTATCTTACCTTCACTGGTGGTAGAACCAATGCCTGTCTGCGAGTCCTGTCTGGAAGGCAAAATGACCAAGAGACCCTTTTCATCTAAGGGCAATAGGGCCAAAGATTTATTGAAATTAGTGCATACTGATGTGTGTGGACCCATTAATGTCACGGCCAGAGGAGGATATGAGTACTTCATCACTTTCATAGATGATTACTCAAGATATGGATACATATACCTTATGCACCGCAAGTCCGAGGCTTTTGAAAAGTTCAAAGAGTTTCGAGCAGAAGCGGAAAAGCAATTAGGTAAAAGTATCAAGACTCTTCGATCAGATCGAGAAGGGGAATATCTCTCTGCTGATTTTATGGGATACTTATCAGAGAATGGGATTTTATCCCAGTTGTCTGCTCCTGGTATGCCTCAATAGAATGGAGTAGCAGAAAGAAGGAACCGGACTCTTTTAGATATGATCAGGTCTATGCTGAGTTTCTCAGGATTACCTATATCCTTTTGGGGATACGCGTTGGATACTGCGATGTACATACTAAACCTCGTACCATCTAAGTCTGTACCTAAAACTCCCCGGGAGTTGTGGTCCGGGCGAAAGCCTAGTCTACAACATTTACACATTTGGGGTTTTCCGGCACACATGCTGAAGGTTAAGACGAATAAGTTGGAAATGAAGTCGGAAGTATGTACGTTTATAGGATATCCTAAGGGAACTAAAGGTTGGTTATTCTATAATCCCAGAGAGCAAAAAGTGCTGGTAAGCACCAATGCGGTTTTTCTGGAGGAAGATTATATGATGAACCGGAAATCTTTAGAAAAGGTGATCTTGGAAGAAACTCATGAGCAATCAATTCCAAATCCATAGAGAGACCGAACTTGAGGAAGAACCGCCCTTACCAGACCCAGTAGTTACACCGGTGCCTCGTTGTAGTGGGAGGACTGTCAGACCTCCTGATAGATTCTCGTTCTTGGGAGAGTCTTACGAGGCAGTCCCGGAAGAACCGGAACAAGATACTTGTAACTATGATGAAGCAATTAATGACATTGATTCGGGACGTTGGCAAAATGCTATGAAAGCTGAGATGGAATCTATGTACTCCAATCAGGTCTGGAGACTTGTGGACTTGCTTGCCAATATTAAACCTATTGGGTGCAAGTGGGCCTACAAGAGAAAAAGAGGACCAAATGGTAGAGTGGAGACCTTTAAGGCCATGCTTATTGTGAAAGGGTATACTCAGAAAGAGGGTATCCATTATGAGGAAACTTTTTCGCCGATAGCCATGCTCAAGTCCATCCAGATACTCTTATCCATTGCGACTCATCTTGATAATGAGATTTGGCAAATGGATGTCAAGACGGCGTTTCTTAATGGCCATCTTGAGGAAGACATCTATATAGTGCCGCCAGACGGTTTTGTAGCTAAAAACCAAGAGCAAAAAGTTTACAAACTGCAGAAGTCCATCTATGGATTAAAGCAGACATCCCGAAGCTGGAACATCCGTTTTGACCAGACAATCAAGTCATTTGGTTTTTGTCAAAATTCGGATGAGTCATGTGTGTACATGAAAAGTGAAGGTGATAGGGTAGTTTTTCTGGTTTTATATGTTGACGATATCCTTCTCCTCGGGAAAGACATAGGAATGTTGTCAACAGTGAAAATTTGGTTGGCTAAGACTTTTGATATGAAGGACTTGGGAGAATCTAGCTACATCCTAGGGATCAAACTCCATCGAGACCGGCAAAATAGGATGATTGGCTTATCTCAAGCTGCATATATAGATAATGTGCTGGTACGGTTTGCTATGCAAGACTCTAAGAAGGGTATTACACCTTTCAGGTATGGAGTGCACCTTTCCAAAGACCAGTGTCCTAAGACACCTGAGGAAAAGGAGCAGATGAGGTCGATACCATACGCTTCAGCTGTTGGTAGCCTCATGTATGCTATGCTATGTACTAGACCCGATATCTGTCATGCAATGGGCCTAGTCAGCAGATACCAGTCTAATCCAGGACCTGAACATTGGACTGCTGTAAAAGGTATTCTCAAATACTTGAGAAGGATTAGAGATTACATGTTGATTAATAGCAGTGATGAGCTCATTCCAGTCGGATACACAGATTCTGACTTTATGTCAGATAAGGATTCTAGGAAATCCACTTCTGGTTATGTATTTATGCTTGATGGCGGAGCAATCAACTGGAGGAGTATAAAATAGGAATGTACTGCTGATTTCACCTCGGAGGCTGAATATGTAGCGGCTTGTGAAGCAGCTAAGGAAGCAGTATGGCTCAAAAGATTCCTTATGTAACTTGGGGTGGTACCTTTGGCCCGACAGCCGCTCACAGTTTATTGTGATAGCAGCGGGGCAGTCGCTCAGTCCAAAAAACCCAGAAGCCATAAAAGCCAAAAGCATGTACAGAGGAAGTATCATTTAGTCAGAGAAATTGTACAGAGAGGTGATATAGCTATTACCAAGATAGGCTCTGCAGACAATCTGGCAAATCCCTTTACTAAGCCTTTGACTACTAAAGTCTTTGAGCAGCATGTAGATGGGATGGGCATGGAGATGCAACCCTGACTCGCATTGAGCCCAAGTGGGAGACTGTTAGATTGAATGGACTCGATCCATCAGATGATGTAATAAATTGATTAATTTCTTTATTTATCAATAATTTCATGCTTTCCTTTCATAAGATGAATGATGTTTTACTACTTAATGCACATGACCAATGCATATGACATAAATGGTTCATGAGATGAACTGGGTCCCATTAGTATATTAGATGTGATATGTGTATGATGAGATCCACACACGGGAGACATGTGTCACAAATCTTATACTTAAACATAATCACAACCGGTGATGAGACTGGGCATCTCATCTGATAAGGTTGCAGCGCTTTGATCACAATGAGATAGTGTGATTTATCTCAATCATCAGAATGTAAGATTCTGGATCACGGTGCTGGTACATTGGATGTATTGAAGGACCGTGAGAAACACCTTATGGAATACTGTCTCGAGTTTAAGGTTTGCTCTCATAATTCCCTAATAATAGGCTTTCAATCCTGAGACGTTGATGAACTCAAATTTCTATCTATTCATTTGCTTTGAGTCACCAATGAGTGATGCCAACTGTAGGTCAACACCTCGGTGTCTTGGGTAAGTGGTAGTAGGACTGTGGGAACATCCAATGGTCAAGATGGAATCTATCTATATTATCCTCTTGTGCCAATTAATGGATTTGTCATTAGTAAGTGCGCACCCATCTCGATTAAAAGTTAATTGGATGGTACTGATGATCACTGTGATTAATTGGGGTTCAAGGATAAGAAGATGTAGATTTAAATTGGTGGGACAGTTTTGGTCCAATTGATCCATGGATATTGATAGAGGGGCTTACTTGTGGTAACCGGGAAGTTTAGGGTCTTCATTGTAATTTATTCCTAAGACTGGAGTGCAATTGCATTTATATAGTGGTGTTATTTGCAATTAACTATTGGCCCGGATTGCACATGAGATGTGGGGTCACGGTGTCCTAGTTGGAGCCAGCTTTCTTTGGAATCCCTAGTGGTCCCCACGCTAGCCCAAGTTATTGGAAAGATACTAATCCTACTAGAACGCTAAGATGAAGGAATTATAAAGTTACTATTTCTATTTGAAGTGAGACTTCTAATAGTGGTAATAGTAAGGTTACTATTTTGTGTGGAAGTAAGACTTCTATTTCAATTAGTACAAGAGAAAGAAAGGAGGTTGCTTAAAGCTATAAAAGGAGAAGCAAGGGGGCTGGGACGTATATACTCTTGGAATTCACGCCCAGCCCCCTTATGTGCAAGAGTTGCACACCTCTCTTGATCTTCTAGTTCTCTTCTAATTCCTTAGTTTTCTTGAGGGATTTTCTCTTGAAGTTTCCACCAGTCTTCTTGAGAAAAGAGATCTGACTCGGGACATAGCGTGGAAGACTAAGAGGTCTTGGAGATCCTAAGTTGCATACAAAGAAAGCAGTTTCTTCAGCTAGCAAGTCTTCTTCTCCATTAGAGCACAACCAGGTTCCAAAGGTATAATCTGCTTCTCTATCTGTTGTAGATTATATTGTTGCATGGTGTTGCTTGTTTTATTGCTATACATGATAGATGAGTATGAGGGATTGCATCCTGGATGTGGTTTATGGCCTTATGGGTGTTTGGTCCCTGAGTCAAGTGGGTTAAAAGTTTTGAAATCCATTCCACGAGGCCCACCTATCTCCAACATATTCACACCCACAAACGGAGCGAAAGGCATATCATATTTATTAACCAAATAAGTGGTGTCAAATGTGACCACATCACCAAACTCACTGAATGCTGCTCTACTTCTCGCGTCAGCCCAAAAGATGTTCCTGACTCAATGCTCTCTATCAAGATCCATGACATCAAAAAAGGATCCGTTGTCTTGTTGCATTTTTTTTTAAATAGCTTAGCGTTGCCTCTGCATCCCCTTCCTTGAGTTCTAAGCGTCTAAGTTTATCCACGTAGTTTCTTGCATCCTTTGCTAACCATGTCAAATTCCCATGCCCCCCTGCCTCTACCACACATGAGCTAACAGCCTTGTTCAATCTAATTCCCATTTTCTCATTCAATTCAAGCTGCCTCTTTATTTATGATGGGATTACCCGATTACTCTTGTGATATCGAGCTTTGTTCGGACTCATATCATAGTTATGCTCAAGTACAAATGAGTTCAGAAGCCACTTCCCATCGAATTGTAAAGAAAGATTTAGCGATGCCTTGCAATTTGTTCTTAATTGTGGACAGGGTTAAACTAGGTTGCTTGCACCTGGGTTTTGCTTTCGACCCTTACTGCATTCAATTGTAATAAACCTCTTTTTTCCATCCGATCCCTTTTTTGATGTTCTTTGGGCGACAGCAAACCCGATTTGCCTGGCATATCTTGCATAATATTCCTGTACTTCTTCAATTGAACCAAATACCATTCCCCTCTGAGGTTCCATTACTACCTCTTTTAAGTGCTCGCCTTCCTCCAAGGCCTTCTCCATCTCAACAATATTTAATTCCTGATAATCAGTCCTCATTTCAATTTCATTGTCGTCTCCATCAAATTCACGTGATAATCCATCTTCTTCCATGCTTCTAAAAAACAAATAAAGCATGTAGGTGTTTAGAATAACTCAATAAAAGAAATGCAAGTGTTGAGAAAAATGAAGCATCATTTTGTAAATCTAAGCAAGAGCATTCACTTTTTATTCTTTTTCATTAGTGTCAAACCCCAACCTAGGATTAGCCCAATAGTGTTTGCTTAGTGTGTGCTTAGTCTTGATTTGGGTTAGTTATCGTGGGTTAGAATGTGATTAGTTTTAGTCATGGTTATATAGCTTTGGGGGAGTTCGAGAACGTTTAGTGGTTATTAGGCTCACTCAGGAAGGCCTGGGTGTACGTGCAAGCGTGGGAAGATTATGTTTGGTTTTGTGTTAATCGTGATTTTCATTTCATTTGATTGGTTTTATGATTATGTGCAACTTTCGTGTTTAACTCATTTGTGTTTGAAGCCCAGAAACTCAAGTTTTGGCCAAAAAGGGTAAAATAGCCTTTTCACACTCAAATCTGGACACGATTTTCGAGATCCCAAAACCATGTCAAAAATATACTTTTTGGAAACTAGATATTTCGAGGATCGTTTTATCCTTCTTCGTCAACTTCATTTCAGGCCCACAAGATCATGTTTTGACTCATGCAAGATTGGCACTAAAGGGGACCCACTTGTCTAAACACTTAAGCTACTTTCCCCTTTCCCTTTCCCCATTCCACAAACAAAAATCCTGCAACTTTTCCTTGCCCTAGATTGAAAAACCTCTTTTTCCCTTCTCCTTCTCTTCATGAATGCAAGAGCTATAAGTCTCCAAATGAAATTCTAAAACCACCATCTTCTTCCTCTCAAGACAAGCTTTCCATCTATACCATTTTCTTGAAGTTTCCTTGTGAGAAAGATCTCCATTGTCTTCTTTGCTTTTCGTTTGGGCACCTCTAGGTAAGAGCTTTCAACCATCTCTTTAATGGAGTTCTTTCTACTCTTAGAGATCATGTTTTTCTAACTTGTAACCCCTATTTTGAAATGGGTTGTTGGGTTGCATTTTTGGGTGAGTTTTGAATGAATTTTTCATGGGATTTTGTAGTTCTTGGCTTGACCTTTGGTTTGGAGTGCTTGAAGAAAGAACTTGTGTTCATTTGGCTAAGGCAAGTGATCTATTTAAGTTGTTGTGCATGTGTGTTCTTGGATTTGTATTTGGTATTAATGTTTTGATTTATTAGGTTTTCATGATTGTGATCTTATTTTAGATAATGCAAGCATGTCTAATAGCTTTCCAAACTTTCAGATTTCATATTTTTGAAATGAGTCTTGTTTTGGTTGAAGTTTGGATTTGTTTTGACAAGAAAGGGTTTGAAGGTTTATGAAATGGATTCTAGGTTTATTACTTGATTTAAGTTTGAAATAATGTACCAATGTGAGCCTTGAAAGCATGTTTCATTCATGTAGTTAGTTTGCTAATTAGGTTGGAAAGATTGTAGAAAAGAAAGGAATGAAAGAAGGACCAGTGCACTGCAGAAATCTGAACTGGGTTCTGATTTTTTCAGTGTACGCGGTCGACCGGCCAAGGGCGCGGTCGACCAGGGACACTGGATTTTGGTCCCAGTTAGATGACCTGCTGCACTGCGGGAATGACTGTTCCTGCAGTTCACGCAGTCGACCGGCCAAGGGCGCGGTCGACCGGCAGCACGGGGTCAGGTTCTCTGGAACCTGACCAAAACACTATTCACAGATTAAAAGTTACAACTTTGAGTCGACCGGGTCTTGGCCGGTCGACCGGGCTCACAGTGTACGCGGTCGACTGGCCAAGGGCGCAGTCGACCGGGCACACTGAGATTTTACTGTTTATGCAGATTTTTGCCCATTTGCTTTTTCTTTTAAAATTTGAAAACTAGGCTATATTAAGGACTTTAAATAGACATTGTGTGAATGGAACTCCATGCTATGCACTAACTTCGGGGACACCAATCCTTGTATTTTAAACATAGAGTTCCAATCAACCAATGGTCAATGAATAGCCTAAGTATGTACTTGATAAAATTATCGTGTTTTAAGCGTTGATTTAAGACCGCAAGTTACATCGTGTACTCGTTTTGAAATCAAGTTTGCAAGCTCGTTCTAAGATGTGTTTCAAGTATTAAATGGGGATCACTTCTATAAGTTGTGAGCATATATATTATGCATTTTGCTAGTCGTGCCTCGTCTTGTCGTGACAAGTGATTTCCCCTTTTATTTTCGATATGTTTGAATCGTGTTTAGCGTGTTTTGTGCATTCATGAACTCAAGTGAACACCACAGAGCTTGGACTGCCCTTTCAGTCTGATCCACTGTCTGGGGGTCCTTAAACATGTGAACTAACTGCAGATTAGTAGTGTATTTATTACACATCGTGCGTGTCCGGTTCCGCGGCCGGAATCCCGTTTTTGTAGGAATCGTGTCGTGCTATATTATGTATATTCGTGCTTGTCGTGCGTGCTTATTCTTTTCATTTATAAATGATAGAGAAAGGATGGGCTCTTTGTGGATTTACTATTCATGATATATATGTTACGCATTCATGTTGGTTTGTCTTTAATTTAGAAAAGTGTTTCGCAAGTATTGTTTTACGTTCAGTAAAGTATTTCCTTATGTTCTCGATTAAACCTTGTTTTACATGCTTTCACTTAAAATGATTTCTTGCCAAACCGTCGTGTTTGATGCTTGTATTTTGGTGACCAGGTGCAGGAGACCCTCCCTTTGAGGCGGAGTGCGAGGAGGAGGCCGTTGGGCCTGCCTTAGCACGTGAGTGGCAACCCGACGACGTCATGTAGACGTTTGGATGGGTCATGAGTTTCGATGGATCACATTTTGGGATTTTTATATATTTTTGGAATTGTATTGGCCTTTGTTGGCCTCTTATTTTGAGAAGTGTAATAACTTAATATACTTTGTTAACTTTGCAACTTGAATTTATGGGAATGCTTGGTTATGTCTTCATTATGATATTTTAGTCTTGATGACGTCATGCTTATATTTTGTCATGACTTGTTAAGATGTGATTTGCCACGTGCTTCCGCATACTTATTCATGTGAGTTGGTTGTTCCATGCGTGTTTGTTTTGGAACCCTCACCGCGGGAACCTGTGGGAGGTTTAATCATTTTTCAAATAATCTTAATCTTACACTTTAACTGCCGCGGCCTTGGTTCGGGGTCGCGACAATTAACAACATAACTTGAGCCTACATATCATCAATCATACACAACCACCAACGCACGTGTACGCACACACAGAGTATGTGTGAGAGAGATAGCCAATAAACTCGTCAAACAAATCTGAGAATCCATCATTTTATTTCTTTTCCAACAACAAAAGCAAACATGATAATGTGGAAAAGAAATGGAATAACATGTAAGGGTATTAACAAATTCATCGGGAAAAAAAAAAAACCCAAAAACATGAATTTTTAGTAGAACATTTCTTCAACAAGTACATGAATAACAAACATGGTCTTTAAGCAATTCCTTCTCTGTACAAATCACAATCTCCATGTCATAAATTAGGACCAAGTATTAGGACCAAGCAATCCCTTCTCTGTATTAGGACCAAGTTTTTTTTTTTTTTAATCAATACATATCAAACCCATTTCAGAATTCCTAAGCAGAACAGCTCTAGATAAGAATAACATTCAGAAATCATAACCCAAAAAATTGATTTCAGTGGAGTGGATCTTAGTTTCATTAGCTACATTTTGACTGTTAGATACTATAATAATTACTGAATAACACATCAAAGCCTTGCTTCTTAACAAAAATTAAAAGAAAAAACAAGAGCAGAGCCTCCACATACCTCCTCATCTCATTCCACATACCCAAATCAATATATGTATAAAACACATATAATCAGAACTATATTACCTAAACAGTCACAAAGATAACATTGTTCCATCAAATACAAAGCCACATCCGGACTAAGCAAATTAGCAAGAGGCATGGTAAATATAAAAATCTTTTACACACATGGAAAGCTCTGTGTTGGTAATTCCACAACTCTATACAAGAAATTTACATCAATTTAGGAACATTATAGTAGTAGTCATGATTACTTCTACTACAGTATTCTGTGTAGTTCTCTCATCACTTGACATTCAATAACATTGGAAACAGGGGAAGGCATTGAATTAGAACACTCCTACACAATAGCATCAACTGTGGTTATTAGAAGTGCAAACTTAAGTTACAATTGATCCTTCAACTGACATCTAAATTTTAGTTTCAGTTTCATGAAGATAACCCTTTGAACTACCATCCCATTCTGCATTTGGATACAATTTTTCACCAAGAACAATCCAATTGGACCTCCAGAAAATCCCCACTGAACCCAAATTAGAGCCATAATATAAGGCTCTCTGCTGGGTACCATCTCAATGGCTGCCCTTAGCCAGAACCATGCCCCAAATCCCCTCATTTCATAACTGCGCCTCTAAATAAAACTAATGAAAGAAATGGAAGGAGAACAACAATATAAATCCCAATAAGAATCCTCAATATCATTTGCACGATTTAGAAAAAAAAAAAAAAAAACACGTCACCAGAAACAACAAAGAAGATGCAATCCGAGCCAGTGGAGTTCACTGCTATGTGGGAGTTGCTGGAGAGAGGTACTGCTGTTGGTGGTCGCCTGGGCGCTATCGCAGAGAGAGAGAGAGAGTCCGAGCCAGTTGAGCTCACTGCTATGAGGGAGGGAGGGAGGGAGGGAGGGAGTCGCTGGAGAGAGGTACTGCTGTGGGTGGTCTACTGGGAGCTGTCGGAGAAAGAGAGAGAGAGAGAGAGAGAGAGAGAGAGTCTGAACCAGTGGAGTTCGTTGAGGGAGGGAGGGAGGGAGGGAGTCGCTGGAGAGAGGTACTGCTGTGGGTGGTCGCCTGGGCGCTGTCGCATAGAGAGAGAGAGAGAGTGAGTGGGGCAAACCGGTCCCAGATAGAGATGCGCATTGTCGCTGAGTGCGAGAGAGATGAGATCTAGGGAGGTGAGGAGCATTGTGGAGGAGTGTGACTGAGGGAGAAGCGAACCAGCAAACCAGAGCGTTTCTGTGGATTTCCCCTTTTTTGGTTTGCTGAGGGAGAAGAACCAGCAAACAAGCAGTCCCGATTTCCCCCGTTTTTTTTTTCATTCTGGTGCCCAACCAAAAAAGTTGAATACACTGTGCACTTATCGGCCCACATCAGCGCCATGTGGAGTTCCACGTGGGATCGGTCCCAAGATCGGGCCATCCAATCGGTCCATATAGACTTACTGTATTTTTGTACACTTTTTTTTCCCTCTTTTTGCAAAAGGGGATGGGTTTTTTGTGCAAGGAGATACAATGTTTATCAACTCTACATTGTGGCATTTTGTGAAAGGGATGCTCTTGACTAGATGAGGATAGTTAACTCGCCTTTTTTGATATCAACACACTAATTTTTTTTAAAATGAAATTGATTGTAAATTGTGATAGTGAGTTTTTAAATAGTACACACATATCACAACTTAAAAATTTTTAAAATTGAAAAAATATTTTTTTATTTTCATTTCAGATGCATCACAACATAATTATACTTGTGGTGTGAATTATCTGCTATGAAACAGCAGTCGTAGTAAAAAGAAACAACAATGACCAAATGAAACAATAATGGTTTGAAATGCATTTCCAACCTGGTTCACCTAGTAGTGGTCATTAAATTTCTGGATGGGATGTATAATGGAAATTAAACTTGTGGGATAGTGAAACGCTTTAACATTTTAAATTTTGAACTTTACTTACGAGTGCAAGGAAGTAATTACTTAAGCCATTCACTGTTTTGATGGATGAATGTTGGGATACTATGTTATATAATGGTTATTTTGGTAATATTGTTTGGAGAAATACATTCAGGTACTTGGCTAATCCTACAATGGATTTGGCTGTGCAAATGTGCTTTTCTCTGCTCAAGTGAATATGATATTTATGTATTTCCATCATTTTTTTTCTGTTGTAATATATAGTTCTAGATGAATAATGCATTATATGGATGAATTAATTGTATGGTATTTATTCCTTTTTAATAACTTTATGTACTTAATTTGATGAATGAAAAACTTTTATTTACAGGATGAGTTATGCAAAAGTAACAGGTGTTTTGATTATATTTTGGAATGGAGCCCATTTAGGTCTCTATATTTTATGGCCAAGTGGCACCCACAAAAAAAACCTCTGGGTAATTATAATTTTGATTTATTTTTCTCAACTTTTATTATTTGAACTGATTTTCTACTTTTTAACATTTTGTTATGTGAAAATCCAATGGAGAATCCTAGTAAACTATCAAATAGAGAATTCCTCGAATTCAGGGTGGACTGTCTCCAAATTCTTAAAGGGGTTGAAATTTGGAATTTTCCAAAGATAAAAGTGACTTTTTAGGTTGTTGGAACTAAGAATTTTGGCAATTTGAAAATAGCAAGGGGACAACCATCACCCCATTGTCCAGAAATCCCCATCATCACAAACTATGGGAATTCTACTAAGGGCCTTTTTGAGAATTCTTGCAATGCCTCTATACATTACCTTATATTATCCAAAGATTTTACCACACCTGTAACTTTTACTTTACACCACACCTTTACTTTTCCCATCATTTGACATGCATCTCCCCTATACTCTACCACATGTAAACAAAGTAGGCCAAAAGAATACTTGGTGACGGTAGCGGCAGTAACGAGAGACGGCAATGAAGAAGACTGCGCGAGATCCGTCCATTTTAAAATAAATAGCATTGATTTTTTTTATTTAATTTTTATATTAACCAATAACTAGAGACAGTAGTGAAGAATACAACACAGGGTTTATTCTTTTTGTTGAATAAATGACATTGGTATTTTTTTTTAATAAAAAATGGTTTGCGAAATAAAAAAAAAATAAAACCTCAATTTCAGTATTGCCCCCTATTCAATATCGAATACAGCAGCATATTTCTTGATAATAACATTAATGACATTTTTAGCATCCAAAAAGAGATTGTGACATCAGAAAAAAAAAAAAACTATTTCTAAGAACTCCCAATAAGTCTTGATGTGGTAAAGCGACGTAAAAATCAAACTCTTGATAATAGAATTTAGATCAGGTTAGACTCCCAGTTTGATAAGGAAATGTGGGATTCCAAGAGAGATAGTGTTCATAATATGGGAAAACCAGTAAATCTGAGAGCATTCGCAGCGAATTTGCAAGACCTATCTCACACCAAAACATACAAAGGTTCCCCAATGAGTTCAGTTGTGACACCAATCCAGGACCAGCAATTTCTTTCATCTATAACACCACGTACACCGTGATCGTACCCGACTATCAGAGTCCAAAAAAAGGCAACATTCCTGGATTGGATCCATTGTACTGGAGATTGGGCCGTTACACAGGCCAGTACAGGGTTTCTTTGACCCATGAATTTCAGGCTGGGCCTTTTCAGCTATGCTTCACTAAGTCGACAGCCCTAACCAGAAGTTTAAGCTGTCCTATATAAATTCATAAATCCAACAGTCTTGAAAAAGAAATGAAAACGAAGTATTCGGGTAATGGCTGGTAGTTCATTTCTCATTTTCTTTTGATTCTATTACCCTAAAAGGAAAGGTTACTCGATGCTTACTAATGAAAATCCACATTTGATCTCATTTTTAACTAGTAATTTCTATGCATTTCAATTCCTATGTATTTTAATGCAAACAAACAGACCTTAAGCAAAAGCAGTCTTATGGGAAGGCACGACGTTAGATTATTTTTAAAGACCATGGAAGCCGCACCACAGTTTCTGCACTTCAATGTGTCTCAAAGAACAGCAAACCGTTCCCTGTTTCACTTCCGACTTCTTTTTTCTAGTAAAATATAAAATGGAAATTGTAAAATATGATAGCAGAAACAAATATCTCCACTTTCATTCAGGAGATTTTAAAAAAAAAAAAAAAAAAAAAAAAAAAACCAAACCTATACACAAAAACTTCATTATCGTTTCCACCATCTAACAAGGCTTCATCAAATTAAGACCATGAACAGTAGGGTCCATTCCTCAAGAAGAGACCTATCAAAATAGACCACTTCACTGTAAAAAAGAAGAAAACTAATTACTTTATTTTCTATAGTTTTAAGTATCTATTATTTGGTACAGAAAAACATTCACCACCGCCAAACATGTGTCAAGCTCTCCTACAAGATTAATGAAATATGGTTCTCTTAACTCCTGGGTCCAAATCTACATCATACAAACATTTTCCACAATAAATCATTGTCTTTTATAACACAGCAGAACATTTTCCTTTTTACCCTAAAACAAGTGTTTCCTGGAGAAAGATGGTTAATATATAAATTAGGGAACCTAACTGATAACCTATTTGTCTCTAAAAGCCAGTTTTAGTAGACAATTTCATCCTTCTACACTGGAGAGAATCACAACAAAATTTTTGCCTCTTACAATCCCAGGCAAGAACATTAATAATAATGAACATGGAAAAAGGGTAGTATCGGACACGAGGATTTCTGCTGATAGGAAGTGGCCGGCCCCCTCAATTACAAGGCTTCGCCCAACAAACAAAGGAATGAAGAGGGGAACTGTTCTTACAATCTAGAGGGCTTCAGCCCAGAACTTGTACAGGGACACAGCTGTTCAATCTGACTTCCTCCGGGATTTTTTCTGCTTCTTTCCTCCATTCACTTTGTCATTTGTGTTGTCCTTCAAAAGATGATCATAATCTTCCAGATTCGCAAAAGGTGAAGCCTTAGACTTTCCCCCCCTCTTGCGCTTTTTACTGTTTCCGCCTGACAAGCTAAAATCATCACCCCCATCACCATCCCAGCCACCAATACTGCCGTCATTGTCGTTGTCGTCATCGTCCCTGTCACCGACACCCAAATCATCATTAGGAGAGTCCACATCACCATCACTTCCATTTCCAATCAAGTCATCATCGCCTTCATTGGCAACTTCATCAAGATCGTCATAATCATAATCGCCCTCCTTTTCCGAAGGCAGATGACTTGATCCCAACATGTCCTCAATTTCTTCATTGTCACTTTCATCACTGCCAGCCACGTCGAATAGCTCTTCTGCTGCTTCATCTTCTGCCCGTTTCTTCTTCTTCAGCTTCTTTGAAGAACTAGTTTTGCTCATGTAGAACTTGTGGAAGACAAGATCCTCTGGTCGGACATCTTCTTCGGCCAGCGATAATATATCCTCACCAATCAATTGACTGCCAACATCCAACTGCAAATCCAAAAGGCATGAAGGGCAAAAAGAATCCATATTACTTTGGTAAAAATAATTTTGCATGAAGGGACCATGCAGAAATTTAACATCCAGGAAACCGTGAGTGAGCAGTAACAAAATGAACTAAAATCTAGGTTTGGAGAAAAGAAACTGCAGTGAGCATTATGTTTTTTCAGTAAAAAAGTTCCAAGAGTTAAAAATATCAATAAATTGGCTATTGTAACAATCAAATGACAAGTCAGGACCAAACAAACCATGAGGCAACTCATGGATGGGCCAAGGGTAAATTTTGCAGCTTTCCTGTTACAAACAATACTTTCTACAGCCTTTTTTCCTGGATTGAAAAGGGTTGCAATGTGATGCAGAGTTACTAAGATTGCTCCCTTTCCTCTTCCGTGATTGTGTTTTGACACAGATCAGTTTCCTTTGGTTCACAATGTGGTTCTCAACTTGAGAATCCCAAAGTATTTAGAAATCTACTTGAATGTTTTGGATCTTTCAAGGGCAGACCACACATGTATAGATCTGATTTGACCTCAATTGACCACACCGTGTGGTCAACATTATACTATGTAATCATTCTCTATTGTTCTCTTCTTTAAAAGGATCAAACTCCCAACTTTATTTCTTTTATTATTGAACTTTTCAAGTTTTTTAAAGTGCCACAACAGATCAAATGGTCATGAACTTCAGAATTCCAATTGGTAAATTTTTAGGTTACGGCTAACATCCAAGTAGTGATTCAAAAACAGGAGGGTCCGGCTCGATCACAAAAGTGCAGTAATCTGCTTGTTCAGTTGATATTGTTTACTTGGTAAATGATGTATCAAAACCTACTATAAGTAAAGTGAATATACAGTTTAGGTAAGTATTTCAGACAGGTGACACTGCACACATAAAAATATAAATATCCATAATCAACCATGCCAATGGGGATCATGGCCAAGAGTCCTGTGGGGGACCACTCCCAACAGATCATGATCAAGATTAAAAGTCACAGCCAGACAATGGGGCCGAAAAGTGGGCCCCACAAATGTCTCTCAGAGGCAACATCACCTTAGTGATTGCCACCAATATAGTATACAAGTACGGGCCCTGCTCCTGTGCGGATGCCTCACATGGGAGACCATCAAAGAAAGACAACCCAGGGGATCCACATAGGGCTCCAAAAATCATCGGTGAGGTGGGGCATCAAAAGATCCAGATGACGGCACATATATAGAATTTTAGTCTATTTGATGATCCAAACACTGAATCTGTGGCCCTCAAGTTCAACGATTTTAGAGTGCATCATTAAAAACTAAAAAAACGGTCAGCCTCATTCGGACCGGTGTAAAGCCAATGGGATCGGTGACATTCACGGGGGATGGTAGTGAGTGAGAGAGTACAATTGATCATATGGGCTTCAGGTGGGCCCCACCCGTTGTGGCACACAGTGTGAGACATCCGCATAGGAGCAATGGCCCCTACGTAGATCTATACATATAAATCGATATGTATATAGATAGAGATTAAGAATCAAGATCAGGTGCATGAGTCAGAAACTTGATCGTAGTTGCAACTTGTGACCCGCATTATATTGTAATATGCAACATTAATTATATCGTATTTTTATTGTCATTGGACAAAAACTGATTATGCTATCCCTTTCTATTAAATCAAAACTACTAAAAAAAAAAAAAGAACGGTTGGTCCATTAATTCTTGAAAAGAGTTAACATCAACCAAAGTTGGACCCTCCAATATATTTATTATATTTAGTAGGTTTTACAAGATCAATCTGACCATGGGACTAAATTTGATTGGAGGATATCTTTCCTATTTATGCGAAACATGGTGCCCGCCAATTTTTTTGCACTTTGTACTTTCGATTAATGAGGCGAGCCTTTCACGTCTTCCATCTGAGTTTGTAGCAAACACATGTGACGCAGGACAGACCCGTGGTCCCCATGGGTTGACCACCTTTGGGCCTATAGCCCACCTATCAGTTATATGTTTTTAATTTTTTATTCAGATTTTTAATTATGTTTTAAGTTATTTAAGTGGATGTTTTAATCATGGCCATCGATGTGTTTGGATGGTATAGATTAGATCTAGGTTTAGTTTTCTCTAATATAAAGTATTGTAATGCATCTCCGGCATTAGAGTTGATGAATGAAAAAATAAAAAAAATAAAAAAAATTCAAGTTTGAGTTTTGCTCTTTGCGATCTCTACATCTCCTGGAACGGAATGGTGCTAAGCCATGGACGTGAAGTCTGAAACTTCAGGTAGAATCCCGACCCATCCCCTATGACTGCCATTTTTTTCTCATGCCCATCCCTCATCATTCTGTCATCCACATCATTTGGTATTGGAGCCGGTGCTCCCCTATCCATTCCATGCCATACCATCACCATCGGAATCCCTCTCAGATCCTAAAACCCCAGATCTGAACCTCCTCCCCAAATCGATCGTAAAAACCTACAATGCCAAGCTCCATTTCACCGTCATCCCCAACCTCCAAGCCGATCCCTTTCCAAAGGAATACCCATAATAGTTGAACAGCCCAAGTGCACAAAATCATCCAACTGAAGACCATATCACCATAAATCCCATTGCCGATTCCATCAACCAATGAAAGCCAGACCACAAAAATCCAGCCATTGATCCCTGCTAAACCCACCCATGGCTTCGCGCCATTCCCTTCCCGGAGAGATGCAGAGAATGCAAAGAGCACGACCCAATTTTTAATTCATCAAATCTATAATGCCAAAGATGCATTACAATACTTTATATAAGACAAAACTAAACCTAGATCTAATCTAGGCCATCCAAACACATCAAAGGCCATGATTAAAAGATTTACTTAAATAACTTAAAACATAATTAACAATATAAATAAAATAAAAACATATAACTGATAGGTGGGCTAGGCCCAAAGGTGGACCATGGGTCTGTCCTGAATCAACTTTTGAAGAGAACTCAACCTCGAGTACTGTAGATGTCCTCTAGGATAAAAAATCCAACATATGAACTTCTGATTTGCCAGTGGTTCCTCATTTTCTTCACATGACTTGGACAATGGAAATGATTTCTTTAAACTAGAAATAGATAGAATGGTTGGATGTTGCTGATGGACTGATCTTGCTTGGATGCTCGCTTTAATGATTGGATGTAGAAGCTATATCATTAGATCATAATCATCCACTTTTCCTTGCAGATATCCAAAAATAAAGTCAATATGGGGAATCTCAATGATTGGATCTGCTTGCAAATACATTGGACCGATTGATTGGCTCATCCGACTCTGATTTCATTGACTCTTGTACCACCTTAGCCTATTCTTCTCGTACTTCTGACAAATCTTGATCGTGACTGTTCACTTTGATCACCTTGTTTTTGTCAAATTTTTCTGGACTACAGTCAGCTTTAGACCTTGTTGCATCTGAAGTTGTCCTTGAATCTTCCTTTTCTTGTCCTTGCCTTCCTGCATTTTCATTGTCATCACCTGTAGCAATGGTAGACGTTGCACTTCTTTGGTGCTTGAAGCACATATCTCCTTGTTGCTTACCTTCCTAATGTTCAGTAACTTGGCTATTCTGATTCATAGTGGAATCCACGATTTCTGGTATAAACACTTCGTTGTTAGGACATTCAAAACCAAAATGTCCAAATCCTTGACACTTGTAACACTGCCATTGGCCCCGCAAACTACTCTTATTGCTAGTTACTCTTTGATCTCTATTACTTCTAACAATAGATGGTATGTCTGAATAAGCGTTGGATTGTTGACTCCAAAGATTAGATTTCGCTACTGAAGCACCTGGTCGAAAATTAGAACCACAGAAGTTATCACCCCTAACAATTTGCGGTGTCAAATACCGCACTAAATATTGCACTACTTGATAAGCTTGTTCTATAGTGTGCACTCCATGCTCTATTTATTTGCTTCTAATCTCTGGACCAAGACCCACTTTAAATCTTGAAAAAGTAACCAGAGGATCTTCTTTTACAATGCAACACATTCTGTATTCTTCAAATTTATCAATATAATCGGCGACATACATGTTTTTGCCCAATGGACATTTTTTTTTTTTTTCCATTAGAGTAGAAATTCAAACTATTCACCCTTTTGTCACAAGAAAATTAACTCAAATTTAAATGATCTGACCCATTTGTTGTGTATATCTCACTGATTAGAATATGATGGTGAAGATGGATAGTTGATCAACGCTCAAAAGACCTCGATATCAGCAAAAGTAATTTGGATTGTCCAATTTGCAGAAAGTGGGCCTTAACCTGGATGATGTTTGCTATCAAGAAAATCGGTGGATTATGGGCCCACGTGCTGATATCTGTTGAACTACTGCAACTTTTTTTTTTTATAACTGTTGCTAGCTGGGTCTTGGGCTGTACTTGACCCAAACCTAAACTCAACATGGACTGGCTTCTATTGGGCTGGGCTCAGCTCAAGTTGAGCTCCCTTTTTTTTTTTTTTTTCACTTGGGCTTCGTGTCCAAAAGAGAGAGAAGGGACCGAGGGTTCCTTCGACTCATTGCTGCTTTTCGAAGAGGTCTTCTCCTCGTTCCTATGCTTTAAGAAGATGGCAACGATGATGAAGTGCGATGGCAGAGATGATCCTCGACGGTGATGAAGATGACTGGCACAGCCCTGCAACATCGATCGAATTGTAGACCAATCTCAAGGATGAGATTGACCGAATCCAAAGGATTCCAACCCTAGGGCACAAGACAATCCATAACACTTGAAGAGAAACAACTCACGATGATTTTATTAATTGAATAAGCATGCTCCATTACAATAAGCTCTTCTGTATAAATAGAGTAGTAAAGTCCTAAATAAGGAAATATCTAATCCTAATCAACTTATAATTTAGAAAGCAATCTGTCTTAAGTAATACTACTAATATCTAATCCTAAACCATTTTTAAGTAATACTACTAATTCTAGACAATTAGAAAATTATGTGAACCCCATCAGATGGTCCATCAGGGCCTGTGGGTCCTAGCCTTGTGTCGGGCTGCATCAACTCTCCCCGGCTTGAAAGAACTCAACTCCGGCGAGTTAATCGCCTGATATCGCTCAAAAAGATCGGGATACAATCGTTGAAAATCGGTTGTAGTGATCCACGTAGCATCGGAGAGAACGATTCTTCCAGCGGACGTAGTACTTTTGAAAACCTCCTTGACGAGTGGAAACAGTCTGATCATTAAGCATATTAACAATCTCATCAACAGGTGGAAGATTCAAAGGTAGGGCAATAGTTTGCTCTTCAGTTTCTCCATCATTGTCATGACCACAGTAGAGCGTAAGATACTCTACGTTGAAAGTAGAATTGACACCTGAATCGGTGGTAGATCAAGCATATAAGCATTGGAGCCAATCTTTTTGAGAATCTTGTATGGAACAGTATTTTGTGGATGTAACTTTTTATAAGCTCCTAAAGGTAGACCATCTGGACGGATACGGACCATGACCATATCCCCTTCAGCAAATACAATAAATCGACGATGCTTGTCAACTTGTTGTTTATAAGTGGCATTACCGGCAGATATTTGTCGGCGGACCTCATTGTGCACTTGTTGCATGTGGTGAAAGAGACTTTATGCATCGACACTTATTCTTGCATCTACAGGCAAAGGGACACGATCGATAGATAGTCGCAGGAGAACTCACATTACAGCAGCAAACGGATAAGTACTAACAGACCGATTGACCGAGTTATTGTACGCAAACTCAGCCATAGGTAATACTCGATCCCAAGTTGTGATGTGATCACGAACAAGGCATCATAACAATTGTCCGAGACTTCTATTTACCACTTCTGTTTGGCCATCAGTTGGAGGGTGGTAAGCTGTAGAAAATTTAAGCTTGGTATTGGACAGTATCCATAAAGTCTTCCAAAAATAACTCATGAACTGTGTCTCGATCAGAAACAATAGTCTTTGGAAGGCCATGTAGACGAACTACTCCTTTGAAAAAGAGCTTGGAAACCTTGTAGACATCACTAGTGGAAGTACACGGAATAAAATGTGCCATCTTTGAGAAGCAATCAACGACAACAAAAATAGAATCAACTTTTCTTTGAGTTGTTGGCCAACCGAGCACAAAATCCATGCTGATGTCTTCCCATGGAGTATGAGGAACAGGTAAAAGCTAATAAAGTCCAGTGTTCTTCTTGTTACCTTTGGCTAGCTGGCATGTCCTACATCATTCGCAAATGCGAATAATAGTGGTCTTCATTCGGGGCCAATAATATCTGTCACTGACAAGAGTAAGAGTTTTGTCGCGTTCCAAATGGCCAATCCTCCCGAATGCAACTCCCGGACAACATATTCACGAATGGATGTGGCAGGGAGGTAGAGTTGTATACCTTTACACAAGAAATCAGCATGAATGCTATAATGAGGATGCTTACCAAGATCACCATTGTTGGGGTCTGCATAGTTAGAGCCAAAGTCTTGGTCATCTGCATAATCTAGCTTGAGTTGGTCAAAACCTGGTACACTAATAGACATAGTTGTCAACAAATGCTTTCATCGACTAAGTGCATCAGCTATCAAGTTATCTTTTCTTGTCGTGTGGCGAATGCTAAAACTGAACTGCTGTATATATGCACTCCACTTAGCACGGTTGGCACTGATCTACTGCTGTGAATGTAAATGTCGCAAAGCATCATTATCGGAATAAAGAACAAACTCATTGCCAATCAAGTAATATCTCCAATGTCGAAGTGATTGTACAATGGTATAGAAGTCTAAATCATAAGAAGAATACTTTTTCTTGGCATCAGAAAGTTTCTCGCTGAAAAATGCAATCGGGTGTCTCTCGACTAAGAACACCTCCAATGCCGACATTTGAAGCATCACAAGCAATTTCGAAGACCTCGTCAAAATTTGGAATTTGTAACACTGGTGCCTCTGTGATTGTATGCTTTATTTCCTAAAAGGGTCTGGTGGCAGAACTAGTCCACCTAAACCCACCTTTCTTCATGCATTCTGTGATAAGAGCCATGATACTGCTGAAGTTTCGAATGAATTTCTTATAAAAGTTTACAAGACCGTGAAAGCTTCGAACTTCAGTGAGTGCAGTAGGAATGGGTCAATCAAGAATTGCTTTGACCTAGATTCACCAACTGCTTACTTTGCAATGCAATAAGTGCGGTTTCTACAGTGCGTAGGCGATCCATTACCTCGTCCATATCTTGGCCAAGTTTGAATAACTGTTCATCACGTTCCTATCTGTGAGCCAATGACGGAGGTCGTCACCTCTTTTAGACATGGCTGGCAAGAAAAAAAAAATTTATCTCAAGTGGGCTGGGTCGAGTCTAGACTCAAATCGGGCCCAGTGCAATGCGGCCAAGACAACACGGTGTGAAGCCTTCTCTTCTCCTCGGGCTCTGTGCACAGAGAAAATAAGGGGAGGCTTCTGCTTACCTTTGACATGAAGAAAAAGAGGAAGAGGACGGGCTGGTTTGGATGATGCACTCAAATGGTAACAATGGTGGTGGAGCTTGGAGGAGGGCCAATGGCTGGCTGCTGCTTGCTGCTGATGTACTGCGATGAAGATGGAGTTGCAATGGATGTGGAGATCAAAGGTGCTCAAAGGTGTTGCTGTGTGCTTGTCGTCGGTGAAAGGTATGCTCCCAACTCAGAGCTTCTTCTCTTATCTCTTCTGGTTTTTTTTTTTTTTTTTCTTCCTTGGTTTGTAGATGGGCGAACAGCGATGGGATGTGAGTTTTGTGGGTGGTAGGATAGGGTTGGGTGGTTTCAGGTGAGTGGGGAGATGGGCGGAATGGGCTTTCTGGGACACTGTTGGGGCTGTAGTTTTGGGAATTCGGGTTATGGTGGGTGGCTGCAGGGATGTGTGAAGCGATGAGATGGTGGGGATGGGATTTAAGGTTAGGTTTGGGGAAATTTCGGATTTCCAGAGGATGGCGTTAACGAAATTAGGGCTTCGTAGGGGACGGGATCTGGGTAAGTGGTGGTGCTGGGAGTCTTCGGCAGTGGCTAGGTTTTTGGAGGGCTGGATTGGCAGGGAAGGGAGTTGGGTTGGACGGTGTGGGATGATGTTGATGGGTGGCCGATGATGAACTGGAGAAGACAATCGTTTCTCCGGCGACCGGATCTTGGCTTTGATACCAATCTGGCGCAGCTCCGAAACCTCGATCGTATAGTAGACCAATCTCAAGGATGAGATTGACCGAATCCAAAAGATTCCAGCCCTAGGGCACAAGACAATCCATAACACTCAAAGAGAAACAACTCACGATGATTATATTAATTGAATAAGCATGCTTCATTACAACAAGCTCTTCTGTATAAATAGAGTAATTGAGTCCTAAATAAGGAAATATCTAATCCTAATCAACTTATAATTTAGAAAGCAACCTTTCTTAGGCAATACTACTAATATCTAATCCTAATCTAATCCTAAACAACTTATAATTTAGGAAGCAACAATTATTAAGTAATACTGCTAATTCTAGACAATTAGAAAATCATGTGGACCCCATCAGATAGTTCATCAGGGCTTGTGAGTCCTAGCCTTGTGTCGGGCTGCATCACCACAGTGGCGGCTGTGAAGCAACGTGGCTGGCGGTCGTGCTTCGAGGAGGAAAAGAAGGGTGACGGTGGTTGATGGCGCATATGATGAGGCAATGGACGGCGTCGATGGTGAAGGTGGTGACGTGCGCAGGTGCCAGGTAGGCTCTGCAACCTTTCTTGTCTTCACTTTTCTTTTATTTTTTTCACTTTCTTCTTATATTCCTTTCTCTGCTATGTTTTTTTTTTCAGTTAATTCTCTCTCTCTCTATTTTGGGGGATTTAAAAGGGGAGGGGGTTTTTAGTTTTGAGGGATTGTAGTGGGAATAAATAGCTGCAATTTGGTTGGGAGATAGGGTTCATTTATGTTGGTGATTGGGTTTGGGGAACACGCACCATGAACACGATGATGGGGCTCGGTTGGCGCTCGGGTCACTTTCTATTATGATATTGGGGCAGAAGTTTGGTTGGATTGTGAGGTTTTGGGATTCGATGGGGATGAACAAAATTACTATGCGTTTATGGATAGGGTTTTTGGATCGAAGTGGGTTTAGGGCGAATGGGTGATTGGGTTCGGGCGGGGCTAAGTTGGCTGGAAATTTGGGTTTAGCAGGGATAAATGGTTGGATTTTTGTGGTCGGCTTTCATGGGTTGATGGAGTCGGCAATGGGATTTATGGTGATATGGTCTCTAGTTGGATGATTTTGGGCACTTGGGCTGTTCAGCTATTATGGGTATGGCTTTGGAAAGGGAACGGCTTGGAGGTTGGGGATGACGATGAGATGCATCTTGGCAATGTAGGTTTTCACGATCGATTCGGGAAGGAGGTTCAGATTTGGTGTTTCAAGATCTGAGAGGGATTCCAATGGAGATGGCAGGGTCGGGAGCGTTGACTATCGAATCCGGGATGGATCGATCTTTGGCTCGGATACCAAATGATGTGGATGACAGAACGAAGCAGGGTGGGCATGAGAAAAAAATGGCAGTCGCAGGAATAGGTCAGGATTCCACCCTAAGTTTCTCGGCTTCAAGCCCATGGATTCGCGCCATTCCCTTCCAGGAGAGACGGAAAGATTGCACAGAGCAAAACTCAAACTTGATTTTTTTTTTTATTTTTTATTTTTTTTATTTTTTTTTATTTTTTACATTCATCAAATCGAATGCCAAAGATGCATTACAATACTTTATATATGAGAAAACTAAACCTAGATCTAATGTAGACAATCCAAACACATCGATGGCCCTGATTAAAACATCCACTTGAATAACTTAAAAAAACAATTAAAAATATAAATAAAATAAAAACATATAACCGATAGGTCGGTAACAAAAGGTGGGTCAACCCCTGGGGACCACGGGTCTATCCCGCATCAATCTGGAGAGAAGATCCAAGTAAATTTAAAGAATGAGGAACATCATATTCTTGCGTGCTTTTGTGGGAAATAGTGGTAGAAAGTTTACGTAAGATGGGGAAAGTGGAGTGTTGGGAGTCTTATTGGTCGTAGAAGTCGTTTGAGATGATTAAGAGAGATGGATGTGTAGACATTGCTGAAAACCAAAGCATATGGATAGGCCCAGGATTGCTAGAGAGGAGATACTTCTGAATATGGGGATTAAGAAATTTGGAGAGACATATATAGATGAGAAAGACAAAGATGATGGAATTAGGGACGGACGATAGGTTCAGGGGTTTTTAAATACACATAAAAGTTAAGACGCCTCGCAGATGGATACGTCTCAAGAAAACGACTCTAAAAAAACCGATAATAAATCGTTTTGAAAAATCCATGCCCCGGGGAGACATTCCGTGAGACTTTCCATAAAACCAAATGTTGGAACGAGTTAAAAATATCAACAAAACGCATTTCTTGACATATTGTCCCACGAGAAAGTGGAAACATCTCAAGAGAACGTCGCCAAACAGGCCCGAAATGTGCAAACCATCTTTTCTGAAAATCCAAAAATTTTTGTTTGAGCTAAGATACTTATATGCTTCTACATGCTTATGGTATTAATACTGGTAAAGGCTAATCTCTATTTTAAGTTGATCGCGATAGGTTTATTAAACTTCAAGTTGCAGTGTTTTATGCCTGTCATACAAATTCTATGAAAGGACGTTATGAAACAATCTTATTTTTAATGGTAAAGTAATTATTAAGTGAAAACACCGAAGAAAGAATTACGTGCGCGCGCATGCACAGACACAAAAAAAAGGCACCAAGGAAAACAATGAATCAACTATACATAAAACAAATGAGTGGTGAGAGTCAAGGATGAAAATATAAGTAGCGGCCGATAAATCGGGAGTAGTGGTTAAATATAAAATATCGTCGTTCACAACCGTATCGGTGTGCATCAGCCGCTATTTACCCGTGGTGGCCGATATGCTGCGTATTGGACGCAATTGAGGTATGAACGTAAGAAGAAAAAGCAAAAAAAACCAGCCGGATTTTCCGTTTTATTGGAGGAAGAAGAAGATGAAAAAAAAAAAAAACCACCAAGATGAACATGAAAAAAAAAACCTGTCCCGAAGGCACCTGCAACGGCAGCGGGCGGTAGCAGGTGGCGGCAGCAGGTGGCAGTAGCAGCAGCGTGCGGGGCTGCGCCTCCTCTTCTCCTTCTCCTTCTCCTCCTTTTCTTTTCTTTTTTCTTCTTTTCCTCTCCCCCTACTCGATTTTTGTCGATCCTTGTGTTGGGAAAGGGAAGATAGCACCAAACCCTATTTAATTTAGGCCTTGCTTTTAATTCATTATGGGGCACTTAATGGGCCCTATTAAAGTTCTAAATAAAAATTAAATGGAGCCCCATTTTATTTCTTGTTGTGTGTGTCAAGCCCCTAAACCTATTTAATTTTGGCCCTTATTTTAATTCATTAAGAGGCAGTTAATGGGCCCCATTAAAGTCCTAAACAAAAATTAAATGGAGCCCCTCTTTTATTTCTCAATTTGTGTGTGTCAACCCCCCTAAACCTATTTAATTTCGGCCCTGATTTTAATTTATTAAGGGGCATTTAATGGGCCCTATTTAAGTTCTAAAAAAAAAAAAAAGATGGAGCCCCTCTTTTATTGAATCATTAGAGGGCACTTATGGACAGTTTGAAAGGAATAAATAAAAATTAAATGGGCCCCCTCTTTTATTTCATTAGAGGCCACTTATGGGCACTTTGAAAGGTATAAATAAAATTTAAATGGGGCCTTTAACCATTGGTTGGCTCCACAAAGGGGCCTAAATATAAAAATAAAAAAGTCATGCCTTAGCCAAATATTACTTAATTGAAATCAAGACCTTAGCCAAATTTCACTCTACTTGAAAATAGAGCTCAATCAAATTTCACTCTAATTAGAAATAAGAACATAGCCAATTTTTGCACTAATTGAAAATAAAGCCCAGTCAAATTTCATGCTAATTGAAGATGAGCTCCAACAAAATTTTATTCTAATTGGAAATAGTGCTTAACCAAAGTGAAATAGGGCCTCAACCAGTGGGCCCTTTTTACTCTAATAGGTAATAGAGTCCTAATCAAAGTTCATTTTAACAGAAAAATTGTCCCCATACAACTGTGAAATGTGATATTTTAAGCAATGGTACTGGTAATATATTGATGACACTATTGATTATATGCATTTTATTAGTTTTTAAGTTGACATAACTACGCAACATAAAATACATGTGAAAAAAATGATCATTATTATTATTTTCTATTTATACAGTGATATAGGACCTCATATAATGAGGGGACCGCTACGCCACCTTATCTAAGTTACTTTTGAAAAAAAAAAAAAAATTTCAATCATTTTCCAATATTCTTGATTTTCTAGAATTTTTTCAGATTTTTTTCAGATTTTTTTCAAAACGCACCACTACGCTACGTAGCGCCCGCTTTGTAGCGTTTTGGCCGCGGGCTGCTACACCTGCCACTTCATCCTTGGTGAGAGATGCACCATCTTTCGCCAATATATCTACCGACCCATCGGCTTCCCAAAAACTATATTTAGTGAAATACATAAGCGACCTCCGAAGGAAAGAGAGAGTACTTACTTAACCTAATCAATTAACCACCAAGGATGCATGTAATAGCTGAATGACATTGAATGGCAGAAATGTAGTCTCCATCTATTATGGCATTGACTACTGTTAAGCCTCTTTAGAAGCCGCGCATTCCCTAAACTCCGATCAAGTACATAAACTCACTCTATCATGGTTAGGAAACATCCCACCAATCCCTACCTTCATATCATCCCTCATCATGTTCCCATAAATAAATAAATAATAAATAAAAAAATAAAAAAGATTTTTAGATACATGGGAATTATCCATACTAATGACCTAATAGGACCCCTGTTTGACAGATGCATTTGCCACAATTTTCAGAAATCAAAAGCCAACATTCCCTGGAACTCTGTAACAGTTGCCCAGCTAGTAGTTTGCCACAAATTTTTTTATTGTTGTCAATAAAGCCTGTCCAGCATCAAGATTATATGACGATTGGCTATAAAATGCTGGCACCACTTGACGAGCTTTGATCCTCCAAAAATCGCATAGTCCAGGTTATTGCACCAACCTATGACCGGTGACATGTGGAGGTGCTCTAATCCCTCTAAATAGCTTAGAATATCTAAATTTCCTCTTCCTTCGTATAATTCAACATAAAAGGTACTCAACCGAGAAAAGCTCCTTGGGCTATAGGCAATGTATAATATGTTCATAAAAGTAAAATGATTAAAATGAAATGTCATAAAACTGCACAGTAGAATTTAAAAAACAGACACCAGTACTCTCTTTAAACTTTTCTCCTCTTTTTTTTCCCCATTAATTTACTACAGTATGTTTCTAACCTCAACGGATGACACTACCAACTTACGTAAATCATACAAATCAAAGAATCTAACCAATGACCTGAAAAATGATGGAAAGTTCATATAAGTTATAATAATGGAGGGAAAAGATCCATTCATCAATCTTTACTGCTCATATGATGGGCCTTAGCTGACATGGCGGTTCATTAGAATCAGAACAATCCTATGCATCAACTAGTGTAAATCAGATAACTTGATCATATAAGGGTCAGGTGACCAAAAGAATAGGGTGGACCACATAAAAGAACTAATAGGCCTATAAAATTACCAAGTGCATTGAATTACTATATATTCGAATTAGTTCATCTAACTTATCAAACTCAAACTTCGAATTAAGCATGCTATCTAAAAACACATCGAATTAAGCGAATTGGAAACAAACTAAATGAGCCTACCCTATCGAATTTTCAAATTGGGTTAGCAGCCGAATTATGAACTACGAACTCAAATGCGAATCAGACGAACTGTGAATCAGGTTACTATGGTATAAAGTACCAATTTCCAAAGTGGCCAATGGTGAATTGTTTGATGAATCTATACCACGCTCAAATAAATGACCTTTTATATTGACGTGATAGTAAATTTCACTATGATTGTGACCTGGGCGTCACAGGTTCGAAACACAGAACCAGCCTCTCCGCTTGCAGGGGTAAGACTGCGTACATCTGAACCTCTCCAAACCCCGCAGTGGCGGGAGCCTCGTGCACTGGGCTGCCCTGTTTTTAGTAAATTTCACTATGATAGTGAGGCCCACCGATGGATTCATCATAGATTTATGTAATCAATCAGATGGAGAATCCCACTCTAGGAAGGAAATTTGGACCAGCATTGATATGCAGTAGAAATATGCCTGTGAATGGTTTGGATTAGCAGTTGCCCCCCTAATTAGTTTGGTATTACGCTATTGTTGTGCAATGTCTCAGCATACAATTCAAGGAGAAGTGTTATTGTAACTGCAGAACAGCTAAAACATGTCGGGAAATGATGTGAGTACCAAATGGTTCAGATGGCCCCTACATGGTCAATGCCAATCTAATCCTTTTATACAAACCTACTGGATTGTGGCTTGCCCATACATGATAAGGATAGGTATATTTAGTATTCACCATTACATTGACATTCTTTCTGTTCACTGTTGAATGTGTTCCCAGCACCCACTATTTTCATTGAACAAAAATGATGTTCTGTAGCAAAACCTTTTCCACATATGATCCTTCCCATTGGACCAGGCAAAATGATTGATAGCGGTCCCAAGTGGACCACCCCATAGTGGATGCTATTGTTCTGAAAATCGAATTTGCATTGCAAAGCATTCAGGGGCGATGAATCGAAATGTATTATGAACCATCGGGGTTTTTTCTTATAAAACTGAAAAATTAAAAAGATTAAAAAAAGAAAAAACAGCAGTTATTTATAATCCATCCATTTTTCATCCATTGCAGTATAAGTATCGTATGAAGAGCACCATGACATATTAAAAATCATAAATGATACGTGTGAACTATTAAATATGTTTTAGATGTCAGCATTCCCAGGAAAAATATTCAGTTTGTAGTTTTTTTTCTCCTTAAATTAAAAACCGTAAAAATAAAATCCAACATCATCAACCTTTCATGTTTAGATGTTTCTTTAAGTTAAAGAAGTGTCATGAAGTAAAAACGGAAAAAGATTCTTATAAAAAAAAAAAAAAAAAAAAAAAGGAAGATGCAGGACAAAATACCATACATCAGTCAAACTATCTAGTCACATAAATGTTCTTTTTTAATCCCTAAATTTTTCCAAAATTGTGAAAATCCGTAAGAGGTTTCTTTAATCACTATAAAACTTTTTAAAATAGAATGCTAAGAAAAAAAAAAGCAAATAATAATAACCTCTCAGTTGTTGTTATTCCTGCAAAAAGGAATCACATGAATCATAAGATTCAATAAATTATGTATCGAATTGAAAGATTCCCACTAGAATCCTAAGATTTGACCCGTAAATGGGATTCATCACATTGATATAAATCTTTTTTCCTTAGAATTTGATAAAAATTGTAGGATTCAGAATATGAATCGTACAACAATGGTGGATTATCAAGAGACTTCTTATGAAACCACAGAGATTATCAAGAGACTTCTTATGAAACCACAGATAGTCATTTTAGCACATAGTTTTGTAACATAACTATACTTTGGAAACTCCCACAACAGTTCCACTGTATGTTGATGCGGATGACAGAAGATGCGAGGTGGGCATGAGAAAAAATTGCCAATCACAGGGGACAGGTCGGGATTCCACCCGAAGTTTAAAGCTTCACAGGCTTCGCTTCATTCCCTTTCAAGAGAGATGTAGAGATTGCAAAGAGCAAAACTAAAACTTGATTTTTTATTTTATTTTTTTCCATTCATCAAATCTAATGCCAAAGGTGCATTAGAATACTTTATATAAGAGAAAACTAAACCTAGATCTAATCTAGACCGTCCAAACACATTGATGGCCATAATTAAAACATCCACTTAAATAACTTAAAACATAATAAAAAATAAAATAAAATAAAAATATATAACTGATAGGTGGGCTAGGCCCAATGGGGACCATGGGTCTGTCCTGCATCACAGAGAATTTCTAACTTCCATGTGATGCAAGCCCTAGGGTTAGGCTTGCGATGGAAGTGCTAGAAGCACAATGGGTGTCGAAGCACGTGTCCGAAGACACAATAAATCTCCGCAGAGATAATAAACAAGGATGCACCTCAATGGGAAAACCAAATTTCATTAATCAACAACTCTGAGAAATAATTCTCTACAATGCCATATAAATAGTAAAAGTAAACTTAAGCCTTAAGAAACCTAATGAAACTAGGAAACTAAATAATATAGGAAATATAATCCTAATAGCAATATTTAAAGAAACTAATGACATGAAAATAAATTCCTAAATATATGTGGGCCCTACACATGTGGCCATGAGGTCTACGCTGCATCATTCTCCCCCACTAGAAAAAGAACTCGACCTCGAGTTTGGAAAATGTCCACCTAGATCAAAGATCAATCTAATGAACTTCCGATTTGCAAGTCGATCTATAACTTCTTGGCACAGCTTCATGCATAATTGTTTTTGATGGCTGAAATATGTGTTGATGTGCCTTACTTGAAGAACATGCATTGTCAAATCATAATCTCTGACTATCCACTGGTCATCTCTCAATTGGCATTGTTGATCCCCCAAAGACAATCAATGGGAGAATTAATGTGGGGAATTTCAACAAGTGGCTCTTCATCGCTTGGTGTGTGCACGTCGAGATTATTAGTACTCATATAAGAAATTTCAAGGCAAACTGTAGATATGGAATCTTCTATGTTTAACTTTGGCTGATCGGTCTGCATATCCGCTGGCATTGGTTCCTCAACACAGTCTGTTAGGTGTGGCGACTTTTCTTCTTGAGACATAACTTCCACTAAACTAGACCGTTTAAACATCCGCTCCACATGAATTGCTTCCCAAAATGCCTCGTGGATGGTCTTGCAGTCAGTCATTCTCTCTACTATGTCCGGTCGCAAGCCTCTTACAAAACTAATGAAATCATGTTCTTCATCCTCCTCCATTCCACATGCATCTTGGAGCCTTGAAAATTGGTCAGAATATTCAAGAACAGATAATTCTCCTCGTCTTAAATCCAAAAAGGACTGAAAATAGACTTTATTCTCAACATACCACATTCCATATTTAGTCACATTTGAGTCTTCGAAGATTATTGTAAAATCTATTGATATGGAATTTCATCTTGACTTGAAAACAGACTGACCTTAACTGGAGATCTGCCTTTCCACGATCACAATAGCGAAAACGGATCTGAAATCTGACGGTGGATGTGCTGGATATCATAAAGAAATCTCAACCGTTGATCGGATCAAAGCTGCTGGTTATTGAAGTTTGTTGATGCAGAGATGATGTCAGCACAACGTTACTGGGCTTCAAACAGATTTTGATCCTTCAAATTGACCTAGACCTGAACTCAACCCAAACTGACTTGGATATAGAAACTAGGCCCAAATGATGCAGGCCCACAGATGAAGTGAATCAAGCACGTGTCACAGATTAGACACGTGAGGGCCTATTGTGCCAAAACCCCTCTGTTTGTCAATGGAGAGCCCTTTCACTGTTTATGCTCTACAAAAAGGAGAAGGAAAGCTCTAGGCGATGGTGGAGCAGTGATCGACGATGATGGCAGCAGACGTCCTCCGTGCACGGTATGCTTTCTCTTCCCTTTTCCTTTGGTCTTCTCTTCTTCGTTCTGTTTCTTTCTACTCTTTTCTTTAATCATTTTTTTTTTTTTTTTTTTTGTTATTGTTGTTGTTGGCGGCAATGGGGGACTGTGTGTGATGAGTCTGGAAGGGGGGGTTTCGGTGGTCTGGGGCTTTGGATGGGGAGCAATGGGTAGGTAGAGAAAGGTTTGGGATGTTTCAGGGTGCTTGGAAAAGGAGAAAGGGGTCTGGCGATATGCAAGGGTTTCGAAAAGGATTTTTGGGTAATGGGAGATGGGTTCCCAAGGCGGATTTGGGATCTGGGATGGAGACGGAGGTTAAAGGAAAAAGGGTTCGGTTGGGTTGGGTTTGGGATTTGGTTGGGATGGGAGGTTGGTCTCGACAGAGAAAGTTTAATTAGGGTTAGCAGGTTCTGGAGTAGCCGGGGCTATTGGCAGTGGGTGGGTTCAACATGGAGTGATGATGACAGGGTTCTAGGAGGGCAGTTTCTCTGAAAAGGGTGGGCTATTGGTTGGGTTGAGGTATTGGCAGGGACATGGATAGGAAACGGAAGGAAGGGATCGAGGTATTGGCAGGGACGTGGATGGGGAATGGAAGGAAGGGATGGGACGGATGGATACGGGTACACTTCGACGATCGGGGATCATGCGGCTCTAATACCAATTGATATAGGCCCTAGGGTTAGGGCTTGCGATGGAAGTTCGGGTGCCGAAGCATGTGTCCAAAGACACAATAAATCTCCGCAAAGATAATAAACGAGGATGCACCTCAATGGGAAAACCCAATTTCATTAATCAACTACTCTGAGAAATAATTCGCTACAATGCCATATAAATAGTAAAAGTAAACTTAAGCCTTAACAAACCTAATAAAACTAGGAAACTAAATAATATAGGAAATCTAATCCTAATAACAATATTTAAAGAAACTAAAGACATGAAAATAAATTCCTAAATCTATGTAGGCCCTACACATGTGACCATGAGGTCTACGCTGCATCACCATGAACAAGTAAAAAATACCTTAAAATGCTAACTTCTCAAAAAATTTATTATGGTTTTACCAAAATTAAAAAAGACTTAGTTTGTTTGCTTATTATCAAAAGGAGATTGGGAGATTTGAGGATTTTTGCTAATAGTCTTGTTTAGTTGGTGAAGACTCGCAACGCTTGTTGTTTTCCCTTCTTTTTTTCCATCTTTTGCCCTGTGATTAAGAGGGGGCAAAGACTTGGATGACGAATTATATTCGACTGTTTAACTGACAGTTTGGTTTATTTTTGCAAGATAAAGTCATCTCACAACCATTTTATTTAATGTGAACATGGACCTGATTTCCAACATATCCAAGCATCATTCGACTCAATACTTCATAAGGATTAAAAAAGGGTTACCATCAAAAAAATCCTATAAAGGTGGGCCCACACTTTCAAATCCTATAAAGGTGGGCCCCATGCTCTAGTTACTAAAGATGGGTCCAATGTACAACGATTCCAACATGGGTTGTAAATCCTACAGGGCCCACGTTGTAACTCAGACATGGGGGGCCATGTTATATTCCTATCAGAGTGGGCCAAGCTAATTTTGAATATTTAAGATGAATTCGTGAAAATCCATAATAGATTTACATTCAACATTATTAAAAAATATTATTTTCTTGACATTGTTTGTTAGAACAAAATTGCTATGTTGTTACCAAACAAGTACCACATATCATATTCTCAACATAACAATTTAAAACAATGTTTGCAATCAAGTTCTGCATAGATCGATCTCAGCACAAGATCATGAACAATACAGAAATGATGCAAAACATGGCCTTAGTTTGTCTACAAGATACTGCCATAAAAAAAGAAGAGATTTAGATATAGCTCCAATTACATTCACCTCTTGATGGGGACATAAACCCTAATTCCACCAATTCCTTCAAGATCTACCAGCGACGAAGGCGTATGATTGCAATTCAAGCTAATTTGCATAGGGATGATGCGTATCCCGACTTTGATCGCCAAGGAATTGAAATTCACCATTGGATTATCATTCTAACAACATCCAACAGCTGGATCTCATTGGATCAAGCATTTGAAGGGTTGAAGGCCACATGAGAGCAATCGTATTGAAGGCCACACTCTGAGAAGTGCCACATGGGAAGAAATAAAAGACTTTGATGATAAATAAAGGGGGGCCCAAGAGAAATAAAGAGTTCAAAGAGAAAATATAAAAGGACGGGAGGCCCACAACTTAAATGAGAGCCACCTTGGGATTCGTGCGCATATCCCATTGTGCACGAGATCCCATGCACAAGACTTCCCTCCCTTTATCAACTTATTTTATTTCTTTTATTTTGTTTTATTTATTACTATGTCTTATGTCTTAGGCTTTATGTCATAAAGGAACTTTGAACTTTCTTCCATTATTTTGTATTTCGTAAACCCTAGATCTACACATCCATCAAGATCAGCCACCAAAACCCTCAGATCTACACCATCTCCACCATTAACTAGCCCCCAAATCATTAAATCCAAACCACCAGCCATTCGATCCCATCAACCGACCATCAAAACCCTAGCTCCAGCCATTCGATCCACCTATAATCATCCTCACCCAAGCCGTCAAATATAGATCTTCAAGATCTAGTGGCGAACCCCTATCCAGCCCCATTCGAACCATCCATCAGACCCAAATCAGATTAGCCGACCCAATCAGCCCCTTCCAAGTCCATTTGTTGAACCTGATCCATTATCTATTTGACGTATTTTCCATTGTTTCAGCATCACAATCCGCCTTAATTTACTTCAATTCCAAAAATCTGAAATTAATTTGAACCTTGAACATGTTGTGGGAAAATTATTTTCAGATCTGAATTTTAATAATTAGTCCCATATGATACATCAATTCAATTGCACCCAACTTGAACCAAGCCTTTACTTCAAATCCTCAAAAGAAGAGCGATTAATCTACTTGAATCGGCTCATCCTAAGCACGTGGAAGTTCTATGTTCTATTAGATCCATCCATTCTTACTTGAGGGGTTGTTACTGCCTGACTTGTGATTATTATACAATTATAATAATTAGAGCCTTGGACCATTATACAATTTCCCTAAGGGCATGTTTGGTAACAGGCAAGGAATCCATAGATCTAAGGATTCTTCACTATTACTGGAACAAGGATTCCTCGTTGGGGATTTGTATAGTTGAGGATCTCACATTGATATTGGTGTGTATCGATGCATATAGTTGAGAAAAATAGTGTGCAAATCTACGTAAATGAGGATTTTCAAATCTTATTAGGAGTGGTCAGATCTGAAAATCCCAACAAATGAAGATTTCCATTCGTCCAAATCTTCAAGAATTTACAATTGCCAAACATGGATTTACCACAACTTTAGGGACATCGAAAATCTTTTCCTTAAAAATTTGGTTGCCAAGCATGACCTAAAACTCTCAACATTACATGGTGTGTAATTGGCTGATTTATAACTAGGATTGAATTATTGTCCTGCATCAATTTTGGTATCAAAGCTTAGGATTGCTTAGGGAGTCATCTAGGTTACTATTGCATCGCATCAACAGTTCATTCTAGGTACTATTGCATTGCATCATTAGGGTAGTTCATTTTAGGTTTGTACTCTTGCATGCCCATGAGGAATGGTAAGATCTTGAATGCAACATCTTCAAAATAACAGGAAAGACGACAAAAACAACATTGTAAGATCCTCAAAAAGCAGTAATAGAAAGAAAAATAATTACTTAAGGTGGTTGTAGGGTTGTAAGATGAACCTTTCTAGCAGGTGCAATTTGGGAACCGCCATGCCATATGCCATCAGCTCTCCTGTTCGGCTTTGGTTTCTTCTCCATGAACTTGTCTAGAAAAGCAGCAAGCGAAAGATCTGTTAAAGGGTTGCCACTGTACACGATATGTGCTCCAGATAGAAGGGTGCGAGCCATGGTTGCTACAGATGGGTGCACATGTGATGCCAGTACAATTAACTCCCACCAGCTTGTGCGGTCAGCATTGCTGCCAATACATGAAAAACAATTTTCTTTAGTTTCAGAAAAACCCAATATAGTGAGTCGATCATCACCATCCACGAATTTGGGGTCCAGCTTACAGAGTTCTATTATATGACGAAAAAAAAAAGTGCCGTCTTTCAACCCAAGTTTCTTTAGGAGCAAAAAAAGGGCCCTTTGTGTGCCTAGAGTCCACATGTGCACAACTTATTGGCACCTATCACAAACAGAATCCCAGATGTAAACAGACGACCTAATTGGGCTTGGGCTACTGAAGAGACAGTACGACTAAATGGGGCTTAGGCCAGGACTGGACCTAAGGGATTCACGGGCTGACCCATGTACTGTTGTAACAACTCAGAGTCAGTGACAACATGCTAACACGTCATCCCATCAGCTAGAGGGCAGACACTTGCGGCACGTGTAGCTTAACTCTATAACTTTGTAACCATCTGCAGAAGCTTACATAAGAGAGAGTAAAGGTATCAAAGGAATGCCTAAGCTCTCATGAAATCTTCCATTTCTTCTCTAGAAATTACAAGGTCAAAGACCCTGGTTTTCTAATTGATCTGGTCTTTCATCGGTTCAATTGATTTGGTTCAATTGTATTGTCTGGTTTCTTCTGCTACCAGGCTTCCATTGAAGAAAATATGGATTTTTTGTCTCCCATCGACTGACCTAGGATACAGTCCTGTTCTGATTGATTCAATTGGTATCTGACTATCAATTGGTCCCAACTTGAGGATTAAGCTGGTCTTAATTTGACTGATTTACACCAATCAGGCCCTGATTGCCTACCTTGCAGGTATATGTATAGGAGCAGGGCCCATATACATACATACACACACACACACACAATTGTATGCTTAATACTTGAACCAGCTAAAGAGCATGCATTCATCATACATAGGACTAGATACCACTTGTTCTACAAGGAACTCATAATACATAGAAGTAGTTCTACTAATTAAGTCTCTAAAGATAAACTTACGAGTAGGAAGGTTCTCTGTATTGTGGATTGTATCCTCCAGGTAGCAATGAACTCTTATTAAGTAGCTGTGCTTGTCCTCCATCATGACCCGATACTGCTTCAGATTTTCCAACATTGGTTAAACCATTGGCTCCAATTAAGTTGTCTTCAGAACCGTCATCTTCATCGGAAGACGCTGGAGGGTGTACGTCATCTTCCGACTCCGAAGGACTGACACCAATGTCATCATTTGTTATGCGAACAAACTTAAATGTGTCCTCTTGCTTGCTAGGAGTGATATCTACTGCATTCTGAGATTCTTCTACAATATCCTCAAAATGTTCAAAATCTTCATCCACAGTCTCATTTTGAAGCATCATATTCCTGTAAGAAGACAATCCATCTTGTAGAAGATACTTATTGAGGGCATAAACTGTAAATTGCGAGATTAATAAATAAAGCGATTCTGCTTGTATTAATTAAAAGTTAGCCAAAAATAATGAGATCGATCTTCCATAATACTATACAATATACTCAGATTTCATTAATTTAGCTTTCCACTTGTACTCAAGATACTCAGAAAGAGAATAGAGTTCTAAGAACATGAAATCATCACAGATAAAATCAATTAGGTGTAGCTTGATAAGCAAATGGGAAATGTATGGGTGTAGATGATGATAAATGACATCCAGATAATAATTGCTGCACATGAATGATGATCCAGATGATGTGCTAGATTGACGGTGCAGATGCAGCAATGCAAATGCTCAGTGGCCCATATGCAGGAGATTGGCAAAACCACATGCTGAGGAAAAAAAAATAAGCCACCCAGATGGGACGGAAGAAAAAAAAGAATCAGGAGCACCAAAACTCGATCTTGTGCAGATACAATGGAGCATCAACAAAAAGGTAATCATCCAAAGACAAATGGACAGATCTGTGTACAAAAGATTAAATATTACAGACAAATGAACAGATTTTGGAGATCTGATACAGAGACACAATGGATTCAGAGTTCAGAAATCCACTCTATAGGAAAATGCAGGACTCATAAGCAGCATTATTGGCTGAAGATCCTTGATATAATATACAAATTAGAAAAGTATGCATTACTTTTACATCATAATATCTAAAAACTTTACCATAGTGCTGGCCTTGCTTTGAGAATGTCAGATAGGATCAAGAGGCACCCACAAGCATACTGAGGAGGCTGCTGTAGTGCAACCTGTTAAAAATAAATAAATAAAAAACTGTCTCAACATCTCAGAATACATAGGACTGCACCACAAGCACCAATTCGATCCAAGGATCCATGGCTTAGTTGCTCATATCAATGATAAGAAAGTTTGATAGGCCAAAGTCCACGAAGCAGATTGGTAAATAGGACTGTTTTCTTCGAGAGATCATGGGATTACATTAATATAGAACAGCAAACTTTACAATATGATTGTGTCCCATTACTACAATCAAGTATGTCACTTGACCACTGTTTACCTGGTTAGCTGCAAGGCCTGCAAGAAAAACTGGGGCACGGACCCTCCTTTTGGGCCCTATTGATAATTAGATCAGGGTCCGAGTCAAATTCGGTCCAAACCAATATACACATAAACCCTAGAGATGTATAAAAGCAATGTGCGTATAAATTTATAATATTAATATTTTCAAAAATTTATAGAGGAAGAGAATTCAAAGAAGCATGTAGTGCAGTTGGTAGGAAGTCTACATCCTCAAACCTCAGATGTAAGGGCTAAGGACCCAAACCCGGGTTCCCATTTTTGCTATTATCTTATAATTATTTGTTTCCTGTTTTTTTTGGCTCAAGGTAAAATATCTATTGAAAAGAAAGAATAACAGAACAAAGGCCCCAGAGCTGAAAATCAGCTACTATACAAGCTCATGTGAGACCAAAAAAAAAAAAAGGATGCTCACATCAGCCAACAAGAAAGCTCAAAGAAGCCAAAAAGAAACAAGAGATGGTCAATCTGTTAGACGAGTTAAAACTCCCAAAAACTGTAGGAGAATATCTTGAGACGATCTCTAAAAATAACTCGGCAAAGACTTCATTGAGAGGGAGAGATTTTCAGACAAGCATCTCCCAGCTCCTTATATTGAAGTTGTTTTGTTGTCAAAGGTAGCCACATTCCTGCAATTCCATATGACAACAATGATATGGAAAAAGAAAAGGGCAAAAAAGAGGCTGCCCATTGGGATTCAATTGCATTCATGCCCATGGAAATAGCAATCCAGAAGCTGATAGATGCATGAGAGGGTTTCCACCTACAGAAGAGAGCAGCCATCTCCAGAGGGTAGAAGCAAAATCGCAAATGAAGAAAAGACGTCCTTCAGATTCTTCCTCCACACCACAAAGAGCACATCTAGACGCAAGATTCACACTTATAGACCAAGCCAAAGTTTGAGTGGGCATTTTCTTATGGATTAGTCTCCAAATGAGGCACGATATCCGCGGGTTGACCTTGTTCTTCCAAAGAAAAGAAGCCCAAGGCACAGGGGTAGCCCTGGATCTTACAAAGTTCCAAGTATCATAATGGGTGAGCATGCCTTCGGAGTTTCTAGCCAGATCACATAAACTCCTCTAGGAGTTTCTGGGATGTGAATCTGATTATCAAACTGAAGGATTTCTTGTCCCAAGGAAATCACATAATCTCCCCTAGAAGTTCCTGGGATGTGAATCTGATTAACAATCTGAAGGAAGGATTTATTGTCCTGAGGGAGGTAAACTGGGATCTTCCACTGACCTTCAGCGATAAGAGCATAAAACGTTTCGAATTGAGAAAAGATAAACTGAGAAAATATCGCTGCAATTGGTTCAAGATCCAACCAAGGATCAAACCAGATATTGATGGTTCTTCCCTCTCCAACAGTCCATCTACTCCCATTTTGCAGGAACAGAGAGAGGTATCTAATTTCCTTCCAAATGTAGGAACAGCAAAAGGGGACTTTGGGCTTCAAATGTTGGAATCTTTAAAGTACCAAGCTTTGAACCAATTTTCCCAACTGGAGGATGTAGAGAAGCTTGTCACGCCCTTGCTAATGCCAAGACCCCCTTCCTTTTTTGGGAGACAAAGAACCTCCCAACGAATTAGGTTTCTTTTGGTTTGAGAGAGGTATCGAATTGGTTTCCTATTCGTGACACTAAAAGGTCATCACCTAGTGCGGTACCGCCGAAGTAGGATCCTAGGAGCGTCCAGACTGGAGACAAACCTAACCTTTAGCAATTATGCACAAAGTGGCTGCTCGCAGGTCTCGAACCTACATGATAACACATGGCACCTGAGACTTTAACCATTGTACCAAAGCAATCACGTATAAACGTGACTAATATTTCATAATTATCTTTTTCTAATATGATTAATTCCAATATTTTGGTGATATTACTATAATTAATATAATTATTCTGGTTAAATAATCATGATAAGAATTGTACTTGATATGCAGTATTTCATGATCTAATTGCATTTTCATTTTTAGGATAATTATAGTCACGATTCTTCAAATTTGCAATAATTATGGAAATAAGATTATTATATGTAACAACTGAAATTAAATTACATAACTTACTCATGCGTGCATGGTTAGGTCACTTGTGTTAACTCTACATACTTTAAATCGTGAGTTTAGTCTTTGTACGTTTGGAATTTATGGAATGACCTTAACTTTGTGCATGCATTGTCACTTTGCATCATGTGTGGGTCCAAGGGTGGGTTTCAAGGGGTGCTGCACTGTCACATGGGGCTGAATTGGGTTTGGCTAGGACTCTTCATTGCTTTAGTAGAGAATTAATCAATTTAGAAATTCCAAGAGGTTTCTACTTTTGTAAAGCCTCCTAATCCAACTAAAAAATAGTCCTTAGGCCATTATGAGCACCCCCTATCACTGGTCCAACCCATGGCTAGAGAGAAAATTAGAAAGAGAGACAGGAAGAAAGAGAAAGGACTGTTTGGGGTTGAGCTAGGGCTTGGAACTTGCATTTGTATCATCATCAACCTTGCATCTTCATCAAATCCTCATGTGATTAGATAAAGGTTGTGCCATAGTTACCTAGTTCGCATTCGAATTTGTAGTTCGTAGTTCGAGATTTACCTTGATTCGAAAATTCGATGGGGTAGGTTCATTTAGATCGTACGCTAATTCGGTTAATTTGTAATTCGAATTCAACAAGTTCAATATAATAGTTCGAATTAATATGATTATAGTACATTTGAACTTCACTTTTACTTGAGTATTCATAAGTCCATCTTTTGATACATTAAGAAGGCAGTATGTGTCCATAATGATTGAATTCCATGTATCATTGGTAATTGAAATTTAATTTCAATAGAAGTTAGGTCCACTGTAAAAAAATTATTTAGTCCAATCGTGAATCCATCAGTAGGGCCTATCTTAAAAATCTAAACCATTGAGAAGAAACATCAGCTTTCACATTCGTTCCAAGAAAAAATTATTTTAATATGTTTGGCCCCACTTCAAATTTATCACACCTAAACTAATTAGATTTCATTCCTTTGTATTGTTAATTTATAATGTATCTGATCAATCTGATTGCTGAACTGATTTATATTGGGGTTAAGAATTTTTCCAACATCCATGGGTTCTGGTGTATTGATTTTCAACGGTGTGGATTGAAAACAAAGTACCCCACAGTCATGAACTTCATATATATAGCATAGACTATTTTCTAGGTCATAACTAAGGACCCAGACTCTAGCGTATTTCTTGGAAGATATCTATCGTGGTCCGTGGATATGGATGACAACTAAAAGAGAGAAAACGGTAAGGAGAAACATCTTTTTTCCTATTGTACCGGTGAGAGAGGGAGGGGTAAAAAAAAAAAAAAAACTTTCATCTTCTTCTTTTCTCTTTTTCGAATGGTGAAAAAAATATACGATGACTTCCTCGGTGAGATTCCTGCAACTGAAAACGTCTAGTAAAACATGGAGAGGGTGAGACAAAGTCTGAGCGGTTGGTAAGCCTTTGTCTTTTAAATTTTCTCACTCTAATCAACCTTCCATTTTCAAGTTTTTTCTACACCGAACTGTTTCGAATTGGGCACTTTCTTATGGACGAACTACGCCAAATCGAACTGCGAATTATTCGACTCGAAACATTCGCAGTTCGAGGCCTGAAGTACCGAATCAGGTAACTATGGGTTGCGCTAAACCTGACATCGCAACTATGTATATGAATATGATTGGGGAATGAATATGAATATGAACAAGTATGGTGTAAGATGGGAGAAATTAGCCAGCTGTGGGTGTTCATGTAGAAACCATGATTGTCCATGGTGGTTTATTGAATCCCATGGGCCAATTCTCTTTATCCGATCATGTTTCAATGTTTTGATGATAAAGGACATGGAAACAATAATAAACCCTTGGTTTTAATTCATTTTCCCCCAAGTTAAAAATACTCCACCGGCCGCTACACCCACCGCAAATGCTATTTTGATCACTGGTTGAGAGTGATGCGGGTATCAACCAAATCCGAGAAAAATTGAAATTCAGAAAATAAGAATGCAAGTTGAATACTTGACCCAATGCTTAGAGTGTATTGCACATCTACTTCGTCGTGATAATTTTAACAACAAATTGGATGAAGCCATATATGATGGCGATGAAGATGAGTCAATTTATGATGATAAATCGGATGAAGATTGTGTTGAGGACATTGGCACACCGATTTGGGTTGAATATGAAGATGATGATGCTACCCATTATCAAATCTTTGGTAAATCTCAAAAGAATAGTTTTGATGAGTATCCTGTGTGTGAAGAGATTCAAACTGTTTATAATGAGTAGATTGACAGATTGGACGGTATAGATTTGGCAGATGTATTGGAGGGTGTGGATATGGTGGATTAAGAAGCATGATTTGCCGTTAGTATATATGCTAGAGACTTGATATTCGGATCCTTTCTGGGAAGGCATCTAACTGCGAGATCTGCGACAAATTGAATTGCGGACCCAGACGAGTTGCATAAATCAATCTTCCAAGCAAGTTCATGGGGAATCTTCATATTTTCAAATGCCACCAAAAGATCAGGAGCAAAAGCGGAAGAGTAAGAGAGCGAAAACAAAGAAGCAAATACCAACAGACGAAGAATGCAGAAGCACAATCCGATTGATTGTGAGCCCAATAAACCAAACCAAAAAATATTCCAAAAGATAGGGAATATTGTAGAGAATTATAGAATTTCCAGAAATTAAATCTAACGAGCAAGGAACAAAAATCAACACCAACTGACCTTAAGCCTTCCCAATCACCTTGCCTTCACACACGACACAAGGGAGAGGAAATAAAACAAGCAACACAATGCCTTATTGAAAACTGAAACTGTCAATGTAGCGTAAACAGTGACTGTCAACCATACTAAGCTATATATAATGCATAAAACTCAATAAAACCCTAGACAACCTACTAATCTAGACTCCAGCCACAATTAAATGTCCTCTAATATAATTTTTAAATCAGAACACAAATCAAATCTCAAAAGATTTAAAAGAAAAATCTGCTGGATTACTAAAATTTGGGCGTCATGATAGTGTAGTGCAAATCTGGTTGTGGGGCCCACGTGGTCCACACGTTGACCCTCCAAACTGCTAGACAACCCTGCTGGTACCTTCCTTTCTCAGGTTGGGCCTGATTTGACCCTCCAAACTTGAATCCAAAACCTGCTGCACGTGAGGCCCTGTTCATGTATTCAGTTTTTTTTTTTTTTTTTCTGATTTTTACATATAACTCCCTGCTCTAGTTTTCTTCAAAACAGCCCCTGACGTAGAGTTTTAATGAATATCTGGGTACTGTTTGAGGCCAAATTGATCCTTTGGCCCACTTACAACTGTGGGTCCCATAGGCTCGATAACAAACATCCAAAATTCAATTTTCTTGATCTTTAACAATTGATGCAAACTGATCCGCATCAATGCGTTTCTTTCTAATTTAAGTATCAGTACAGATATAAAACCTAATAAATTAAAACTTATGTATCAGAGCCATCATCAGCAATTTAGAGCCAAGCTCGCGACTCCTCCTCCAGCAGAATTCTGATTGGGCACAAATATTTGTTGCATCGACTCTTATTCAGTCATTTACCTGATCCTTCTTTGCTCAAAATTTTAATCAGTAACTTGGTCTAGTCTTTAAACTGTTCTAAACCACAGTCCCACTTGTAAGGCAACCATCATTCTAACCACAGAACAGTCGCATCCAGTCTTCTCTTGCGATGCCTAGGCTCCATTCACTGTCTGTTTTCTGTCTCTGAATGTCATATTACTACCAGAACTTGGTCCTTCACTAGCTTTGTCACTCCAACACAGATAAGATTTCTTTGGCCATTTGAGCATGGAGCAAAAACTCAACCGAGTCCGAGTCGACTCGGACTAAATCCTAAACAAGTTGGGTCCTATGGGACTAAAACTTTAATTTTGGGACTCGGCCGAGTCTTATGTGACTTGGCCAAGCACCTTGGCCGAGTCCAACTATTTTATTTTAATTTGGGACTCAGCCCGACTCGGCTCTGACCAAGTCGGACCCCAAGTCTGAGTTTTTTTTTTTTTTTTTTTTTTCCCTTGCATTCAAGTCTACCATGCATTCAATGTTGGATTCATAACAGGATCCAGATTGCCATCTTTCTTCATTTTGTGATCCGCACAACCAAAAACCAGTGATGTCCAAGATTATCTAGCAATATGCGCTATTGCGTTGTTGGTGACGACTGAGACAATATAGTGATGACAATTGATGCAAGGCCAAGCATATGAAAACAGGGCTTCAACTCAGTTCTTTGGTTGATCATAGCAAATAACAAAGAAGTGCTCAGCAGTAGGCTCCACAAGGAAGTGTTGGGACATGAAGATTGCAAACATGAGAAAGGCTACAAAGGTGGCCAGCTGAGTGGATGAAGGTTGGAAGATCATCATCAATCTGTGGCATCTTTTATCTTTGTTTCACTAAATTTGCCATCTATTTTCCATTTCCTCCTTGCTTCACAACTCTTCTATATGCTTAAAACCCCAACTCAAGGATGTTATTATTAGTCCCTTACACATTCTAAAATTTGACTTGTTACTTCATAGAGCTGACCATTGCTTATTGACAGTTGAATCTCTTCATATCAACCATCTCTATCTGCCTCAGCCCACAGAACCTATTCCCCAGTCAATGAATCTGTTTTGTTTTCTGCACTTTTGATTTTTGGCTAAGAGTATTGGATTTGATTATTTGGTTTTGGTTGGATCATGAGATTCTCTAATTTATTTTTTACTCCATTTTTCCATCCCTGGATTTGATTGATCTCTCGTTTGGGACCTGTCGGCCATTGATTATGATCACGTGGTTTCCAATCTGCTACATTTGGATCCGATTTTTTTAAAATTTTTTTAGATTTGATCTCATCTTTGTATTGGACCTCCAAATTTAATCATCCATTTAGTGGATATGATCATGTCTTTGGATCTGACAATCTGTTTAATGGATTTAATTTGCATCTAGATCAAATTCCCAAATCTGAGTCTGCTTCTGGAAGATGTATTCGAGTCTGATTATCAATCTATGGAATTGTTTGCTTCTTCATTTGCAGTTGCCAGTTGGATCTACCCTAGAATGCCATTTACCTGCCAGAGTCATGTTGTTTCTTCTATCTGGTCTATCTCCATTTAGACTACTGATTATTGGAACAATTTAATTTGCACCTTCGATCTTATGGTTTATCTGCACCACAGATCTGGATCGTCTATAGTAACAAGCTTGTTGTTCACTCATCATGAAATCGATAATTCATATTATCAACAAGTCCTATCTGAACCCTGAGATATTTAAACCATCTTGGGTTTGAAAGCAGGGAGAGGGTGCGAGGAGATGTTGGGGTGGTTAGGATAATAAGTCTTATAATTAGATATGACAAGATTATATTTAGACCATGTTTGGCATCTCTATTTCCAACCCATGTTTGTCTAATTGTCTAAAGCAGGTGGAGGTTAGGAAAATAAGAGCGCATGGCACACGATTCTACTCTCTACCTGCTCTAGAGAAGCAGAAGCAAATCCTCTTAAAATGAAAGGCCCCATTTCTGGGCTTGTGAAAATAAGATCTTTCGCCTGGCTCTTTTTTTGATGACTATACTGGAATAAGAGTAGACATACCAAATAAGGCCTTAGTTACCTTGCTTATCTGTTTTCTGTTTGATCATATCAACCACACTTTATAAATGGTTATTATTTATAAATGTAAGGGATAAAACTTCTATAGAATTCTTTCTCTCATTTTCAAATCGAATGCGAACTCTATCCTGTGGATTATATAGTGGAAATTCATGACATCATTGTTAACCATGCTGACAGCACTATCAACCATAATCGGCAGAGTTACCAAACAATGGAGTTCTTGATTCAATATTTTTAAACAATATGATGGCTTCAGATTGATGGATGATATCTTTCTTTCTGCAAGATCTTTCTTTCAGGCTTTTCTTTTGCTTTAAGATGAATACTATCATTCACACATTATGACACATTGCAAAAAAGAACTATATATATATATATATATATAAATTTACATATATATATATATAGAGAGAGAGAGAGAGAACTTTTCCATATGTGACACATCACAGAAAAGAACTATGTATATTATGGCACACCTCGTAGCTTGGAATCTTTAAGTACAGTTTTTTTAATCAACGATAACACTTAACCTTCCACTTGAAAGCTAATGAATATAGATGTTGCCTTGATAGACATAAGTAAAGCCCTCTAGTTCATAAACATAATGTGCACAGCATTGGATGCATGCATACTATCAGCTTTTATTCTAGACAAAAAAAAAAAAAAAAAAAAGTAACTTAAAAATAGAAAGTAAAATAATTATATGTAATTAAAAATGTAAGCTTGCATACTTTCAGGTCTCTAATCCTTAATGAAGGAATCAAGAATCAAGACTAACCTGCAAGAGACGTTTTGAAAAGGCAGAAACTCGCTTTAAGTTGATATCATTCTTCATCGCTTTGACCAGTAATTGAAGAAACATTTCTGACTGCCACAATAATTATACATCAGTCAGTTACGCCCACCAAGACAACAGTTAATGTAGTAATGAAGAGGAAGTCAAATGAAAACAATGATTAAAACTCAAGACTCCATCCTTGACTAGGCACGGGAGGGGTCAAGTCGGCTCAAGTCTCAATTTTTTTGTTTTCCCTTTTGCAGAGGGGGTTGGAGGAGTAGGGGAGAATGAAGACGGAGGGAAAATGGATTTTTATTAAAGATTGGGTCTTTGTTTGGGGCTTGGAATATTGGCTTGCAGAATCATGGAAGCAGCAGCAAATTTTCAGGTAGGGTCTTCTGGAAAACATGGGTTAATAAACATGAATGGGATTAAGAGTTTGGGGTTTCTATGGGTGTGGTGTGGAAGGTATCGAATGCCATGATTATGAGAGAGAGAGAGAGAGAGAGAGAGAGAGAGAGAGAGAGATGGGATGAGAAAAAGAAGGCTTTCGGGTACAACATGACTCGGTCATGGCCAAGTTTTAAAACAATGAATGGAACCCCATTTCCTTCACAAAAATATAACAAAGGCAATTGTCATTAGATTATCAAGACCAATCATGATTGCCTGTTTATCAAAGATCATGCAGACCTATTTTTTCGGGAAAAAATAAAACAACAACCAAATAGATGGGCAATGAGGTCCAACTGTAGTAGTCAGTCATAATAACTGGAAAGGCATCACATGAGCTGCACAACGTAAGGTTCTCAATTCCTTGGTACACCAAGTTCACAGTTCTATCATCCACTGCCAGTATGATGGACCAACAGATATAAAATGAAATGTCAATAACCCAATTTCAGGCGTGCACCCCAAGATTCCGACCCTGTAGTAAAAAAAATTTGAGCACCATCAGGTGTCATGAGCATTCAACACTGGTACAGGAATCTTGGCTCGTTGTTTCGGTATTTCTACCTATACCAGCTGTTTCAAGAGTAACCATGAGAAGTAGGTAAGGCCCTCTACATAATGAATGAGTATACATAATGAATGAGTTAGACTCAAGTCCATCAAAAGGAAAATGCTACTGCATAATGAAAGCAGAGGGGGTACATATGCAAGAACCTGATGTTTGAGAATGGTTAACTCTTTTTTGGTAGTTGTTCAGTGTTTCCTTCATAAAAGTTATCTGATAAAACTGATTGTTGATTATTAAATAAAATAACGATGAAGCATGAGGATTGGAAACTATCCGAAATCACCTTAGAAGAATGCATGACAGCAGGAATTGGGAGTTTTGAGTACAAAGCACGGTAAAAGCGATCACTAGCAATCTGGTTTTTGGACGAAATATCATACAGAAGCATCAATGCCTGAACACCAACATTGAAGTTCTTCGAATGAACCTGTACAAGATGTTAAATTCTTAGCACATACCACAGAGCCACAGAAGCATAAAACTTTATTAACCACAAGCCAATGCTGCAAAATGTTATACGTTGTCTAAAGCTTTTGTTCTCACCAATTTGAAAAGCATAGGCGTTTGAACCTCCACTAAATCTTCAGCCTCATCACTTGCAACATAAGGAAATGCTCTTTTAACTCCCTGCAAGGACAGTGAGGGGAGACAAATGAACATGTTGAACATAAGTTCAGTCTAACAAACTTTGAAGGGTTCAAGTGGAGAATAACTTCAACAATAAAACAGTATTCATACTTCATAGTATCATAAAACCAGCAGCAGGAAAGGACCATAGTATAGTGACGCAATATTCAGCAACCAAAGCCTCAAAAAGTGGTTCATTTCAAATCATTGATGCTTAAGGGGGTCCAAAGCAGTTTTCAGGAGCCATAAGTATAGAAAAACAGCACTGAAGATTGTATCCCAAACACCCCCCACCCCACCGCAAAGAAGCAGCCAGCCTGACCAGAACTAAACATGTACCCTAAAAAAATACCAATCCACATCCCATAGCTATTTTTTGAAGAAAAGTTCTTTAAATTCACCCTTTGAGTTGAGTGAATAGCCCCATCGGCAAATAGCATGCCATCCCAAATATATCCTTGACGAAATACCCTTTCTGTTTGACCAATAATCATTCAAATTGCTTTGTAAATTTTATCAATCAAGATCATGGGTAGATGTTTGCATACACAACCATCCAGGCTTATGGAACATCCATTAACTCCTCTAGACTAAAATCTTTAAGTCTAACTCGTGTAAGGTTTTGCATTGAGTTGCCTATCTGATGCAGCCTTCTTTATCTGAGCTTGGGACTAGCAAATGATGGGCAGACACATGGAGGACATTCTATCCTACAGAAATGTCCTTTAAAAATTTTGAAAATTTGCTCAATTGCTGCTTTCATTTCACCTCTTCTGCAAACTGTAAGGCCCCCTCGTGACACATACATGATACAGCGCTGACTTTGAAATTGTCCCTCCAAAACCAACATCATTTGCATCCCAATAAGCATTCACTAGGGGAGATCATGGACTGGGCCAGCCCGAGCCAGTTCGCTTGGTTAAAGTGCTATGGGAGCACCATCAGCAATCAGAAGCAACTTGGGAAATAGAGGAAGATGTCAAGAAGTACCCCTACCTTCTCATCTGAGGTATGCGTTTAAATTTGGACCACCAAATTTGCTAAGTAGGGGAGCATGTGATGTCCCATAATTTTATGTATTTTATTATATTTGAGGTTTATATGTTCGAGTAATTAATTACCTTATTTGGTATAATGAGACTTGAAATATTTCAAGTTTGGGCTGGGCTAATGGGCTGGGCTGGTGGGCCCTGAGTTTAATTAAAATTATGTTTGGTCAGATCCTAGATAGGATAGGACCCATTAAGTTAAGCCATGTGTTTGAACTTAAAGTATTGGGACCCTTGTAATATAATAGGTGTTAATACCTTATAAGGAGGGGAACCACCCTTTGTAATTAAAGGAGAATTGGGATGTGCGCAAGTCCCGAATGGGAGAAAGAGTGTTGTGCACAATCCCCGAGGCCAAGATGGGTTTTGCATAGCATGGGGAGGACCCCACTAATATCACGCGACATTTGCATAGGAGGTCTCTCTCTCATAACCCTATTTTCCTTAGTCCTCTTCTGTCAACTTCTACCTCTTGGAATATAGGACCTAATCTGAGTTCTTTTGGAAATCAAGGGAGAAAGAAGGAGAATCGAGGAAACTCTTGGGATTTATGTCCTTCAGTCTGCCCCAAGTGATAAAGGCAACCAAGGTTTATACAAGGTAAGTGGAATTTCTAATACGGTTGGATTCTTTTATCAGATCTAAGCACTTTCTGTGTTGGGTCTTTTTCAGAAAAAGTAATTCAACGAGAAAACCATGCTGGTGGCTGATTTCCCCTTTTGTCGAACCCTAGATCAAGAGATCTAAGGTTGGCCGAATCTGATTTTAGTGAAATTTGGGCTGGCCGAACCCAGTTTGGGTGTCTTGGTGCTGGCTGAACCCTAGATCCGATGATCTAGGGTTGGCCGAACCCAAAATTGGGTATTTTGATGTTGGCTGAACCCTAGGTCATGAGATCTAGGGATGACAATTTCCTTTTTGGATTCCCTGTAATATTATTTTGTAATTTCAGTTCTAAGAACTGATGTGTTACATCTGATTTCTGGTTTGGTACTCTATTCTTGATATTATTCAAGCTGGATTTTGATGTTAAAGCTATGCATCAGTCATGAACAATATGAAATCGATTAATAAGTGAAATACCCTTTCACGTAATCCCCACAAATGTTAATAGGGAAATACAAGATTAATACATCTTATGCGAAAGCCATAGCAGGCCAAACAGGTTCATGAACTAGTGGGAACAGCTACCTAATGATCCTGCACTGTTTCGGGACTGAACGTAGTAATGTCACGCACCAATTAAATACCTATTTTGAAATTGATAAGGGCATTCATAACCAGGAAAGGAGTGTGGTGTGACTGCTGAACTCCCCAGGCCGGTGGTGGTAAACTTTATAAGTTTTATGTTAGTGGCAGCCATGCAAGGTAATAATAACATATGAGTATTATGTTGGTCATGACTGGTTGATTTACTCTGTGGGATGCTCAATTGTGTATATGGAAAGGAGAGGGTACCCCTCAATTCATTTGTGGGAATGTATGCTGTGATGGTTGTGTTAAGGGGATGCATCCGCTCTGTTGTGTGATGGAGGTTTGCGTTGATAGTGTTGTGATATAGGATGTGGGTTATTTGCGACTGATGAGGAGTAGGTGATGGGGAAATGTTTTTGTTGTGTCAGGGAAGTTCAGTTGTAATATGCAGGTGGAAATATTTGGTTTTGTTTGTTGGCTGGTGATTTGGTAAAAGCTTTGTTGTGGGATGGCCAATGGAGTGAAAGGAGTTTTGGAGAGAACCTCCTACGTTATTTTGGTATTCTTGATGTCTGAATTCTACTTGTGCTTTTCAGTTGCTAAAAGTTTATTTTTTTTTATGTAAATCACAAGTTCAAACACAGTTAGATCAGAAAATTTTCTCACTCAGTTTGTACTGACCCCTTGGTTTGCCCTTGCCACGTAACCAGATTGCAGGAGAATATGTGGGCTGCAATGATCTCGAACTTGTCTTCGACATCTACCGCTGAAAGACGATTCATCCATTATCTCCTAGGACTAGCCTCGTTTGTTTCCTTAATCAATTGAATAATGATTAAGTATTTGTTAGACCTGAAATTATGACGTTGTTGGATATGTAGTTCGAATGACTTATTCATCATTTTGTGAACTTTTATAATGATTATCGGATAAATAAATGAATGCCCAGCTTTATGTAATAATTTAATTTGATTTTGTTGAATTATGATGCACATTGATCATGGTCCGGAATCCGAATGGGCCCTGGATTTGGGATGTGACAAGCAAAATAGAAGCTGAGGGCGAATCTGGCTCTAGAACTCCTTTAGCAAAGAGACAACACCACCACCACCCTTCAAGATAGTCAGCAAGGATGAAAATAGCGGTAGCGGCGGGCGTAGCGGCCTGCCGCCAAAAAGCTACGTAGCAAGTGTAATATTGTGTGAAGGAAGAGAGGAAGAGTAATAATAATAATGGTGGGAGAAGGTCGCGCATCATATGATGATCGACTATTCTATTTATAATCATATTAGGCCTTAATCAAGACTCTAAATATGACAAGATTACAAATCAGAATAATAAAGAAAGGAAAGAATACAAATTAGAATAAAATGAAAGAATGAAAGAATATATCCTAGACTATACAAGGAAAGAAGGAAAAGAGTTGTACACATGAGATGTAAATCTAAACCATATCCCACGTGTGGGATTTTTACATGGGCCTTGATGAGCTGGGCCTTCTTAAGGCCTGTTATCTTCTACACTCCCCCTCAAATTGATGTGGTAAGGCAGAAAACATCAATTTGCTAGTTAGATCATGATGACGCATTTTGGGAAGGGCCTTGGTGAAGATATCTGCCAACTGGTTAAAAAAAGAGACGTGAGGCAGAGTTATCTTCTCAGTAACGACATGTTGACGGATGAAGTGACAGTCAATCTCAATGTGCTTTGTTCTTTCATGAAAGACCGGGTTGTTGGCAATTCTGGTAGCACTGGTATTGTCCCCATGGAGAGGTGTGGAACTACCAACAAGAACACCCAATTCACACAGAAGGCGGCGGAGCCAGATAATTTCAGCACAGGCGGAAGACATCGCACGATATTCTGCCTCAGCAGAAGACTTTGAGACAGTGGTTTGCTTCTTGCAATTCCATGAAATCAGAGATTTTCCAAGAAACATACAGCATCTAGTGGTAGACCTCCGAGAGTCCAGACAGCCAGCCCAGTCAGCATCTGCATAAGCTGATAATTGTAGAGAAGTATCAAAAGGGAAGAAGAGACCATGATGAAGAGTGCCTTTAACATAGCGGAGGATGCGTAACGCAACAGCAAGGTGCGGTTTGTGGGAATTGCTAACAAACTGACTTACTGTATGAACAGCATGAGAAATATACAGCCGAGTCATAGTTAAGTAGAGCAAACTACCAACTATCCGCCGGAAAACAGATGGATCATCTAAGGGAGTGCCATCATCTGAACTGATTTTTCCATTCAATTCCAGAGGCGTATCAAAAGTGTGAGCATCATCAAGCCGGGCTGACGTGATCAAATCTGTCGCATATTTGCGCCAAAGGACCCTAATGCCTGATTTGTTGCGCACAAACTCAAGCCCCAGAAAGTAGGTGAGAGGACCAAGATCCTTCATTCTGAAGTGGCGAGTAAGGTGGTGTTTGAGATCCGTAATGCTAGTAGTATCATTTCCACTGATAATCGTATCATCAACATAGACCAAGAGGAATGTGTAGCCCTTCGGTGTCCATCTTAGAAAGAGGGAACTATCAGAGTGACTCTGACGAAATCCGGCTTGAAGGATTGCTGCCCGGAACTTATCGAACCAAGCCCTGGGAGCTTGTTTAAGTCCATAAAGAGCTTTCCGCAATTTGCACACATGCTTTGGAGGACAAGCATATCCTGGCGGAGGTTTTAAATAAAGTCTCTCGCAAGTCCCCATGGAGAAAAGCATTTTTGACATCCATTTGCCATAGAGGCCAGTTGCGGGCTGCCGCGACACAAAGAAGAGTACGAACGGTGGTCATTTTTGCCACTGGTGCAAATGTTTCCTCATAGTCAATTCCATATTCCTGCTTATAACCATGTGCAACCAATCTGGCTTTGTAGCGATCAAGACTCCCATCAGAGTGTACTTTGACGGAGTATATCCATTTGCTGTCAATCACAGAGGCTCCATCTGGGGCCGGTACCAATTCCCATGTGTGGTTTGCTTCAAGAGCAACCAATTCCTCAGTCATAGCATCCTGCCAGTAAGCAATCTTTGAGGCCTGTGAATATGAGGTGGGTATAGGAGTACTATCCAAGGAAGTAAGAAGAACAGGAAATCCATAGCGATTAGGGGCAACAGAAGGACGACTAGAGCATCGCAGAGAAATGGTGTTATCAGAAGAAGTATTATTGCCTGGAGATTCAGTAGGCGATGCTGGGAGAGGATCAGGAGAGGGAGTTGCCAGAGGAGGTACCTTGTTCAGCCGGACATAGACTTTGGGAAGAGGTGATGAAGAAGTAGACTCCGAGAATTGTGGCAGATAGGATACAGCAATAGGATGACTATCCAAACGTAAAGAAAAGAAGGGCATATGTTCCAAGAAAATCACATTCCGAGAGATGCGCATGCGTTTTTCGAATTGATCATTGTTAAATAGGCCCAAAGCCCATCTGAAAATAGGCCCAAAGCCCATCTGAAAAGAGCCCATTGTTATAACTCACGTGGGATTGAATGGGAGACAAGAGGACTCTTCTTTACTTAGAATACTATGGCTGTAATTAGTTTCCTTCTTAACTTAGAATCCTGATTGATGTAAATTAGAGAGTTTTCCTTTCTTAGAGCATAGATTAAAGGCATGTAAAGATATATATATTAATGTATAATCTCAACAGAAGAACACAGAGAATAATATAGTTTCAAGAGTATCTAAAACTCTTTTCAAACGTGAGTTTGTCATGGTATCAAAGCGAGGTTCTAATCTTCAGCATTAAAATTCATTCAAGAAATCAATCAAAGAGAAATCTTTCTTTCTTGAAGAAAATAAACAGATAGAGGATCTGTTCTCAAGAAATAGGCATCCATCCTGTTCCTGCGATAGGCTCAGATTAACTGTGGCCCACCTGCGATCATCACAGCATCATCAAGGATCCTTCCAGTCAAGATCGCCCAAGTCTTCTCAGTATTTTGGTGATTTTTTTCAGAATTTTTTCGACACTGTAAGGTACCTCTTTTATCGTTCTCGTGATTTCTCAAAACTGGGACAAGTTTTGATCAAGACCGTACAGATTTTTGGATCTTCAGCAGATTAAGTTCAAAACTCTTCCAATCTGAGCGAATATTGTGTGTCTACACAGATCAAGTCCTTGATCAGTGTCTAGGATCATCTGTGGGTCCCACGTAAAGTTTTTTTAGTGAAAATCAAGGACGTCTGGGTCCTTTTTTATTCTGTTTTTGTTCTCTGCTTGGCCTGAGTGTTTTTTTTTTTTTGTGTTTGGATCTGTCCAGTACCTTCTCCAGCACTCACAAAACTAAAGTTCGGATACTTTGCTGAGTTTATCACTTGTTGTTTCACTGTTTCACACTATACAGTTGAGATGGAAAAATCTGAGATCACTTTAATCAAATTTACTGGAAAGAATTATCCTGCCTGGTCTTTCCAATTTCAAACCTATCTCGAAGCAAAGGAATTATGGGGCTTTGTTTCTGGCACGGACCCTAAACCCACTAAGGATGAGAAGAAAATCTCCTCTTGGTATACTAAAGATGCCAAAATCAAATCCTGGATTCTGGGATCCGTTGAGCCTCATCTGATAATGAATCTCAAGCCTTACCCCACTTCGAAAGCCATGTGGGGGTATTTGAAGAAAATATACCATCAAGATAACTCTGCCAGACAATTCCATCTTGAATGTGCAATTGCTGAATATACACAAGGGAATTTGTCCGTACAAGACTACTATTCCGGTTTCCGTACACTCTGGTCGGAATACGATAGTATTAAGTATGCGGATGTGGCTGACAATGTGTTGACCATTATTCAAGACCTTCAGGCCTCTAGTCAGCGTGATCAGTTTTTGATGAAACTGCGGAATGCATTTGAAAGTGTCCGGTCTGCTCTGATGAATCGAACGCCACTACCTTCATTAGATGTCTGCTTGAATGAGCTCTTACGCGAAGAACAGCGTCTTATGACCTCGGCTCATATTGCTCAACAGAAGACTGATACCTATTCAGTTGCGTTCTCGGTCAATAAAACTTCTCAGCCTCCGCCTCGAGATTTGAGCAAAACCCAATGCTACAGTTGTCAGAAATTTGGGCACCTTGCCTCTCAGTGTAAACAGAAAGTCTGCAGTTACTGTAAAAAGTCGGGACATATCATCTCTGAATGTCGCCACCGTCCACCACGTCCATCAACACAGTATCAGACTCCACAATATCTGGCTCAGCAGTATCAGACTTCACAGTCTCCGACTCCACACGCATATGTGGCTTCCTCAGTTATGCCTGCTCCTTCATCTGCCTCACAGTCTGGGCCCTCATCATCTCTCACTCCTGAATTAGTTCAACAAATGATTATCAATGCCCTCTCTGCCTTTGGTCTCTCAGGTAAGTCCCCTTCATCTTCTACTAGGTTCATTGATTCTGGGGCATCTAATCATATGACAAATTCCCCCACCTCCTTCTCCACTATGACAAGTTACAATGGCCATCTTCAAATTCAAACTGCTGCCGGTGAACATGTTCCAATTACTGCTGTCGGTGATATCCCTGGTCCCATCCCATTGAGAAATGTTTACCTTTGCCCTAATTTAACTTCCAACTTATTGTCCGTAGGACAACTTGTTGAAAATAATTGTAATATCTCTTTCTCTTCTTCTGGTTGTGTTGTGCAGGACCAGATGTCCGGGAAGGAGCTAGCGAGGGGGCCTAAGTGTGGACGCTTGTTTCCGCTGAATCTTTCTCAAATTTCTAGGAATCAATTTGACAATAATGTGTTTTGCTTCTCTCTTAGAGATAATTGCCGATTGTGGCATAATCGTCTCGGACATCCAAATTCAAAGGCTCTGTCCCTTATGTTAAATTCTGGTTTATTAAATAAATCTCTTGGTTTCTCTTCTTGTGTGCCTTTTGACTGTGCTACTTGTAAAATGGGGAAGAGCAAAACTCTTCCGTTTCCTCATTCAACTTCACACACTTCTAAGTGTTTTGATTTAGTTCATAGTGATGTATGGGGAATTGCTCCAGCTCTTTCCCACGCCCACTACAAATATTTTGTGACTTTTATTGATGACTTCAGTCGGTTTACATGGGTCTACTTTCTACATTCAAAATCTGATGTTTTCATTGTTTTTAAAAAATTTTTGGCTTATGTTGAAAATCAATTTTCCACTTGCATTAAAATCTTGCGATCTGATTCTGGGGGGGAATACATGTCCTCTGATTTTCAACGGTTTTTGCAACAAAAAGGCATTATTTCTCAAAAATCTTGTCCTTATACTCCCCAGCAGAATGGAATCGCTGAAAGGAAAAATCGACATCTCCTTGATGTCACGCGTTCCCTTCTTCTAGAATCATCCGTTCCTACTCGTTTTTGGGTTGAGGTATTGGCTACAGCCGCTCATCTTATCAATCGCATGCCATCACCCTCCATTGAGAATCAAAACCCATATTTCCGTTTGTACAAAACCGCTCCATCCTATGCGGATCTTCATGTTTTTGGCTCCACTTGTTTTGTGCATTTGCCTCCCTCCTGAGAGAACAAAACTCACGGCACAATCAACTCAGTGTGTGTTTTTAGGTTATGCACCCTTCCAGAAAGGGTTCCTTTGTTATGATCCTCAAATTCGTCGTGTCCGTACCTCTAGGAATGTCGTTTTTTTTTAACATCAGTATTTTTTTCAAAAACACATTGATCCTCCTGACTCCTCTTTTGTGTCCTTACCTGGTTTTTTCTGACGACCCGTCAGTTGTTCGTTTTAATCCCAACTTTGTGTATCACAGACGGAACAGCACAGCGCCTACCAGGGATCCCCCTCCTGCTCTTCCTCCGGCATCTGATCCGACACCGGCAGTTGCTCCATCCGGCCATCCTTCATTGCGTCGCTCTACTCGGATTTCCGTACCACCATCCCGTTATGGGTTCTCCCATACTTCCTTAATGGCCACTTTATCTTCCTCTTCCATTCCCCAATCCTATTCTCAGGCTGTGCAGGACCCATGTTGGAACAAGGCTATGCAAGAGGAATTGGAGGCATTAGCGCAAAATCATACGTGGGATATTGTCCCATCTCCTGTGGGTGTCAACCCTATTGGCTGTAAGTGGGTATTTTCTCTCAAGTTAAAATCTGATGGATCTTTAGATCGATATAAGGCGCGTCTTGTCGCTCTTGGAAATCGGCAGGAATATGGCATTGATTATGATGAGACTTTTGCTCCAGTTGCCAAGATGACCACCGTCCGCACTATTCTTGCTATTGCTGCATCTCAGTCTTGGCCTCTCTATCAAATGGATGTCAAAAATGCGTTTCTCCATGGTGATCTCAAAGAAGACGTTTATATGCGACTACCTCCGGGCTGCTCATCCGGGACTGGTATGGTTGCCAAACTTCGTCGCTCCCTCTATGGCCTGAAACAAGCTCCTCGTGCATGGTTTGAGAAATTTCAGGCTGCTCTTCTCCGCTTGGATTTTCATCCAAGCCCATATGATCCTTCTATGTTTTTACATCGTGCTCCATCTGGGATCACTGTACTCCTTGTCTATGTGGATGACATCCTCATTACTGGTCCTAATGCAACCATGATTCAGACGATCCAAGCATCTCTTCGTGAAACATTTCACATGAAGGATCTCGGCCCCCTACATTATTTCCTTGGTCTGGAAGTTCATCAATCCCCTAAAGGAATAGTTCTCAATCAGCACAAATACACTATTGATCTCATTGCCTTAGCAGGCCTTACTGCTTCCGCTCCTGTGGATACGCCGGTTGAACTGAATGTCAAACTTAGTCGCGAGGAAGGTGATCTTCTCTCCGATCCTACTACTTATCGCCAGTTAGTTGGCAGCTTGATCTACCTCACAATCACTCGCCCTGATATATCTTATGCGGTCAATCTGATGAGTCAATTCATGACTGCTCCTCGTCACCTTCATCTCGCTGCTGTTCGCCGCATCATTCGGTATCTTCTTCGTACACCGACTCGTGGGTTGTTTTTTCCATCCACCAATCCTCTATCTCTCAAAACTTATTCAGATGCTGATTGGGCGGGTTGTCCAGATACTCGCAGATCGACGACCGGCTGGTGCATGTTTTTAGGTGATAGTCTCATTTCTTGGAAATGCAAGAAACATGACAAAGTTTCAAAATCCTCTACCGAGGCAGAGTACCGCGCCATGTCTGCTGCATGCTCCAAAATTCTTTGGCTCCGTGGTTTGCTTTCTGACATTGGTTTTCCCGCCGTAGGAGCTACTCCACTCCATGCAGATAATACCAGTGCAATTTGGATTACTGAAAATCCAATTTTTCATGAACGCACTAAACATATCGAGGTTGATTGTCACTTCATACGGGATGAGCTTAAACGTAATGTCATCAGTCTCCCACATGTCTCCACTGAACTCCAAATTGCTGATATTCTCACCAAAGGGCTTCCTCGACCACGTCATCAGTTCTTGGTTGCCAAATTGCTGCTTGTTGATTCTCCCGCATCAATTTGAGGGGGAGTGTTAAATAGGCCCAAAGCCCATCTGAAAATAGGCCCAAAGCCCATCTGAAAAGAGCCCATTGTTATAACTCACGTGGGATTGAATGGGAGACAAGAGGACTCTTCTTTACTTAGAATACTATGGCTGTAATTAGTTTCCTTCTTAACTTAGAATCCTGATTGATGTAAATTAGAGAGTTTTCCTTTCTTAGAGCCTAGATTAAAGGCATGTAAAGATATATATATTAATGTATAATCTCAAGAGAAGAACACAGAGAATAATATAGTTTCAAGAGTATCCAAAACTCTTTCCAAACGTGAGTTTGTCAATCATAACACAAAAACCCTTTGTGTTCATTACTGTAACCCAAAAAGATACATTTAGCAGCCTGTGGAGATAACTTAGTGCGCTCAGTAGGAGGAAGATGAACAAAACACAAACCAAAAACACGCAAGTGAGAGTATGAAGGGGTGTGACCAAAGAGAACTCTGTAAGGAGTAGTATTGCCTAGAATAGTGCTAGGAAGACGGTTAATAAGATACACAACAGTCTGTGCAGCATCGCACCAAAATTTGGGAGGGACTAAAGACGCAATCAACAGAGTACGAACAGTTTCAAGAATATGTATGTTCTTTCTTTCCGCAATCCCATTTTGCTGAGTATGCGGACAAGATTTTGGTGAAAAATTCCTTTATCAGACAAGAAGGCAGAGAATTCATGAGACATGTATTCGCCACCGGAATCTGATCGAAGAATTTTGATTGCTTTCTGAAATTGGGTTTGGACCATGTTATAAAATTTTTGAAAAATGGAGAAGACTTCAGATTTCATGAGCATAAAGTAAATCCAAGTATGACGAGAATGGTCATCAATAAAGGTCACATAGTATTTAAAGCCTGTCCTACTCAAGGTAGGAGCAATACCCCAAACATCTGAATGAATAACGTCAAATGATGCCAAAGCACGAGCATTATGAACAGAAAAAGGCAAAATGTGACTTTTACTTAAGCAACAAGTTTCACACTTTGATTGAAATAAAGAAGACATCATTTTATTATCGAAAGTAGAATCTAAACAACCAAATTTAAACAAGGAAAGCAAATGTGCATTGTTCACATGACCAAGACGTTTATGCCAAACATCCCACAATTTATTGAAATTAGAAGAAGCAAAAAAAGAACGATGTCCAATGTCCAGCAAAAACAGGCGCCTATGTTTACTCCCCGTCGCGATCACTTTCCTAGTTTGTTGCCCCTGTATAACACAACCAGAGGAAGAAAAGTGAACATGATAGCCATCATCAATAAGTTGTCCTACAGAGAGAAGATTGACTGATAATTTGGGAACAAAGTAAACATTGGGAAGGGTGATGGAATGCCAAGAAACACTAGATAAAGTAATGGTACCAACTCCCGAAATGAGTAGTTGATCACCATTAGCAGTGGTTATTTTCTCTTTTCCAAGGTAAGGGTGGGAATCTGTAAAGCTATGTTCTACAGATGTCATGTGATTGGAAGCATCTGAATCTAAAAACCATGTGCATGAGGTAATAGGAGAAGAAAGAGATGCAAAAGAATGAAAGGCAGGAAAAGATTTATGAGAAGGAGTAGGATACCGACCACCAGAAAAACCCATAGATACATATGCGGAGGTGACTGTGCTTTGAATCAGTTCTTGAATCTGAGCAGGAGTCATGGATACAGCTTCAGAAGAAGTGCTCCCTGAATCAGATGATGGTGCTTGAGCCTGGAATGCTGATGGAATATTCTGTCTTGGCAGATTGGAGGGAGGCTTCTTAGGCAGTGTCTCATTCCTTCGCTGGAGGCTACGGCAGTCATTAATAAGATGACCAGACCGCTTGCAGTATCGGCAAACCAACTGCTTGCGGCAATTCTTGGCAATATGACCAAACCCTTTGCATTCATAGCATTGAGGGAGCTTCGGGTTAGGGGTTGCTAGAAAAGCAGAGTCAGCCGGAAGGGGTGCGAGGAAGGCCTTTGGTTCTTCAAAAATAGCACGCTGTGAGGTGAGACGAAGTTCTTCGCGAAGGATTTCTTGAAAGCAGGTATCAAGATTAGCCGAAAGTTCTCTATTCATGAGGGCAGACCGAACTGATTCAAAGTCTGGTCAGAGATTCATCAGGAACTGGCTAATGTGAGTTTCCTCTTGTAGTTTAAGAGCCTCGGATAGAGAGCCAGGAGAGACTGTCTGAATCAACATGGAATCCCGTTTGGTCCATAAGGTGAGGAAGCCATTAAAATATTCCTGCACACATCTATCCCCTTGAGTAAATTTAGCAATTTCACTATCCAAGTGAAATTTTCGGGCCTTGTTGGTTTGATGGTAGATCTTCTTGAGGTGAGCCCACATATCTGCCGCTGTAGTATAGGCTTGAAGAGCCACGGCCAAGGATGAATCAATAGAGTTGAGTATCCAAGTAATCACTTTGGCATTTTCCTTGGACCAGGTGGCTAAGACTCTGGAGTCCGTGGTACTTGGAGTAGGAGGAGGTTCTGTTACTGTTCCATCCAGATAACCAATTAGTCCCTGTCCTTCTACGAAGTTCTTCAAATGGAAGGACCAGGCCATGCAATTTTGCCCATTAAACTTAACGGGAATAACATCATATTTATCCATGATTTTTAATGCAGCAGAGTGCTCAACAGAGGAAGAAAAGTCAGAAAAACAGCAACCAAGGGGTTCTGTTATGCACTAATCCAAGCCGAGAGAGAGATGGAGAGGACTAAACAGTGATTAGTCAGCAATAACCAAGAGAGAGGCTGAATGACTGGTTCAGATCGTTTACTGGAGCAAAAAAGAACTTCAAACAAAAGGAAAACGACCCAACAGTGAGCAAAATAGTGCCAGACAACCACTATTTTGCTGCTGGAGGGGGCACGTGGGGCCCACAATGGGATCAGACCTCAGATCAAATAATGGAGTACTCTGTGTGATACTTTTTACTAACTTCCAGATCAGGTTGCATGACAAACTGATTAAAATCCGCAAATTTGAACGGATCTGATGAAAATTATCTTGTAAAACTGGGAAAACACAAATAGTAGTAGTTGGCCTACCTCAGATGTGCCAAAAATCCTGAAAAAATGCCCATAAATCTTAGAGAGGATGGGTGACCCTTGTAATGTAGTTTGTTTTTGATTTCTGAATGATCTGAAGATGGCCCACCTTTGATATTCACGTGCAGAATGACGACAGATAAATTCTGCTGAGACAGAGAGTCTTCAGATCTTCGAGAGGAGATTGTGGTGATATGAGGAGAGCCCACGGCGCTCTAATACCAAGTAATATTGTGTGAAGGAAGAGAGGAACAGTAATAATAATAATGGTGGGAGAAGGTCGTGCATCATATGATGATCGACTGTTCTATTTATAATCATATTAAGCCTTAATCAAGACTCTAAATATGACAAGATTACAAATCAGAATAATAAAGAAAGGAAAGAATACAAATTAGAATAAAATGAAAGAATGAAAGAATATATCCTAGACTATACAAGGAAAGAAGCAAAAGAACTGTACACATTAGATGTAAATCTAAACCATATCCCACGTGTGGGATTTTTACATAGGCCTTGATGAGCTGGGCCTTCTTAAGGCCTGTTATCTTCTACAGCAAGCGCTACGTAGCGGCGTAGCGGTGCGACTTAGAAAAATCGTCAAAAAAATATGAAAAAAATTCTAGAAAATCTAGAATATTGGAAAATGAGAGAAAATATTTTTTTTTTTGCAAAAGTAACTAAGGTAAGGGGGCGTAGCGGTCCCCTCACTGTATGAGGTCCTGTATATCGCTGTATAAATAGAAAATAATAGTAATAATCATTTTTTTCACATGTGTTCATGTTGCTTAGTTATATCAACTTAGAAACTAATGAAAGGCATATAAAAGAAAAAACTATGTCATGAAATCAAGACTTAAGAGTATCTAGAGAAAAAAACACATCTACCAAAGGGGGTGTCTAATACGATGTACTTAGAGAAGAATCATTGAGAAGAACTCTCTGTATCGACTGTAATTTGGTGAGATCATGTGCTTTTTGGTATTCTTTTAAACATAAAAGGGTAGAAGAGTTGTGTAGAAATGCTATTTGGAGAGAAGAAGAATAGAAATAAGTCATATTATGCATTTTAAAAAAATTTGGAAAGTAGGAATTTTTCTCACCCCGTAGCGGTTGTAGCGGCCCTGTAGCGGACGTAGCGGCCGCTACAGGTGCGACGGCCGATAAATTGGCCGTAGCGTGGCGGTGGCGGCCGCTACCTAGTATTTTCATTCATGATAGTCAACACCACCTTGCCGTTGTCACCATCTCAGGTGAGCCACCATTGTCGTCCTCTTCCATTTTCCCAGTTGAATTCGCTCCCTTCGTTCCACCTCTTCGCTCATTTTCTCGTCCTCCATAGAGCATAGCAAGAAGGCATCATAGAACGCAGTAAAGAAATGAGTTTCAGCTCTTTTATTATGTTTTTCTTCCTTTAAGCACAAAGGACAAAGACAGTCACATGTGTGTCACTTTAAAAGTCATGCACTTGCCTTTATATTGTGTCTGACAACCAAAGAGCGAAGGATAAGGTCCATTAAAGGTCAAGTCTTACCCAATTGAAAATTCCAGACCCAGATTTCTTCCCAAGAGAGCAATTGGCGCAGTCTCCGATCAGCAAATAAAAATAGACCAAAATTCCACTTAGGGCTCTAAAACCAAGGATTCTGAGATGGGCCAAGCGCCAAATAGCGCTTGGCCAAATCCCTAAGGGATTAAACACACGAGCATTCTCACGACAGAGAAAGACTCGCAACCATAAGGCAAACAACTCAAATATTCATTCAATAATCAAAAGCTATCCTCCCTAATGGGGGGTTACGTATTTATGTAGGATGGGATGGGATGTTACTTCCTATGTTGGAATTCCTATGCCAACTATATTTCCTAGATTCTCTCCTAAACTCTCTTAAAATTAGAAATTTTCTTAAACAATCCAAATCAAATAAAACTCCTAATTAAATGGTTGTCCAGTTAGGCATGTGGACTGTGCCCAATAGGCTGCCCGACCCATGGGTCTGGCCTGCATTATTAATGCATATATTGTACAATATTTTATAAAATTTTCAGATATTAGAAATTCTAATGACCAATGAGTACTTATTTTAGGTAGAAATAATGAGAAATGAACGCACAGTCAAGAGTGCAACTAGAAGCCGTGAATCCATTTCGACATTGGTGTCTAAAGGACTTTCTCTTTTTCCATGCTGAAAACCTTTGGAAAACCTTTTGTCTTCTTTTTTGCTCTTCTCCATTTTTTCATATCCTCTTGCCTCCGTTATCAGTACCTAAAAAAACAGGAATAAATTCGTCAATACTATTTGTGAAAGCCACTTTTCACATTTTAACTTAAAATCAGAGTTGTGAAAGCCTCTTTTGATATTCGAACTTAAAATCAGAATTTGACATAGTGAACAACTTAAAGTAGAGAGAACCACCCAGATGCACTAGAAGCTTCGTGGTGAAGCATCTCCCTTCCACAAAAACAACCAGGGATCAATCCCTAACTATAGTGCTGATGGTGAGGGACTTTTGTGTGTGTACTTACCAAAGTTAAATAAATAAATAAATAAATAAAAAACCGTCGAGAGAATCAATAGCATGCAAATGACAAAGGCAGCTGATATATATAATCAATTCACTGCTTATTGCAGTGAAGAGTATAACACTAAAATGGTAAAGAAAGCATTCCTTGTCTCGAGTTCTATATTAATATAGCAAGGGTACAGTGGAATGTTGAAAGGAGATGGTCATGTATGTTTACCACAGTCAACTATATACACATAATTTTCGACATCAATAGCCACACACAAACTAAGAGAATGCCAACTGCAATGAAGAGGTATATTCTTACCAAAAAGAAGCCTTGATTAAGTTCAATCACCAACCATAATAGATAAACAGCAATATCAAGAACAAATCAGGCACAAATAATCATGAATCTTCCAAACAAAGGCTGCATATAGACCTAAAATATCATGCCTAATCAGAAAACTAATAGAACACACCTATATTAACATATGTCATTGGACTAACTAGGTCAGGTCAAGGTCAGGTCTGGGTCAAGTATGGGTCAAGGTTTACTTAGTCATTCATATACAATTTGATACAGCTCTTCAATCCCTTGATTTTATGGATGTTTTCTTTAATCTAATCATATACAGATCTGATCTGATCATACAACCTAGACCTAATTATGCATGAGCCTTTTGTGTAAAATCAACACACACACACACACACACACACACAAAAAAAAAAAAAAAAAAAAAAAAAAAAAAGAGTAAAGTTAGCTGATATATTTTATACTTGTTTTTATATTAAGTTCATGAGTTCCAAGGCCTAGACATGATCTGGGTAGTAAATCAGGCATAATTCCGTGGGTAGATTTCTTAATATTACCCTCACATGCTTAATTAGAGGTCTTTTAGAAGAACCATAAAACCTACGCTGCTTAAGTATATCTCAAGTCAAATATTAAAAACAACAAAAATAAATAAAATAATCAGAAATTTGCAGAGCGTTGGATGACCATCTATGTGTGTTTGATTGCACCACATGAGAACCAATGGTTCCTAAGACCTATCATACCCGGACACCTGTACAAGCCCAACGCATACATGTTAGACTGATAACAATACTTCTATCAACACCCGATACTTCACCAATATTTCATGGGTAAAAATTCAGTATATTCTAATTACCAAGTTCATTATTTCATATAGTTCTTTTAATTTTCTTACTTTTTAACATTAAAAAAGAGTTAGAGAGGAACATAAACAACAATAATTTCATTCAACTCAAAAGTGATCTAAACAAAAAATTAGGACACCCATATCCCTGTCCTAAGCTTTCGAAAGCGTGTATAGTAGTATCCCCAATCCTCATATCTGTAATCGTCCCTTAATTGTATATGGGCATCATAGCCTAAGAGGACCATTGGGTCCCCAATGGACCAATACATTATTTAAAAGATTTATTACCCTTCTAGATCCCTTCTTTTTTCCATTGCGATTGGTAACAATAACACTTGAATCCACAACTTGATGGGTCCAAAAATGGTCGTCCCCTTTACAAACAAGCTTGCTCACATTCTCCATGGCCAAAAGTAGTCATTTTCGCTTTAAAACTTGCTTCTATTAGCCTCCATAGTGGACCATTTCAATAGGTCCAGTGCTGTCTCTTTTTTTTTTTTTTTTTTTTTCTTTTTTTTTTTTTTCCCCTCTGCTAGGAGGCCAATGTTGTATATTGAAGAAAAGGGAATACAAGGGATTAAAGGGCTATCATCCACCAAAAGAATACATCCCAAGCCCAAACTTTTGGTGGTTAAAGAAATGAGTGTAGTAGAGATAAAAATGTGGAGATGTGTGTGTGGTAAAACTAGGACAGATGGCTCCTGCAAGAATCAAAATTGAAAGAAGTCTCTGATAGGGTGGTGAAGGAGGTCTGGGGAACAAGGCATGTAGAGTGGGTTGCGGTAGAAGCAGTGGGTGCTGCAAGTGGGCTGCTGACTCTATCGGACACAAGAACAATTTCAGTGGAACGAAGCCGGGTGGATGTCCTCTCCTTCTCAGTGCTGGTGGAGCACCTTCAGAACAATAAAAAGTGGCTCCCTACCTCAGTATATGGTCCTAATAACAGCCATAGAAGAGATGAGTTTTGGAAAGGGTTGGATATGATTTAAGGGGAAGATGGAGTGGGCCATGGTGCATTGCGGGGGACTGGAATATCATTAGATTTCCAAGTGAAAAACTGGGTAAAAACCTTACAGGAGAAATGAGGCGCTTCTTAGATTAGATAAACTCTCACTCTTTGGTGGACTTGCAAATGGGTGGAGCTTTGTTTACTTGGTCTAATCATCAAAGCAATCCTGCTATGTCCAGGCTGGATAGGTTCTTTGATGCACGCCCTAGGGTTGGAACTTGCGGTGGAAGTGCTAAAAGCACAACGGGTGCCGAAGCACGTGTCCAAAGGCACAATCTATCTCCGAAGAGACAATAACCAGGACACACCTCAATGGGAAAACCCAATTTCATTAATCAACTCTAAAAATAATCTTGTACAATGCCATATAAATAGTAAAAGAAGACTTAAGCTCTAAGAAACCTAATCAAACTAGGAAACTAAAGAAATTGGAAATCTAATCCTAAATAGAATTCTTTAAATAAAATCAGAAACTAATGACATATAATTAGTTAATAAAATATCCTAAATCTAAGTGGGCCCTACACATGTGGCCATGAGGTCTACGCTACATCATTCTTGGTCTCCTCGGATTGGATGGAAACCTACCCGGAGGTCATCCAGATTGCTTTGCCTAAACCAGTTTCAGATCATTGCCTGATTCTGCTAGATTCGGACTGTGAAAGAAGGGAACATTCACCTTTCCGCTTCTAACTTATGTGGCAAGAGGAAGGGAACTTTACTAAGCTGGTCCGGAAGTGGTGGGAAGAGATATGGGTGGAGGGATGGGCGGGTTATAGGCTGGCCACAAAATTGAAGCTACTGAAAATCAAAATAAAGGAGTGGGCAAAGGAGCACTTTGGGGAAGTGAAGCACTAAAAGTCTAAAATTCTAGCAGATATCCAATCTTTAGATGGCAAGGAGGAGACTGATCAGCTATCCCGGGAAGAAGAAAAGAAGAGGTTGGAGTTAAAAGAAGAGTTACAAAGAAATATGCGGAAGGAGGAGATAAGATGGAAGCAAAGATCAAGATGCAATTGAATAAAAGAAGGGGATAAAAACACTAAGTTTTTTCATGGAATGGCATCCTCGAGAAGAAAGGCTAATAGGATAGTTAGCATAATGGATGGGGGAAGAATGATTGGAGAAAAAAGAGATTATATCTCACATAATAGAATATTTCTAGTCGCTCTATACTGATGATGGCTGGGAAAGACCTAATTTGGGAAATATAGCCTTCAAAGTTATTGGTGAAGAAGAAGCAAAGTGGCTGGAGCGGAACTTTGATGAGGAAGTTCGTCAGGCGGTCTTCGATCTAGCAGGAGATAAGGCTCCAGGCCCAAATGGCTTTCCGATTGCTTTCTTCCAGCATTTCTGGAAGATGGCAAATAAGGATGTCATGGATTTTATGGAGGAATTCTCTCATAGGGGTAAATTGTCCAAAGGATTGGGGGCTTCTTTCATCGCGTTAATTTCGAAGGAGACGAGATCTTGGCATCAAAGACTACAGACCCATTAGTCTCCTGGGATGCCTCTATAAAATCCTAACCAAAATTCTAGCAGGGAGAATTCAAAAGGTTCTACCAAAGATCATTTCCAGTGAGTAAGGATCTTTTGTAGAAGGAAGACAAATCTTAGACGACATCTTGGTGGCCAATGAATGTTTGCATTCAAGACTTAAGGAGAGGACTCCGGGGATCATTTGTAAGCTAGACCTGGAGAAAGCTTATGATAGGGGGGACTGGAAATTCCTTCAATACATATTAGGAAGAATGGGGTTTTAGGAAAAATGGCGGAGGTGGATTCAGGAGTGTGTCTCGTCGGCTTGGTTCTCTATTTTGATGAATGGGTCACCAAAGGCTACTTCCAGGCTGGAAGAGGGCTAAGACAAGGGGACCCACTATTGCCTTTTCTATTCCTTATAGTAGCAGAAGCGCTGGGCAGAATGATAAAACAGGCAGTGAATGCAGGAATGTTCGAAGGCTTCAGAGTGGCTAGAAATTCCCCAGTTATCAGTCACTTGTAGTATGCTGATGATGCTCTCATATTTTGTGGAGCAGAAGAAAATCCGGTTAGAATTGTTAAAGCCACTATCCTATGCTTTGAAGCATTATCAAGGCTTAAAGTCAATTTCTTCAAGAGCGAGGTGATTGGTCTCCAAACAGAGAAGCCCCTTCTCCTTAGATGTTCAGAAATTATGGGTTGCAAGATTGGGGATCTTCCTCTTTCATACTTAGGTATGCCTCTGTGCTCGGGGCGAGTTACTAAGTCTCTTTGGAACCCAGTTGTGGAAAGGGTAGAGAGGAAGTTGTCTACATGGAAAGCAAATTACCTATCTATAGGAGGAAGGGTAACCCTCATCAAATCTGTCATTTCCAACATGCCAGTCTATAATTTCCCCATCTTTAGATGCTCGTCTTCAATTATAAAGAGGCTTGAAAGATTGCAAATAGAATTCATATGGCATGGCACAAGCTCTCAGAAGAAGATCCACCTGATAGATTGGGAATTCATATGTAAGTCGAAGGAAGAAAGAGGCTTGGGAATTATATCCCTAAAGAAGATGAATCAAGCCCTTCCGGGCAAATGGCTGTGAAGGATTGGAGACAATTCTCAAGGTCTTTAAAGACAAGTTTTGGAAACAAAGTACAACCTTCCAAGGTATGGGTGGGATATCCAGGATCCCCCATGGAATTCATCAGCTATATGGAAAGGAATCCTCTCGGTTAAAAGACTTTTCATGGAGAACATCAGGTATCAAATTGGTTCGGGGGAGAGGATCCTTTTTTGGAAAGATAGCTGGGTAGGCGAAAGGGTGTTGTGTGCTCAATTCCCAAACCTGTTCAGATGTGCACAAGACAAGGAAGCAACAGTCAACTCTTATATGAGTACTGTTGGAGGCCAAATGGTCTGGTGTCCCACTTTCAGAAGGAATTTGAAGGACTACGAAGAATCTCAGTTCATTGATCTCTTTAATTTCCTTAACAGTGTTACCGTTTAAAACAGTAGAGCAGATGATAGGGTGTGGATTGCCTATAAGAATGGATCATTTTCAGTGTCTTCTTTCTTTAAGACAATCCTAAACAATCCTAGGGGTAGGAGTGGAGTGTATAGCATCTGGAAGATGAAAGCTCCTCCTAGGGTGCCTGTCTTTGGGTGGCTAGCTCTAACGAAAAGGATCCTTACTATGGGCCTTTTGAGGAGGAGAGGGATGAAGATAGTGAATGGATGCCCGATGTGCTTGAGGGATGAAGAATCCGTGGACCATCTCTTGCTAAATTGTAAATTAGCTCAGACTATATGGATGGCAATTATAGGAGGGTTTGGTTGTTGTTGGGCCCTTCCTCAATCTCTCCCCGAGCTTTTCAAGCTTGGAAGGTTCCAATTGGGAACCCCAGAGGCAAAGTGATGTGGCGGTTGTCTTTTCTGGCGGTGATCTAGATGATTTGGAAGGAAAGAAACTCAAGATGTTTTGAAGGATTTGCAGTTAATGAAAGCAAACTAGTGGAGAAATCGAAGTTTTTAGTAGCTTTTTGGGCGTCTATTCTCCCTTCTTTTAAGGGATACTCCTTAGATCAAATTGTGTATCATTGGGAAGAGGTGGCCTTTTCTATGACGAGGCATTAGATGGCTGTTATTAAGGCTTTTTTGGTGTTTTGTTTTCTTCTTCTTTCCATACTTTTCTCTTGTATTGTTTGCTCTTTTAATGAAAATAACCATTCAAAAAAAAAAAGTAAAACTAGGAAAGATAGAATCAGAAATAAGTGCATGAGAATAAGAAGCCATGCCATGGCTTTTTGCCATGTAGCACCTTTTGATTTGACCCCCTCTTCACTTATTCTCTCTTGATTTGACCCTTCCCTTCACTTCACTCTATAAGTAAATTACCCAAACAAGCCCTTGGGGTAGCATCAAGAGATGCTAAATTAAGATAGTCTCCTTTGAGAGAGTTTGGACATGCCCAACACAGGCCTACATGTCGCTGGTTAGGAAAAGCTCTCTATGCAAGTTGAAAGCCCCATAAGGAAAAGAAAGGCCAAAGAGAACGTGGAAGGAAGTAGGAAGGAAAGATCAAAAGAAGCAAAACCTATCCGAGGATTTAGCACAAGAAAGACTACAATGGCGACACAAAATTCATGTACTGACCTCAACACCTGTAATGTTTCTTTGGATCAAGATTGAACCGCGTTTGTTGGTGACTCAATCCTGATCCAAGAGCTGATGACTTTCTACTGTTTTATGTCGGTATATGTGTCATTCACTTCAGATCTGATATGCTTAATTTTCTGTGACTTATGATCAAGATTTCTCATTTTTTATTGATTTATGCATTTGATTTAGTGATATTTTCAAGACAGTTGACAAGAACCCAAAGCACTGTTGAAAGGTGGTGATTGTTGCAACCAAGAGGTTGCATGTTCGAGTCATGTCAACCAAATAAAGAAAAAAAGAAAAAACAAACTAAGCACAAGTTTCATGATACATTTCATTTAGTTACAATTTATAAAAATTTGTCTATATTATCATTTTTAAAATGTATGATTATATAAAAGAAAAAAAGAATGTTGTGACCAATCCTCTGACTTTTCTGGTTGACATGATCACATGACTGGCCAAATCAGGTTCTTATTCCTAATTTGCGAACTATGACTAGAGGGCCACAGAATCACACTCATGTTTCTGATTTCTATAAAGGCATCTGGTACAGTTATGTTTCTAGTATTTTACCTTGTCATGTTGTTATCCATTAAGGGTTTGCATATTATCCTTTTCTAGTAGACAAATTTTGTTAACAAGCAAGATGAAAAACTATTGTCAATCACTTGAATGTTCGGAACAAAGAAACGAAAACATTACAGGTGAAACATGACACACCAATTCAAACCTAGTTCAGTTTAGAGAAGATTTTGTCAGAGCCTAAAGTCCCATGCTGTTGGCCAATTCTGAATTTCCATCTAAAGAAACGAGGCCTGGTATTAGATATCAAAAGAGAAACCCGAGAATTTGAAAATGGAAAACTGTTGTACCGTGAGTGGGAATTAACAATCAATGATATAGTCAAACCCGAATTGGGGCTAATCAAAGCAATTAGGTCTATATCTCTCTACGATATTACATGTGGAATTATCCCTAAAGCGATCCCAGTTTGTTAGTATACATGTGGGCCCACTAATTTATTTTTAAAATTATCTTCCAGTGGTCCCCATCCTACATTGCCCCTCAAATTGATGCACAGTTTGAAAGTTGTGATGATCCATGGACCTAAAGAGATCAGCCAGTTGATCCATGTGGAAGATGTACGGCTTCCGACAACATGGTGACGAATGAACTGGCAGTCAACTTCAGTACGTTTGGTCCTCTCATGAAAGAGCGGATTGGTGGCAATCTGGATAGCGCTGGTATTGCCTGCACAGCATGGAGTAACACTAATGAGGAATACTCCCTTTTTTTCTTTTTCTTTTTAATGGTAACTTGAATTTAAAAAGGCTTAACAATACAACAGAATTATACCAAAAGGCAAGGGCAAGACCCCAAAAAAAAAAAGAACCACTCAACAAGGAAAAGCAAAAAATCAAATCAGCTTTACAAAACAGCAGCTAAAAAAGAGCAAAAATGCTAATCTAAAGGGCGAAAAAATTGCAACTGCTGCCTGTTGACACCGTCCTTAGCTGGCATATCTGCCGCACCGTTCGCTTGCCTCTTTACATGAGAGAAGGAAGCAGAGGTAATATTGGCCAGATCCCAAATCTCCTCTACGATGTCTGCAAACCTCCATGGTGGGCTAGAGCTCCTCAAAACCCACCCAATAACACTAGAGGAATCACCTTCCGCCTGTAGATTATCAATTTGCAAGCGCTGCGCTTCCCGGAGGCCTGTCCTTAAAGCTAAAAGATCAGCTTTATTAACTGAGCAATTACGAACACAACCAGAATAAGAAGAGATGATCTTTGCATCACAGTTACGAATGACCCCACCAATACTTGCTTCTCATGGATTTCCAATGAAGCTGCCATCAAAATTTAGCTTAAACATTCCAGCTGGAGGGGGATACCACCTAATAGATAAAAGGATTTTGACCGTACAGGATATAAAAGACTATGAATTCCTCAAAATGGTGTTGACCAAAACTATATCCCAAATGGGTATTGTACATGGCCCCCAAATTCTTTTTCCAATTCAGCCAATTTTCTGCAATATTGCACAAGCTGAAGGTGAAAACAAAAGCGGATCATTTTTCCTCTCATATTTCCCTCCATTCCAATCTCCTAAAGCACTGAACCTCCAATTTTTCCTGTGATTTTCTCCATTCCTGCAACTTTCTCTATTGTTAAAGAAGGTTTTTAAGAGGGCTACTCCGCTGCTATTCCATTTATCCAAAAAAATCTTCTTCCTTTCTCCACTACTCTTCTTCCTTTTTCTCTTCGATTTGGTCACTGCCCTCTTGTGATAACTTAACCCTAAGGACAAGTCTAATTCATTATCTCGTGCGATATCGCATAATCACTTAGCCAATTCCCCAAAGAATGAAATTCCTGTGAGCCTCAATGCATTCTTAGGCACAGCAATTGGGACTTTATTCAATTTTTTTGAAGCCAAATTTTTTTTTCTTATCAAAGAGAAAAACATGGGATAAAACTGTAGAAAAAATAACTCAAAAGGGTATCATAACTTGAGACTTGAAATAGGGCTACTCAATCTAGAAGATGGAATTGGAAGGACCTACTCGATGAAAAGAGTAGTTTCCATTTATTGGATCTCGTTTGCCTAGGCTACATTCTCTAGATGAACTTTCCCTTGAATTCCCGAGTAGGCACCTATCAGTTATTTTAAATCCAACACGGGTGGGATGCTGCCATGTAAGGATTCTTGTCCGATATTTATAAACTACAATATAGTCTCGTTGGAACTGACCAAAATGTTACATCAGTACATTCCTCGATGCTTGTCTTGATGGCCTTAAACTAAATTCCTATAAGGAATCTCGTGGTATCAGTGCTTTATCTTGCTTGCTACCTACCACAATCATGCGAAAGCTGATAGTGATGTGGTGAGAATATAGTTGTGTGGATAGCCAAACCTTGCTTAGGAAGTTTGTTATTTTGTAAGACTTGTCATAAGTACTTCTTAACACTGTATCTTTAATCTTGCATAATTCTGCCTAATTGGACTTATCCTTGAAAAGACCCTAGGTTCTTCAGCAAGAGTATGCTGGGATTGGAGTTGAATATCTTTCCATAATACCTCTTGAATACAGGTACACAAATCGGGGAGACACTTCTAAATTCATTAGTGCCACTCTAACAGTCTCAAATTCTGGCCTCAGATTCATCGAGAACAGGCTAATATGGGACTCTTCGTGGATTTTTATGACATGAAATTGAGACTAGTGCCATAATGCTCAACATCAGTCCGTTTTCATTCCAAAAGGTGGGAAATCCACTAAAATACATATTTGTCTCCTTGAGAATATTTAGCCATCTCTATGTCCAAGTAGAGTTTTTAGCCTTATCAGTCCTAATGGTACAGCTTTATTAGATGACTCCACATGTCTGATGCCATCAAAAAGGACTGCAAGTACAAGGCAATGGAAGGTTCTACGCAATCGAGAATCCATGTTACCACTCTAGAATTGTTCTTCTTCCATGGGTAAAGTAACAGTTCTGTCAAGATACCCAGCAAGCCCTCCTTCCATAAAGTGTTAGAGATGGAAGGACAAACCCATATAGTATCTACCACTCAACTTGAGAGGAATGATATCGCCTTTTCTCCTTGCAAAAAGCATGCAGAAGTACTCCAACACAACACTTGATTTCATATCGGAACAATGTTCTGTAAAAATCCTAATGGAACTGGAGGATCATCCTGAAGTTTCATAGAGGTCTGTCTAAGTTTCCCCGATAGAAGTCGACAAGACCAAGCTTGAAAGTCTCTGTCAAACCAATACAGGGAATTTTCCAAACAACTGAAATTGAGTATATTTTGAAATATACTGATATATCAACAGGTATGATGACCTCTATGAACACTAAGATGAAAAATCTAGGTGTTTATTGCAGAAAAGAACCCCAAGCAACTTAAGAAGATCAGTCTTCTTTAAGGCTATTGATGACAAGTACTCACAATCGAGGTTATCAAGCAGAATTGTTATCATACCATATTAGAGATGAAAAGAGAAACCAGATAATAGGAGAATGGAAAACTGTTGTTCCCTGGTGGTGGGTCAACCAGTTTTACATAGATCTGGGAAATCCCAATCAATACTATAGTCAAGCCCAAATTGGCTAATCAAAGCAATTAGGATTTCAATGAAATATTACCCTTCTTAGAATAGCTAAACTAATATTTTTTATAAGATATATTACACATGGGATTATCCTTGTAGTGGTACCTGTTTGTTAGTGTACATGTGGGGGCAACTAATATAGTTTCAAAATTGTCTTGTGGTGGTCCAAATCTCGAGTCCTATGCATGTATCAAAAGCTAGAATGGTTGCCCAACCTGGGCCAATAACATACTTGACAATATCAAGCGGATACCCTTACCTTTAACATGTCAAATCTAAGTTTGAAGACAGCTAGCTAATTCGAGACTCAGACATTGTTCATCAGGTTAAGTCAACTCAACTCAGAAATCAGGGATTTTGGATAACAACAACAACATCATCATCAAAATAAATATATAAACATTATGAAAAAAAATATGAAAAGGTTAAAGATCATAAATGACTATAGAGATAACAATTATCAGGAAGTGCAGAGGTTATGAGTTATCAATAAAAAAAAATAATTTTTCATGAGAAAGTGATATTATGTAACACAAATTGTTCCATTAATGATTCGTCTAAAATAGACAGATTTGCCTTTAATAACTGGCACAGCCCCGGATCAGCGATTGAATAGATCAATGCCTAATCGGACACGATCGAATACAATGAGGGATTTACCCTAAGGCGCAATCACAAGAGAAGAGAACACACACATCTCCAAGAGAAACAACTCACAATTTTATTAATGAAAGTAGCGTACTCCCAATGAAACACTGATCAGCATTATATAGAGTCATATGATGGAGAATCCCTCTCAATTGAGGAAAGTCTTGTATAGCAAAATAATATCATGAAAGAAATAAATTAGGAAACTAATTAGAAACTAATTATTTTTAACTAATCTAGAAACTATCTAAGTAAAGGATAGGGATCTCTGATCTTGGACAGATCTTTGATCATGTGGGGCCATCAAGGCTTGCGGGCCTGTGAACTAAGCGAGGCCTTGGGTCGGGCTGCATAAGTAACATGCAAATTAAAGAAAGGAAGGAAAAAGGAAAAGAAATGGGAAATACAGTGAAATTGAAGGAAAAGTGGAACTTACGAGATGTGAGACAACACAACTCTTGAAAATTTCGAACTCCATGCTCTTCAAAGGAAAAAGAGCAAGTAGATGGAAGACGAACAGTATTACCTTAGCCATCTTGGGAAAAGGTTTTGGATTGATATTGAGGAGAGATGCAAAGAAAATAAAATGGAACAGTTCGGGTTTTTAGGGTATTGGTTTGGTTTTGATGTAAAGGATGGAAGAGGAGAGGGAGAGGGACTTTGGCATTTGGCAATTCAATTTTGGTTTTATATATATATATATATATATATATATAAAAACGCTGGAAGAGGAGGGAAATGGGGTTGGGCATTTGGGAATTCGATTTTGGTTTATATATATATATATATGGAACCGGTCCTGTAAGGACGGTCCTTACAGTCCACGCAATTCGGAACGCCCACTAGGGCCCACCTTATGACCCATCCAAATTGACCACACATTCACAACCCCCTTATAGGCACCGAATCCCATGAATTTGCATGGATTCCGATGAACTAGACCGTTGGAATGAGGGTCAATTTTTCTTGTTTGATATAAAAGTTGTTAAACTTGTGGACCACAGATGAATGGATTAAAGGTATTAGATTGACTTCAAATTTGATATGTAGGTTGGCCCCACTTGGATCTTCCGGTCCCCCTGTCCCATGACCAATGGGGTCTCACGGTGGGCCCCACTAGGCGGTCCGCACCATAAGCTTGTAAGGACTATATGTGTGTGTGTGTGTGTGAGAGGCTACAAGTGCTGCACAGTGCCCGAGCGTTTTTTAAGAGAAAATGCCACTCCTACTTGGGCCCACTAGGATGCATGATGATCATGGAAGTCCATTGCATGGAAAGATCCATGTGAGGCCTACCTATATGCAAATATCTTGAGTCCATAAATCATCGTAACCTTTTGATCCATGGCCCTAAAATTTAATGGTTTAGAGGCATCATTTTATTATAATTTCAATCAAATGATGAGGAAAAGTTGGATGAGTGTCAAACTTGGACTTATGACTATTCATGTGTGTGAAAAGACTAGATTGACTCAACATGGGCCCCTATGACAAAAAAGAGGAGCAGAAAAAGGGGCATTTTTAAAGTGGGATGTTTTTGAGAATTTCCTATATATATAGGGGATATTCAAGTGCATCCTTCCTTTACCATATATATATAAATAGATATATATATATATATATAGAGAGAGAGAGAGAGATAGAAGTTGTGAAGATAAGAAAGGGGAAAGGGAACAAAGAAGAGAACTAGGGCTTTATGATTCTGTAGGGACATAAGGCAGCAACATGTAATAGGACAATTTTCTTTTATTTATAAAGCCAAAATGACCTTGTTAGACAGATAAGCTCTGAAGATTCCTAACCCGGAAAGTCAACCAATTAGAGTAAGTCCAGAACCGACAATCGAGTACCATGCACTAGCAAGTCACACACTCGATGCTACTTCTACCTAGTATTGTTGGATCATAAACTCGGTTGTGTCACTGATATGATTCCAACAGTTGATAAGCTATGGCTTGCAAAACTAACAGATAGGTTAAATAAAAAACAGTAAGTGGACTGGAAAGTTACACAAAAGCACTAAAGCATTTAAAGAATCACAGCATTTATTAGCATACACACACTAACTTCAATAATGCAAGGTAAATACATATTTTATACCTTAAAAAGTGCAAAATAAACATCCATTAAACGCTTTGCTATCTTGGGGCCATCTCCACCTTTACTTAAACGAATTTGGCTCAAAAAATTAACCTGCAAAGTACAGGGAACTTCTATTAAAAAATAGTCTATCACAATATTAGATATATCATAAAAAGCAATGCAAGCCTCTCTCTGAATTGGCACCCTACCACATTAGAAAATATAATATTGATGCCATCAAACTTATTACTTCAAGCAACAAAGATCAACGGGTTAGGACAAAGTGATGGAGCTAATCCTTCACCACCCCCTCCTCGAAAACACACAGAAACAACAGCACCTTGAATGCCATCAATCCAGGCGGCCCCACGGCAGGTTCGCAACTAAGGTGTGAAAATGTGCAATGGAAGATTGGTCATATACACTGCATAATATACATATGTAGGTCACAAAAAACACTACCCAAGTCCCGTTTTTCCTAAAAAAAACTCCCATCTGGATGCATGACAGTCAACAAAGACAACAGATACATAGGTTTGGACAATGATTAGGGCATGTGCACAATATACTGATCAAATGGTCTTGGCCACTAATTTTAAAAATTCAATGACTACAAATAAGATTGTTTATATGGGGAAAGGCCAAAACAGCATACCCTAACCAGGCATCCAATCCATATACTTATATTGATAAAAATTTACCGAATTATACATTTTTTTTTATGAAATTACTGCAATGGACAGCAAGTGTACTAGGTTATATAGTACAGTCCCTTATGTACTTCTAATACCCCTCAAGTTGATGCATACACATTAATCATGCAAGCTTGACATAAACTTTGATCTTGAGAACTTTGATCTTGAGATCTCGGAAGAGCCCTTATAAAAATAACCAGTAATCAATTCTAAAATCTTAATTTGAGTGAAGATAATTTCAGCCTCAAACTTTTCCCATATAAAGAGACAATCTATTTCTATGTGTTTAGTCCTCTGCAAAAAAAATTTGATTCGACACAATAATCATTGCAACTTGATTAGAAACAAGGGAAACAAAACTCAAGACTCGGGACCCGACTCCCTCAAGGCTGAGTCCGAGTCAAGTCGGGCAAGTTGACCAGGCCAAGTCCTAATTTAAAATAAAAATAGTCGGCCGAGTCCGATGGCCAATGTCAATCCAGGCCTCCAGGCCCAATCTCGCAAGCCCATTTAGGTCCAACCAATGTACATGTGTACATGCCTTAGTTGTTAGCTACAGCTGTGGACATGATTAGATACTGTAATTAGGGCAATCAGCCCCTACGATCAGACTGTAATTAGGGCATTCAGCCCCTATATAAAGAAGACCCAGTCGACCCTTAAGGCATATGAAATACAGAACATAAGAGAGGGAGAGAGAGATGAATGCCGTGTCCCTTAAGGGTCGACTGGGTCTTCTTTATATAGGGGCTGAATGCCCTAATTACAGTCTAATCATAGGGGCTGATTGCCTAATTACAGTATCTAATCATGCCTTATTAAGGCAATACAATCTCAGATCCACAACTGTAGCTAACAATGACAGCCAAGTCACATAGGACTCGGCTAGGTCGCATGGCTGACTCGCCCGAGTCACATGGGACTTGGCCGAATCCCATAGTTCAAGTCCCATAGGACCCGACTCATTTAGGGCCAAGCCCGAGTCGACTCAGACTCAGCTAATTTTTTAATCCATGACGAGAAACACTAAAACTTATCAAAATTAACGGTTAAAGATTTAACAGTAATATAGAATGTTCGCAACTTTGGAAGGCCGACATCCTACGAGCAACTGCAAGTGCAGTCAGCATGGTGGGGCTCACTTGGGCCCACCATCATCAATGCAGACTCTTTAATAGTCTTTTCATCCCATGATCTGGCATCGGGCCCAACTTTACACTCACCGAACCTTCACTCCCCATTAGAATGATTGAATCTCGACTCAAGAGAATCTACAATTAAGATGCCATTAAACTTTATAGTTGTTAAATCAAGGGCTAAGATGAACTGGTGGGACTGATTTGTTGGATCCCCCTTGTCCATGAGGAGACTTTTCCATCTGGCCTCCTCCCACTGTTAAACTTGGATCTAAGTGGGCCAGTAGGAGAACATTGTCTTACTTTATTATGTGTCTAGTAGGAAAATAACATCGAGTTCTACCTTAATTAAGGGTCAGGATGCTTCGATTAGGACAATTTTTTATCTACCTCTAACCTCCAAGTAGCCCTACCCAAGCCCTCCTCCATGATTATCATGAATACCTGAGGGCCCCATAAAAAAAGGTTCCTTATTTTGTTAAAGGAATTGTTCCTTGCAAAATATTATATGTATACACGTATAGAAGGATGATCCACTGCACACGGTGCGCACAGATCTTATGTGCCCAGCACCTAGTGGGGCCCACTGATCACCTATTCGAGTGGACCACAAAACCGGGGCCCCCCTAATAGTCGCCGGATCCCTGGATTTACACCCATCCAAGACTGGACCATTGGATCAACTCCACTTTTTCTTTTTCTTTTTAGTATAAAGCAACTGAAACTTGTGGATTAATGATCAAGGGGTTAGGATGATCAGGTAAACCCCAATTTTGTGCATAGGTTGGAACCCCCTAGATCATCCACAACCCCCCACCCCAAATATATATATATATATATATATATATATATATATATATATCTCAAGGATCCCAATCCCAGTTGGACCCCATAGACATACACGCTTACTATCATCATCAACCAAACTTTATCCTGAAACAAATCCCTATCCTAGGATAGGTTGCACTTCTTCAGCTCTTGTTCGTAAGATATCCAAGACACGATTCATCATTATTAAGCAAATAACAACCTTGTCCCAAGAGAATTTGTCCCCCGTGATCGATCATACCCCTTCACCCTCGCTATCCCAAGTGAATCAACGCTAACCTCAATTTTGAGACTAATCTCAGTTTTGCTCACTCTTGGATTGGTCATGCATAAATGACAAACACACTTGAACTGATGGTCAAACACCGACTTTGAGTCCCTTAAATCATATGGGCCCTCCCTCCCTTTCCCCCCTCCCTCCCCTCAAAATGTGGGGTGATATAAAGATACAAAAAATGTACTAAAGAATTCAATGAACAAGTTAACCAAGAAGGCTTTTTCTATCTTTAATCTTCCTTTCTTTCATTTTTTTTTTTTTTCTTTTTTGACGAACTAAAAGCTTTAATGATACAAAAGATGAAACATACGGCATAATATTTTGCTCGGGGTCCAAGATGTGGCCGAAAGATAAAAGAATCAACCTCTTCAATCACAACTCCCTGCATAATACAACATTTCTAATCAGAATACAAAATGAAGCAAAACCTGAAGAAAGTCACGCAATTCATTGCAAGTTTAACTAAGTTTAAATTGGGAAAAAAGCTCAAAGAATAAGACAAAGGAATTATAAATCAAGACAGAAAGGAATTATAAATTGAGGGGATTACAAAAAATGAGGTTTACTTGTTGAAGATTGCACTGTTTTCATTTTCCCTTTCCTAAAGTAGAAAAGAGGTTTTATTCAGAGGATAAAGAATAATGTAACAAGGAGAAAACCAAATCAATAAACCAAAAGGATCCTGTCTAAAAAGAATGACATTCTCCCTTAGGATCCTGTTTTAGAAAGTCTGTCAGTCCTCATTTGCTTTCCAAGGAATATACCAAAAAGAGGCCGTAACATCTAAAAATAGTCAACTGGGTTATGGACTCATTTGCAAGCTAAAAGGACTGCATGCTAATCTCAAGACATGAAAAAAGAGCACAAAACCACAAGCCCATTCCTTATATTCCGCTAGGAATCGGTCAGGCTTCAAGAAACAATATAAAGCAATCACAGAACACATCCACTTAGTAATATTCACTGCATCCACCTCAAATATTAATCCACGTATTTCTAATTGAACAAATTCAGCACAATCCATAAGCATAACCACCACTTTGGTGGGCACAGAATCGCAAATATAAAGGACCAGAAAAGCTAAAATGCAAGAACAGTTGGATTCATGAACTAATCCACAAAGTGATTAATGATTACCAACATGGTTCAAAATAGCATAGTGGCAACATTAACGGCTGAGCGGTTGAGGCCGGTATGCTACTTTGAAATTAGCGGCGCTGCAGTCTAAAACCTAGTAAAGTCAAGCAATTCTAATTTAAAATACTATTTTTCCTATTTCTTCTCCTCAATAGCCTTTTTCTAAAGTTGTCCCTACCCTTTATATGGTTCCAAATCAATTAAAAAAAAAAAAAAAAAATGACTGCTACTCGAGATTTGAATTCTTTTTTTACCACTTAAAAAACTCACACCGATACGCCGCTACGTACTGCCACAACCGCTCTGTATCGCCCGGCACATAGCGTTTTGGCCATTGGCAACTACGCTGCCGCAATTGCTGTTTTGATCCTTAATTACCAATAAGGATACAACTGCATAGTATATATTATACTTCAAAATATCAATATAATAGTCTCTACATGGTTGGCATGATGGTCAGAGACATCTCTCTCCATAGGAGAGATCAGGGATCGAGCATAGCTAGTTGTTGCTTGGCACCTGAGCTCCTGCCCAAAAAAATGCCTTAACAAAAAAATGCCTAGTTAAGGCATTGATATGGCAGGGACACGAATTTTACACATAAAAAGTGAAGTATACGATAAAATATGACATGATATGTTGCCCATTTTTAAGTATATGTGCATCATACACATGCATTAGAAATGGAAAATAGAACATGGCAATATATATAACTATTTTCATAAACTCCATAATCTGTTGTCATACTGATGTAGATTAGGATATCACCCATACAATTTTGCTTACCAAAGAACATTTGGCGGCTTACCTAGTAAAAATACCATCCACTACCCAAATAGCCCAAACAATCCATAATCTCAGCAATTAGACAAATGAGAAGCCAAAGAGCACTCATATCCCAGGCAAATCAAGAAACCAGGCAATATTCTAAACACCTAGTAGAATCCACAGGTATTATCTCCTATGCAGAAAATACAGGAGAACTCAGAATTCCTAAATACAGGAAACTCAGGTTCACAATAACTTTCATGCTAAACGGTGAAGGAACCTCTTCAAAACCTGAAGAACTCAGTAACCGGATTAGAGCCACTACTCTAATGACCCAGTTAACCCAAAACGAAGAAAAGAAAGGAACATGCCTTATAGAAGGAAACTACAGTGATATTCCAGGCTTAGCAATAGCCAAAAACCCTAGCAGCAAACTCAGTCCCTAGGATATGAGTGTTCTTTGGCTTCTCATTTGTCTGATTGCTGAGATTATGGATTGCTTGAACTCAACCCTAGTGTTAAGGGAATAAGCCCTCCATAAATTATCTGCGATAAGAAGTTCTTTTATGAACTCTTTTCTGAGTTTCCCAGTAGGAATTGTTCTTTGAAATGGCAGTTCCTTAGAAATACTTTTCCCACAATGTTTTTGGAAGAGTATTCCTCAGGGGAGTATCCTGGGTGATATAGAACTTGTTCTATATCATCAATTATGTTAGGAACAGATTTCATTTTCTGGGTGGATATAATGGGTGATTTTCCAGTAATATATATCCATGGATTTTCTGGTTCTTCTTCTGTTCGTGTAAATTTCTAAGGTAATTTCTGAGGTGGGTAGAGGTCACTGGATCCTGCATCACTTTCTTCTGATATGCTGAGTTGACTAATTCTCTGGAATTCCCGGAATTGTTGATATTGGGCATAGTCAAGGGTTGTCGGGGATGTTCTTCCTCTTCCTCATTGGGGAATTCTTCCTCTGCCTCTTTGGTACATCTGTATCATAAATCATTGTGTTAACTCTGAATAATCCAGAGGCTGGGAAAACATGCCTTCTCTAGATATGATGTCTGCAATTTCATTGGTTTGGCCTGAAATGTGTTTGACATCATAATCGAACTCATTTAAAAAATGGTGCTAGTTAATTATTCTTTTCTGGGAGAATTTCATTAATGTGGCATTCCTAAAATGTTGGACAAATTTGGAATCAGTTTCTATTAGGAATTTCTTTGGTCAGAGGAATAAGGCAAATTTTTCTATTCCAAGAACCACTGCTAATAGTTCCATTTCATGTGCATGGTAGTTGCACTGGGCTGTGTTAAAGGTTCCTGACTTATAGCCGCAAATCTTTCTTCTTCTTTCTTTGTCTTGGGGTTTTATAGTCATATATATGAATCCCCATTGTTTTTCTGAAGAATCGCTTTTGAGTATAAAAAAATCCTCAGTGCTGGGTAATTCTAGTGGAGGAATGGCTTTTACTATTTCTCTTAGCTCTAGAATTATGTCCTTATCTCTTTGGGTCCAAGAGAAAGGGTTAGTCTGCTCCGTTTTCTTTAGCTTGGCAGATAAGCTGCTTCTGTATTTTGCTTAAGTCTTTTTGATGAAGTCATTAGCACAGTTCAGAATTCCAAAATAACTTTGCAGCTGTTTTCTGCTTGTTATTTCTTCTGGGAAGTCAAGGATTTTCTTTACAATGTGATCTTGTAAAGCAATTTTTCCTTGTTTAATATGGACTCCAAGGAAGTCAATTTCCTTCGTGCAGGGTTCATATTTTGTTCTAGAGATTACTATCCCATGGTTAAGAATTTCTTTGAGGAAAGCACTGACATGTTTTTGGTGTTCCTTCTCGGTGTGTGAAGCAACTAAGATGTCATCAATGTAGACCATGCAATAGTCCAAATGATCTCTAAAGATATCATCCATTCTACTTTGGAAAACTTTGGGGGCTATACTGAGTCAGAAGGGCATGACAAGCCATTCATATTTCCCCCTGGGAAAGCTGAATGCAGTCCAGGGAATGGATTCTTTCTGCATTTGTATTTGCCAGAATTCTGATTTACAGTCAAATTTACTGAAACAGGTTCTTTGGTCTATTAGTTGGATAAGATTATTCTTATCTGGTATCTTGTAGGAGTCTGGGATGAGGTTGTTATTCAAGGCTCTATAGTCTATAACCATTCTGGCTTTTCCTCTTTTTTGTTCTGAGTGCTTATAGACAAAAAAGGCAGGGCTGTTATGAGGACTGTTCGAGGCCCTGATTAAGTTTTGTTCTAGTAGTTCCTTGATTTGGGTAGAGAATTCTTTTATCTCCTGGGCACTGGCACGGTATGTTTTACCATTTATAGTCCTTTCAGGGTCTTTTAAGTTAAGTATACATTCATACTTATCTTTATCCCAATGTGCTATCGGGTCATTACCTAGGACAGGTTCTGTGAGTTTTTCTAATATCTGTTTGACATTATTCCCTTTAGGTCTGGCTATGTTCAGCTGAATTTTATATCTTTTTTTTATTCTTGTTTAGCTGAGCATTATGCATCCTAATTTCTTCTAGGTATGACTCAATCTGGGTGTCTCTTCTCTCTGTGTTGATATATTCACATTTGCATTGATTTTTTTTAGGGTTTAGGGCTGTGTCTGTGAGTTCCTCTGTGCTGTCACCACGTTTCACAGTGTGGGACTCTGAAGTCTTAGTATAAAGGGGTAGGACCATGGTTTGGGCACCCTTGATTTCTAAGAGCAATCGTTTTTCTGGGTAGAATGTAAAGGTACATTCATCAAAGCTTTCAAGGAATTGGATTCCAAGGATAGCATCGAGACCTGTTATTTTGTCAATTTCTAGGAATTGGACTTTGTGTAAGGTGTTTGAGGTTTTGATGAGTAGTGATCTGGTATTCCTATTGATAGGGAATTCCATTTCACTGGCTCCTACTCCGATAAGAGGATTGGCAAGAGTAGCCATGTGTCCTTCTGGAATGACTCCTTTTTTATAAAGGATGTAGCAGCACCAGTGTCAAAGAGTGCTTCCAACTCTTTTTCTCCTAGGTTGGCGATCCTAAGCTTCGTATAGAGTAATTATCCTTTGATGTGGGAGTTAAGCTTTACTTTAATATCTGAGCTGTTGATTCGGATCCCTTTTTGCTTGATGTTAGCAATGGTGTGGGTGTCATCTTGGGCAAGGCTTATTTCCATATCAACTTCTTCATCTTCTTCGTCAGGAAGAAGAGTAGGTAAGGATTGGGCTTTTTCGGCAAGCTATATCCTTTTCAGAGTATGGATAATTCTATATTCTTCAACTTCTTGCCAATATTGTGCAAGCATTTGGATGGCAATGTTTTTGGATTTTCGTCCTCTATTATTGTCTAATACAATAAGGAAACAGGTCTTATGAAGATGAAGATTGTATTTCTTACTTACAAAGAACACACCCTTTTCTTCACATCCTATGCTGGTTGAATATCCGCATTCTTCACATTGATACCTTATCAGGGAGTGGAATAGCTCTGTATCTCCATTCCTTTAAGGTCCAATCTTTGCAGGTCCATATAGCTTCTTGTTCTTCGAATTTGCTGTATGGTTCTCTGGGTTTAGAAGGTTGTCCTTATTCCTTGATCTCAACCATGTTGAGTTCTATCCTTAGTTCTTCCACAGAGGATTCTTCTGAAGTGGTTTTACTTTCGGTATCTGTCGTCACCGAAAGAACAGATTCTTCATCAATTTCCTTGAGTTCTGAGGGATACAGGATATCAAGGTTATTGAGGTCTGCATAGGGTATGATGTCTTCAACTATATTTACCCTAAGCTGTTTTCTTTGTTTGTCCGGACAGTCTGGAGCAAAGTGTCCGGGCTTCCCGCACGTCCAACATTCTTTGTTGGTAGTTTCTTTAGATTTCCTATAATTAGGAACCTTTCTATTGGTAGAATCATTCTTCTTCCAATATCTTCTTTGCCTATATTTTTTTATTTCTTTTTTCTCGGTTCTTGAAAGTTTTTGACTTTCTGAATCTATACGTCTTTCTTTTATAAGGATGGAAGTCATTAGTTCTCCTGTCCTTGGAATATTTTCTATTCCTTCTGTGTTTGTTGTAGTTATGTTTATTTTCTGAACATCCCCATTGGATAGGGATCTCAGTATCTCTTTCGTCTTTGAAATATATTTCTGAGAAAGCTGACTCAATTAGCTTTTGCTCTTTATTCCTCCTTTTTCTTTGAGCAATATAATCCTGAGTGTAGTTGATTCTTTCTCCTAAGGTGTTATCCTTAAGGTAATTAATCCCATCGTATTTGCCCTTCCAGCTTCGGTAGGCCTGGAGTATAAATTCTCCTATGGTTGGGATTTTCCTGAAATATTAATCTTTCAGGGTATCATCTTCACATTTGTAGAATATAGTTTTGAAATTATTACTATATTCTTCTATGTATTTTAGGTCGATATTTTTAACTGGGAAAGCTTGTATTTGGCTTCTTCTTGCTCCTCATTGAGAGTTACAGTTTTGGTTTGTCCTATAAACTCTCTAGCTATAAGGAAAATGTAGCCGTCTACATTTCTATTATTAGCAAAATCTCTTCGAAAGGTATCTAAGAGATCTTTGTGTCCTGGGGTAGTTCCTTTCATTAGGAACTTAATGTAATTATGCACATTTCCTTCTAGGGAAAGCTCCGCATAACTATGACAGCTGTCTGTGTTCCATTCTGGATTAAGGGTAAAACAAATTTCCATTTGTTTCTTCCATTGGTTAAGAGCTTTCTTAATATCTCTTACACCATATATATTGAGCTTCATTCCTACGGCGTTTATAGCCTTTTCGGCCATATGAGTTTTCCCTTCAAAGAGGTTTGATTTCTTTTGAAATCTATTTTCCTTCTGAGAGAAAACTGGGATTTTGTATTCAAATTCCTTGTTCTGAGTTACGGCTTCTTCCTCATCAATTATAGCCATATTTAATTGGATTGTCTGAGGTTCTTTTTCTGGAAGAGTTTCTCCTCTGACCATGGCTCTGAGTTCACTAAAATCTTTGGCATTCTCAAAGTCTATTGTTCTGAGATCTATATAGTCATCCATATTTAGATTCATGATGACCTCATAGATTCTGGGAAAGAGGATGAAGAAGTGGACCTTTGCAACATTATGGTTGGCTTTTTGTTCTGCAAAGGGGATTTTACCTCTTTCTGGGAAGAAAAGCTTTGCCAAGCTCTTGTTGGAGTTTGTGAAGAGGAGGAAAGAAGGTGCTCATTTCTTCTAAACTCTTATTCTTGTTCTCTGTTAGTATTTTTGTAAACCAAGGTTGGTTTAGCAAATTTTATAGAGACTAAGTTTCCTTCTTGGTGTACAAAGTCAAGGGCATTGTACTTCTATGTAGTTGGTAGGATTTTTGAGAAGTTCCACATGGCTAGATGACGCAGCGATCCCGTAGTAGATCAATCTCCCGAAGGATTGATAGAATCCAAAGATGGATTCCAGCCACTAGGGCACAAACGAAATCATAAACACTAACTCACGTGAGTAATTCTCAGAGAAATGTGTTATTAATTGTAAAGCATGAAACAATAACAATAGGCTCTTCTGTATATATAGAGCATAGTGTTTGCTAATAAGGAAAGCTACTAATTCTAATTAACAATAAAATTAGAAAGCTAGCAATTAGAAAGCTAGCAAACTAAGCAATATTAATAATCTAAAAAATTAGAAAATGTGAGGCACATGTGGACCCCATCAGCTGGGTCCATCAAGTCTTGCGGGTCCCTGTCTTGGATAGGGATCGGACTGCATCAATTCTCCCCGGCTTGAAAGAACTCAACTCCGGCGAGTTAATCGCTTGATAGTGCTCATAAAGATCTGGATTCAGACGCTGGAAGCCGATAGCAGTAAACCAGGTAGCATCAAAGATGGGCCGATTTTGCCAACGAACAAGGAACTTCTGAAATCCTTCGCGGCGAGTAGAAACAATATGATCATCAAGAACATCAATGATTTTATCAAGCGGTGGCAGAGCAGCTAGTAACGTAATGATTTGCTCATCAAAATCGTCCTCAATATCATGCCCACGATAGAGAGTGAGATCGGCAACATTGAATGTGGGGCTAATACCAAGATCAAATGCCAAATCGAGAGAATATGCATTCGAATTGAGCTTCTTTAACACTTTGAATGGACCTGTATTCCACGGATGTAACTTCTTGTTGGCACCTGGGGGTAACCTTTCTGGATGAATACGGACCATAACCATGTCTCCTTCAGAAAACGACGATGTTTGTCAGCATGAGCCTTGTAACTGTCATTGCTAGCTGCAATATGTCGTCAAACTTCATCATGTATTCATTGCATGTGTTTGATGAAGTTATCAGCTTCAGCACAAGGGCGTGCTTCAACAGGCAATGGGACAAGATCAATAGGCAAGCGCGGTCGAACACCTGTGACTGCTTCAAATGGGGAGATGCTCGTGGACCGATTAACTGAATTGTTGTAAGCAAATTAAGCCATAGGTTGAATCTGATCCCACGTGGTGATATGATCACGCACAAGGTATCGTAACAGTTGTCCAAGGCTTCTATTAAAAACTTCATTTTGGCCATCAGTTTGCGAATGGTAAGCAGTAGAGAAGTGAAGCTTTGTCTTGCTTGTCATCCACAATGTCTTCCAAAAGTAACTCATAAATTTGGTGTCACAATCCGAACCTATCGTCTTGGGGAGGCCATGAAGACGGACAACTTCTTTGAAGAATAGTTGAGCTACCTTGTAAGCATCGGATGTGGTGTTGCATGGAATAAAATGTGCCATTTTAGAAAAACGATCAACAACAACAAGGATGAAATCAATTTTCCGTGCATTTTTTGGAAGGCCTAACACAAAATCCATGCTGATATTTTCCCATGGGACATGAGGAATAGGAAAAGGCTGATAAAAACCGGTATTCTTCTTGTTACCTTTAGCCAATTGACAGGTGTGACATCGTTCACATATGCTGATAATATTAACTCTCATGCGCGGACAACAGAAACGATCACCACAAGAGCGAGTGTCCTGTCACGTCCCAAATGACCACGACAACCTCCTAAATGCAATTCACGAACATGTTCTCGAATGGAAGTATCAGGGAGGCAAAGTTTGTTACCTCGGAATAAGAATCCATCATGTACGCTGTAATGAGGGTGCTTGTCCATGTTGCCGTCAAGAAAATCCGCGTAGATGGTGCCGAAATCCTTGTCACTTCGGTACTCCTATTTTATTTGCTCAAAACCTGTGACAATGACTGCCATAGTAGTGAGGAGATGTATCCGGCAACTTAAAGTATCAGCTACCAGATTTTCTTTGCCAGCTTTATGGCAGAGACAGAATGTGAATTGTTGAAGGTAAGAACTTCATTTAATGCGACGATCACTGACATGCTGTTGTGACTGTATATGCTTCAAAGCCTCGTGATCAGAATATAAGACAGTCGTTTCCAATCAAATAATGACGCCAATGTCGTAATGCTTACACAACGGTGTAGAATTCTAGATCATAAATAGAATATCTGTGTTTGGCATCGGAGAGCTTTTCACTGAAAAATGCAATCAGGTGACCTTCTTGGCTAAGAACTCCTCCAATGCCGATTTGAGAAGCATCACAAGCAACTTCAAAGACTTTGTTAAAATCTGGAAGTCGTAGGACAGAGGCTTCCGTGATCTTGCGCTTGATTTCTCCAAAAGCTCTAGTTGCTGCACTTGTCCATTTAAACTCACCATGTTTCATAAAATTAGTGATTGGAGCCATAATACTGCTGAAATCTTGAATGAACCTTTTATAGAAAGTGGCAAGTTCATGAAAACTATGAAATCTAGTGAGAATTTGCAGAATAGGCCAATCGAGGATAGCTTAAATCTTGGATGGATCCATTGCAATTCTAACCAACAAAGCCAAGGAAAATCACAGAATTGCTCATAAAAGTACACTTCTTCAAATTAGCATAGAAGCGTTCCTGGCGAAGAAGCTCAAATATGCTCTTCAAGTGATCAAGATGCTCCTCTTTGGATTTGTTGTAGATCAAGATATCATCGAAGTAGACAACAACGAACTTTCTAATAAATGGTTTCAGCAATTGATTCATAACAGGCATGAATGTGCTAGGAGCATTAGAAAGACCAAAAGGCATGACCAGCCATTCATAAAGACCATCTTTAGTTTTAAAGGTTGTCTTTCATTCATCACCTGGTCTAATTCTGATTTGATGATAACCACCGTGAAGATCAATTTTAGAAAAAACAAAAGCACTAATCATAAGATCAAGCATATCATCAAGTCTAGGGATAGGGAAGCGATACTTTACAGTGATTTTATTGATGGCACGACTATCCACGCACATACGCTAGCTACCATCCTTCTTTGGTGTGACGAGAGCGGGTACGGCACATGGACTTAGGCTTTCCCGAATATATCCCCGTTGCAACAGATCATCAACTTGTTTCTTGAGTTTAGCATGTTCGGAATGGCTCATTCGATAAGCGCGAAGATTAGGGAGAGATGCTCCAAGAGTTAAATCTATTGCATGTTGGATGTCTCGCATTGGCGGCAATTCGTTTGGAAGCTCATCAGGAATTAAATCAGAAAATTCATTGAGCAATGGTTGTACCTCTTTGGGGGTGGGTGGCTTGGAGGCTTCATTTGATTCAGTCACCTGTCTGGCAACCAAAGCATACATCACACCTTGCTCTTTACTTTCAACTTCAAATTTGCGCATGGTGAGGATGTGAGAAGAGGCAGTAGGAGTGGTTTGCTTAGCAGAGAATGGAGTTTCCATGGGTTTCAATTGGATTCTGCGTCCATTCCATTTAAAAGTATAGGTGTTGTCCGCGTGATCAGTGATGACCTTCAAGCGTTTCAGCCAAGGTCGGCCAAATAAGATGTGGGCAACATTCATCGGAATAACATCACACGGGACATTATCTTCATATGAGCCCATCTTCAAGGGAACAATGCATCGACGGTTGACGGGAATCGAATAATCATTTACCCATGCAACTCTGTAAGGCCTCGGATGCTTTATAGTTGGTAACTGAAGTTTATCAACTGCCTCTTTCGATATGACACTCAAAGCACTTCCACCATCAATGATGGCATCGCAAGCTCTTCCTTTACAAGTGACTCTTGTTCTGAAAATTGGAGCTTTGTTGTCATCATCTACCTCAATACCATCTACAACCAATAGGCGGCGGTGAAGGAAAAGCAATGGGCTGTCATCATCAGCTGTGAATACCTCAAGTGCGGACTCTGGTTCTGGTGGAAGTTGTGCATTAGGCTTCTCCATTTCGATTTCCTCATCATACTGTTCTTCATTATAAGGTTCACCTTCACAATGCAAATTCATGTGAGGACATTCTCTAGCATAATGACCTCGATTTTTGCAAGAATGACAGACAATGTCGCACTTAGCGCCTATTCTAGTGCCATTAGCAGTATTCTAATTGGGTTGCCACTTTTAATTGGCTAAGGATTCTGTTAACCCTGTGGTGGAGCTTGTTGCTGCCTTTGGATTTGGTTTTGTGGCTGGTTTGGAGGTGGTCGGAACCCTTGCCGTGGGGCCCAATTGAAAGTAGAATCTGGACCCTTTTTGTGGGACTCTCCGGCTTGGTTACCGAAACGTCGCCCAATTTGCTAACGCAGTGTTTGCTCGATGCATCGCGCCTTACTAGAGATTGCATCAACAATGGCGAAGTCAAATACAGCCAATCTATCCTGAATATCTGGGCGCAATCTTTCCCGATAACAGATGATCATCAGGAGAACATCTTCATTAGTCTTGCATCGAATACAAAGCTCATTGAACTTATGAGTGTATTCATCTATGGTCATAGAGCCTTGCTGAAGATTGATAAGCTCGCTATTAAAGGAATCAATGTAGTCAGAAGGCAAGAACTTATCTTCCAGTCTCTCTTTCATAACTTCCCAAAGGGTGATAGGAGGGGGACCCATTTGCACATTGTGGTCATCAATACTTTTCCACCAAATTCGAGCAGAACCCTTTAACTTCATCTTGACAAAAGTGACTCGTTGAGGATCTTCAATGTGATACCAAGTGAAATGATCCTCAATTGAAGTAAGCCAATCAAGAAGGGCGCGAGCATCATCTTGACCAGAAAAATCAGCAATCTCTAATTTGATTTTCCGCGAGAGATCATCTTGGCGCGGGCCAGGTGGAATATTGTCAGCGGCCCTATCTGCAAAGAGACGTTGAAAGAATTCTTGGATTGATTCTCAAGGAATATTATCCAATTGGTGAGAGTGTGAGCCGGAAGTGCTGGAAGATTCGCCATGAGGGTTTGAAGAGGCCTTAGCAAGTTCATCGACTGTGAGTTGTAAGGCATCGACCCGTTCATATAAATCCTTTATGCAATCATCGCGCTGAATGTTAGTGAGTCTGCCACGAAAAATTTGCCCCATTGCGAGTAGCCATGGACGAGGTTGGTCTCAGACTCAAGTCAGGCCCAGTAAAAGGCAGTCATGTGTTGTACACGTGGGAAAAAAGGCTTTTGATGATATTGGGACTCATGCAGAAAGAAAATAAGAGGGTTGGCTTCTTACCTAATTGACTCAAGGAAGAAAACGAAGAGGAATGGCTGGCTGGGCGATGGAGATGGAGCATTTGCTTGGGCGACGATGGTGCTGCTGGAGTGGAAGGTGTCTGGTGGCGATGTAGTTGCTGCGATGTTGCGATGGTTGCCACTACATTGGAGAACCTCGCCGGTGCGAGGTACGCCTCCGAACTCAAATCTCTTTTTGTTTCTCTCTATTTTTCTATTATGCCACTCCTTTTTTTTTATTTTTTTTATTTTTTTTTTGGTTCCTGATGGGTGGGGTTGACAAGGAAAAGGGGAGATGAGGAATGGGTTTGGGGATTCCGAGTGTCTAATGGGTGGAGTTTAGTAGCGGAAGAATGTTCCGAAGAGGGTGGGGATGGCTAGGATGGATTTTCTAGCTTAGGGAATTCGGGTTTGCATGGTGTTTCGGTTGAGGGTTTTCGGCAGGTCTGGATGTGGGATTAGAGAAAAGTGGATGGCTAGGGTTCGGTTGTTTATGGGAATAGGGATGGTGATGGATGGAGGATGTAAAGAGGGGACGAGAGGGATTTCCGGGAAGGACGAACGTCTCTCCGGCAATCGGAATTCATCTCTGATACCAATTAATGCAGCGATCGGATAGTAGATCAATCTCCCAAAGGATTGAATGAATCCAAAGATGGATTCCAACCACTACGGCACAAACGAAACCATAAACACTAACTCACGTGAGTAATTCTCAAAGAAATTTGTTATTAATTGTAAAGCATGAAAAAATAACAATATGTTCTTCTGTATATATAGAGCATACTATTTGCTAATAAGGAAAGCTACTAAGGAAAGCTACTAATTCTAATTAACAATAAAATTAGAAAGCTAGCAAACTAAGCAATATTACTAATCTAAACAATTAGAAAACGTGAGGCACATGTGGACCCCATCAGCTGGGTCCATCAAGTCTTGTGGGTCCCTGTCTTGGATAGGGATTGGACTGCATCACTAGATTATTATCTGATAGCATATCCTGTGTAGATATCCTTTGGAAGGTATAATCTATCATGTTTCTGGTAGTTCTTATCAGAACTTCTTCATTCTTTCTTCCTCTTTCGAGATGGTTCAAGAGTCCATCCTGGGGAAAGTGGGAGAACATTACCGTACTCTGGTATTCGACTCCTAGAATTCCTTCTGTGATTAAATAATTTTCATAGCCCCTTGTGTTTATTAGTAATTTAATAAATCTGGCTGCTTCAAGGCGTATGACAAACCCTGGGATGACACTGAAATAAGCGACATTTTCCAATTGTCCTATTCCAATGACACTTTTTTTGAATTCTAACTTTCTTTCATCCACGAGGACGACACATATTCTTACGTCGAGATCTGGGCTGCGTAATCCTTGTATTCTGCATTGGAATAGTCCATGGGAAAGGAATTTATATCCTTGTCTTTCCCTTAGGTTTATCCATGCTTCGTCTAAGATATCATACTTCTGGCAGAAGTTGTTGACTGTGACGAGGTTTTCCCATTTTGCTATTTCATAGGCCTTGCCCCTAGGATTTTCTCCTTCTTTGTAGATATCTTGATATCTTACTGTAGGTAAGGTTTGGTTCTCAATGGCTCTTTCAATGATCTGCCATTCTTCTTCTCCAAACCTGTTCCAGTTCATTGGTGGTTTGTTTTCAAGATGTTTGGTCTTGAAATTTCAGTCAAAGTTTTTTTAACTGGATCATGTTGATTTCAATTCTTCCTATGCGAAGATTAGGTGGTTTGAGCTGAGTGTGGTTTTTATTCTTTGGCTGGTAAAGACTTTCTGTCATGGTTTTAGAAAGTTCTTTAATTGTTTGTTCAGTTTTTTCTTGGTATTGGATGAGTACAGTAGAGATTTCTGCTTGGGTTTTTAGCAATTTTTTATACTAGTCCAATATGGCTGTGTATGTTTGCAACCTTATCATAGGTTTCTTTTATCATTGTAACCTGTGTCTGCAGGTTATTTTGAGCTTCTCTTCTCATATTATCAGTTGTCTTTTAGGACTCCTATAACTGATATTATGGCTGAACAGGCATCTTCTAAAAGTCTGGTATTTTTATCAGAGTTTAGAAGAATCTCTTCTTTGGTTTTGTCAGAAGTTTCTTGTGCTTTTCTTTCTGCTGATTTTATAGAACCTTTTATCCCTTGGAGACGATAAGTATGCTCTGAGATTTTAAACTGTGTTTTCATGCTTTCTATCTTGTCGTTTAATTGATAGAAATGGCTTTTTGTGGCAGACTCTATTTCTCCAATTTTTGCATAGATTGCCGCTAACTTCTGGTTATAACTTTCTCCTATCTCCTTATTCGTTTGAATTTGGGAGGATAGGGCGTTTAGGCTATTTCTGAGGTTGAATTGATATTCTGTAAAAACCTGGAAAAATCTTTCTAACCCTTTTCTGAGGTTTTCTTGATTTTGGCCAGTAGTGTTTTCACAAGATAATAATTCTTCCCTGAGCTGAATTAATCCGGCAGCAAAGAAATTTTGGGAATTTCCTATTGTCTGGGTGAGATGTAAATTAGAAAGGTTTTCTAATTCTGTTCTTCGGATTAAGAAATGCTGTCCTCCTCTGGTAATTATGTTTTGAATTCTTTGGAGGAATTCTTCCAGCGGTGAAGTTTCTGCTTCTAAAGCTGGCTCTGGGTTTTCATAAGGCGCAATGTTCATGATTGACATCAAGACTTATTTAAGTCTGCGCCAGTGGCTTTTTCAATGGCCACTGTCCTTTGGATGAGTTCTTGAGTATTTTCAAGAATCTGTTTGGTAATAACAAAGAGCTGTCTTTGATCATTTCTTATTTCTTGAGTAGTTTCTACTACATGTTCAAGAGCTTCACTAAAGTTAGTGGGGATTTGTTCATCAATCCTCTGGGAAACAGCTTCTAAGAGATCTAGTCTGAGTTTTATGTCTTCAACGACCTCTTTTTGAGAACTATTTATTTTGGCTAGGGCTTCAAAAGGCCAGAACTGATTATCACTGAGAGCATTTCCTAAGGCCATTAGGTTTTCTAGTGTCGGGTCAGACACATGCTGGGTATGGAAATGTGATGTTGGATTGTTTTCATTTCAACAAAAGGTTCTGGGTCTATGTTCCTGGCTAAGAGGTTCATAGTTATCATTTCCGTATATCCATTGATATATACGGGGGAATAAAGGTGGTCTTCTATCCATTTGATCTTAAAGGCTGTTATGAGGTATTCTGGTTATTGTGAACCATTTCTATTATAGTTTGCTGAATAGCAACTAGATACTGGGTTTGGTGGTTCCTTAGTTTGTCTAAGGCTTTTAAGAAATAGTCATAAGGATTATATCCTCGGATTTCTTCATAAGAATCCCACATATGGAGTCTGTGATACATATACACATTTTTCAGTCTATTACTCGTGTGTATTACTAAAATTCTGTTGTAAGCACATTTGTGTATAGTTCGGGGTTTAGATACCTTATGGTCTCTTCTAGGCTGTGGTTACTAATACTAGCATTAATCATGCCAAGGACTTCTGACATGCAGTCTGCTGTCCATTGGTTTTCTGGGAATCTTTCTTTGAGAGATGAAAGATCTGCTAGATACCATTCTGTCTGAATTATTTTAGGCAAATGATACAACTTATATTTCTGGGTTAGCCTTTCTCTTAGGTTTTTTGTTTTATTATCCATATAAAACATAGGGTTTGACTGAGGTAGGGATCAGTCATAGCTGATCTGCATAGATCACTGCTTCCAAAAAGGCAGCTTGGTATTCTGGGATGAACTCCATGAATTTGTTGTAAAGCGGGTGGTAATCTTCTAGGAGTTGTGCTCCAAAATTACTGACTCTTTGCATCTTGGATATGTATTCTTTTATATTTTTAATCCTGTTCATTATGTAAATGATGGATTTTTTGTGCTTGACAAAGATAAGGTCTAAGTCTAATCTTCTTTGTTGTGAATGAAGGATATCTTCTAATAAGAGATTCCTCCTTTGTTTCTTGGCTATCTGTAGGATGACAGTAGCATTTGGAACTGGGATTTCTGAAAAGGTTCTCTGACATAGTTCCTTTAAGTTTTCTATATGCCAATCAAGATGATTGATATATATATTGGAACGGTTACTAAGATGAATCATAAAAATAGGATTCAAGGTGGAGTCTATATAATCCGGGATTTCCGCAGTGCTGTGGTTGTGAACATCCACAGTGTTTTCTGGGTTATGCCAAGTTCTAGTGATGGCTGGGTTGCCAAAACGAGGCTGTTTGGATGACTGATCGAGGTGTGTGTGAGATTTTGTGAAAATCTTTAAAACTCTGTTCAAACGCAACAAACAGAAAAAAAAAAAAAAAAACCACTCCGCCAGCCAATTTATAATAAATTCATTCACAAGGATTGATTTCATAGACAGGAAGACTGGATTGTAATTTCATGAATTTCCCGCAGAATTCCCCCAAGCAGACTGTTTTCTGGGGCGTTATTTAAATAGGCCTAAAAGAGCCCAAACCCAAATAAAAAACAGTCATCAGTGTAGCAGCTACTAATGGGGCGCAATTGTCTAGATGGTGGGCCATCTAGGCCCCACAGACCAATTTGTCCAAGAAAGTTTGGATGACCTGCCCACAGTTCCAATTAGGGTTGTATGAGGTTTTCTTGGCTTCATTACCATTGTTTTGTAAAATAAGTATCTTCTATGTTTAGAGACTTGATGAACTTAACTCTATATTAATCTAGGATTTTAAGGGTGTTATGCATGCTCATAACCAAAAGGAATGGTTAACTGTGGGTTTTCAGTTTTTCAGACAGTGAGTAAAAATTCTATCTTGGCTTTCTTCTGCATTGAGAATTTGAGATTTGAGCAACTTTCCTTGGGATTGAAGATATCATTGGGTTATTCATCAACACCAGTTAATGATCTTTCTTTATCTATTGTTTTCCTTCATTTTCTGTTGATTGCATAGGGTTGGAATTTTGGGTTTCCTATCAGCTCGCTTCTGGGTGCGTCACACACTCCATACTCATAAGTCAAAAGAACTATACAAAAGGTGATCAAATACACTTAGAATGTGATCAAGGAAGTCCCAACCCACTCGGTTGTGTACCTTTTTTTCCCCCTTTCTCTATATCTGTTTTAAAAGAAAGCTGGTAGCCCCCATTTCCTTCTATCATATATATGGCTTTTTTGGCTACAATCACTACAAAATTTTCCTGCCTTCAATAAAGGCTTATTGTATATGATGACATTATAATGTTCAACACATCGCAAATTCTATCTGCCAAGATCTTTGCAATAATCTTATAAATGCTAGTCATTAAAACTGACATGCTTGAAATCAGAAACATCCAAGTCCTTTTTTCAGTAATTGAATTCATGCAGGAGGCAGAAACTATCATTTTTCTAACTTCCCAGTGCTTTTCTAGTGTGTCGTACTTTGAAGCCTTGATGTCACTAGGGAGCCAAACCAATCCTATCTCACTTTCTAGGTCAAAGAGATCTGATGAGGGAGGAGGCATTCTGTTGGGTGGATATCATGGAAAAAAATGATCAATCCTGATAATCTTCATGAAAAATTATAATAAAGCTTTGCTCTACCAACCGATACATGTGTAAAGAAATAGTAGGTTAGCAGGTCAGCTAGACCTAATGGGTCAGCCCTTAACCCATGTATTGGGTCAGCCCACAAATCTAAAGATTATATGAGTTGTCAAATAGATACTAGATAGATACTAGCTTCCTTATCTATACCTGTAATCATGTAATTAGATCCACTAATCTCTCCATACTGTGTTATATATGGATCGTCAGTCAATACAAACTTTAGCAATTCTCTTGCAACTTCTCTCTCTCGTTTGCATGTCCCTGTGTTCTCTTGTATGCTTTTGGTTTGGTTCGATAACATCTCACATGGTATCAGAGCCTAATCGTCTGTCCATTCAAGCATAAGAGAAGCCCTGCGACAATTCCATTCATCTGTGAGAAGCACTTCGTCTGTGAAAAGCACTGTGTCTGCTGTGATCAAGGGTGGCCCACCTGTTGATCAACCTTTGCTCAGCAAAACCTTCATATCCTGGTCGCCAATCACTCCCTGGAATTCTACACATTTTTCCCAGATTTTCTGCTCATCTGAGGTAGGCCATTTGATCTGATCTGCACCTGTCATCTTTGTGCAAATAGTTTTCATCACGACCGTTCAGTTTTGTGGTTTCTCAAGCTTTCATCAAAATTCCACCTAGAGGAGTTTCGGATTTTTGAGACAGAGATCACTGTGTGATCTGATCATCCAGCTGATCATCCAGTGGGGCCCACAGATCAGATCTGTGCTCCAAATCAGGGTCGCCTGGACCATTTTTTTTGAAATTTTCTTGCGGTTTTGGATCTGGTTGTTTCCTGTGCCTGAGATTCTTCATCTGATCCTTCAGTGGGACCCCTAGCACTCATTCTTGGCATTTGTTAGCTCTAGTTCGCTATTGTGACTGGTTTTTCAAATCAGTTTTCGCTTCTGGGGCTGGATTTCTCATATATTCAGTCTTGCGCAATCTGTTTTGTTACAATGTCTTCTGATCGCACTGTAATGGGAATTACTGTCAAACTTGATGGCACAAATTATCCCTATTGGTCTCATCTCATGCAAAATTTCCTTAAAGGTCAAAAAACTATGGAAATATGTTGCTCAACAGCTTCCTACACCAGATAGTAAGGATGCTACGTTTGAGGAATGGGAAGCTTCAGTCGGGAAAATAAATTCTTGGATTGCCAATTCAGTCACTCCATCTATTGGAAATCAATTTGCTAAATTCAATTATCCTAAGGCTGCTTGGGATTATTTAGCACGTTTATATACTCAGTCTAATGCTGCTCGCCGGTATCAGTTAGAATGGGAAATCAAAAATGCAGATCAAGGGAATGACTCCATTCATGATTTCTTCATCAAAATGACTGCCTTATGGGATCAATTGTCTCTAATGGAACCCACTTTTAAAACAACTGATGATGCTCACACCTTTGAAGTCTATAGGCAGCAGACTCGCCTGGTTCAGTTTCTTATGGCCCTCCGCCCTGATTTTGAACATGTTCGTGGTCAGTTATTACATCGGTCACCCTTGCCTTTCGTTGATACGGCACTCTCAGAACTTCTCGCAGAAGAGCAAACTCAGTTTTCTCTTACAAGGAAGAAACATGTGGAGCCCACACATGTACTATCAGCAAATGTTAGTACCCCACAGCATGATCGCTCTTTTCCATCTGGTACCAATGATTTTTGCAATTACTGTAAAAAGAAAGGACACTGGAAACGGGACTGCCCAACCAGACCTCAGAGGCCAACCAATAAGACCAAAAACTCTGGTCAACAGCACAATCGTGGTCCCATGCAATCTTATCCACAGCGACCCTATGCGGCCAATGTTACTGAAGATGATAGTTTTGTGCCTCCACAAATGGATCTTGCATCTCAGATTCAGGCTATGGTTGATGAGCGCATGCAACAGTTATTTCTGGCTTCTTCCACTGGTTCTGCTTCTCAAATGGCCACTGCCCCCTCAGCCTCTGGTTCTGCCATGACCATTTCCGGTCCGTCAGGTACTCTTGATACTACATGGATTTTTGATTCTGGTGCATCCTATCATATGACAAATGATGTTTCCAAACTTCATAATTGTTATACCCCTGCTAGCTCTCTCACCATCCATACAGCTGATGCCACTCCTCTACCAGTCTCTCTTATTGGCTCCATTTCAAATAAGTTGATCTCTCTCCCTAATGTTTTGGGTGTTCCTCACCTGTCTATCAACTTAATCTCTGTTAGTCAATTGACTTCTTCTGGATTTCTTGTCTCATTTTCTTCTACTGGCTGTTCTGTGCAGGATCCGCGCACCGGGAGACAGATTGGGACCGGCCTTAGGTCAGGAGGACTTTACTATCTCCGCTCGCTGCATGTTCCAACATCCTGCATATCCCCTGCCGCACTCGTTTCATCTACATCACCCTTTGCCCTTTGGCACTCTCGTCTAGGCCATTTATCTTTAAATAAAATGAAGATTTTATTTACTAGTGGTGTATTTGGAAACATTTCTGTATCAGACATTTCTACTTGTTTTGGTTGCCAATTTGGAAAACAACATGCATTTCCTTATAATAAAAGCACTTCTGTTACTAATGCTCCTTTTGATTTGGTGCATTCTGATGTCTGGGGACCCGCCTCTCAGCCAACTAAAGGTGGTTCCGTTTATTATGTGTTGTTTATTGATGATTTCACTAGATATACATGGTTGTATTTAATGAAAACATCGTTCTGAGTTATACACTATCTATACTGCTTTCTCCACCATGATTTCCACTCAATTTAACAAGCGGATTAAAATATTCAGGTCCGACTCCGGGGGAGAATACATGTCCCATAAATTTCGTTCTTACCTGACCAGTCAAGGGACTCTAGCTCAATTATCCTGTCCTGCCACACCACAGCAGAATGGTGTAGCAGAACGGAAACACAGACATATCCTAGAAACTGCTAGATCCTTGATTTATTCCTCACATGTTCCTTTGCAATTCTGGGGGGAAGCAGTCCTGACTGCAATTTATCTGATTAACAGAACACCATCCTCTGTTTTATCTGGCACATCTCCCTATGAGAAATTGTTCTCTTGTAAACCTGACTTGTCCTATGTCAAAGTTTTTGGCTGCACCTGTTTTGTTCTGTTGCATGATAATGAGCGAACCAAACTTTCCCCAAAATCCATTGTCTGTGTCTTTTTAGGGTATGGCTTCGAACAAAAAGGCTATCGATGCTATGATCCTAAAACCAATAGGTTACGGGTCTCTCGTAATGTCACCTTCTTGGAACATATACCTTTCTATACATTACCTACACAATCTTCTTCTCTTGAGCAACCTACGGTCTACCCTCTTGATCCCTTTCCAGACCTGTTTCCCTCCGATACCCCTTCTCCTCCACCCCTGCAGGTATATCATCGTCGGCCCAAACTTCCGACTGTTTCTTCGGAATCTGCAGCCCCACCTTCTACTTCTGACCATGGGCCTCTCTCCTCTGCTCCAGATGTGCAGGATCCTCCTCAAACTCGAAGGTACCCCTTGCGCACTAGAATTCCTCCATCCCGTTTTGGCTTTGTTTGTACTGATCATTTTTCTCCATCATATAAGTCCTTCCTTGCAGCAATTCATACTTTGGCAGAACCACAATCCTATAAGGAGGCCATTACTCATCCGCACTGGAGATCTGCCATTGCCGAAGAACTTGCAGCTCTACAGAAAACTCACACATGGGACCTTGTTCCTCTTCCCTCTGGGAAACGGGCTATCGGCTGCAAATGGATATTTAAGATCAAGACCAAATCTGATGGTTCTGTTGATCGTTATAAGGCTCGCTTGGTTGCAAAAGGCTACACACAAGAATATGGGGTAGATTATGAGGAGACTTTTGCTCCGGTTGCTAAAATGACAACTGTCCGTACTTTTATCTCTGTTGCCGCTGTTAGACATTGGCCCCTCTATCAGCTTGATGTCAAGAATGCATTTTTGAATGGATTCCTTCACGAAGAAATCTATATGCATCCTCCTCCAGGCGTTGTGCGACCTCCTCATTATGTGTGTCGTCTCAAACGCGCTTTATATGGACTCAAACAAGCCCCTCGTGCTTGGTTTGAACGGTTTAGCACCAGTATTATCAGTTTTGGTTTCTCTCAGAGTGCTCATGACTCTGCTCTCTTTACTCGCTACTCGCGATCGGGATGTGTTTTCCTGTTACTCTATGTCGATGATATGATTATTACTGGCAATGATGCCCCTGGTATTCTCTCCTTGAAGAGTTTTCTTCATCGACAGTTTGAGATGAAAGATTTGGGCCATCTGCGGTACTTTCTGGGCATTGAAGTTGCCTACTCTACCCAAGGATATCTTTTGTCCCAAACGAAATACTGCAATGAAGTCCTTCAACGAGCTGGACTCACAGACCTTAAGCCTGTCTCTACTCCAATTGAACATAATCTGAAGCTTCGCACTACTGATGGAGATCTACTTTCTGATCCCACTCGTTATCGTGAGGTGGTCGGCAGCTTGGTTTATCTTACCATCACCAGACCAGACATTGCATATGCGGTACATGTGGTAAGCCAATTTGTTGCACAACCCACTCATATTCACTGGGCTGCTGTACTACGCATCCTGCGATACTTACAAGGCAGTTCCAACCGCGCCCTCCTTCTTTCCTCCAGTCAGAATCTTACTTTGTATGGCTATTCAGATTCTGACTGGGCAGGAGATGTGTCAATGATCGGCGCTCTACAACAGGATTCTCTATTTTTCTTGGCTCCTCTCTCATCTCTTGGAAGAGCAAGAAACAGGAGGTTGTCTCCCGATCATCCACTGAAGCTGAATATCGTGCTGTATCTCACACTACTACTGAAATTATTTGGCTTCGCTGGTTGCTTCGAGATTTAGGAGTTCTAGTTCCTAAATCTACCCCTCTCTTTACCGACAGTGAAAGTGCACGGAAACTGGCAACAAATGATGTCTTCCATGAACGATCTAAACATCTTGAGGTTGACTGTCATTTCATACGTCAACATGTTCGGAGTGGTACTATAAAGCTCTTCCAGATTTCATCAGCTGCTCAAGTCGCAGATTTTTTCACCAAAAGCCACTCCACATCTCGTTTTTCGGAGCTAGTTTCCAAGCTCTCGATGGTCACATTCTCCCATCCTCAGCTTGAGAGGGGGTGTAAAGAAATAGTAGGTTAGCAGGTCAGCTAGACCTAATGGGTCAGCCCTTAACCCATGTATTGGGTCAGCCCACAAATCTAAAGATTATATGAGTTGTCAAATAGATACTAGATAGATACTAGCTTCCTTATCTATACCTGTAATCATGTAATTAGATCCACTAATCTCTCCATACTGTGTTATATATGGATCGTCAGTCAATACAAACTTTAGCAATTCTCTTGCAACTTCTCTCTCTCGTTTGCATGTCCCTGTGTTCTCTTGTATGCTTTTGGTTTGGTTCGATAACATCTCACAACATGGAGGGTGGGCAGCGCTGGCAGGCTAGGGGGAAATTGGATATATGTGATGAAGGAGAAGATTGCTAATAGGCAACCCTAGTAATTGAATAATGTAACATGAACATAATTAATTATGCCTCTGATAAAATAAACTGCTTTTGTTACCGATTACATGTGTCTCTCTTAATGTGAAAATTTGTAGATTAGGCAGATTGAGAAAGTCATAAAACCATTCAACCCACCCCCAAAAAAACAGAAACAAACACAATACATGAAGTAAGAATTTGGCAAGATTGGTTAGCTCTACCTTCATATTTGGATGCTCATATAAAAGGTTTAACAAGTGAAACACTGCATCAGATGCTGCCTTCCCCTTTTTTTCTGTCTTCCCCGAACTTGGAACTGCCTTCCTCACTGGATCTCCCAGCTGCATGTAAATCAAAATATAATAACACCTACGGGTAAATTTTTCTAAAATGTTCTGGAATATTAGGGAAAAATTCAAATGAAGTAGAATTCTATCAGCTTGACACTTGAATGTACTGGACAACGCAGTTTTACACAGAAGAAGAGGCACATGTTAGTAGAAACATTCTTCATTTTACATACAACTAAAATCAATATGTTAAGGAAGAAACTACGATAACAAATGATTTTTCTCCTAACCAAGTGCTCCACTTTGAAGTTTGGACTTACTTTATTAACAAGCACTGAAAGTAACCTGCGTTCTTGCTCTGGTTTTTTTGTCAGTAAGGAATAGATTGTCTGCAAAAAAAAAGACCCCATCAATCATTAACATATCTTCTCAAGGCGGCATCATATCTTATGTACTCCTACTTTCGTGCGTAATGTAGAAAAGTGCTAACACACACACATGGACAACAACACCAAGGACACAGTTAACCATAAAATATTAAGAAGGCAAGGATGCTAAGGTACACATTATTTTTTTCTTTCTTCTTTTTCTTTTTTCTTGTTTGAAAGATGATGCTCAGAAGCACATCAAAGATACAACCATCACATTATTGCATTAAAAAATCAGAACACTAATATGAGAGGTACATAGCCACATTGCTAGATAAAGGAAAGCAATGTATGGTCTTAGGAGCTGTTGGACAACCCTTGACTAGAAAAATTATAAATGAGAGAACAAGTTTTCTAAGATGAAGGACAAATCATGTAATTTCTATCATTATAAATTTAGAAAAGCTATTTTTACAGGGGAAAAACACTTTTTGAGAGAACATCACTGAAAAGGAATAGGAGCTTCTTTCTCAACCAAAGAAAATGGTCTTCCTCTTAACCCCCACCTGTTTGCTTATTTCTTCTCGTAAAGTGATCTTAGTCACTGTAATCAATCTAGACTTACATTGTTGATGAGCAGAATTTGCCAAGTTAATCTGGAGTTGCACCGATACAGTTGTCACTCTAAATGGAAGGATTGACCTATACTAGTCGTACTTGAACCACTAACTGTTTTGGCCAACACTGAGTAGAGGTTAGAGTGATTGGGAATGTTTGGCATTGTTCTTTTAGAACGTTCCTGTGTCCCATGGAGCATAAGAATGTGTTCGGATGGTATTTTTATCAACATCATCAAGGATCAAAACAGCGGTTGTAGTGAGCGTAGCGGTTAGTGGCCAAAACGCTATATGACGGGCGATACGTAGTGGTAACAGCAATACGTATCTGTGTAGCGGTGTGAATTTTTTAAATGGTCAAAAAAAAATTGAATCTTGTATGGAAACCAAGATTGTGTTTTTCTTTTTTAGTAATTTGAAACCATATAAGAGGAGAAAACTTCAGGAAAGGCTATTGAAGTGAAGAAATAGGGAAAACAGTGTTTAAAACTAAATTTCATTGGCTCTACTAGGTTTTAGACCGTAAAGCCACTGTTTTCAAAATAGCATAGCGACCTCAACCGCTACGGCTAATAATGCGGCCGCTAAGTTACAAAATAGTCGCTATTTTGAACTATGATCATCATCATCATCATCAAAGCCTTGTCCCAACTATGTTGGGGTCAGCTACATGAACTCCGTTTCTCCATTCTGATCCATCCCAAGTCAAATCCTGAGATAAGTTGCACTTCTTCATATATGTTTTTACAACCAACATCACTGCCCTCTTCGGCCTACCCTTCCCCTTGACGCACGATCAACCTGATCAGCCAAAGTGCTAGCCTACGTTGGACATGCCCAAACTATCTCAAACAAGTTTCTCAGTTTTATCCTCCATTGATGCTACCCCTAAATGCTCTCAAAAGCACTCATTTCTAATTTTAGCATCTTCCAAGTTTTACTACACATCCACCTCAACATTCTCATCTCTGCTAAATCAATTTTTATATTGTTTAAAAATTTTGCAGTGTCGATGTCAAAACTGTAGGAGCAACCACCACCACCAATTGTTGTAACTCAGCTTTCTTATAGCTTGGACGGTATTTTTATATTGTTTAAAAATTTTGTTCCATGAAACAATTCACAAAACGTAGCCTGTCAGCATGGAATTCTCGAGACAATTTATTATCTTTTTATTTTTTCTTTTTTTTTTTTTTTTTTTTTTTTTTTTTTTTTTTTTTGTTCTAGGCTTCTAGCAGGGAGTACTCTCCCCATTGCCTCTCATCTTTCGTGATCTCTATCCAAATATTTGTGCCCGAATTATTAGAGGCATCTCCCCTCCAACCTCCGGTGAACCCATCTATCTAGACCGTCAGCAACATCCAGGTGAGTTTTGTTGGGATTGCTCCGCTTGCTTTGTTTCTATATGGTTTTAAATGTAACTGACATTGCAATGCACAGAAGCTAAAAGAAAGTTGAGTTACAGCGACTGGTGGAGGTGGTTTCTCCTACAATTCTTTTCTTTTTTTTAATCAGTATAATAAAGAATTATATTAAAACAAAAAAGATACAACCATGCTTGGACCATAACCAAATACATAGAACAAAATACAACTCAAAATGAAGATCTGTATAAGAGAAATACACCGAACACCAAACCTGATTACGTAACATTAGCACTTAAATTACACACACTAAAAACCCCTTGTTTTGCAAGACAATCTGCCATCCCATTTGCCAATATACTAATAGGATGAAATGTAACTTGGGAGAGGGATGCTAAATGATGAATCTCGTTGAATAGGAAATGCATCTTCCATGGACCAATTAAAGAATTCACCCAAGATATGGCGTTTCTAGAATCGCTCTCTACTATGAGCTTGTTTTGAAATAAAGAACTATAAACCCCAAGACCTTCCAATATTGTCAAGACCTCTGCCTCATTCCAACGTGTTTAGAAAACATGTACAACAATTCTCCATTATGATTTCTTAACACATTTCCAATACCATTTTACCCAAAAAAAAAAAAACCCACGTCCAATACCCGCCAACCCCAGTTTACCACATGCAGCTCCATTTACATTGAACTTCAAGACCCCTATTGGCGGAACGCACCAAGATATTTTTCTTTTCTTCTTAGAGACTCCCATCTTCAAACATGCTTCCCAATTATGTAAAATGTTTTCAATCTTTAGATCTGAACATCCTATTATAACATTAGCCCATTTAGCAATCCTCAATGACAATGTTAAAATGAGACTTTCCAAAGACGATTCTCCTCTAGTAAAAATTTTATCATTCCTATCCTACCATTAGTCCATAGAATCGAAAAAAGAATTATTTTCCACAATATCAATCCGCACCCTACCAAAGGAGTCCCCCTCCACATTGTAAACAAACCAGCCAAAGGCCCTGGGACACACCAACCTAGTCCACATCTAGGCATGACAAACGGGCCGTGCCCGCCAAGGATTTACCCTGGCACGGCACGGCCCGCAACCGGACGTACCTAGAGCGGGCTGGGCCGTAACGTGCCTCCGTGCCCACAATGCTCGACATGCCTCTTTATTTTTTATTTTCGATTCATTTATGCCTTCTCGGTATTTAATTTAAAATTAAAAATTAAAACACAAGCACTGAGAATGACAGAAATATTTAAGTGGTTCGGTCAAAGTTGACTTACTCCACCGAGAAGAAAACCATTTAGATCTTAACTGCTTGAAGCTTTGTAAATAGGATTACCTTCAAAACCTTAAAATCTTTTTAGAGAATAAAAATAAAAAAGTATAAAAAAAAAAAAACTTTTATATTTACAAATTACAATGAAGGAAAAGTAAAAAATTAGATGTGTATTCCACTAATGTATTCGGCTAAATCATAATCTTCCATTATTGCCAACTCTTGCTTCCTATTATCTGCCAAATACCAGTCTCATAAGCAAATACAACACTCCACCGCTTCTTCAATTAGATTTATTCTTCTGTCATCCACCACACGTCCACCTGCACTAAATGCATCTTCTAATGCTACAGAAGACATTGGAATAGTCAATAGATCACGAGCCATGGCGGCCAACACCAAATAAATGTTTCCTTGTTGCTTCCACCAGGCTAAAATGTCAAAACTATATGCATCCTGCACCCGTATTACACCTACGTCAAGATACGAGGATAACTCTGTCACTGCATTACTTAAGTTGGATGTCAAGCCCGTGGACAGGGAAGAATACCACACATCCCACCTGTTTGCTGGACTTGTGAAGGGGTCATAATAATCCTTATTGTCCCCATTTGATCACAATAAAATTGAAAACATGTTTGTAATTTTGCCCTTACATTTGAAAAAGTATTTAAATCTTGATAATTCATATTTTTATTTATTTCACCAATAAAAAACTCTACACCAGTTAATTTTAACCTAGGATCAAATACAGTAGCTAAACAAAACGTCATTGGAGCCTCTTTCCAATATTTATTAATTTTTTCTTCCATGATTCAAATAGTATCATTAAAAAATGATCTCTAAATCTATTGAATTGTAAACTAACTTGAAAAGGCTTCATTAAAGCTTCCGTAGATGTGGGATAATATACCCTAGAGAAAAATATCATTTTAGTATAAAAAAACTTTTAATAAATCTCTTATATGGGCACACAACTCCCAAATGTTCATCACTCATCAACAAATTTTGTACATGAAAAGCACAAATTTCATTCAAAACTTTTTTCCGATCAATTGACTTATTTAACAAATCATACATAGAATTCCATCTACGTTCATTTTATTTGTATATTTGTATAGCTGATACGACATGCCTCGCACATATTTGGGCATCCAATTGTCTTCTTTGTGCAGAGTAGAAAATAAATTTAGCAATGTCTTCAATTTTTGTCTATGTAACTTACAATATGCCTAAAACCAACCTAACCAACCTTCGCAATGAGATTGAAGATGTGACATACACATATATTTTGGAAGATAGAGTTATATATCAAAGATGCAAGTGGCATCTGCAATCTCATTAGTTCGATAGCCGCGGTATTATTAGTGGCATTATCTAAAGTTACAGATATAACTTTTTCCTTACTATTGCATTCATCTAGTTCTCCAAAATAAAGTAACTTATTCTAGTGCCACTATGTGGCCATTCAAGACAGCTAAAACTAATTATTCGTTTATTAATAATCCATTTTGCATCTATGTTATGTGCAGTAATACAAAGATAACTATCATCCCCTTTAGAACTCCATATATATGTAGTTATGGCTATTCTACCAGGAATTTCTGCAATGTAATTTTTAATATTTGCCTTCTCTTTCTGCCAGAGTGTAATAGCATCATTTCTAGATGTATTTCTTGAAATACTGTGAAATCGTGGTTGAAGGTATTTTTGAACCCATTATTCAAAAAACTCATTTTCAACAAAAGAAAACGGTAATTCAGATAACACCATCATTTTAATAAGATGTTGTCTAGAATTTTGTGCATTAAAAGAAAAACTCCCCAAACAACTACTACTACCACCAATAGTAGAAATTTGGGTCTGTGAATCAGGCCCTCCTGCCCCTGCAGCTGCCGGCTTATGTAAGGCTATTGCCTATGTCTTAACAAATGGCCAGTACCTGCTTTTGATTCGGCATTATAAATATTACCACGTAAATTGCATTTTTCTTTTTGGAAATTCTTTCCTTCATCGACAAATTCAACCCTAGTATATATATCCCAAACTATTGAAGTAATGGATGGCTCTGCGGGGACTACTAGTGGAGGGGGTTGGCAAATCACCTACTTCATCTTCTAATTAAATAAAAACATCTTCTCCCCATAAGGGCCCGTTTGGCATCAAGGTCCAGGACTATTTCCGCATTCTCTTAGAAAAAGAAACAGCAGAACTGTGTTTGGACCTAAAGAAAGACTCGTTCTCCCGAAAAAGTCTTGCGGAAATGGGCGCCATTACCATAAGAAAATTGGAACAATGAGATTACATTTTTTTTTTTTTTTTTCTGGAACAATGCACGAAATATTCAGCCATCCGTTACCATGCGTCAAGAACCCAGATCAAGTATAAAGTCCAGCATCTCAACTAATAATGGTTATAAATCCTCTTGCCTGCAAGAATCATCTTCTCTGCAGCACTATAAACTTCTTTGTGAGAAAGGGTACAATTTCTGCAACACTCCTCACTTCTCTGCAAAAATGGGTAAAGTTTCTCCAATATTTCACTTCTCTGCAATTCTCTCTCTGGCTATCTCTATTGTGGTTTGTGTTTTTATCTCTATTTTCTATAATTTATTGCTGTATATTTTCACTTATTGCATGGGATGTGAGCATTCAACATGAACTTAAAGTGTATGATATAATGCTTGAACGAAAAACGGGCTTTTCAAGTGTGTTTTCCTAAACATTATTGTCGAAACACAGAAGGTGAACAAACAGGGCCTAAGTTGTACTCCTGGTACCCATAGATAAACTCTTAATAACAGTTCCTTAGCTACATATAACAGTTTCTTTTTTCTTAACTTCGAGATTCTGGCTCATGAAATGATTAAGATTGTAATCGTTTTATTCTATTTCTTTGCTGGGTTTCGAAGAATGTTTGCAATAACTGGATGTAATTATGTAAAACTATAAAAATACAAATTGATCATGGTGAAAGTTGAAGATTCAATGTGAGACAACATGATTGCACCCTGAATGAACCAGCTTGGGCTTGAATAGCATGAGAAATCAGACATGGAATGAGCCTGGGTTAGGCTTCATTTGGTTAGAACCAAAATTTTCTATTATGGACCGGTTTGGTTAAATGCCCAATAATTAAAAAGATAAACTGATTTCGTTCCATGTAGTTCCTTATATCTTAGGATCTTCCATATGAACGTTGGTCATGCCGTAGTGATATGAGGGATTCTGGTTTGAAGATTTTACATGGTGGATTTTGTAAAGACTAAAGAGAGTTTCTTCAGGGAAAAAAGGGACTAAGAAGAATAATTTGTTTGGGGCTTTGGGCTACAGAGTAAAACATTGCTATATCATTGGAATTTCTTGTGGTGTAGATCTCAAGGAGGCAAGGGAAATCAGTTAGCATTGCTACTTGGAACAAAGTATATAAATGCTTCCCATTATGTTTCTCAAACAAAAGAGCTACTTCAGAACTTTCTTGTGTTTTAGAGTCGATTGGACATTGCAATTGAGGGAGTTCATTGAGGTTATCATGGTTGTTCATGTTAATGATGTACCTTCTCATCATGAGTATTGTTCATTAATATAGTATTTTTTTTTAGTTATGTATTACTCTGTTGACTAACTTGATTGAGCAAGAGGTGGTAAGAGCTGGAAAATATAGATCTTGTGTTAATTCCATTGTATGTATTACTCTACGGCCGTTGTATGTTTTCATGGAATATTGGATCCTTGCCCATTTAAAAACCATGTTGACCGTAGCTAATGTCACTCTTAGTCATCAACATCATTGTCGGCGTTGTCATCATTGGCATCACCATGATCATAGCTTTCAATATTTAAACTTTGTTTATAAATGTTATTTCATTAAAGAATTTTATTGTTTTCTTGTATTTTATATGGCAACTGCTAACGAAAAAGAGCAAGAAGTTGTGGTTGTTGCAAAATGGAATCATGAGGAGAAAGTTCTTGTAGAACTTATGGTTGAGCAAGTGAAAAAAGGGAATAGGCCAACTACAACCTTTTCGACTAAAGCATGGAATGAAATAATTGATGAATTTTATAGAAGGACTGGGAATAAGTATACAAAGAGCCAATTCGTTAACAAATTTAATAAATTAAGGTTAGTCTATAGAGAGTTTAAGAAACTTCGTGACATTCCGACAGGGTTTGGTTGGGACCCTGTTACAAAGACAGTTATAGCACTCGATGATGTTTGGGATCAGTATTTAAAGGTACTGTATAAATTTGTATTTTAATACTTTTTATGATTCTATTGAAACCCTTATCATAAAAAATATTAATGCACATTTAATACTAAAAGTCTACAGATACATCCAAAAGCACAAAACTTCCGTAAGAAGGGAAGTCCCATGTTTGATGAGCTTGAAATAATTTACGGTGATACTAGTGCCCGAGGTGAAAATGCTGGAGCCTCTACTCAAGGAGCAGTGGATACCGGTAACAAGATTGTGTATCCATATGCCATGGGGCAAGATAATCATAAAGGTGATGGTATTGCAACAAAGGTTGATGACGATGCTGATTTTGTCAGAGAGAATCAGGTTCGGAGTCATTCTAAGACTCCTAGTCGCCGACGAGGATCAAAGCCAGTGGCATATTTTGATCAAGCTTGCACGAGCTTCATGGAATACTACCAACAAAGACTTGCAAGCTCAAACAAATATGTAGAGAGCGAGGGCGCTTTCTCGATCAAGAATTGCATTGCATTATTATCATCGATATCTAAACATTGACAAAGAAGTATGCTTGAAGGCAGTGCAAGTTATCACAGCAAATCATAATTGGAGAGAAGCTTTAATGTCTGTGCCTAAAAATATGAGGATATGTATGCTAACAAGAAAAATACTAGAGTTTTTTTCTTTTTAAATAAAAGTTTGAGATTTTGCTAAAAAGTTATTGTAGCTATCTTTAAATGTAATAAGTATTTTTATTTGAACTTTAATTGTTGAGGAAATAATATGTAGTTTGAAATTAAGTTCATGTGTGTTTGTTTATTGATATGATTATAATTCACCTAGGTACAATGGATCCGCCAAATTTTGATACGTCATCTAATGTAGAGGAAAGTTTTATTAGTCAAAATTTCTTATGGCTAATGAATCAATATGGTTCGCGCATATCAAAGCAGCCAATTAGGAATGCAAGTGAAACGGGAGTAGATTATGTGCATAAAGTGTTAATTGGACACCCGGATAGATGCTGCGATTTATTTCGTATGGAAAAACATGTATTCCAGAATTTGTGTCAAGCTTTGAAAAATAGAAGCCTTTTTAAAGACTCAAAATTTGTACCAGTAGAAGAACAAGTAGCCATCTTTCTAATGACCATTGGCCATAGTGTTAGAAACCAAATGGTAGCAAATCGATTCCAACATTCGGGTGAAACCATTAGTCGACATTTCAAGAAAGTCTAAAGGCTATAGTAAATATGGGAAAAGAAGTTATCACTCCTCCAACATTTGTAGATGTACCATCTGAAATTGTCAATAATCCTAAATATTATCCATGGTTTAAGGTATGTTTTAGCTTCCATCCTTTCAATTATTATGTTTTCAACATGATTTTTTTAACATTTAGTAATGTATTTTATCATAATGTGAAGGATTGTGTGGGGGCCATTGATGGAACACATGTGAGTGCATCAGTTCCTGTAAAAGACCGGATTCCATATCAAGGCAGAAAAATCTCAGTCACCCAAAACGTAATGTGTGAATGTTCGTTTGATATGCGTTCCACTTTTGTATATGCTAGTTGGGAAGGAACAACAAATGACTCTCAAGTTTTTGTGGAAGCTATAACTAACCCTGAATTGCATTTTCCACACCCACTTGCAGGTTATTATTTTTTTTCATGGGTATATATGGCATTTACACATATTTTAGAGTTTCAAATATGATTCAAATATTATTTCAAATGTTGTCGTAGGTAAATATTATGTTGTTGACTTTGGCTACACTGGTATGCCGGGATATCTTATGCCTTATAAAGGGGAGCGGTATCACTTATCATAGTACCATGGACGAGGACAAAGGCCTGTAGGAAAGAAAGAGTTATTTAATTATCACCATTCATCATTGCGAAATGTCATTGAGCGATGTTTTGGTGTGCTGTAGGCAAAATTTCCCATTTTAAAGCTCATGCCGCCTTATTCATTACATAGACATAGGCCTATCAATGGGACGGGCCTGGGCTTGGGTTGTCCGATCCCAGTCCCGAAAATAGGACAGGCCTGCCAAGTGTTGTCCAATTTCGGCCCTAAATTGAACAGGCCTACATCAAATCCCGTCCCGTACAGGCCCGGGCTAGGACAAGGCCGGGCCTGGGCTTACTTAATCCTGAACATAAGAAAAATATTCTCTAATTATTCCTACTGTCACTAGACACCCGGTGTGAACTGGACTTTAAACCCTCTTCTTTTTTTCCGGGTTCAGGATTGGCAATGCAATGCAACAAGCAACATGGCGGAGTTAAAAACCTTTTTTTTTTTTGCCAGTGACAGTAGAAAATCAGAAAATCAATAGAAATGAATGAATATCCTATAGGCTATATGGGTTAAGTAATGTAGGAAAATCAATAGAAATGAATGAATATCCTATAGGCTATATGGGTTAAGTAATGTAGGAACGGTTAAAACCTTTCTTCTTTTTTTTTTTTTTTTTTTTTTTCTGGTAAAAGTAGAAAATCTTAAAATCAATAGAAATGAATGAGAATGAGTATCCTATATAAGTCAAGTTAAAGTAATGCGTCAAGTTAAAGTAATGCAGGATAGGTTAAAAACTTCTTTTTATTTTTTTTTGCCGGTGGAAGCAGAAAATCAGAAAATCAATAAAATGAATGAGAATGAATATCCTATATGGGTCAAGTAATGTAAAAAGGAAATCAACAGAAATTATTTTTCTTTTAATATGTCTAAAACATCATTTAGTGCATTCCTATCATTGTCTAAATCACCATCACTAGTTGGGTCATGACTAAACCAATCTTGAGCACAAACTAATGCTTCTACCGTATTTGGTTTTAAAGAAGTCCTATGTGGGTCAAGTACCCTCCCTCCAGTGCTAAATGCTGACTCTAAAAAAAGGGTAGAAACTGGAATAGCTAAAATATCATAAGCCATTCAAGATAAAATAGGAAACTTAGTTTAATTTAATTCCCACCATTGTAATATATAAATAATTATTATTAAATTACTTTGCAGCGGGCCGGGCCGGGCCTGAACGGGCTAAGTTGTTTCTGCCCAGTCCCAGTTCCATTTTGGCCAGGCTTTAAAATGTACTGTCCAAGCCCAGCCCACTGGACTCAAAAAATTTTAAAAGCCCTGTATTTTCGGGCTTGGGACGGGCCAGGCCGGGCTTTTGATAGGCCTACGTAGACAGAGGCAAATTGTAATTGCTACATGTGCACTTCATAATTTCATAAATATGGAAATGCAAAGCGATAGAGATTTTATTCGGTTTCAAAATGAAGATCTTATAGTTGAGGATAATGATGGAGAGCATGTGGCTAACATTGGTCCATCAATACCATTAACAATAGGGACAGCACAAGGACGACAAGATATTGCACGTGTACGAGATGCACTATTTGCACATTATTGTGCATAAGGAGACTGATTTATGTACAGTTCAATGATGATATTTAAATTAGTCCAAAGTTAATGGGTGAAATATATAATATTGAATAGTCTTTGTTAGAAATTAATTTATTATTTTTAATTTATGTATCTTAAATGGTTGTATTGTCCATTCTCGGTGATATATAATCCAAGAACGTTGCCAAACATGTTCTCAGATTTTATTCCTTCCTAACAAATTCTAAGAGAATGTTACCAAACAAGGTTTATTGACTTCATTCTAAGAATGGGAACGTTCTAGAACAACTCATGCTCATAATGAATCTATTTCCAGACTAGGAATGATGCCAAACAAGCCCAAACTTAACGGAAGAAGATTATGTGGGAACTCTTTTAGAAGATCGCCAAGCCATATTTCCAAAAATAAAATTTAAAAATAATAATAGCAATAGCCTTCTTTTTGTGAGAATTAATATAAGGGGAGAAAATGAGAGTTAATACAATATATTATAAACTTATAAATATGGAATCTCAAATTTAAATGATAAAAATACCTCCAAATATTTTAAGGCCCCTTTAATCTTGTCTCTTGATGACTTGATCTTTGGCCCTCCAAAAACTTCTTAGAGAGAGTGAGTTGAATGCTTTGAGAGAGAGCGAGAAAGTGTATTGAGAGTGAGAGAATTGTATAATTTGTTGAGAAATGAGAATGGGAGGGTTAGACTATTTATTGACTTTGTAAAATTCAAAAAGACACAAAATACCCCTTATATGACCGTTTTATGGCTGTTGGGGAGGAGGGGTAAAATGGACAATTTACATGAAATTACCTGTTTTATGCTGTTGGGGCGGGCCACGCAGGTCGTGCCTGGCAGGCCGACCGTTATGGACAGGTCGGCCCATGGCGTGCCATGCCTAAACGGGCAGTGCCGAAATGGGCCGACCGTGCCAAATCCCTCAGTCGTGGGCCGCTGACTAGTGGGCTAGGTCATGTCGTCACGGGCTAGGTCGTGTCGTCACGGGCCAGCCCGCCCCATTTGACATCCCTATCCACATCTATTAAAAAAGTGACCCCAAATAGACGATACAATTTCACAATGAACAAAAAGAGTTAATCAAGTTTAGTCCATATAATTAGGATTAAGGCTAGTTAATCGAGCTTAGGAGCTTCACGCGTTAGTTTTAGTGTTAAACATAGTTTGTGAGTTTCGTGGTGATTGGAGTGAGTTTGAGGGCAGTAGGGCGTATTTTGTGATTTAGGATAAATAAGAGGGGTTAGATGTAATTTCAGAAACTTGGTGTAGTGGGTGCATGTGCATCGGGTAGTTCTCATCATGCACGTCATTTTTCACATGGGCTCGTCGCGGTCTGGCGGCCTGAAGCCCATCTATAAGCGCATTTTCATTTTAGTCCCCAAAAGCCCTAATTAGTAAATAGAGAAAACCTTCTCCACAAGAAGCTTGGGCTCCTTCCTTTTCCAATGTCACCCCAACTCTCTCTTCTTCTCTACCCTCTACTTCCCTCCTCATTTTCTCTCTCCAAGCACAAGTCTTCCAATGATTTCCAAGCAAGCAAGGGCTCCCCAAACTCCCAAGGCCATCACCATCATCTTCCTCAACTCCTCCCTCCTTCTCCCTTTTCTAAGTAAGCAACCCCTCCCAAACAACATGTAGTTTCATTTCTTTCATGTTAGGGTCATGCATTCTAACATTGGGCATGTTTTTCTTCTTTTGGCATGTAAGTGGTGATTTGTAGCATTGGATTAGTGTGGGGTGTGGTGGAGTGCAAAGACTTGGAAACCTTAGGCACCAAATAGGGGATTTTTGTGTAAACAAGTGAAGGCAAGTGAATAAATGTTAATAACATGATTATTATGCTTTGAATGTTTGATTCCATGTTTTTATCCATGTAGTTACCTTATTTAAAGCCCATTTATGATGAGGGGTGGTACATTTAGGGTTTTTATGAATGTAGTGAATGTGGGTGGTTGAATGGATTAATGGAGGTGGAAGAAGGAGAGGTGGATCGGATGTTAGGGAGTAGATGACCCCTTTCGAGGGTGTGGAATGCCCTCTCCATGCTCGTGAATGAAGGTTGTGACATGGGGAAGAAAATCCCCCTTCAACCAAAGAAAACAAAGTTTCCCTGTTTCAAGGCTCGAACACTTTGGTGGATAGAGACTTACTTGGGTCGCCCGACGCTGGAAACGTTGAGTCAGAAAATGTACATTGAAGCCATCGAGGGACGGAAGGTGTTTTGTCGATCGACAGAAGGACCCCTTCGGGTGACCTAAGGTTTACTTTGGTCTAAAATCCAAAGAGACTCCATTTTCCCTGAATCAACTAGTAACCCTTCGGTGGACTGAAACTAGAGTGTCCGGTAAACTGACCTTTGAATGCACGGTCGACCAAACTCTAAGCCTCGGTCAACTAAGTAACACGAGTTTTGGGTAGGACTTATTCATATTACTTGGACTTAAGGATTGGAATCCCTTATCCCTAAACCAAGACCGCTTGATGCAGGACAGACCCATGGTCCCCATGGATCTAGCCCATCCATCTCGGCTAGTTCTTTGGGCGCAAGCCACCTATCTTAGTTTATTTTGTCTTACTTACTCTTTTATGTTTAAGTTGTATTTAGTTGGATGTTTAATCCTGGCCATCAACGTGTTTAGTTACTGATTAATGAAAATTTCTTACAAGTGATTTTGGGTTTTCCAAGTTATCTCTTCTTCCTCGCCTGCGATGGGAAGTTTGGCATGAGGCCAATTTTCAGACGAAAGTCTGAAATATCCCTTCCACCATCCATCTCTCGTCTCTCCACCTTTACCCGTCCCGCATCTGGTACTCCGCTCCGCATCAATTGGTATCAAAGCCGAAGATCGATCCATCACGGATTCAATTATCGGCAACCCATCTCCTACCGATTCAACACCATCAACGTTCAACAGTCTCACGTACATCGTCTTGTCCACACCGCCCATTGTCTTTGAAGCTCTTGTCATCACGATCACTTGTCAACCATCCCCCGGTGGCCATTCACCGCATCGGATCCTCTCCAACAAAATCCAGCCATATCAGGTAACCATCATCATCTCCATTACCCTAAATCCATGTTGGCCCAATGCCCTAGAATTCAAAACTCATCAGCGCGAACAACTACAAATCACGGGGCTGAAATCCCCATCCGTCAAATCTGATCACCAACGGCCCAGCCCCATCACACATAACCCAAACTCATCCCATCATCACACACCAATAAACCCTTAATCCCTTTCCAAACTCAGAAAACCAGAGCCCAAACTAGGAAAGAAAAACCAGAGAGGAGAGAGATCGAGAGTGCAACAGAGGAAAAGTAAAAAAAAAAAAGGAAGAAAAAAGGAAGCAGAGACAAGTCCAGAAAAAAAAAAAAAAAAAGAAAGAGAGGACGACAGCATAAACATAGAGGTGTGTACCTGGCTACAGTCGTTTCTGCACCATCACCTCCCAGCAGAGCACCCTTCACCTTTCTGGCAGCCCGACCACCTCACAACACCAGCGTAGTCGTCGTCCACGCATCGCACCATCAACAACTTCTCCGTTTCCACCGAACAGCAGCAGCGACGTTGCAGGCGGGGGTCCACTTCAACATCATCATCGTCATCTTCGCGGCGTCATGGTCTTCGTTGCCCCTTTCTGTTTTGTTGAAGCAACACTCTTTTCTCTGTTTTCATATGAGGGCCTAAAGGCAAACAGAAGTCAAAGGAAGTTCTTCCTCCTCTCCCACGTGGCCCCATTCCACACAAGTCATGCACAAGTGTTTTGGCCTAATTCTGGCCTGGTTTGAATTCGGGCCCAGATTTGGATCAAAAGACTTGTTCAACATATCAGACCTGATCCACAACAGGTCAGCCTGACCCATCACAGTACAATCCAGTCAGGTCATTGCTGAATCCAACAATAGTGAAAAAAAAAAAAAAAAAAAAATGCAGCAGTGTATGACATCAGCAGCTTCAATTTCAGCCACTGATCTTCAAAGAGTCATATCTTGATCATCTGTAGTCCGATTGATGATCCGTCTTCACCTACAAGCTCCGCATCAATGGGATCTACACATCTGGTCAGTCTGATTTTAATTTTGAACAGTGTTAAATTTTCAATAGTTGCATCAAGTTAATATGGAATTGTCAGCCAAGATGGAATTGCAACTTCTTGAAATGAATAGAAGGCTAAAAGAAACCAGCAAAGAGCTTAAAGAAATCAACAAAAGGGCTAAAAGGATGACCTATACAATCAGATATGGGAAAAGATATTATGCAAATAAAGATTGCTTTGAGCAGTATATTAATTTGACACAAGGAAAATTGTCTGTCGAGGAATATGCTGATGAATTTGAAAGGCTGCATCATTTATGTGAGTTGGGAGATACACTTGATTTCACTCACTTTCTCAAAGGTTTGCGACCAAGTATATTGAAGAATATAGAGAAGGACTGCAAAGATATGTATGAAGTGTTTTGGGAAGCAATCCGTGTTGAGCGCTTGATAAAGCGTTATCGCCTCCGAAAAGCTAAGATGCAAGAAGAGAAGTCGCTACTAACCACAGAAGTCCCATTAGTGGAACCACGCATGGAGAATGCCTCAGGTGAATCTGAAGAAAATGAACATGAGTCTTGCCATTCTGACAGTGGTGTTCAGGTAGTGCATGTGGAACAAGAAGAAGAAAACCTCAAGGAGTCTAATCAACTAATGGATCCCATTGCTAGTCCAATGCTAGAAAATCGAATTAAACAATCAGATGAAAAGACCATTGATCAGGAGATCGTCAAAGAAGATCACATCATGGAAGTTCCACATTTGATTTCGTCTTCGGAGATCGACCATTACTACTTGAAGATTCAAAGCAATTGATACTCCAAATTGGAAGCATCTAATGGTTGGATCTCACATCAAAGCAGATTTTCGTTTTTTGAAGCAACATTACCGCACTTCTCCCTCTACCTGGAAGATCATATTGAAATCAAAAGCGTTGAGTCACGCCTCCAAGCGATGCAAAGAGAAAGAAGATCAAGAAGAACATCGAGGCTTTGTTCGCTTGACTTTTGATCCTAGAGGACTTCTATAGAACTCATGGTCGAGTTCTCTCCAAGAATGGGAGAGTTGATGCAGGACAAACCCATGGTCCCCATGGATTGACCTGCCAATGGACCTAGCCCATCCATCTCGGCTAGTTCTTTGGGCGCAACCCACCTATCTTAGTTTATTTAGAGTCTTATTTACTATTTTATGTTTAAGTTGTATTTAGTTGGATGTTTTAATCATGGACATCAACGTGTTTGAATGGTCCAAATTAGTTTTAGGTTTTATTATTTTCCTATATAAGTGATGTAAAGTCTCTAGTTATTGATTAATGAAAATTTCTTACGAGTGATTTTGGGTTTTCCAAGTTATCTCCTTCCTCGCCGGCGATGGGGAGTTTGGCGTGAGGCCAATTTTCAGACGAAAGTCTAACATATCCCTTCAACCATCCATCTCTCGTCTCTCCGCCTCTACCCGCCCCGCATCTGGTACTCCACTCCGCATCACCACTAGCTTAGTTAACAATGAATATGAGTTGGACCAATGGTAAAGGAATGTGTGAGCTCGATGCCTCCTAACGGGTTGTACGGCAGTTCGTGTGGGACCCGTATTGCACTAAGTAGTGAAGCGGACCCTGGGATGCCGGCATCCTTCAAAAGCACTAACTTCTCTATCTAGGCTATCCTGGGACCGTCTAGTTGATGTGTTCGACAATATGGACCTTACATGCGCAAGGCAGCCCCTAACCCTAGGTTGGCTTAGCATGTATCCCTTTGACTCATGAATCATGAATTGTCAGTTAGGTTAGTATGCATGTACTTTGCATGACATGTGCATGTATCCATTCCTCTTGTCAGCATTTATATTGTTTTGTTTATTGTATGTCAGACGTAGTAATAGTATGCATTTGTATGGATCTATGGACTATGGGCCCAACTTTGGTTAGCATCTCCTGGGAGATGGACTGTGCGTAGTTGATCCGTTAGGGAGTGTCCCGGGCTAGTGCAGGGATATCGGAGACTGCTCGGTTTATGGATAACGTATGGGTGAAACACGCAGGTGGAGTACTGCCTATCCTCTTTATTTTTATTTTTATTTTTATTTTATTTTTTTTGATACCCGATGAGAGTCCATCCAAACAACGTACCTGTGTTACACGATTCTTCGAGTCGGGCACCACTCGGCTTATTCAGTCTCCCATGGTTTAGGCATCACCCCGTGGTAAGGGCTTATTTGCATGCATGTATTTACCGTCTACAAATTAGGAGGTAGGCATACACCATCGGGCTGACGCAGATTAGGTGAGTTAATGCGCAGCCGTGCTATTTGCATTTCTTTAACCAGATCCTCCTGGATTGAATTATGATTGTGATCGGGCCAATCCTGATGCATTAGCCTATGCGGAGTGTCAAGTTGCTAGAGTTCGTAGCTAGGGTTACATGTTAATGATCCTATGGCATTTACTCATGCTTATATGCCTAGCTCTCCGCTCATTATCACTCTTATGATCTTTTTTTGCCCTTAAGCTTTATTGATGCATAATATTTGTTTCTTTACATTTATTTAGCTGCCATATTATTGTAATCTGACGATGCTACATTTGTTGCTTAGGTACCAAAACCCCCCACCAAGACGGAGGCTGAGGCATTCCCAGCAGATCCACCAGTTGAGAGGTATCACGAGTGGTTCACCGACAACGTAGTCTAAGGTCGTCGTGTCCAACGCCAGAGAGCCATAAATCTTACCCTTTTTGAACTCCTTTTATTTAGAGATTACACTGTCTTTTGGTAGGTCAATTGTTTTTGTTATTGACCTTAAACTGAAACTCTTAACACATTTGTAATTAAACTTAAATTAATGCATTTCTATTACTTGTATCAGCTCTACTATTAGTTGTCGTGTTTGATTTACCATCTGCACAAATTGTATGAATTGACGCTTCCATGATTCGATTATGACGATTGATCATCATTCATAACCTCACGGCGAACTTCAATCCACCCGGAATTGGGGCCACAAATGTAATTCCAAGAAAAAATTCAAATTGGCCATGATTCTCGCGCTCTGGGGATGCAGTTCAAATCCGACCGAATCTTAGGGGCATGACAGATAACAACAGCTGAAAAGTATGTTGATGAAATACACTCTATAATCCACTCTCTCCACCTTGCTCCAAACCCAACTTTTCCCAACTATATAATCAACAAATTCCGAATAGTTTAACACAATGTTGCCAAGTTATGCACATTGCACAGCATATTCTCAACTATTCAGAATAGTTTAACATAATGTTGCCAAGTTATGCATGGCACAGTCTCAGCACAGCCCGATCTCAGCACAAAATTGGGAAACAATGGAAATGATGGCAAACGGGCCCTTAGTTTCCCGACCCAGTGGATTTACTAGACTTGGCCAACTAATGGATTGAGCAGACCAGGAAACCTGGGAAGGCGGAGGTTTAACCAAGTGTGTCCAAAATATTTCTTAACAAAAATATATAAAAACTTGGGAGCAAAGAGACCTTAGTGCCCTCGCCTCCCACCTCATGAGCTCGCCTCCCACCTCATGAGCAACGCCTCCCATCTCATGAGAAACGCCTGCTTTTGACTAGAAACTGCTATTATGCAGCTCCCACATTTGGAACGTTCCACCTTTCATCGTTTTCTCTCTTTTGCTTCCTCTATCAATTGCAGAGAAACCCACTCAAGAAGGAGGTGCCTGATAAGTGCTTAATTGTTTGCAATCTAAGCCCAAATATTTGATTCATCTTGTGCTAGTTAGAGTTATTATATTTGATTTTACATAGTTTTTGTTAATTTTTATGTTAAGGTCAAAAGGAGCAAAAAGAGAAGAATTAATGGAGAGATGGGCATGAATCATCAATTAGGCCCATGGTGGGTCCACATCCATTGCAAATAGAAGAATTCCAGAATTTAGGAAGTCCTTCTCAAGTTAAAAGAGGAGTTCAAGAATGGAGAAAAACAAGGAGAAAAAGAAGGAAAATTTGGAGCAAGAGTTCAAGTCAAGATAGAAGTCCAAAAAGAGGGGTCCCACACTCATGTTACACGCATCAAATAGGGCCCACTTTTATGTCAAAAGTTCAGATTTAATTCTTTGCAATCAAAATTCAGATTTGTGGGCCACACGTGAGGAACTTTCTAGAAGATACAAGTGAGACCAGATTTAGAAAGCTTGCTAATCAAGAAAATAAGACTCCTAATGCATTCTAATTAGGAAACCTAATGGTAAGGAAGGTTGAAGATCTATTTCTACAAGGGAACTACTTGCTAAAAGGGGCTGTTACAAGATTTATAAATAGCATGAAGGAAGTGGACGTGAACAGTAATTAGTGAATAGTAATTCCAGCACTTTGCCCATCCATAAACCACAAAACACAGCAGCCATACAAACCGCTTTGGAGCCACCTTTGGAGCATCTTTTGGAGAGCTTTCGAAGCAAGGAAAAGGAGAAAAAGCTGCTGGCCATCCACTGCAACTTCATCATCTTCTAGTTTTCTTCTTATGGCTCTATTTTCTATTTTGTTTTCAATTCCAAACATGAGTAGCTAAACTTTTTAGGGCTAGGGCGTAATTGAAACCCTAGCCTAGTTCTATGTAGTCTCTTTTGGCGTCTTTTAATTCAGATTTCAGTTTTATTAGTTGAGATTCTAAACCATGTTTTTAATTGATGAGTTGTATATATGCCATGCCAACCATGTGATGTTCAATTAATTTTAAGAGTAGCTAACTTAATTTTGATTGATCTTGATGATAAGCATCTAGGGTTTAGAACCATGAATAATCTAAGTATATGCCATGCTTAGACTCATGCATTTATTTTTCCAATTGTTTTATGCATTATGTTTGTTTTGACTAGGACATATGCCTTGCTTAGTTTTTGCATCATAATGAACAATTCATGTAGTATGCCACTCATGAATTAGGTTTAGGGGAATAATAATCTAGACATATATGCCATAGTCTAGGTTGATAGATGTCACTAATAAAATCTGATTTTTCATTAAAAGATAATAAGGGACATGCATAGGATTGGTTAGGGGAGTAGATGAAACCCTAGTTCATTCATTCTCATTGTTTTCAATTCTAATTTCAGTTGTGTGTTTTAGATTAATTTCCATTTAGCTTTTGATAGTTTAATTTATTGTTTTTAGTAGTTTAATTCAATCTTTCATCATTTAATTGTTCCTTTTAATATTCTGATTTTTAGTTGTTTTTTACATTGTTTTATCACAAGTCTTCGTGGGATCGACCTCATACTTACAATTCACTACACTACATAGTGATCTTGTGCGCTTGCGAGTTTTAATTGTATGCATACTAGTAGCTTATTTCTAGGTTGCTTGGTGCATACCAGTGCCCATGCTTCCTGTTGTGAATGGAGGCCAAGACAATGGCTTTCATTCTTTGCCATGAGCTATAACTAGCAGCAGATTATTTCCTTACTTTATTGTATAACTATTAGGCCTAGATCTAAGGTTTGGCTACAGAAGGATTTCTCCTCCTGATGCCAACCATGGGAACCGAAAGGATTACATATTAGAAAAAGAAAAGTGATTTAGGTAGGAGGGAGACGGCAGGCGGTATATTGGCTAGAGAAGCAGGGATAGAAGGTTTGGGGTGGAGAAGAAACGGATGAGGTTGGAATGACAGAAAAAAAAACGGGGCCAAACCTTAACGTTCATATACTATTTTTATACTCTTTTAAGGAATAGATTGGATTATATAGTAGAGCCTCAACATATTCAAAAGTATAGCTCCTATAGAACCATACCACGGTATACAACCTGTATGGCATTTACGCTTTAGATACATACACTACCTTCAGTCGAATAACCATCTAAATGCAGCATTTTTTTAATATCCTAAAGTTTTTTAAAATTATTATTTTAATAGGAACCACGACTCAAAAATTTAATATTGGTTGCAACAATGAGCATTTAATATTGGATTTTTTTTAATATCATTCAGATGTTTTTTTACCACAAAAATAATTTGCCCCAACAACAGATGGGAAGCAGATTTTGGCCCAGCAAATACAACTGTCAATACAAGTAATTCAAACCTTTACAATGAACACTGTCCTACTGTATGGTAATCGTGTACTTGAAACTTATGATATTCAGATACTTATACATACCCAGCATATCCGTGCCGGACAGATATGACATTCAAATCAGTACTTGATACTACACCGATACTTCTAGGGTACACGTTTAACATATCTTACTTACAAAGTCAATTATTTCTTTCAGTTCTTTTTCTTACTTTTAAAAAATGTTAGAAAGGAATGAAGTACTGACAAATTCATTACTATAAGCATGTCTAAAAAAATATTAGGACAGCATTATATCTTTATCCATATCCATGTCCTAGATTTCCAAAAGTGCAGCGTAATATCCCCCATCCCCATATCCATATCACGTTTAAAGGTTAACGTCTATATAGCCAACCACCTATCAAATAAGACCCTCCATTTTGCAAGTTTGGGACAGGCTCATGAGTCATGAGTCTCATGACAGGTCCCGATAACTATCTCATTGCCCCCCAGTTCGGTTTCGAGCCGTGTCGGTGCCGAACTAGGAGAGACGAATTCTACGATGAAGTCTCCCAGAACTTGGGCCTTGATTGCCGTTCTGGGCTAATACTGGATATCATATTGCCCCAGCTCGACGGCCCATTTGTAGATTCTTCCAAAGAAGTCGGCCTTCAAAAAAGGGAATTGAGTGGATGTTCTGTAACAACCACTATGGTGTACGTCTGGAAGTAGGGTGAGAGCTTGCGGAAAGCATTGATGAGTGCAAATGCAAGTTTCTCCAGTGGCAGGTACCTGGTCTCGGTGTCAAGGAGTATCTTGCTCGTGTAGTATATAGGCTTATGTTGCATGTCTTTTTCTCTGATGAGCACCGAGCTTACTGCATGGTCCAAGACCGTCAGGTAGAGGTAGAGCATTTCCCCATGTTTCGGTATTGATAGCAGGGGTGGTAAAGCTAGGTAAGTTTTGAGTTCCTGCAGGGCTTGGTCGCACTCCGGAGTCCACTGAAATTTCAAACCTTTCTTTAAAAGTTGAAAAAAGGGTCGGCACTTGTCCGAAGCTCGGCTGATAAAACGATTGAGTGCGGCAGCCATTCCGGTGAGCCTCTGGACTTGTTTCGCCGCAGTAGGACTCTGTATTGCTTGGATCGCCGAGATCTGATCTGGGTTGGCTTCAATCCCCCTTCTTGTGACCAAGCTCCCTAGAAATTTCCCAGAGCCGACACCAAACACACACTTGGATGCATTTAGTTTGAGCTAGAACTTCTTAAGGATGTCGAACGTTTGACTCAAGTCGACTAAGTGGTCATGTGACCGTTTAGACTTGACGACCATGTCATCAATGTAGACTTCCATTGTTTTGCCGAGCTAGGTCTGGAACATTTTCGTTACCAGCCTCTGGTAAGTTGCCCCTGCATTTTTTAACCCAAAGGGCATCACTCTGTAACAGTAGATGCCTCCAGGTGTTATGAACGCGGTTTTTTCTTCGTCAGACCTATGCATCGGAATCTGATGATAACCTCAGTAAGCATCGAGGAAACTCATCCTGTTGTGCCTGGCAGTGGCATCGATCATTTGGTCGATCTTAGGGAGCGGAAAGCTGTCCTTGGGGCAGGCTCTGTTGAGGTCGATGAAGTCGACACAGACCCTCCACTTTCCATGTTTCTTTTTTACCACCACTGTGTTGGCGAGCCGCTTCGGATAGTGGACTTCTCTGATAGCCCCGGCCTCCAGCAGCTTTTCTACCTCCTCGATCACGGCCTCTATCTGTGGGATCCCCGTTCTGCGAGCTTTTTGTACCACAAGTTTATGCTTGGGGTCCACACGCAGTTCATGGCTGATGACTTCGGGGTTGATGCCGAGCATCTCGTAAGGAGTCCAAGCGAAAACTTCTTTGTTATCTCTCGGGATCGCTAGGATCAATCCTGACCTCGGTCAGATCTTCAATGCTTTTCTGATCTGGAGATCAGCCAACGTTATCGAGATCTGCTTCGAGCTCAACCATGTGCACCTGCTGTGGTTCTGTTTCGCCAGGCACCACAGCCATCAGGCACTGCTTGGCCATCTGCTGGTCACCCAAGATCGTGAATACTTCGACTCGACCATCCATGTTCTCTAATGGGAACTTGAGTTTTTGGTGATGGGTGGAGGGCACCGCCTCCATGTTATATAGCCAAGTTCGCCCGATAATTGCGTTGTATGGGGATGGTGCATCCACCACAAGAAAGTCGACTAACATGGAGGCACCCCCGACTTGGACTTCTAGGGAGATCTTCCCCTTTGGATAGATTGGCTTTGAGATGAAGCCGACCAGGGGAGTGCGGGCTTCCTGTAAATCTCTTTAAGGCCAAACTTCTTGAAGCAGTCGACATAAAGAATTTCAGATGAACTCCCAAGGTCCACAAGAATCCGTTTTACCTTAAAGTTCTTTAACCTCGGGGTGAGAATCAACGGGTCGTTGTGGGGCAGTTGGACTCCGTCGAGGTCCTCATCTGAGAACCAGATTTTGGGCCGCTCCTTCCGAGCTCTCTTGGCTGCAGGCCCGAGCTCGGCTGTCATCACTTGTTTGTCGTGTGAAGCCCTCCTAGCCTTGGCACGAGCTTGGTTACTCCCTCCTGGGGTGGGAGCGAGGTGAATGACGTTGATTATGCCTTCCGGCTTATCACTGTCTTGGTCATCATCTCGGTGCTAAGTTCGGTTGACTCTGGCTTCTTCTTTGATGAGGTCCTTCAAGTGCCCGTCCTTGACGAGCCTCTCCAGGTGGGACTTGAGGGACATGCAGTCTTTGGTTCTGTGCCCATTCTGTTTGTGGTAGGCACAAAACTTACCCTGATCTCGGGTTGAAGGATCACCTTTCATTGGCGGCGGCCACTGAAAAAAAGGCTGCGACATGATCCTACCGAGAACCTTGTAGATGGGCTCCCCGAAAATCGTATTTACAGCCTTGTAGGAGGTGCCGACTGGTTTAGCCTTCTTCCTACCTTTAAAGGAGGGAGCTGCCGAACTCGTAGAAGCCTTATTTCGGACTGCCTCTTCCCTCCAAGATGCCTTCTTGTCTGCCTTGGAAGGTCGCTCTTCTTGCCAGACGCCGAAGTTCTCGCTGGCTCGGGCTTCATCCTCCTCTTGTTCAACAAACTGCTGCACCCGGGCCATCAATGCTTTCATTGTGACCACAGGGAACCGAACAAGTTCCTTCCGGAGTTCGTTGCCTGGGAGGAGGGCCTGTGTGAAGCACATGAGAGCCAGGCCGTCAATGGTGTCTTCAATCTGGCTATAGATGGTCCAAAACCTTTTGGCGAACTGAGTGATGTTTTCAGTCTGCCTCATCCTAATCCCCTTTAGGTTAATATCCGTCTTTGGGATGACCCTGTGCACCTGGAACTTTTCCTCAAAAGAGTTTCTGATCTGACGCCAGCCCAAAATCGTTCCCTCTGGGAGTGCACAGAACCACCTTAGGAGGAGGTCTCCTAAACTGGAAGAGAAGACTCTACAGTTAAGGTAACTATCGTCACCCCATACCGACATCCGCTGGGTGAAGTGTCGGAGATGCGCAGCCGGATCTGAGGTTCCGTCATACAGAACGAACCTCGGGACATTGAACTTCTTAGGGAAAGAGAAGTCATTTATCTCCTGAGAGAAAGGAGATGTGCCGAGTTACTCGGAGTCGTAGGTATGTAGTCCGTCTTGGGTGAAACCGACTACTTCCGTGTTCTGCTGGATCGTCTGCTTGACATGACGGTTAAGCCATTCTATGAGGTCGTCTCGGTTCTCCAATCTCTCTGATTTCTGTCGCAACCTCTTGGAGCCGTTGTTTAAGTGACTGCTGCTCGAGCCCTCATCTTGAGCTCGGTCGCGCCTTCTATTCAGGGCTTGCCTCAAGTCCTGGTCGACTGACGGAGCTCGGTTGTGTCTGAGGGGTGAAACCGGGGCCTTTGCCTTTTCTTTAAGTTGCTGCCAGAGTTGAAGAATCAACTCGTCTCGCTCTTGGATAACAAGGCTTTAGGCCACAATATCCGCAAGGAGCGGGCTGTCATAACCATCGTCATTAGTCCGACGATGGGACTGACCACTGTCTGGCTAGCATTGGAGATTTGCCTCGTCGGGAACGCTCCAGTGCTACATTGTCTTGCGGGGGAGGTTTTGGTAGAGGAGGTACCGCCACCCCCATCGAGGACGAACGCGTCTAAGTCACAGGAACACAGGAACGCGTCTGTTAGGTTACTTTCCATTAAGCTTTAGATTTATTTTAATAGTTTAATTTACTGTTTTTTGTAATTTCATTCAACCAATCAGCATTCAATCACTTTTTCATCCATTTAATATTCTGAATTTTTAGTTATTTTTAACATTGTTTTATCACGAGTCTTCGTTGGATGGACCTCGTACTTACAATTCATTATACTACATAGTGATCTTGTGCACTTGCGAGTTTAAGTTGTATGCATATTAAGTATTTTATTTCTAGGTTACTTGGTGCATACCAGTCCCGCATCACAAAAGAACATATAAAGGAAACCAGAATGGGAGCATAGACCAACAACAACAAAAGGGAAGTCAAAACAGTGTCAAAAAATACAATATTGAACATATAAATAATTCTCTACCCACTCCCCACTTTGAAATTATCAGTATTCTGATAAAATGTGCAACTATAGTTGTGTTCATGTAGTGTTGACTGAGAAATCAAGAATCCAAGCAAATATGGAATAACAATGGATGAAAATAGACTACAGTCATCTTGTGAGACAGCAAATAGGGTTGAATCGGTTGATGGAGAAGAAAAGAGCAGACTGACCTTCAAAGCTTTATCTTTGAGAACAGGTAACATATCTTTTGATGCTTCCTCGAGCGCAACCACAAACCTCTCATACCTAAAAAAGTTAATAAACAAGTTCATATATGCAAAAGGACCAGAATGAATTGGATTGACAAGTATTTCGCTAATATATCAGAACATGCACCATGTGTCACAAATATTTCACTAACATATCAGAACATGCAACAAATGCAATTTGAAAACACAGGTTTCAACCATCAACAACATAGGAAGATGGAGTCATCCAATGCTCAAACAGAAGAACCAATTCAAGACTAAATCTACTACTTCTCTATGAGCGGTATTTGACATCAGCAAATCACCATATAGTTGCTTTTGTCCCTCTATAGTCCTATATTTCATCAAATTTCATTGTCCTTGTACCATTTATCTTAATAAGATAAAACGAAAAGATAAAGTCAAGAAATGTTTTGTCAATTCAATGTACAGGCACTGTAGAAACTACAGTATATTAGAAAAGCTACTTTCTATCTTTTCTATAATGATGTAAGACATGTCTGGATATCCCGTAGGAAACTAGAAAACTTAAAGATTCATTTAAAAAGAACTGACACATTATTTTATTTCATAATTGCTAATACTAAATCAAAAAACCATCCACCTTCAGTAGAAACTACCACCCCCATCTTCTACATTTCTGCTTACAGAAAACCATCTAGCTCCAGCGTCCACTGACAAGTTTCAGACTAAACTCAACTAGAAGGCAAACTACAGAATGTTAACCTTAACCAAATCATTCAGCCAAGCACAGAAATCCGACAGCAATACAAAGTGAATAATGAGAACAAACCAACAGAAAACTTAAGCAAATATGGGACAAATCCATGCAATGCTGGTGTCCCAACTATAGAATGCACATTGAACGGATAAGAGCATGTAGCAAAGAGGAAGATGCTCACTATTGCAACCTTGAGGATATGGGTTCAAGTCAAATCACATTGCCAATCAAAATAAAATGCAAACAGAACTTGAAGTAAGGCTTGGCTTAAACTTGAGGAACACGATTTAGCATGCAGACAAATGGCTAAGCAAGATCATATCGCAAATCATTCGATGGGTTAGATCAAATCATATTCGTGAATCTTAGGATTCTTTATTTTTTCTCGTAAGAATGTAGAAAGAAAAAAAAAAAAAAAGTAGTTATACATAATCCATCTACAGCAGTTTCAACATAATGACAATTAAGGCTGATATAATCATATGAATAACATCATTAGCATCATTAGCATAGATTAATATATTAGAAATGATATATGCATGAAAAGTTAAATATGTTTAAGTAATCAATGTTACTAGGAAAAATAACTGAGTGGCAGGATTTTTTTCCATTTAATCAAAAAAATAAAAAGAGAATCCAGTTCATCAATGTTATTACTTAAGTTACTTGTGTATCAAGAAAAAAAAAGGGGAGAATGGAGGACAAAGCTCGGAAGTACAGTCAAAACACATCAGTCACAACTCACAACCCTATTCCTCATTTATTGCTAAAACCTCCAAAATAGCCAACAATCTTAAGACATTTCATTGATCAGTAGATAACCTCTTAAAGATAGAAACAGTAAGATTTAAACACCTAAAGAATTGCCATTAGTCAAGATAGAAACAATAAAAGAGAGTAAAACACTTAATGTATTGCCATTAGTCCCTTTTAGGTGCAGACATGTTCATTGACACAGTAAGAGAATTAAACACCTGAAGATAAAAACAATTATTAAACTTAGCCATTCAGCTGTGGCTATTCCCACCTAGACGAATTGCTTGAACCATAAGATTTGATAAAATAGTATTGAATCCTAAGATTCACACCAAAATTCTAAGATTCACACCTAAATCCTAAGATTCACTTGTAAATGGGATCAAGGATGTAAATCGGGCATAGCGTTTTGGTACTTATCGGTGCTTACAACTGTAGCGGCCCGTAGCGGCGCTACGTAACGGGTGCTGCAGTTAAAAAACAAACAAACAGAAGAAGAAAAGTCCCTACCCCTGTATATTCGTCCAACCAGGTATATTGAAGAAGAAAGAAAGAAAGAAACTGCTAGTGCAAGAAGAAGAAAAAAAGGAAGAGCCCAAGAAAGAAAGGAAAAAAGAATAGCAGCTGCAAGAAGGAGACATACCTGGAGAGAAGAAGCACCAGCAGCGCAAGCAGCAGCCACCACAGTAGCAGCAGCATTGAATCGCAGCACTCTTCCCTCCTTTTCCTTTCCCTCCCTCCTTTTCCCTCTTTTCCTTTTCTATCTGTGTCTTCTCAGTGCCTTTGTTCTGGCGAAACCAAAAGGACAGCGAAAGCCCTTGTCAATTATGCCCTCCCATCTTTTTTAAAGGGTAACATTTGGACCTCAATTTGGCCCACAGCCCACCTAATGGTAGATTCAAATAAAAAATTAAGTGGGCCCCAGCAAAAAGAAAAAGGCACAACCTTAATTGGTGGTCTCCACATTAGGCCCAAGTATTAAAATAAAAGGTCACTCCCCAACCATATATTAGTTAATTGAAATTAAGGACTTAGCCAAACTTCATTCTAATTAAAAATAGCACCTAATCAAAATTTCACTCTAATTGGAAATAGGCCCCAATCAAGATTTCACTCTAATTGGAAATAGGCCCCAACCAAATTTCACACCAATTGAAAATAGAGCCCCAACGAAATCTCATATTAACAAGAAATAGAGCCCAACCAAGTTTCACTCTAATAGGACATAGGACCTACGAAAAATTAACTCAAATAGGAAATAAGGCCTAATCAAATTTCACTTTAACTGAAAAATTCTCTCTCTCTCTCTCTCTCTCTCTCTCTCTCTCTCTCTCTCTCTCTCTCTCTCTCTCTCTCTATATATATATATATATATATATATATATCAAAATGTGACTCTAAAAGGTTATAGTCTAAGCATAATGGTGATGATATTTTGTTTGATGATAAACATTTTTTTAGCTTTTAACTTAGCATAGCTAACCAACATGAATATATATGAAAAAAAATATATCAATATTATCGATTTATAATCATTCAGTGCTACAGGATTTCATGCAATGAGGGGACCGCTACATCCCCATATATTAGTCACTTTTGAAAAAGAACCACACTTTCTTTCATTTTACAATTTTCTGGAATTTTTTCAAATGTTTTGGGCGATTTTTTCAAATCACGCCGCTGCGTAGCCTTGCTACACTATGTAGCGCCCACTTCGTAGTGGTTTGGCAGCGGGCCGCTACGCCAATCCTGGAATGGGATTCGTTGCAAAGATAGGAATCTTGTTCCTTAGAATTCGATAAAAATGCAGGACTTAGGACATGAATCCAAGAATATTAATTACGATGCTTACTATTGCAACCTTGTATACAGACAGGCCCAAGTCCACAGCCCTTAGTGGGTCAGATCCTTGTATAGCTATATATAATAGTTGACTCTGTCTAATCATCTAGATAAGTTTAGGAAACAATCTTCTGATTGTCATTAGCCTCAATTGAGGGCTTGATTGTAATCCGTAACAACCCAATTAGGGCCTGATTTCAGCATTATACATACATCTCAGTTGATCCATGGGGGATACAACCAGTTACTCCAAAATTCCTCTTCTTTGTTTCTTCTTCTCTGTTTATCTGTAGTCTAATGGCTTGAAATTATGAGTTCCAGTCATGTTGACAATTAAAAAAAAAAAAAAAAAAACCGCAAACCAAACTCGAAACAATGCTTGGCATAACCTTGAGAAAACACGATCTGACATGTAAATACATGGCTAAATGGTTCTTCTGGCCCTTAACGTGTGGACCATGGGTCCCATTGTAACCCTATGTACTCAAAGATGGGTCCTGCAGCCATCAAATCGATCAAACCTGCTCATGCACTCCAATACTAGTGCAATTATCTGATAGCTAAACACGTGTGCATTTTCATGCACATCACTTCTTCAAAAGGAGCAACTCCAACACGTGGCTCCTATGGCCCTAGGGATGTGGACCAAGGGTCCCATTGTGGTGCTTATATGTGCTCACACAAGGTCCTACTACCCATCAGATTGATCAAACTTGCTTACATACTCGAATGCCAGCACAGTGACATGATATATTAACTCTGACTATCTTGATGCAGACACCCACGTCCTACTAAAGGATTTTCGATGCAAATTGGCAGTTTAAAGTGAAGGGCTTAATTAAAAGCCCAAATTCAATGAGAAATGCCCTAACTGAGAGTGTAAAGACAAGCAAAGGAGAGGAAGCCTTAAGAGGGAAAAAAACTGGCACAGGCAAAGATTTGAACAGGCTTTATTTCCGTTGATGATCAAGATAAAAGACATTGACACATTTAAACTTGGTTACTTCCCTGAAAATATCAGAGATTTAGCCAGCAAAAGCAACATTCAACAAACCTCAAATCACTAGTTCACAATTCACAAAGCATTCGCACATGCTTGAAGTTGCCTATTTATCAAAATAAAGAGAAGATAGGCATTTATCAAGCCTCAACATCAATTGACGGGTAGGATTCTCATCCATTTTGGACTTCTCATCCAGCTGAATAAAGGCATTCATCCCCAAGTCTTTATCCAAAATAATTCAAGACTACTAAAAGACAAAAACAAAACGACAAAATTACAAGCCTTACATATAAAAATTAGACTCATTAAAACTTTCCCAAAAAATTACAAGCCTTGCATATAAAAGATGAATTCCTTAGAACTTTCTCAAGCAATTATGATCCTCTTCGTTAAAGACTTAGCTTTTCTCTTACGGGGAAGTGGTTACTGATTCACCATCTTAGACCAATATAATACATCCATGATAAAGGCCAAAGGGAGCCTAAGAGCCTAAGAAAAGACTAATATTATTCTTCTTTTTTTTTCCTACTTTACGTGCTAACAGATATTTTCAAGATGCAGGAGGCTTCTATGAAACTGTATTCAAGGATCCCGATAATCAACACTACAGTGTACAGACTAAGAGGCTTGGATGTTTTAAAAGTAATCAAACTTCCATGCTGAAGATTCTGAAAGTAATTAACCTATAACCCAAAAGGTTTTTACAAAATATTACCACTAACCAATGTTTCTTTACAGATAGGTTGAATAAACAGATGGATTATTCCACAAGGACTACCTTACAACCCATTGTACAAAGGCGATCAAAAAAAAAAAAAAAAAAAAAATAAGAGCAAGAAATATTTTGTTCAAAAACAATGATACTGATTGCATGGATTGAACAAAGGTCACTTTTCCTTAAAAGTCTAATGACATAATACCTCTGCTTCAAACATTCCTCCCAATACCAAAAGAGCAAAAGGCAGTGACCATCCTTCGATTCTGGCAGATGATTTAAAGGTTGCTGCATGAGAGTTTTCAACTTACGATCCGGTAGAAGTCTGGAAAAGTGACAATAGCAAACCTTAAGCAGATTCAATGTGAATAAATGATTGCATAAATTGAAAGACATTTATTAAAAAAAAATAGTCATATTGATATAACAAACCTAAAGGAAAGCATGTTTACGCAGGAGAAAACAGGTACACCACTAACTTTTTTTTTTTATACATAACAAGGTACACCACTAACATGAATCAGATTCAATGCCTGAAGAGAAGAAAATCATTTTTTCTTTTCCCACACTGCCATTGGGCACCAAGCTTCAACAAGACGTTAACCTTCTGCTTTATGTGGCCTTGAGAATGGGACCAACAATTTAATGCAATAAGCAACATGGTGGAGCTTTAAAAAAAATTAAAATTTTGTTTTTAGCTGGTTGGCTGGTGGCAGAGTAGAAAATATTTATTAGGTAAAAATCATTAAACAATGTAGAAATGTAGATTCTTTTTTTTTTTTTTTAATGATAACTTTCATTAAAGCACTTCGGTACAAAAGGCTTATACAGACAGAACAAACAAAGACCCAAAACAAGAGACCACCAACACTAGAGACTGTCCAAAGACAAAAGAAAAACCCCCAAAGCTACAACACCCACCCTGGTCGCCAACTTAAGAGAATGCTATATCCTTCCAATGGTACATTATTTGGTGTATAGGATAGTCTTTAAATAAGGTATTAATCTTCACCCATTGTGTGACCGGAAATTTGATCTTTATTAGATAGGATCTCTTCAGAACTATTTGTTTCCTCAAAGCACCTAGCGTTTCTCTCTTTCCAAATGTGCCAAATTGCCGATAGAAACGAAAGCTTCCACAGCTCCTTCCCTCTTGGCAACCCAATGGGAGACTTCCAAGCTTCGAAAAGGTGTTGAAGGAGCTTCGGCAGAACCCATTTGCATCCAAACCAGCCTATGACTCGAACCCATTTCCATTGCTTTTTACAACAGAATGCTCTACACTTAACTCGAACCTCAAGACTGGACTCATCCACTTCCAGACAGTTATACTTATATCTGCAGTTTATATGGTTGCAAAGAGAGGATTCTGATTCTAGCAGATTCCTCAGCTATATTGGAAATTGACACATCATCAATCCCTAAAATTGGCGCAATGCATGATTCTATAATCTATAGTCTCCATCAACTCCTTAGCCCAAGCATGCAAAAGGATTCCTTGAAGCTGAACCATTAAAGACTTGGGCACCTGACCTTACACCTCCATCCAACATTGTAAGTGCCGGGTTGGCCCGTCTTACACATTTGTCACCCTAGAGAGTCTTTGTCGTAACAAGGCAAATTTAATGTCCATGTTCACAAGTGTGGAATTTGAGAACTCTTTCCTCACCAATGATGGCAGATACCCTTTGCTCCGACAAGAACAAGACAATCGTCTCATTAAAGATTTCTGGCACAGGGCCAAGAATATTAAATATAAAACCACTTGTAAAGGTGTCGAAATCGGTAGAAACCAACGTGAAGCCCACAATGGGCCATGTATATGATGCAATGGATTGGGCAAAGGTTGCTATGGAGAGGAGATCAAAAGAAAAATAGGGATCACACAACAAAAGGCTGTGGAAAATTATTAACCATAGATGGAAAAATCAGTTACATCAAGATATACATGCCATGTCTAAATTTGGTTTTCAATCTTTAAATTTAATAAATAGTTGTTTGTTTAGACTTTAGACTTTATGCATTGCAAAATGGATATCAACTGATCATGCAAATACTTCTTAAATGATAAATCCATTATGAAACGATAGCAAAAACTTCGCCAACGTGAGGAAGTATTTCAAGGCTGTAGAAATACCGTCGAGACCATGGAAAGAAACAAGCTAAAACAATTGAGATTCTTACAGAGGTAAGATGGTTTACATGATTGCATGCTTGATTATCATAGTCTTACGAGGTAACAATTAATAAATTTCAGTTACATTATTTTTAGAAAGTTTTTTTTTTTAATTTTTTTTTATTTCAATTTTAACTTTTCTAGGTGAGAAATTATAAAGGCTCGTTTGGGAGTTTTGTTTCAGATATTTCCAAATTATCTCATACAAGGATGGACCTGGATAATTATGTATTTTTTTATTTTCTTTTTTGCTATACAAAAAATTTTAATGATTTTAAATTTTCCTGAACTAATTTATACTTTGCTTTTTAGGTGCAGTTAAATGGTGGACCAACTTTGGCAATGATGCCCCCGATCTTAGGAATTTGGCAAGAAAATTTTAGAGCCAAATAGCATCCTCATCAAGACAAAAATAAATAAATAAGTAAAGAATAAAAATAAAAAAATTGGAGCATATTCAATTTGATCCATACAAAGAGCCAAAATCGATTGACAATGGAAAAATTGGAGAAGTTGGTCGTCGTACATTATAGCATGATGCTACAGGCAAGAAACCTTAGCAGAAATAAAAAGAAATGGGTCATACGGTCCAATTAATTTGGATTACATATTCAAAGAAGATAGCCCTTTAGATCAGTGGTTGATTGAGGCGGCGGCACCCGTAATGCCAAATGCTAGTTTTCTTGATGAAGCAGATGATGGTGGTGATGAGGAAGTAATACCATCGTCGATCCCACAACGATCTTCACGACCTCCACTGATGCAGAACCTAGGGTTAGGGCTTGCATAGATGCCAAAGTACGTGTCAACAGACACCTCAAATTATCTCCACAAATATTTCTAACATGAGGAAAACCTCTCCAAGGAAAAATCCCAATTTTACTCAATTCTAAATATGAGATTATCATCTCTGCAATGCAATATAAATAAGCAAAGTAAACTTAGGGCCTAAGAAACCCCAATCTAATAATAGAAACTATCCTAATCAAACTAGAAAACCAAATAAATCAGAATACTAATCCAAATTACAATAAAATTAGGAAGCTACTAAAAAATAAATATCCTTAATACTAAGTTAGGTGGGACGTGGGACCGGTGATGGAGTGGTAGCCCGTTCTGCATCATTCCCCCCAGGTTGAAAGAAGAGTTCGAGGTCGAACTCAGGTCTTCCTCATGTTGCTTCTATAGACATGGTGTATGTGAAGCACTTCCTTTGTAGCATGGGCCCTTGATTTCTTCTTAAGAGAGTCCGGTTTCTTGGGATGGAGAGTAACTTCCTGTCCACCATGCATTAAGGTATACGTGTTGTTGCGCATCCCATGAGTACCATTCTTGTCATAAATCCATGGGCGACCCAATAGTATATCTCCACTGTCCATTGGTAGCACATCGCACCAAATTGTATATTTATAATCATCACCAACTGCAAAAGTAACCTGACATGTATGCCGCACATGCGGTTCATCTCCTATCATTAGCCATTTGACAAAATAGGGACGATTGTGCTTGTAAACCTTCAACTTCAAGTGCTCAACAAGAGTTTGAGAGTAATATTCTCACAACTTCCACCATCAATCAAAATTGTACAATTTTGCCCATGTATTTTACCTGTGGAACGAAAAATATTTTTCCGCAACCATTTCTTCTCTACAGTGGGTATATTCTCTTGTTGCACCAAGAGAAGCGCACCATCTATTTCAGCTGCTATTTCCTTCACTTCATCGGATTCTTCACTTTTAGGATAATCTTTTATTTCCAGTTCTTCTTGTGCACCTTCCATGAAATTTATTCTTTTTGGACATTCAAAAGCATGATGACCCTTTTGCCTACAATGGAAACATGTGAACTTGTTCTGATCTTCAAACTTGGAGGAAAACTTTTCTAAGGAACTGGCACTTAGATTAAAGTCTGGCTTGGTGGGGGTCTTTTGTGCAGGCCATTTAGAGACACTAAACTTTCGAGCTTGATAATTAACAATGTTTTCAGCATTGATGACATGTTGGATGATCTCATTAACATTATCAAAATTCTTGAATGTAAGGATATGTTGTATGTCAATGCGCAACCCATGAAAGTATCGATCAACGAACACATCATCATCCTCCTTCAAGCCACGAGCTTGCATGGTTAGGAACAACTCAGAATATACAATAACAGTTTTGGAACCTTGTTTCAAATCTAGAAAACTTGAACAAAGATCTCTTGAAAAATTCACAGGGAGGAATTTTTGCTTCAACAAATTCTTCATCTCGATCCATGTGTCAACGGGGTCAATATTTTGATTTCTTCTTTTCTTTTGCGACTCGGCCCACCATATCGCAACATAATTGCAAAATCGAGTTGCCACCAGCATAGTTTTTAAAATAGGAATCGTATCGCAAATCATATCGTAAATCGTAGGATTTTTTTATTTTTCTAATAAAAAAGAAAAATAATTAAAAATTAAAAGAAAAATAAAAAAGATAATTATTCAAAACCATCCATTTTTCCATTTATAGTAGTATAAATATAATAATAAATAAGTCTATCATACAATCATATCAAGAACATCATGACATTTTTATTATTATTATTATTATTATTATATGAAATAAATGATGTGTAAATAGTTAAATAAGTTTAAAGTATCAATATATATTTTTTATTAACTTTAAATCAAAATATAAAAAAAAAAATCTAAACCATCAATCTTACATGGTAGTATATCTCTTAAAGTTAAGAAAGTGTTCATGAAGAAAAAAAACCAATATAGATTAAAAAAAGAAGATATAAACAAGCACCATACGTACAGTCGAATGCTTTAATTAAATGCGTGTTCTTTATTCATCTTAAAAACCTTATCAAAGCCGTAAAAAATTCTTATGAGGTTTCTTTAACTACTAAATAACCTTTTAAAAATACAACCAATAAAAGAAAGAGAGAATAAAGAAAGAAAAAAGGTAAAATATTATTAATATTAGCTTATTGGCTATAGTCATTCTCGCTTAGCCGAATCGCTTGAATAGTAAGATTCAATGAAACGAGTATCGAATCGTAGGATTCACACCCGAATCCTAAAATTCATTTGTAAATGGAATTAATTACATAGATACGAATCGTTTTCCTTAAGATTTGGAATACGAATCGGGATTCGGGATATGAATCGTAGGATTCTAATAACTATGGCCACCAGTGTAACCCTATGACCATCCGTCATTGGCTTGTGTGCAAAAATATTTTCAACGCACACTAACCAATCCATGAATTCATCTGGTTTCAATTTTCCATCATATTTTCGGGAATCACGATTTTAATACTCAAATCACGATCAAGATTGACGGCATGTGGATCTCGGTGATTCTGATTATGTCCTCCATCATCTCGATGATTATCCTCACGTCGATTATTTTCCAAATTGGTTAATCGGGTTTCAATCCTTGGAAGAGTCTCTTGCATTTGAACCATCGTTGCGGATAATTGATTAACAGTTACCAATGATTCCGCAACGGTTCCCCTCAAATCATCATCATTATTGGAGGACGACTCCACTTCTACATGCTTCTTGGGAGGCTATTGTTTTTAATGCAAATTCAGAATTTGTAACCGGCATAATGTGTAGATCTGCTCACAACAAATACACTAGCGAAGACGGATCGGAAATCAGGCTTCAGATGGTTCCAAAATCACAAAAAGAAATTGTGACCCTTGATTGTTTGTTACTAATGTCAGGAATGATTTCAACTTACTAATGCTTCAAAACAGGTTGGGCTTCAATATTGATTGGGTCGGATCCACCTGATCCAAATTTGCAAAAGATGCACAACAAAAGTGGCTGGAAAAGTGATGTTGCTAATGTTAGCACTTGTGTTAGCAGCTACTATTTGCTGCTATGGGCTTTCGAATACGGGTTTCTTTAGTGCAGGGCAGGCCTAACTCCAAATCCTATCAGGCCCAAATCTTGTACTTGCTTCGACTCTAGCGCCCAAAAGAAGAAAAAAAAGGTTGAAATCTCCTCAATCTCTTGCTCTCTGCTGTCAAAGCCAAAGTAAAGGGGGAAAACGCTGATGAAGAAGACGATGATGGTGTGAAGGCTGATGCAGTGCCGATCCAGGTATGCTTCCTCTCGCCTTCCTTTCTCTTCTACTGCTACACTTCTTTTCTACTCTACTCTTTTATTTTGCTTTTTTTTTTTTCTTTCTCTTTTTTTTTTTTTTTTTTTTTTTTTTTTTTTTTTTTTTTTTTTTTTTTTTGGAAGTGGTTCTAGCGGTGGGTTCTGGAATCAAGGAACTGGGAAAAGTATGGGTTCTGTTAGCGGGTGTGAGAGGTGGCTGGGTTGACTTTGGTGGAATGGGATTTCGGAAAGGTTTGGCGGACGAAGGTGGAGATCGGGACTAAGGTCTGGGATTTGGTTTGTGCAAGGGTTGGGCGTAATGGCAGTGGGGTGTGTCGGAGATGAATGGATGGGGATGGGCAATGGATATGCTCCGATCTGTGACTGGAGACGGATCAAAGCGACGTGGATATTCACTCTGATACCAACTGATGCAGGCCCTAGGGTTAGGGCTTCCGTTGATGCCGAAGCACGTGTCAACAGACACCTCAAATTATCTCCGCAGAGATTTCTAATACGAGGAAAAGCTCTCCAAGGGAAAATCCCAATTTTACTCAATTCTAAATCTGAGATTATCATCTCTACAATGCAATATAAATAGGCAAAGTAAACTTAGGGCCTAAGAAACTCCAATATAATAATCGAAATTATCCTAATCAAACTAAGAAACCAAATAAATCAGAATACTAATCTAATTACAATAAAATTAGGAAGCTACAAAAAATAAATATCTTTAATACTATGTTGGGTGGGACCGATGGTGGAGTGGTAGCTCGTTCTGCATCATCCACTTTGCCAATCGGCCACTACAACGAATAAGGGAAAGAGTATTGCAACTGGCAGGCCCTTTGTAGTTCCTGCTTCATTATTGCAACATGAGAGTGAGGCGGACAAGAGTCAGATGACAAGTTCTAAATCAGAACATGTGAGTGGTAACGATGAATCTGCAGCATATTCAGCCCTCGTCAAAGTAAAAACAATGGCTTAAGGATCCAATCATCAAGTGCAGGCCAATGAAAAAAGGTAGTAAAAAGAGAAGGAAGACATTAGCCACACTTGAAGAAGAACAAGAACAAGAGAGGAAGACTTCGTCGTCTAGTACTAGTAAGACAGCCACACCATCTTATCATGACAAAAATGAGCAACATAAAGAAGGCGGCGAAGAATATGAGGACTACATTCAAGTCAACCCCTTCCAGGGTTGTCAACAGGAGCCCACTAGTGGCTGGGACAGAAATGAAGGTGGAGAGAAATCAGGAGAATATTCTGACCAACAACAAATGATATCAACAGATTCGGATAGTTCATACAGTGGTGACTTCGAAGATATGTATGGACAGTACAGCAGGTACAGTTATCCTTCACAGGGTATGGACATTGGGAACATGCACAAGAACAGCCACCATTAGTTTATTCCTTATAGGACAAGAACATCTCATGGCCGTGGGTCCCTTATGCTCATCCTAATCCATCGCATTATGGACAAGGTCCGCAATGAGGGGGAGGAGGCTTCTGTGACTTTAATTATGCAAGATACGAACATGATTATAGTCAAAGTCAAAATGGCAATGATGAAGGGAGCAGCACACAACCAAGAAGACATTCGACATGGTACTAGTTAAGTTCAATGTAGTTTTGATTTGGACTTTGTCATTGATACTTGCAATTGAATGATTTTTGTCTCCGATTAAGTATAATTAACTTTCATGTAATTTAGAATAAGTAGTAATGTAGCAGATTATGGTTTATTACGATTTTATTGTTAATAAACGTGGTTGTTGTCATGAATGCCTTCTTGATACTTGATAAGTGATAACACGTACGTAATACCCAAAAAAAAAAAAAAGGACAAATGATTCAATTGAGATACAATATGATCGTATCAGTATAAATTTATCAAAACGAAAAGATACAACAAATTTTAAATAGATGGGCCTCTCCTACAATTTTTTCTCTTTTTAGTATTTTTTATAATTTTTCTGATATTTAAATTGGTACTCGACCAAACTCAGACTCGCCCTGACCGAGTGGGGTCCCAAGTCCACTCTTTTACTCCTAGCTAATATCATCATCATCATCAAAACCTTGTCTCAACTATGTTGCCTTCTAACAAAAAATAATAATAAAGGAATGCAAGACATTGGGGCTGGTGATATAATTAAAACTCTATGGAAATGTTAGTGGAAAATGTACTGCTTTTAAATGCCGATTTTATTTGCAGTATGATGAATGGAAACAATATTACAATAAGGTGATCTATTTTGCACGGCCTAAAAAAATGTCATAAAAAGCTGGATTATGCTATAATTGAGACCAGCAACCAAAGCAACAACTTAAACATCCACATTTTTAAAATAAAATAAATACATAAAATGCTGACCTTGACAAGAACAAGTCCATCAATGCATCAAAACCAGTCAACGCATGACGTTTTCCAACCTTTGATGTCACCAATGCTGCATCATACCATAAGTTGTAATCAAATGGTGGATATAAAATATTTTTAGTACTAAATAAAAAATAGAACCAAAGCAATTCAAACTCAAATCCAGGACTTGATAAATCATAAAAAGCACCATCTATTAATTGATACTCCAACTTTTATCGAAATCAAAAAATGTACAGACTAAAAAAAAGGGTATCAAGAAGAATATGTTGTTAGAGCGCAACAAACCCTCCCTTCTCCCTCTAAAAGGATGATAAAACCAGTTACCCCTATTAAACTCGATCTTCATAGCATTTCTATTCACCCTATCTTTTGCCGAAGCATCTGTTAATTCATTTCCTTCTCTTCTTATATGTCCAAACTCACATAAGAGCACCATTCCGAAAAAAAAAAAAAAAGCACAAAACAAAAAAATTCACATGAGGGCTCCTCGTTTAGAACCCATATCTCCCTCATTACAAACAACAGCCAGGATGGATCAATACCTTTCCGAGATGCCCACTTAACAGTTTCTCAAATCAGCCCTCTGATGAAGTTGTTTCAAATATCTTCAGCACCTATGGATTTCCACAGCCGCCACTTCAATTATTTGATTCCAAACATGGCACAGAAGGAACATAACACATTTAAATTTTCATTTCTACGAATGTCCCTTGTATCTACTGGCTCCAGTTTCCATGTTGATGCTCCATTTACATTAAATTTAAGCAATTCACTGGCCAACAGACTTCATCGACCTGCATGCGCCCCACCCAAACAAGGAGAAAAAATGAATAAAGGATAAAGGATACCGTTGCACACCAATTCCTCATAATGTCTGATGAATTAAATCCTTTATTCCTTTGCTGCCTTAATACAATGAGCAACTCCAACATTGAAAAGCTCACCAACTCCTCCTCCGCCTATTTTCCTAAGAAAATCATAATATTTCTTTTCTTCCCCAAAATCATAATAGTTCGTTTTGCCTAAAAATAATCAGTTTCGTTATTTAGTTAGTTTTAGCCAAAAACGATCAGCTTTGCTAGCTCGTGTGTTCCAGTGAGCTTGTATGATCCCAAATTGTCCAGAATAAAAATAAATGCTAGGGTAATGCTTAGCAGTGGCGGACCTAAGTTTTGCGGAACTGGGGTGGTCGCCCCAGGTCTGATCCAAAAAAGGGCTAAAAGTTGCATGGGCCATATGGCCAATGCCCAATTTTAGAAAAGTGATCGCCCCACCTTAGGTCTCAAAAAATCCGCTCCCAGTCTCAAAGATCTCCCGAACGAAAAACGTTGGAACCCTTCACTCAATTGTTATCCTTCTTCCACTTCAAAGTCGGCGATTCGGCTTCTACACAATAGCATACAATAAATGTCCGCCCTTTCACCATACCTTTACACAATATGTGGGGAAGCAATATGTTAATTAGTAGCGGGATATGAGCTATTTATACCTAATTTGCCAAAAAAAATAAATAAATAAATAAACGTAATGTCTTTAAAACATGCAATAAGTGAATTATTGGTAGTTGCCGTTGATTTTGACCTTTCAATTTTTAATTGACCATCGTAAGCCCCACCCAAATGAAAATCCTAGGCACGCCACTAATGCTTAGTTCAAGAATATGGTGATGTAGGACCTTGGGACGATAATCACCTTCATAAGCACCAAGCACCTTGTCTTGTACATCCCGCATCCTACGATATCATAGGGTTGAGTGATATTAGGCCTCACTTTTGGCCAGACCTACGCTTGATTAGTATGACTACTCCTTTTGGCCAGTAAAGACTAGAATAGGAAAGTGCACTTCACGTCAACCTGTTCGCTTGCTTTGACTAGTATCTGTTCCACTTGATTTCTTATTTGCCTTGCCAGGACCTTGTAACCTTGTAAAACTTGGAATAACACTTAGACCTATAACCCAGGAAGGACTTGAGATAACACTTGTACCTTGGAACCTTTGAAGAATCCAAGGTAAACAATTGGGCTATGAACCCCCTTGAAAGGATCGAGGTCACGGGTAAACTTTGAGTCCCTCGAGGATCCTACAGACGCCCAGTTGGACCTCAAACTCCCCGGAGAGCTTGAGAGGACGACTATGATGGACCTAGACCCCAGCTTTGATAGGATTGCTATCCTTGAGGGGATCAGGAAGAGTAATTATGCCTTAGGAAGGTGTAAAGTTGTAATGTCCCTAGGGAAAGGTAGAGTAGCCCAACCCCTTCTTTGTGGAGTAATCACTGACAAAGTTTAGTGATCCATGACAAATGGTTCATCTCTATGGTAGTACGAGACTCATACTAGATCCTCGAATCTGGGGACTGGGAATAAGAGTTTTTCACAGTTAAATGGTTATCAGCCGGAAATGTCACAAAATAGGGGCACATTTGTGTAAAATCAGCAGTGGGACTTCCATTTTTCTTCTTTCAGAAGCCCAAACAACAAAACAACCTCACCCAACCACCCACCTTACCTATATGCACGGGAAATGATTTTCCACATCCTCATGGATAAAGTGCCTTTTTGTAAAGCGAATCCTTTTCTGCATAAAGGGTGTCACCAAAATGCTTGCTTAGAGAAATTTCTTAGGATTTCATGTGTTAGGAATTTCTGCTGTCCATGGAGCATTTATTTATTTATTTATGTTTATTCTGTGTCTTTTGGCTACATTGGGCGACTGATCCTAAGGTGATACTTTTGAAATGTCACTTTCACCAAACTCCAGCATTCTGAATGGTAGGATAGATTGGAGGATTTCGAAAAGCACCTAAGGGACAGCATTTCGTGAATACAGAATTCTAACCAATGTAACGGGAATTCTCTGAACTCTTAAATGAAGTGGAACAAACAACAATTCAAAACAGAGCGAGTAAAAATTAAAAACCATACCCAGTAGCGCATCAAGCGACCTAACATTTGCAATCGGATTATCATCAACCATACACGTAAACGCCGCCACCTTATCCTTTGCAGTCCCCGACCTCTGCGTCGCCGCCACCAGCCTAATATCCCCACTCGTCCCCCTCGACGACTCATAATCATTCGCATACTGCTCCAAAAGCCTCTGTGCCAAGCCCTTCTTCTCCGGAGCCAGTCTCATCATCTCCTTAACATTCCTATCTCCAATATTCCTCCCGCTCCCCTCTCCCAAAACCTTCAATTCCAGCTCCGCTGCATCGACGTGCCACTGCCCGGACAGGGCGCTCGCCTTCATGAGAGGGAGTTTCGGGAGATCCTGACCGTTGGTTCTGGTTTGGGGCGACTTGGAAGAATCGAACAGAGGGTTGGGCTTGCTGTGGTGGCTGGGGTTTTGGGTTCTCCTCTGGAATTTAGGGTTTCGGGAGGGAGAAGGGGTTTTAGGTGGGAGGGGTTTTGGGGTTTTGGTGGGTTTGAGAGGGCCGGATTTGCGAAAATCGGAGTCGTCGAAACCGGATTTGGGGAGAGAAGAGGAAGAGAGGCCAATCGAGGATGCGAAGGAAGCAACATCTGATTTGATGAGATCGGTTTCGTTAGGGTTTTGGGATTTGGGGGCTTTCGAAATCGCCATTCTATGAGAGAGAGAGTGACTTTGGCCGACTGCGGAGGGTTTTAGCGTGCGTTTTTCTGGTAGAAGGGTTTTAGTGTGGCGTCGGATGAAGGACGGACGTTTAAGTAGGGCTTATTGAAGAGCTCGTTTTGACTCGCCCAAGTCGAGAGGAGTTGACGCATGGCTGAAAAACTCGTTAATTCTTGAGTCTCCTGCGTCATCTAATTTTGATTAAGTACTGGGTCAAAAATAGAGATGCTCGGCAAGAGTCATCCTATTTTAATAAGTTATTTACATTCATAACCATATAATAGCGGATCTAATTTTTGAATAGTTCAAATTTATTTATAAGTAATTACGCATTAGGTTTGAGTAACTAATTCAAAAATGATGAAGGAGATGTACTTTGAAACTTAAATTTTATCTTTTACATTGGATATTTGAACTGACAAATTATGTAATATGCAATATTTTTCCTTTTATTATTTTTATTGTAGTACTTTTCTGGCATATATAAATTTATTTATTTGATTTGATTATCATAAATGCATGTAAATAAATATATTTTGTGTTTTGATAGTAATGGATTCATTTTTAAATATTTTTAAGGTTATTTTAAAAAAATGACTCCCGAGTCTCCGCATTGACTCTATCCGAGTCAACTTCTTTTGTATTAGATGAGTCGAGTCCGAGTTACGAGTTTTCCAACCTTGAGTTGACCCTCATTGATCGTTTACCTAGCTGGATGAGTCGAATTGGAATTGAGCATCAATTTCTACGCTAGTATAGCTAGTTGTAATTTAGGCATACCCTCAACTTTTTCAAAATTCACATGGGAGGAGGTCTTTTAAAAACATTCTATGAGAGCTACTAAATACACACTGAAATTTGATCTATGCACATTGCTACTCTCTACACTCACCATGGTTACTCTCTACGCACCATGTACTTCCCAAAATAGCCTAACTTCTACTCTCTCAACTTCTATCAACACTCCCTCTCTCTTCCTTTCTCCCTACCCACCGTCGCCCGCCCTCCCTCTCCTTCTCCCTCTCCCTCTCCCTCTCCTAGTCTCTCCCCATCCTGTCTATCTCCCTCTCCCACCCTCTTTCTCCCTTTGCTCCTTCTCCCTGTCCGCCTCCGCTCGCCGCCCACCCCTCCCTCTCCGTGTCCCTTGCCTTGCCCCTCTCCTTCTCTCTCCCTATCTCCCTCTCCGTCTCTCTCCTCCCTCTCTGTTTCCCTTTCCCTGCCTGCTGCAGCCAGCGCGCTACCATTCCCCGCCCTCTGTCCCTCTCCCTATTTCTCTCTCCCTCTCCCCCTCCAGCAGTGTTGCCGGCGGGGGCCGTGGTGGCTTGGGTGTGGTGGGTGTGTGTAAAATAAAGGTGGGGATGGAGAGAGTTTGATAGATCGATGTCAAAGAGTGATAGAGTTTAGGTAATTTCCTACATGGGTATTTTGGTAAAAAAAACTTCAACGTGCAAAGATTAATTTTCGGTGTGTATTTAGTAGCTCTCTTTTTCTATGGATAGTTGTCTTTTTCTACTTTTGCTCCTCTTAACTTCTTATTACAACCAAGTCACAAAAATACAAGAGAATCTGGATAGAGTTGTCTTCTTATTTCTTCAAAAACAAGCCATCTTTGGACAAGATGTTGGCTCCCCTTACAGAACAAGTTTGTTTATGGATAAATTAGCCACATGCCCCTTAACCTTGTCGTTTAAGGCCTCTAGTCAACAGCATTTTTGGTTAAAGCTTCTAGTCCCTTACGCTTGGACTTAATTCATGCCGAGTCCCCTAAGTATGCCAGATTATATATATTTTCATGATTGATTTGCCCTTTTAACCGTCTAAAGTCATGTCACCCATTTTATTCCTAGTTTCGAGCTCTATGACATGATCTTTAATGACTGATTTGCCCCTGGAAACAACTCAAGTTGTGTCATGGTTATCATGGATTCCATGGACAAACTTGATTTACTACACTCTTCCGCATCCTGAATGAGCATGTTATGTGTGTATGATATTCTCACCGCAGAAACCTGTGGGAAATCACGTGCACGGATAATATTGTATTCTTTCTAACTCCGTGTACGTAGTGGCCATATAAACCTATACAGTTGGCACGACATTATTCTTATTATTATTTCGATCGCAACAGATCCCGGATTAGGCCGGTGGCCCGGTCCGGGTCGCGATGGACTGGTATCAAAGCGAGAAGTATTTCAGATAATTAAAAGAAAATAGAAATCCCAAGGACGTGGCGAGGATTTGTTAGACTTCCGTTAGCTAGAGTCGTGTGAGCAATGTGTGACTCTCTACTTGATTATTATGTGCTAACACCTTGTTTTGCAGCATTATGACACCTCGTAAGCGACTCATGATCGACAATCTCACCACAAGCAATAGTAATCACACAGAAAATACTCTTGACCATACCATGCAGAATCAGTTTCAGCAGATAATGCAGGCTATGCTCGATCAAAAGCGTTAAGCTAACGAGAATCGGGCTAGGCTATAGGAGCAAATAGCAAGGAAGGAGGAAGATAATACTAGGGAAATGGCACAGATGCAAAGGCAGTTGTTGGAAGTTTTAGAGAGGAGGCCGGAACCGGTTCCAGCTCAACCACCAGACCCATAAATTGTTATCAATCAGAGGGAGAATGATCCAAATGCCTTGTTTGAACGTTTTTGTAAGAGGAGTCCAAAAGAATTCACAGGGCAAAAGGACCCACTAGCTGCAGATGACTAGCTAGAGCACATGGAAAACATCTTTGAAGTCTTCGGATGCACGGGAAGACAACAGGTGACACTTGCAGCGTCTATGTTCGCGGGCATAGCAAATATTTGGTGGAAGACAACCAAGGCAGAGTATAGGACAATGCAGATGCAAAGGCATTGACTAATTTCAAGAAGCAGTTTGGTAGAACGTACCCACGTATGTCAAGAGGCAGAAGGCAATCGAGTTCCAGCAACTCGTACAAGGAAATATGACCATGCTTGAGTACCTCACCAAGTTTGAGAGGTTGTCTAGATATGCTCCGGAGTTGATAAACACCGTTGAGAAGAAGATAGCTAAGTTCCTTGAGGAACTTAACTCAATCATAGAGAGGGATGCCACAGGGGTAGTACCACCTGCAACTTTTGAAGAGGCTATAAAGAGATCATATAAGTTTGAAAACTTGAACAACAAGATTCTCCGAATCCAAGGAAAGAGTCAAGCTCACCAACAGAAGCATCAGCATAGAAATCAGCAGAACAAGAGGCATATGCCAGAGCAGAATGTTCAGAATCAAGTGGTTTGCATCCACTGTGACAAGAATCATGAGAGTGCCCAATGTCGTACCATAACGGGAGCATGCTTCATGTGTGGTTCAATTAACCATTAGATGAGAGATTGCCCGAGACCTAAGAAGCACAATCAGCAACAACAAGCAGCACAGCGTCCAACACTACCTCAGAATGCACCAGTTGTTTAGAATCAGGTAAGGCCACCACAGAATGAGGTTAGTCTTAAGAGGGTTTAGTAATCGTTGGCTTAGAAAATAATTAGTTTAGTCCTGGATATAGCTTTAGGAATTTTGAGAGTGTTTAGTATTAGTCAAACACGCTCACGAAGGCCTGAGTGTACGTGCAAACGTGGGAGGATCGTTTTGATTTCCATTGAATTATGATTTTGATTTCATTCGAATTATTTTATTATTCTTTACAATTTTCGTTTTCAGCCCGTTTGTATTTGAAGCCCAGAAACCCGAGTTTTGGCCCAAAAGAGTAAAATTGTCTTTTCACACCCAAATCTGGACACGTATTTCGAAATCTCAAAACCATGTCAAATTAATACTTTTGGAAAGTAGATTTTTCAAGGATCATTTTATCCTTCTTCGCCGACTTCATCCAGGGCCGGCAAGACCATGTTTTAGCCAACGCAAGATTTAGACTTGTTGGGCCCCACTTTCAGGCCATTTAAGTTGTCTCCCTCCTCTCCCATACGTTTCACTCACATTTCCTGCAACCTTCTTTCAAAAACTAGCTGAGAAGAGACTCTTTCTCTCCATCTTCTCTACTTTCCATGTCAACCTGTAAGACCCCATCCCGAGTGACTGCGATTAGAATTAATTAATTCTTATTTTAGCTTTAAGCGTGATTAGTAAGTTTTGGTTAAGTTGAGAATATAATAGTTTTGTAATAGCTTTGGGAATTTTGAGTGCCTTTGTAACTAGTAGGACCATTTGGGGATTCCTTTTTATGACTTTGCGTGTACTTGGGGGATTACTCGAAATTCCTATAAATTGTGTTTCAATCCTGTCTTAATCATCCTATTAATCTCTTCAACTTTCATGTTGATCCCGTACCCGTTCGAAACCCCGAAACCTGACTTTCATGACATTAATGGCAAAACAGTCTTTTATCACAAAATCTAGATACAATATTCGATGTCACCAAAATTCACAAAATATATACTTTTTAGAAACTAGATATTTCGGCGATCGTTTTTCCTTTCTTCATCGAATTCATTCGAGGTTCCAAAAACCATGTTTTTAGCCCGACAAGTTTGTTGAGTTGTGGGTGTTAGATTGTATGGACTCAATCCATCAGATGATGTAATAAATTGATTAATTTCTTTATTTATCAATAATATCATACTTTCCTTTCATGAGATGAATGGTGTTTTATTACTTAATACACATGACCAATACATATGACATAAATGGTTCATGAGATGAACTGGGTCCCATTAGTATATTAGATGTGATATATGTGTATGGATGAGATCCACACACATGAGACATTTGTCACAAATCTTATACTTAAACATCTTCACAACCGGTGATGAGACTGGGCATCTCATCTGATAAGGTTGCAGCGCTTTGATCACTAAGAGATAGTGTGATTTGTCTCGATCATCAGAATGTAAGATTCTGGATCACGGTGCTGGTACATTGGATGTATTGAAGGACCATGAGAAGCACCTTATGGAATACTGTCTCGAGTTTAAGGTTTGCTCTCATAATTCCCTAGCAATAGGCTCTCAATCCTGAGACTTTGATGAACTCAAGTTTCTATCTATTCATTTGCTTTGAGTCACCAATGAGTGAGGTCAACTGTAGGTCAACACCTCGGTGTCTTGGGTACGTGGTAGTAGGACTGTGGGAACATCCAATGGTCAAGATGGAATATATCTATATTATCCCCTTGTGCCAATTAATGAATTTATCATTTGAAAGTGCGCACCCATCTCGATTAAGAGTTAATTGGATGGTACTGATGATCACTGTGATTAATTGGGGCTCAAGGATAATAAGATGTGGATTTAAATTGGTGGGACAGTTTTAGTCTAATTAATCCATTGATATTTATAGAGGGGCTTAATTGTGGTAATCGGGAAGTTTAGGGTCTTCATTGTAATTTATTCCTAAGACTAGAGTGCAATTGCATTTATATAGTGGTGTTATTTGCAATTAACTGTGGGCCCGGATTACACTTGAGATGTGGGGTCGCGGTGTCCCAGTTGGAGTCAGCTTTCTATGGAATCCCTAGTGGTCCTCACGCTAGCTCAAGTTATTGGAAAGATACTAATCCTACTTGAACTCTAAGATGAAGGAATTAGGAAGTTACTATTTCTATTTGAAGTAAGACTTCTAATAGTGGTAATAATAAGGTTACTATTTTGTGTGGAAGTAAGACTTCTATTTCAATTAGTACAAAAGAAGGAGGTTGCTTAATGCTATATAAGGAGGAACAAAGGGGCTGGGACGTACACAACCTTGGATTTCAAGCCCAGCCCCCTTTGTGCAAGAGTTGCACATACTTCTCTTCTTCTTCTAGTTCTCTTCTAGTTTCCTTTAGAGCTTCTAGTTGTTTTCTTTAGGAGATCCCACCCATCTCCTTTAGAGAAGAGATAGCATACAGGTTATAGCGTGGAAGACTAAGAGATCTTGAAGATCTAAAGTAGTTTCCTTCTCCATTAGAGCACAACCGGGCAGCAAAAGGTATAATCTGCTTCTCTATTTATTGTAGATTATTTTGCATGGTGTTGCTTGTATTATTGTTGTACATGGTATATGAGTATGAGGGATTACATCTTAGATATGGTTAATGACCTTATGGGCGTTTGATCCCTGAGTCAAGTGGGTCAAAAGTTTTGAAATCGCATCCACGAGGCCCACCTATTTCCAACAGTGGGACCCACCTTCATTCTCTATATAAAGAGAACCCACCTTCACTTTCCCCTTTTTCTTCCTTTCCAGCTCAAAAGTGGCAGCCAACTAGGGTTTTCCTTTTCTTCTTATTCCTTACCTCTTGCTCTTCCATCTCCCAATCTCCACCAAACCTTTGCCAATGAAGAAATGCTTGTCTTTACTCTTTTCTTCTCCTTAAGAGCTATCTCTTGATACTATTTTGGAGGAAACCTCCCATCCCAACTTCAGAGCTAATCTTGTCTATTTGGGAGCCTTGCAAGTAAGTAATCCCTCCCTTTCTCTTTGATGTGTGTTTTCCTAGCCTATGGGAGTCTCCATTTTCATTATTGAAGCTTTCTCTTCTTATCCTTTGGTTTTGACCCTTTTAGGGTTTGTTTTTAAGGGTTTTCTTGTAGCTTGAACCTTTAGCTTGGAGGTGTGATTAGTTGCTTGATTTGGCTAGCTTGGACCTAAGGCAAGTGGATGAAATGATAGTTTGAGCATTTAATGGTTTTATGAGGAATGTGGTTGGTTTTGTCATTCATATTCATGTTTATTAGCTTGCATTGATTTGAAATAAATGCTCATTAAATGTGATTGATAATCTTTCATTTATCTCTTGATTTAGCTCAAATGAACTTTTGTGATTGTGAGTTTCTTCCTCACTTTTGTAATTGAATGTGGGAAAGAATGGAGGTGAATGGATGGATTCTTGGTGGATGTTTTGATGGTGATTTGAACATGATATTGAGGTGATTATTTGCCCTCTAATGTGTGTAGAAATGGGGCCATAAAGGAGTTGGTAAGAAGACGAAAATGGGAAAGAGCAGAGCTGTCACGGAACCAGTTCTGGACAGTTCGCTCGAGTGAACTTGACAGGTCGCTCGAGCGAACCATCCAAAAAAGGGATTCGTTCCATCCAGTGGGCAGTTTGCTCAAGCAAACCCACCTAGAAAATCATTCCAGAGAGCTCAACGTTCGAGCGAACTTCAAGTCCGCTCAAGGGATGGACATTGTTCATCTTAGGTTATTTTGGAAGAAAAAATGAAATGTTTATATGATTAAGAGAGGTTTGTTGGGAGCCCTATTGTGATGGGAAGACTTATAAACATTGTTTGAACCCATTTGAGAAAGAAACCACATCACAAAAATTCATTTGAAGTTTTGAAAATTCCTAAGGTGTATAAGGAGCATGAAATGTCTCCAAACTCAAAGGGGTACCAAGTCTATACTGAAATCGACATATGGGACCCCTATTCACCTTAAACAAATCTTGAACCTGATATTTTGCACGAAACTTCAAAAGTTCATTTATATTCCCTTGTTCCCGAGATTTACACTATATGACTTGTTATTCCCAAAAACATTGAAATTGTACTTGTAATAGTTGCTAGCCCCGAAATATATTGCCTGGCATGATAGGATATTTGTGCCTTTGAGTATCCCCGTCCCGCCCGTTTATTTACTTGCACTTGATGTATTTTATACGTGTCTTGATTTCTATTATTTGACCTAGGAGTCGGCACCACTAAGCTTGGATAACCTTATTGGTTTGATCCACCGACTTAGAGATCCCACTCTTGTCCCGCCAATTGCAGTTTGGATCCCGCTACCCGGTTATTACCGTGGTATTGTCCCGATACCCCGGCTTGTTATCGTGGTTCCCGATACCTAACTTGCCACCGTGGTTCTCGATGCTCGGCTCGCTACCGTGGTCATGTTCCGTATAGTATATGTATATGTATATTGCATTGAATCTCCTCACTTCGTGTGACTGAGATCAACGCCCCGAAATGCTCTTGTTATTTCGGTGATAGAGGACTTAGCTTTGTGTGGTTGCCATCTTGCTTGATCCGGATTCCTTGGATACCTTACATGTTTTATATTGCATGTTGTTTTTCAGCAAATGATTCTTCTATTTTATGACAGTTATTGTTTAAACATGTTTAAATGTTTTCCAAGGTAATTTCAATTATTGTCATATTGTTATATCATTTCAGCCACCTACCAAACCGTTGTATTTGGCCCACTCTTTGGTACTTAGGTCCAGATGTTGGTTACCTCGAGGAGGAGCCAGAGGAGGCGGTCGGTGAACCGCAACGTTTAGTCGAATGGCAAGCTAACGATGACTTGTAGACATCTAGTCATACTTTGAAATGCGATACATTCTGGGAGTTATGTCTAACTCATTCTTTTGGGAACTAATTTGATTGCACTGACATTTGCTGGTCATAATTTTTGGGAAATGCTAATGATCATTGCTCATTCTGATACTTTGTTTATATATATGTCATCCTTATTACTAGAGATGAATTGAATATTTGATTTACTACACGCTTCCGCACTTAAAAGAAATATTTATTTTGTTATGATATCCTCACCGCGGACACTTATGGGAAATCACGTGCACGAATGAAACGTTCTTCCTAAATCCGTGTGCGTATTGGTTGAAATAAATATTTTATCGACCCGTGTACGCGTTGTAGGTTCTATGGCGCCAACCATTCATTCATCCATTATATCATCATCACTAGTCCCGATCCCGGATTAGGTCAGTAACCTGGTCCGGGGTCGTGACAATACCTAGAAAGCTTCAATTTAAAATCCAAGACCACCATTCCCTTTCTCTCATTCCAAGCTTTCCATTGATACAATTTTCTTGAAACTCCCAGCTAGAAAACCTCTCTATTTTCTTCTTTGCTTCTTGTTGGAACACCTGTAGGTAAGAGCTTCAACCCATCTTTGTAATGTAGTCTTTTGAGCTCCTAAAAATCTTGTTTTTCTAACATGCAAACCCATTTTCGAATTGGGTTCCTTATTCTCAATTTGATTGAGTTTTGAATGGATTTTCATGGGGTTTTTGTAGCTCTTGGGCTTATCTATTGGATATGAGTACTTGAAGAAGAGATTGTTTAGCATTTGGGCAAGGCAAGTAATCTTTATAGGAATGTGAAAGCATGTTTGATATGGATTTCATATTTGTTGCTAAATGTTCTTTTAGTTATGTTATTGAATTTTCAATCAAGATGTTTTTAGACTCATTATTTTGGATTCCATTTATCTTCATGCAATTGTGCTAATCTTTCTACAAGCTTCTGAAACTTCTGTTTTGAATTTGTGAGCATGTACCTTGCCTTAATTCTGGAATTTGAATTGATGATCTGAATGAATGGTTTAGATATTGATGTGAATGGGTTTAAAATGTTGTAATTGACCCTTGGAGAGCATGGAGGCTTAGCGGGACTTCAGGTAGTTTAAAGATGAGAAGAGGAGAAGGAATGATCAAAAACTTTTTAAAGAAGAAGTGCAGTTTCTGCACTTAGCGAGTACATGCAGAAGCCTGTACGCTCGAGCGACCTTTGGGTCCGCTCGAGTGACCTGGCCACTGCCTGGTGCAGACACAAATAGAAGCATGTTCACTCGAGCGACCCTTAGGTCCGCTCGAGCGAACAAGCCACTATCTAGAGCATGACAAACAGAGACTTGTCCGCCCGAGCGACCCTTGTGGCCCACTCGAGCGAATGGGGTGATTGCTCGTGCGAACCAGCCCAAATTCCAGGAGCAAGTTTTGGTTCCATTCGTGTAATTTTCTTGATCAAAAAGCTAGTCTACGTTAAGGGCTTTAGCTTAACATTGTGCAATTGGAAATCCGAAATGTATCCTAACTTTGGGGACACCAAATTCGTTTATATTACCTACATTTGGGTTTCAATTACACAAAGGTCAATGAAAGGTCTTAGCATAAGCTTGATGGACTTCGTGTTTGAACTTCAGTTTTTTATACAAGAAAGATTATTGTGTATTCGTCTTGACTCCATGTACAAGTTCGATTTGAAGATTACTTCTAAGTTCGTGTGCATACAATTATGCATTTTTGCTAGCCGTGCCTTGTCTTGTTTTGATAAATGATTTCCTCCTTTATCTTGACGTGTTAGACTGTGTTTCGCGTGTTTTTGTGCATTCATGAATCCAAGTGAACACCACTGAGCTTGAACCGCCCTTTCAGTCTGATCCACTGTCTGGGGGGTCCTTAAACATGTGGACTATCTGCAGATTGGTCGTGTATTTTATCACATATCATGCGTGTCAGATTCCGTGGCCGGAATCCCCGTATATGTGCGAATCGTGTTTTGTTTATCGGGCTTGTTGTGTGCGCTTGCTCTTCTCATTTTATATGATAGAGAAATGATGAGCTCTTGTGAATTTACTATTCATGATATAAATTAAGTATTCATGCTAGTTTGTTCTTATCTTTGAAATGTACTTTAGCTAAGTAATTATTTCAAATTCAGTAAATGATTTTAGTATGTTTTATTTAAACATTTATGATTTTATGCTTATGCCTAAATTGATTACCTGTCAAACCGTCGTATTTGACACTTATTATTTTGGTGCCCAGGTGCAGGAGACGTTGCCTTTGAGGAGGAGCGTTAGGAGGAGGCTATTGAGCCACCCCCAGCTCGTGAGTGGCAACCCGACAACGTCATCTAGACGTCGGGTGGGGACTTGAGATTCGTTTCACATGTCTTGGGTTATTGTGAAACTTTTGGAACTGTATTGGCCTCTTATTTTGGGATTGTAACAACTTAACTTACTTTTGGTTAACCTTTAACTTGAATTATGTTGGGAATGCTTTGTTATAAATCATTTTCTAATAGCTTGGTCTTGATGCTATTTTATTCATGCACTTGAATAATTTTATTCATGTCTTGACATGACGTGATTTGCTACATGGTTCCGCATACTTGATCGTGTGAGTTAGTTCTCCTATGTCTCGGAATCCTCACTGCGGAAACCTGTGGGAAATTTCAAATTAATCTCATTAAGCAGCGAGTCGCGAGCCCGGGTCTGGGTCCGGGGTTGCGACAATTAAGTACTCATAAGGCCATAAACAACAGCCATGATGCAATCCCTCATTCTCATCAATCATATATAGCAGTAAACTCCATCTAAAAGATAGAAATCAGCAACACCATTCAACAAAAATAGCCCACAACAAATAGAGAAGCAGATTATACCTTTGGAGCCCAGTAATGCTCTAATGGAGAAGAAGACAATTAGCTTGAGCAACAACTCTTTTTGAAGCAAATTAGGATCTCCAAGACCTTGTTGTCTTCCACGATATGACCCACTATCAGATCTCTTTTCTCAAAAAGATTGGTGGAAACTTCAAGAGAAAACCAACTAGAAACTCTGAGGAACTAGAAGAGAAAGAGATGAGAGAGAGATGTGCAATTGTTGCACAAAAGAGGGGTTGGGCGTCAATTCCAAGGTGGTACGTCCATCCCCCTTTTGTCTCCTTTTATAGCTTTTCAAACCTCCCTTTTTCTTGATTGAAATAGAAGTCTTACTTCCATTTAAGAATTAACAACTTTCTCCTTTCTAATTATTATAGAAGTCTGACTTCCACAACAATTAGTAACTTTATTAATATACTTCAAATAGAAATAGTAACTTTCTAATTCCTTTTTGGAGTTCAAGTAGGATTTGTATCTTTTAATAACTTGGGCTAGCGCGGTGACCACTAGGGATTCTATAGAAAGCTGGCTCCAACTAGGACATTGCGACCCCACATCTAATGTGAAATCCGGGCCCACAATTAATTACAAATAACAACACTACATAAATGCAATTGCACTCCAGTCTTAGGAATAAATTACAAAGAAGACCTTAAACTTCTCAATTACCACAAGTAGGCCCCTCTATCAATATATATGGATCAATTGGATCAAATCTGTCACTTCCAATCTTAGATCCACATCTTATTATCTTTGAGCCCCAATTAATCACAGTGATCATCAGTATCATCCAATTAACTCTTAATCGAGATGGGTGCGCACTTACTAATGACATATCCATTAATTGGCATAAGGGGATAATATAGATAGATTCCATCTTGACCATTGGATGTTCCCACAGTTCTGCTACCACGTACCCAAGACACCGAGGTGTTGACCAATAGTTGGCATCACTCATTAGTGAATCAAAGCAAATGAATTGATGGAAACTTGAGTTCATCAATGTCTCAGGATTGAGAGCCTATTGCTAGGGAATTATGAGAGCAGACCTTAAAATCGAGACAGTATTCCATAAAGTGCTTCTCATGGTCCTTCAATACATCCTATGTACTAGTACCATGATCTAGAATCTTACATTCTGATGATCGAGACAAATCACACTATCTCATAGTGATCAATGTGTTGCAACCTTATCAGATGAGATGCTCAGTATCATCACTGGTTATGAAGATATTTAAGTATAAGATTTGTGAAACATGTCTCCCGTATATAGATCTCATCCATACACATATATCACATCTAATATACTAATGGGACCCGGTTCATCTCATAAACCATCATGTCATATGTATTGGTCATGTGCATTAAGTAATAAAACACCATTCATCTCATGAAAGAAAAGCATAATTTTATTGATGAATAAAGAAATTAATCAATTTATTACATCTTCTGATGGATTGAGTCCATACAATCTAACAATCTCCCACTTGGGCTCAATGCCAATTAGGGTTGCTTCTCATGCCCATCCCGTCTACATGTTGCTAAAAGACTTTGGTAGTCAAAGGCTTAGTAAAGGGATTTGCCAGACTGTCTGCAGAGGCTATCTTGGTAATAGCAATATCACATCTCTGCACAATCTCTCTGATCGAGTGATATTTCCGATGTACACGCTTTTGGCTTTTATGGCTCCTGGGCTCCTTGGATTGAGCGACTGCCTCGCTGCTGTTACAGTGAACTGTGAGCGGCTGTCGTGCCAAAGGTACCACCCTAAGTTCCATAAGGAATCTCTTAAGCCATACTACTTCCTTAAGCTGCTTCACAAGCCGCTACATATTCAGCATCCGAGGTGGAATCAGCGGTACATTCCTGTTTAATACTCCTCCAGTTGATAGCTCCTCCACCAAGCATAAACACATAACCAAAGGTGGATTTCCTGGAATCCTTATCTGACATGAAGTCAGAATTTGTGTATTTGACTGGAATCAGCTCAAGTATTTGAGAATACACTTTACAGCAGTCCTTCTCAAGTATTTGAGAATACACTTTACAGCAGTCCAATGTTCAGGTTCTGGATTAGATTGATATCTTCTGACTAGGCCCACTGCATAACAGATATCTGGTCTAGTGCATAGCATAGCATACATGAGGCTACCAACAGCCGAAGCGTATGGTTTCGACCTCATATGCTCCTTTTCTCAGGTGTCTTAGGACAGTATTCCTTGGAAATGTGCACTCCATGCCGGAAATGTGTAATATCCTTTTTGGAGTCTTGCATAGCAAACCGTACCAGTAACTTATCTATGTATGCAACTTTGGATAAGCCAATCATCCTATTTTTCTAGTCTCGATGGAATTTGATCCCTAGGATGTAGCTAGCTTCTCCCAAGTCCTTCATATCAAAAGTCTTGGCCAACCAAACTTTCATTGTTGACAATATTCCTATATCTTTCCCGATGAGTAGGATGTCGTCGACATATAAAACCAGAAAAACTACGTTGTCACCTTTACTTTTTATGTACACACATGACTCATCCGGATTTTGACAAAAACCAATTGACTTGATTGCCTCGTCAAAACAGATGTTCCAGTTTCGGGATGCCTGCTTCAGTCCATAAATAAACAGATTTATGATTGTCCACAACTTTCGTGTTTAGCCCGTGTCGCGACCCCGGACCGAGACGCGGGCCCCGCGACGGTGTTTGTTGAGATAAGATAAATAATTTCCCACATGTTCCCGCGGTGAGGATTCTGAGGACACGGAGATCTAGCTCACACGATTAAATAGGCGGAAGCGTGTAGCAAATCACATCATAACGATATATGTACATAGGCATCATCAAGACTAAAATATCAGAAAGGGAGTTATATCATGACATTCCCAATATAGTTCAAGTCACAAGGTTTAACAAAGTGTGTTAATTTGTTACATCCCAAAATAAGAGGCCAACAAAGACCAATACAATATCCAAAAGTACATAAAACCCAAAACGTGTTAAATCGAACTCATGACCTGTCTCGACGTCTAGATGGCATCGTCAGGCTGCCACTCGCGAGCTAGGGTAGGCTCAACAGCCTCCTCCGGGCACTCTTCCTCAAAGGTAACACCGCCTGCACCTGGACACCAAAATACAAGCATCAAACACAACGGTTTGGCAGGTAATCAATTTAGGCCTGAGCATGAATAAAAATGCCAAATTGAAAACATGTAAAAACAATTCATTGAACCTAAAATAAATACTTGACTGAGATACATTTCAAAATTTATGACAAACTAGCATGCGTACATAATATATCATGAATCGTAAATCCACAAAGAGCTCATCCTTTCTCTATCATTTATAATGAAAAGAGTAAGCACGCACGACGAGCACGATATATACATAATATAACAAGACACGATTCCTACAAATACGGGATTCCGGGCGCGGAACCGGACACGCACGATGTGTAATAAATACACGACTAATCTGCAGATAGTCCACATGTTTAAGGACCCCCTGACAGTGGATCAGACTGGAAGGGTAGTTCAAGCTCTGTGGTGTTCACTTGAGTTCATGAATGCACAAAACACGTGAAACACGATCCAAACACGTCGGAATGAAAAAGGGAAATCACTTATCAAAACAAGACCAGGCACGGCTAGCAAAATGCATAATATATATGCTCACAACTTAAGAAGTGATTCCCATTTAGTACTTGAAACAAATCTTCGAACGAGCTTAAAACTTGAATTCAAAGCGAGTACACAATATTACTTGTCGTATTAAACCAAAGTTCAAAACCCAATAATTTCACCAAGTATATGCTAAGACTGTTCATTGACCCTTGTGTGATTAAGACTCTGTTGTTAGAATAAAGGATTGGTGTCCCCGAAGTTGGTTCATACCTTGGAGTTTCAATTACACAATGTCAGGTTAAAGTCCTTAACATAGCCTAGTTTTCAAATCTTCAAAAAGGTATATAAATGGGGTAAAATTTCCAAAACTGGGATTTGATAGGTCGCTCGAGCGGTCTGGACAGTTCACTAGAGCGAGACAGTTCGCTCGAGCGAACCATCAGGTCGCTCGGGCGATCAAGGTTCTGTCTTAAAACTGGCCAGACAGCAGACAGTGCGCTCGAGAGAACCAATGGTTGCTCGAGTGGATAGCCCTCTGTCTGCACTCGGACCATGCAGTGGCCTGGTCGCTCGAGCGAACCCAGAGGTCGCTTGAGCGAACAGGCTTCTGCCTGTGCTCGCTGAGTGCAGAAATTGCACTTCTCATAGGTGGCTCTTAAGCCAATTTCCTACCTCCATCTTACACTTAGACCACTTGAAATCCCCTGAGCCTCCATGCTCTCCAAGGGGGTCAAATTTACAATTCCATATCATTCATTCCATTATCATAAACGTACAAATCCCATATCTTTTCAAAACAAGCTCAACTTCTAAAGGGTAAGGCTCACACACAAATAGAAAATTTGAAAGCTTGGAAAATTACTTAACATCCTTACATATACTTGAGTAAAATCACAAGATAGAAGTCTAACAAAACATGACCTTAATACTAAATGACAAATCACATGGAAACTTCAAGAGAAATAGTGAAATCCATATACACACATGCACACACAACCTATAGAGATTACTGTTGGATGTGAATTTTGATCCCCCCGGGGAGGGAAATCGCCATTCAATTATATATGCTATTTAAATTTTTACATCGAAAATGAGGATTCCGACTACCCTCAAAATCGACGGATCATGATCGCCAGCTACAGTAACGGCCGTAATACCGTTCTTCGACGAAAGCCGAAGAAGAATGAATGGGAGAAAATAAATGGGTGGGTTCTTCTTCTCGTCTAATGTGCTGCCGACAACACAAGACGGTTGTCTTGTCACATTGATTTGGGTCTCTTTAATGTAGGGTCAATTCAGGGTTATGAGTTAAAGTCCAAATAAGGTTAATCCTCACATAGCAAAATCATAGTATATCCAAGTAAAACAAAATAATTAAAATAAAGAAAATAAAAGGGGGAGGTGCCAAATATTTAAGAAGAGGGTCGGCCCCGTTCCCGGGTACCCCCTTCTAATCCCTTGGCAAAACAGGGTTTAAAGGCTAACTTTTCAAATCAAAATGGTGATGCAAATGAGGCTTTGACTTGTGATTTCTGTGTTTTTCGTGTGCGATACACGAGTGATAAAAGTGAGAGGCCGATGGGCCGTAATTGATTGAAGGTGGCCAATGGGCCAGTGTTTGTTTTAGGGTGGCCGATGGGCCGTGATTATTTAAAAGTGTGTTTGAAATCACTCATCTCATCTCGTCATTCTCATTCATTCAATTTTAGAAATCAGTTCTTCATTCCCTTTTATCATTAAGTTCGATTAAATATTTGGCACCTAAGGTGGAGGAAGAAATAAAGGAAAGATATTTTTGGGTTTATTTTGTTGGTTTTATAGGTTTAATGGATTTTTTTGAAATTGGGGCTAGAAAGGCCTAACTAGGAGTTTTTACTTGGATTTACGTGATTAATGCTTTACTACTGATCATCGGATTAACCCAAACCTAAGGTCCTAGACCGTCCACATCAGCTTTCCCGGTCCCCTAAAGGAACAGAAAAAGTGATGGGACGAAGTTTAATGCTCTAATCTACCTAATGAGGGAAACTGATCGAATCCTGGGGTGCAAAGAGCTAAGCTTAATAGTTTCTACGCCTAAGTAGCTTGTTAATTATAATCTTAATTGGCTTGGTTTATTTTAAGTATGATTTTGATTAAGAATTATTTAGGGGATAGATTAAGGTTGTCTTAAGGTTCTGTTTTAATTGTGGAAGGTTCTGAAGTCTCGGGTTTTAATTCAAATAATGAAAAAGATGTCAAAACCAGCGAAACAGGGTTAACGGAGGACTTGGGTGCACCAACAGTGGCGCCTAAGTACCAGGTTCTATGTTACTTGGCTAGCGACGAAGGTATCGATGTTAATTTCGGAATTCGGGGAATTTTTTTAAGTGTAAACTTCTGTTCTGATGTTGTTTTATGTTTTGGGTTAGTTTATTTTAATAATCTTAAGTCCGGAACTCGAAACACAATCGGAATTCACCACTTGGATTTAACAGAGAACTTGGGCACACATATGTATGCGCCTAAGTGTTTCTGTGCACTTGGGCGCACCAGCAGTGGCGCCCAAGTCTCAATTTGATACTTTTAAGTCTTCTGACTTTGGTTCGAGGCTCCGAAAGGGTTTATATTAATGAAAATTTTAATTTTAAGGCTGTTGTTGGTTCGGTAAAGGTTTTAAGATGTTGATTTGGGTCGAGATTATAGATGAATGTGGATTTGGTGATATTAGGGGCTAGAAATGGACTTGGGCGCACCTGTGGTGGCGCCTAAGTGCTTCTGGGTGACTTGGGCGCACCTACAGTGGCGCCCAAGTGGTTGGTCTGTGAGTTTTGGTTCTTTCTTAGATTCGTTCACCTAAATTTGGATTTTCAGGTGACTTATGTCAATAAATCTTGGGTTCTGGGTTGGTTTCAAGTCTCTGCTCTTCAAGTGTGATTATAGTTGGAGTTCGTAAGACGAAATGTGACCAAAGCGGGGTCGGATCAAGGGGTTGGGCGCACCTGTGCAGGCGCCCAGGTATCTGGGGTGACTTGGGTGCACCTGTAGTGGCGCCCAAGTGCCCACTTGTTGAGTGGCTACTAGTTCGATGATTTCTCGGGTATTTCTATGTCAATTTCAGGCATTCTAACTCGTTTATCGGTTAAGGGATGTCTTTATTCTTTGGATGAGAATTGTCTATCGTTTTAATAAAGTGTTGACTAGGGTCTCAAAGTCTTAATTTAAGTGGGGTTGTCAATTATAATTGTGTTGGTTAAGGTTTGAATTAAAGTTTGATTTGAGTTTGAGGTTCAAGTTATGATCTTATTAATTTGACTTCGTCAATTAAGGCTTGAATTAAAGGTTTGTTGTTTAAACTTATTAATTTTTTTAATTATTGCTTTGAATGACTAAGATTTATTAATTAGGGTTTTGATTAAGGATTTGTTAACTAAGATCTTATTAATTAGGGATTGTTTAAAGGATTTTGATTAAGGATTTTGGTTAAGGTGTTTTATTAGGGTTGATTAATTAAAGTTTAATTAATTGGAGTTTGGAAATTAGGATTCAGATCAATGGTTTTAATTAAGGTTGAATTTGATGTTTTAATTAGGTGTTTTTAATTAAAGTTGGATTAAGTGTTTTGATTAAGTATTATTTTTTTTAGAATGTACTAATTTGCTTAGGCACAAATACAATAACCTAGGTTCATCTACTTACTATCTGCTCTTTATTTTTTTGATGTTTCTATTTCTTTTAATCTTTTTTTTTTTTTTTTTTTTTTTTTTTTGTTTTGTGTTCTCTTCTCTAATTACTAAAGAGTAAGATAAGAAGGGAAGAGTTTTATGCTTTTATGGTTTTTTTGGTGTTTTATGCAATATTAATGCAACCCAGCCTAAAGTGTGATGATTCAATAATTCGAGGTCTAGAAATTCAATAATCAATCATAGCCATCACAGAGATGCAGCAACAAGTTAAATGAAATGTGAAATATGAAAAATGTGGACCGGAAGACGAACTAGGGACTTGGGCGCACATGGAGGGGCGCACAAGTGTCTGTGTCTGTGTAGGACTTGGACGCACACACAGTGGCGCCCAAGTCACTCCTTACTGGTTGTGATGTATTTCTAATGTTCGACGATATTCTGACGCGATTTTCCTACACTTTGCAATTAAGCACAGGGTCTTATTGCGAATTATTAATATCAGAACTTCCGGATTGAAGATGATAGCGCGAGGACCAAGATTCGAGGGAGGGATTCCCTTTGCAGGGACTTGGGCGCACCCACAGTGGCGCCCAAGTACTTCTCTTCTTATTTCCTTTCTTTTCCTCCCTTTTTGGGCAATATAGTTAGTCCTCTTTCGATTCTTTCAATACTTTTTACAAATCCGAAGGCTTTGATATTAACTTATATGAGGGTAGACTCGGATCTAAGAAGCGAAATGCATGCGAAATGGAAAATTGGGGTCGAATCCCTAACCAGAGACTTGGGCGCCCCTGTTTCTGCACTTTTCTTCCTCTTTTGTTTCTTTTCTTAATGCTTTTCACATGATCCAGAACACAAAGTTACAGATCCGAAGGTCCTGATATCAATATGTATGAGAATGAATTCAGATCTAAGAAACGAAGTGCACGCGATATGAAAATCGGGGTTAAAACCCTATGCGGGGACTTGGGCGCACCCATAGTTGCGCCCAAGTGCTCTGTTGCACTTTTTCTTTCTCAAATTTGATTTTTTTCCAATGAAAATGACATGAATGCAAGATCTATTCTAATCACAAGTTCAGGATGATGAAAACAATGCAGATCTACAGCCTATAGATGATCCTAAGCATGTTACTAAAAAGGATGAATGCTAAATATCAGATCTACTGTAAAATACTGCTATAAATGCAGATCTATGATGAATAGATGATCCTAAGCATGTTTCTACTAATAATGAAATTGAATACTAATCAAGAGGAAATGGATCTAGAAATACCGGTTTGCGTTTTTAAGTCCTAGATCGAAGTTTTTTGTGAACATCCATGGCTTTTGGAGGCCTTCTCCATGTCTGATCTTGAAAACCAGAACGCTCTTTCTCTTCCCTTCTCTAAGATCTAAAACTCTTTTTCTGGTGGCTACTCTTTCTCTCTATTTTTTTTTACTTCTCTTTTTCTCTCTGTTTCTTTTTTTTGGGTAGCCTCCTTTGCAAAAATGGTATAAGAGGGTTTTTATAGGGTTTTTGGCGTGGAAGAGGGATTAGGGTTGCTGTGGGTACGAGTTTCTAGAGACTTCACGCAAACCTAGGTGACTTTAGGGTTTTTTTGACTTGGGCGCACACACAGGTGCGCCTAAGTGGGTCTGGGGACTTGGGCGCACACACAGGTGCGCCCATGTCTCCTTTAGTGGTCGAGTGGGTTTAGAGTTTGGCTCGGATTACTTTCGGATCGGATTCGGACTAAAACGATGAAGGTTAGACTTGGGAGCACCTGTGGGGGCAACTATGTACAATTTCAAGATGATTGGGGACTTGGGCGCACCTAGGGTGGCGCCCAAGTGGCTTTTAGGACTTGGGCGCACTTGTGTGTGCGCCCATGTCACCCTTTGGGTTAAATGGGTTTAATGGTTCGGTTTTGGTTGCTTTTGGATCGAATTCGGACTAAATGATAGAGATTGGGCTTAGGCACATCAGTGGGGGAGCCCATGTGCATTTTTCAAGACGATTGGGGACTTGGGCGCACCTAGGGTGGCGCCCAAGTGGATTTTAGGACTTGGGCGCACACACAGTTGCGCCCATGTCATCCTTTGGGTCAAATAGGTTTAAGGTTTGGTTTCGTTCCATTTTCGGGTTAAGGTCAGGCCGGAACTATGAAAAATAAAGCGGAACTCACCTAAGTATGCACTCAAGTGCCTTATAAGGGGAATCCAAGACCTGGGCGCACCTGTGTGGGTGCCCAAGTGCCTTTCTGGGACATGGGCGCACATGTGTGTGCGCCCAAGGGATTTTTGGTACATGGGCGCACCTGTGTGTGCGCCCAAGTGGATTTTGGTGGGGGAATCTTCCGCGGGCCATATCTTTTGATCCGTTTGTCAGAATTGGACGTTCCACATATCGTTGGAAAGCTCTCGGAATGTAGAATCTTTTGATCCATATGTCATAATGATTAAAGATTGGGATAGAGTAGGGATATTTGGATCAATAATTTTAACTTCTTAACTCATGCTAATCGCATCGTACTTAGGCAAACTAAGCGTAATGCCTCTAGGAACAGCCTGAGTGTGTTCTATGTAGTCTGGAATGGACTTGAATAGTGCTATAGTTCATTTCTTGTATGAGTAATGGGTTGGACAAGAGATCTCGACGCGATTCTTCCTTTTCTCTCACAAATTTCTAGGGATAGTCGAACTATGTCTAAAATTTTCGACAAGCATCTTCATCGTCATTAATTAATTTGAATTATGCCATTAACTATTCAATTATGGGTGTAATGGGGGCACCATTATATATGACAGGTATTTAATGCTATCGTAGATGGCCAAATGAGGTGTCTACAATTACTTGCCTTTGCCCAAATGCTAACAAAGACTCCTTCAAGCACTCCTACCCAAGAGCTAAGCCAAGAGCTACAAAAACCCCATGAAAACATTCAAAAACTCACCCAAAATTGCAAACAAGAAACCCATTTCAAAATGGGTGTTGAAAGTTAGAAAACAAGATTCTTAAGAGTCAAAAGGACTCCATTGAAGAGATGGGATGGAGCTCTTACCTAGAGGTGTCCAAACAAGAAGTGAGGAAGGAAATGGAGAGCTTGCCCAACTAGGAATCCAAGGAAAATGGCATCAATAGAAAGCTTGGGATGAGAGGAAGAAGATGGTCTTGGAATTTCTTTTGGAGGTCTCTAGCTCATGCATTCAAGAGGAAAAAGTGAAGAGGAGAGAAGGGTTTTAGCCCTAGGTCAAGAAAGTTGCAGAAATTTGGTAATGGAGAGGGAGAGAAGGGAAAGTGGCTTAAGTGCTTTGCAAGTGGGCCCCTCAAGTGCTAATTCTTGCATGTGTGGAAACATGGTCTTGCGGGCCCTAAATGAAGTTGACGAAGAAGGATAAAACGATCCTTGAAATACTAGTTTTCGAAAAGTATGTTTTTGACATGGTTTTGAGATTTTGAAAAGTGTGTCCTAATTTGGGTGTGAAAAGACAATTTTACCCTTTGGCCAAAAACTTGAGTTTCCAGGCTTCAAACGCAGGCGAGATAAACACCAAAGTTATAAAAAATCATAAAACCATCCAAATGAATTGAAATCCATGATTAACACAAAACTCAACACGACCTTCCCATGCTTGCATGTACACCCAAGCCTTCCTGAGTGTGTCTAGTTAACATTAAACATTCTCAAAACTCCCCAAAACTATGTTCAGAACGAAGACTAATGGAATTCTAACTCACAGTAACTAAACCCACTTAGGACTAAGCACACACTAAGAAAATACTATTGGGTTAATCCTGGGTTGGGGTTTGACAGCCCGTCTGTGTTTGAAGCCTAGAAACCCAAGTTTTGGCCCAAAAGGGGTAAAATTGTCTTTTTACACCCAAATCTGGACACACTTTTCGAAATCTCAAAACTGTGTTAAAAATATACTTTTTGGAAACTAGATATTTCAATGATCATTTTATCCTTCTTCGTCAACTTTATTCGAGTCCCGCAAGATCATGTTTTCATCTATGCAAGAATTGGCACAATTGGGCCCCACTTGCAAAGTTACTTAATCACTTTCCCTTCTTCCTTTCTCTATCCTTTGCCAAATCCCTGCAACCTTAGGAGACCCAAGCTCAAGAGGAAAACTCGTTTTCCTCTTCATTTTCTCCTTTTGAATGCATGAGGTATAGACCTCCAAAAGAAATTCTAAGACTACCATTTCCTTCCTCTCATCCCAAGTTCTCCATTGATATCATTTTCTTGGGATCCCTAGTTGGACAAGCTCTCCATTTTCTTCCTTGCTTCTTATTTGGGCGTCTCTAGGTAAGAGCTCCAGCCCATTCTCTTCAATGGAACTCTTTTGACTCCTAAGGATCTTGATTCTCTATCTTTTAACACCCATTTCGAAATGAGTTTCTTATTTGCATTTTGTGTGAGTTTTGAATGATTTTCATGGGTTTTTTGCACTCTTGGCTAGCTCTTGGATTAGTGTGCTTGAAGGAGAAGTTTTGTTTAGCATTTGGGCAAGGCAAGTAATCTCTTTGGGTTAATGTTGCATGTGTGTTTGTGGATTACATTGTTAATCTTGAGATTCTATTTTTGATTGTAAACCCTTATTTCATTAAAACTTTGGAATTCTTGTCTTGATGAGAAATGGAAATTTAGTGTTTGGATTAGTTGTGAATGTGAATGATTTTCAAATGTGGATTTATCCCTTGGAGAGCATGATGGCTCAAGGAAGTGCGGCTACTTCAGAAATGAGAATAAAATGAGAAGAAATGTGAAAATCTGACTTGAAATGCATTGCTCGTGCATGGCGGTCAGCTGACGGTTAGCCGCTACACCCACTTCGGCTAACCGTGAGCCAACCGAATTGTGCGGTTCCTTTTCCAGAAGCCTGCATCCCAGCGGTCAGCCTGGCGGTCAGCTGGCGGTTAACCGTCACACTCCACCTCGGCTAATCGTGAGCCAACTGAAATTGGCGGTTTCATTTCCAGAAGCCTGCTTTCCAGCGGTCAGCTGGCGGCTAGCTGCCACATCCCACCTGCGGCTAGCCGACAGGTGACCGCGTGTCACGCCCTCAGACCGAGGCCTTGATAATCTAGTCCTGAATCCGGGGATCATGGCGCGACGGGTCAGAAAATTCCGCCCGCATGCGCTAATTATTTTCCCATAGGATTCCGCGGTGAGGATTCCAAACGATCCATCACAACCACTAAATCAATTTCACATCAAACGATAATATGCGGAAGCATGTAGTAAAACAAAAATCACATATAACATAAGGTAAGTGCACAAACTTAGTATCAAAAGAGAGTTATATACATAAGAGCGTAACCCAAAGTTAAGATTAAGGTGTGAGAATCAAAAGTAATTGAAATTATACATCCCAACAAGGCCAACAAAGGCCATAAACAAAATTCCCAAAATAACTGTCATTCCCCAAAGGGTGTTATCGAAGCTCCAGACCAAACATGACGTCTACATCACATCATTTGGTTGCTACTCGTGCTCCACCTGAGGCCCTATTGCCTCCTGCGCACACTCCGCCTCAAGGGCTGCGGGTCCGACATCTGACACCAAACAAGAGAACATCAGACACGATGGTCTGGCAGGTGAATAATACAAGTAAGATATACAAGTTTTATAAATACCATGCTAAAATCATTGAAATGTAATTGAAACGAAACACATATAAGAATAAAAAAAATGAGTCGTTTTTGTGCAAATTAAAAAGGATTTCATAATTTAAATATTTCAAACTAGCTACAAACATTCAAAATATTGGCAATCCACATTTAGCTAAATTCTCCTATTACTGAAGCAATAAGAGCACACAGACAGAAACCGTCGCCATATGAAATGGCCGGAACGAACAGACGAAGACCATTGCCACTACTCATGGGACCAGAAAATAGAACCGTTGCCATGGCCGGAACAACAAACAGAATCCAAACTGCAGTTGACAAATAATTTTAAAGATCTAAAGTCGGGTGATCAGCCCAACTAGGAGACCTAAGCTTAGTGGTGCCGTTCAAAACAAAAACCTGAATCGATACAATTCGACTAATATTAATACATTTCCAAAATCGATAAAAGGAACTACTCCGAACAAATATATACTGACAAATTTCAGGCGAATCAGAGGAGTAGCCGTATCGATAATTTCAAACGTAACAAACCAATAAATTCTGTTTCAAAACGAATCATAAGGAAAATTTATAATAAATTCGCTAATATGGAATGAGGTGATACATAGTGGTTGCTTGATCTCCCGAGGATTTTCTCATTGTACACTTAATGTCACAGCATCGGTTATGAAACATAGTTTGGTGCCTCTGAAGATCTCCGATGTTTGAGACACAAGGTGCATAGTGAGACTTATCTACATTTGGTTACCAATAGGGCACATGAATAATACCCTGAACTGTGCCCAGGTTCGCTCGAGCGGATGAAGGTTCGCTCGAGCGGACCCTCCCAGAACCTCCTTCGCTCGAGCCACCCGAACGTTCGCTCGAGCAGACGAGCTTCTGTTTCAAAGTTCATCAGACAGTAACAAGTTCGCTCGAGCTGACATATGCTCGCTTCCAGAAACTCATTCACTCGAGCGGACACACAATTCACTCGAGCAGACAGGTTTCTGCAATGTTTTTCATCAGACAGTGGCCTGTTCGCTCGAGTGACCACCATGTTCGCTTGAGCGAACAACTCACTGGCTGTTTCGCCCAGTGCAGAATTCCAAAGATTTAAAATTTAGCCTTGTAAAACAATTCATGGCTATAAGATTTCCATAAACTCAAATCCTGCAGAAGATAGATTATAACCCAGACATATAACACTCTAAAACAAACCTTAAATAGTCAAATAAAATCAGTAGGATGAAATACAATTTTTGAGTCAAAACTCTTGAGAAAATAAGGTGTAGATTTTCATGCATTCAAAGAGCTGATTATTCACTTGCCTCAAGTTGAAATAGGTCTCAAAACACTCTAATAACTCCTTGCTCAGCTCAACTCCAAACCTACACCAAGAACCCCATGGAAAACCACTAAATCCATAAAAATCTGGAAAACAAGGGAGCTCTCCATGAAAACCCTTGCATGCTTGAAAGAAGGTTACGAAATGTTCCATTAAAAATAAGAAATTCGAAATGGAAGCCTTTGCTAACCTTTAGGTGGCTCAAACAAGAACAAAAGCTTGGAGAAGATGATGAACCCAACTGAAACTCCTTAAAAATAGTATGGTTGGAAAGCTTGGGGGTTGGAGATGAAGATGGTGAATTTCATTTTTCAAGTTAAGCTCAATCTCATTGACATGTAAGAAGGAAGAGAAGGTGAGAAGAGGAGAGGAGTCTTCTCCTAATTGCAGGAACTAACATGAAGAAGAGGAGAAGAAAAGGAAGCCATGCTGGTTTTGGGTTTTAAATTGAGGGTGTAGGCTCCAATGGCCCTGAAATCTTCACATGGCTGGATCTATCATTTGTGGGTCCCGAATGAAGGCGACGAAGAAGAGACAAATGATCGTTGAAAAATCTAGTTTTAAAAAAGTATATTTTTCCCATGAATTTCAAATTTCGAAATTTATGCACAGACTTGTGTGTGAAAAGACTGATTTGCCCTTTTTCTCGAAAAATGCGATTTCTGTGGTTCAAATGCAAACAGAACAAACATGAAAGTTCAAAAATAACGAAATTCATATATTTTTTTTTGAAAATCAAATAAATCCTATAAATCAAATTCCCATACTAACATGCATCACACGGGCCACCCCGGGCCCGGTCAACCCAATCACAACGCTCTCAAAATTCCCCAAAGCTATTCAAAATTCTAATCTAACTAGAAACTCAAGCTAATCGTCCTCTAATCCCGCCTAGTGACTAAAAATAGTTAAAATAATTGTAAATTATACTAAACCTGGGTCGGGGCCTGACACTGCGAGCTGACCGAAATTGGCAAAATATCCTGCTTTTGAAGAATTTCTGTAAGAGTGAAAACTAGAACATGTTAAGGGACCTTTAATCCGATATTGTACACTTGATAACCTTAAATGTCTTTTAACTTCGGGGGCACCGATTCTCTTTTAAATTCCAACATTTGGGTCTCAATTATACAAGTGTCAACCAGAGGTCCTTAGATGTGTTTGATAGACCTTGCGCTCGTATTTTAGTTTTGATACAATGAATATCATCGTACACTTGTTTTGAAATTCAAGTATAAGCTCATTTGAATATTTGTTTTCAGGAATAAAAGGGAATCGCTTCATAAGCTTGTTATGCATATTAATTATGCCTTTTGCTAGTCGCGTCATGTCTCGTTCCGAAAAGTGATTTCTCCCCTTTGTTTCAATCGGTTAAAAATGTGTTTCGCGTGTTTTGTGCATTCATGAATCCAAGTGAACACGACTGAGCTTCGACTGCCCTTTCAGTCTAATCCACTGTTCGGGGGTCCTTAAACATGTGGACTATCTGCAGATTGGTCGTGTATTTTATTACACATCGTGCGTGTCCGGTTCCGCGGCCGGAATCCTGTATTTGTGGGAATCGTGTCTTGTTTATACTATGTATATCTTGCTTGTTGTGCGTGCTTGCTCTTTTCATTTTATATGATAGAGAAAGGATGGGCTCTTTGTGGAATTACTATTCATGATATAATTATGTATTCATGCTAGTTTTGTTTCGTAATTTCGAGATGTACCTCGGTTAAGTGTTTGTTTCAAACTTAGCAAGATTTGTTTAGTATTATTTCTTTAAAATGTCTATTGTTCCATGCTCATGCCTAAATTGATTACCTGCCAAACCGTTGTGTTTGATACTTGTTATTTTGGTGCCCAGGTGCAGGAGGCTTTGCCTTTGAGGAGGAATGCAAAGAGGAGGCTGTTAAGCCAACCCCAGCTTGTGAGTGGCAGCCCGACGACGTCATCTAGACGTCGGGCGGGATCTTGAGTTTTAATTCATCATTTTGTGTTCTCTTATACTTTTGCATTGTATTGGCCTTTGTTGGCCTCTTATTTTGGGATGTAACAAATTTAACATACTTTTGGTTAATCTTGTAACTTGAACTGTGATGGGACTGTCAGTTTATATTTCCTCCTTATGATATCTTAGTCTTGATGTTATCTTACTCGTGCACTTGAATGAATTGTTAATCATGACTTGTTGTGATGTGATTTGCTACATGCTTCCGCATTCCTGATCGTGTGAGCTAGATCTCCGTGCCTCGGAATCCTCACCGCGGGAACCTGTGAGAAATTATCTTATCTCAACAATCAACGTCGCTGGGCCCGATCCTCGGTCCGGGGTCGCGACATGACTGGTATCAGAGCGAGACTTATTTTAGGCACTTAAAAGAAATTAAACAGATCTTAAGGATCGAGGAGAGGATTCGTGAGTTCGTTAGATTAGTTTAGTGTGACACCTAGGAAACCATCGGACCATATTTATTATGTACTAACTCCTTGTTTTACAGTATCATGTCTCCAAGAAAAGCTCCCACCAACATTGCTTCAGCTAGTAATCAGAATGAGGCAGATCCAATTGGTACACCCACAGCTACTCAATTTCAAGAACTTATGTAGGCCATGTTAGAATAGCAGAGGCAAGCCAATGAAACTCAAGTTAGATTCCAAGAGCAGATGGCCAAAAAGGATGAAGAAATGGCCCAAGTCCAGAGGCAACTTTTGGATGTTCTCCAGAATAGGCATCAAGCTCAACCTGTAGCCCCGAATATTGTCATCAACAATAGGGAGCATGACCCTAATCTGTTATTCGAGAGGTTCAGGAAGAGAGCACCAAAGGAGTTTTTAGGAAATGAGAACCCGTTAGTAGCAGATGATTGGTTGGCGAATATTGAGAAGATTTTTTATGTCTTTACTTGCACGGGGAGGCAGAAAGTCAACCTCACAGCTTCCTTGTTTTATGGGCTTGCAGATCAGTGGTGGCAGACAGTCAAAGACCCCTATATGACGATGGCCAATGAAGAGGCATGAGCAGCCTTCAAGACTCAATTTCAAGACGAGTACATTCCTTCCCATATTAAGAGTCAGAAAGCTATCGAGTTCCAGCAGCTCAAGCAGGGTAACATGACCGTTTTAGAGTACGTTACCAAATTTGAGAGACTAGCCAGATATGCCACCGAGCTTATTGACACCGAGCAGAAGAAGATAAAAAAATTCTTGGAGGGATTAAATCCCATTATCATGAGAGATACCATTGGGGTAGTTCCACCAGCTACCTATGATGAAGCTGTCAAACGGGTATACAAGTTTGAGGATATTAACATTATGATCATACAATTGATCATACAAGACAGGAAGCAGCACTATCAGCAACAGAATCAGAGGCAGTGACACCACAACAAGAAACCAAAGCAGGAGCAGAATCAAGTGAAGCAAGGTTGTGCTCACTGTGGCAAGAACCATGAGACCCACGAATGTCGCAAAGCCATAGGTGCTTGCTTCAAGTGTGGGGCAATGAACCATACAATCAAGGACTACCCACAACTTCAGACTCAAACCAATAGGAACCAGCAGCAAAGGCAAGCAGCCCCTCAGAACCAAGTACCAATTCAGAATCAAGCTAGACCACCTCAGCAGCAGCAGCAGCAGGGAAGACCACCAGCACAGAATCAGAATCTCCGTCCTCCTTAGCAGAATAGGAATGCCTAGGGCAGACAAAATCAGGCACAGACTAGGCGACAACAGCAAGGGCGTTTGTTTAATCTCAATCGCGCGGATGCTGAAGTTGCAGGAGACGTGGTAAAAGGTAAACTTCTTGTTTGTGGATTAGAAGCACATGTTTTATTTGATCCGGATCAACACACTCTTTTATATCTCCTATTTTTGTCAAGATGATTGATGCACCACATAGTCAATTCGATTACATTTTGATTGTTACAACACCAGTAGGTAAACAAGTGGAGTGTAGAACCTATTACCCTAACTGTCCAGTTTTGTTAGGAGATGTCAATCTACCAGCGAACCTTATTGTGTTAGACATGCATGATTTTCACATCATCTTAGGTATGGATTAGTTAAAAGCATATCATGCCACCATGGATTGTTTTAGCAAAACCATAACATTCAGATTGCAAGGAGAACAAGCAGAACTGATGTTTCAGGGAAACAGAAAACCAACTAGAGCAAGATTTATTTCAGTGCTTAAGGCAAGCAGATTGATACAGAGTGGATGTGAAGCTTTTATTACGTTTATCACGGAGGATAAACAATCCTAAGGGGTGGAGGAAATCCCTGTTGTGTGTGAATTTTCGGGTGTTTTTCTAAAAGAAATCCCGGGATTGCCACCAATTAGGGATGTTGAGTTCACGATTGAGCTTCTTCTATGGACAACTCCGATCTCCATTGCACCTTATAGGATGGCTCCAGTAGAATTGGGTGAATTGAAACTTCAGTTGCAAGAATTGTTGAGCAAAGGCTTCATTAGGCCAAGTGTTTCACCATGGGGAGCACCGGTTTTATTTGTAAAAAAGAAGGATGGAAGCTTGAGAATGTGCATTGACTACAGAAAATTGAATCAGGTGACTGTCAAGAACAAGTACCCTTTGCCAAGGATAGACGAATTGTTCGACCAATTGCAAGGAGCAACATACTTTTTCAAGATAGATTTAAGGTCCGGGTATCACCAGTTGAGAGTTAGAGATTCAGATGTGCAAAAAACAGCCTTTTGAACCAGATACGGACATTATGAATTCTTAGTAATGCCCTTTGGATTGACAAATGCACCCGCGGTCTTCATGACTCTCATGAACAAAGTGTTTGTACAGTACTTGGACCACTCTGCAGTGGTGTTTATTGATGATGTCCTTATGTATTCCAAGAGTAGAGAGGATCACGAAGAACACTTGAGGACATCATTACAGCTCTTGAGAGACAATAAGTTATATGCAAAGCTCAGTAAATGTGAATTTTGGTTAGAGTAAGTAGCTTTTCTAGGCCACATTATCTCAAAAGAAGGTTTAGCAGTTGACCCGACTGTCGCGACCCCGGACCGGGTCCCACTCAAGCGCGGGCCTAATCCGGGATCGGGACACTAATGATTATGAATAAGGGATGAGATGAATGAATGTGGATAAAATGAATGATACGATCCTTGTCCACACTATAAATTAATTTAAATCAAAACGCATACGAGTCCATCAGAGATGCCACTCGTACAAGCGATTTCCCACAGGTGTCCGCGTTGAGGATATCACATCAACATGAATATTTCTTTAATTGTGTAGAAGCGTGTAGCAAATCTAATTCATACATTCATGTCCAAGATAACAAGATTAACACATATTTAATACCTGTATCAAAATGAGCAATGATCAATGGCTAATTTCCAAAAGTAAGTTAAGGTTCGTAACAAAATCATTTAATTACATTTCCCCAAAATTAGAGGCCAACAAAGGCCAATATAACAAAGTATCTATACCCCAAAAGAATAGTTAATTTCTATCCCAAAATGTTACGTAGCTCGAGCACCCGAATGTCTAAACGACATCATCGGCGTGCCGCTCAACTAGACGTTGCGGTTCTCCGATCGCCTCCTCAAGCTCCTCCTCGGGAAAGCCGACAACGGGACCTGAGTACCAAAACAAGGGTCAAACACGACGGTTTGGCAAATGGGTGAAAAGATATGACAACAATTTACATTACCTTGGAAAACATTTAAACCTATTAAAACAATAAATCTCATAAAACAGGATGATCATTTATTTGAACATAAATGCAATAGAAAACATGTAAGGTATCCAAGGAATACGGAAAACAACAAGATGGCAACCACACGAAGCTAAATCCTCTATCACCGAAGTGACATGAGCATATCGGGATGTTGATCTCAGTCACCAAAGTGAGGAGATGGAACATAAATAACATATACATATATATAATAAATACGTAACATGACCACGGTAGCGAACCGAGCATTGGGAACCACAGTAGCAATCTGCGGCATCGTGACAATACCACGGTAATAACCGGGTAGCGGAATCCGAACTGCAGCTGGCGGGACGGGAGGGGGATTTCCAAGTCGGTGGATCAGACCGGCAAGGTTATCCAAGCTTAGTGGTGCCGACTCATAGGTCAAATATCATAAATTGAGACATGTACAAATTCATATGATGCACTTATATAAACGGGCGGGACGGGGTACTTAAAGGCACAAATATCATTTTAAGCGGGAACTGCATATCGGGATTAGCAAAAACGCTACAATTGCAAATTCAATATTTTCGGGGATGGTAAATCATAATTCAAGAGCTTCGGGACAAATATCGGGGTTCGAAATTCAAACAAGTGAATAAAGGTCCCGTATGTTATATACAATAAAAATTGGTACTCCTTAAGTTTGGAGACATCTCGGGCTCTTTATACAACTTAGGATTTTCAAAACTTAAATGAAAACTTGTGATTTGATTTCTCTTTTTAAATGGGTGTTACACAATGGTTATTAGTTTTTCCATCACAATGGGATTCCCAACAAACGCCTCTTAATCAAAATAAACACTTCATTTTTGCTCACAGATTAGTCCTAGGTGAACAGTGCCGACCGCTCGAGCGAACAGGGAGTTCGCTCGAGCGATGAGCTCTCTGGAATGACTTTCGGGGAGGTTCACTCGAGCGGATAACAGGTTCGCTCGAGTAAATATATTGGCTCGAGCGAATAAATGGTTCGCTCGAACTAACAAGGTTTTGTGACGCTCTGATAAACCTTCTGGGGGAGTTCGCTTTAGCGAATAAGGGGTTCTCTCGAGCGAACCTGTTGGCTCAAGCGAACAATTAGTTTGCTCGAACTAACGAGGTTCTGTGACAGGCCTGATACAGTTCTGGGAGGGTTCGCTCGAGCGAACTATCTACTTGAATGGTTCGGAACCTGTTTTGGGCACTTCGCTCGAGCGACCACCAGGTTCGCTCGAGCGAATTGCCCAGAAATGAGTTCTAGGACAGTTCTGCTCCCATTTCATTTACACTCCTCACAACTCTCTTAGCCACAATTCCACCCCACAAGGGAGGCCCAATATTCCTTTCTAACATCCTTCAAACTCTACATAAACACTTCTATAATCACCAATCAAAATACTTCATTCTCCTCCATCTCATTCAACCACAAAAGGGGAAAGAAAATCCCAATCACAAGAAGTCATTTAAACTATAATCAAGCAATAAATGAAATATACCAACCACATTTCCAAAAACATTAAATGAACTAGTAAAAGTCATTAATGCACATTTATTTCAAATCGATGTAAATTAACAATAGTATAGAATCACCAATGCATTTCACTAAAATCATTGAAAGCTCAAAATAACCATTCATCGACTTGCCTCAAGTCCAAAGCTAAGCAAGAGATCCTCTAAACACCCTCTCAAGCACAAAACCCACAATCTCTACAAAACCCCAAAAACAAACCCTAAAATGGGTCAAACAAAGAAATAGGAAAAGAGAGCTCTCAATAATGGAAGTGGAGCTCCTTTAAGATCATAGGAACTCAAATCTAAGAGATTAGTGAGAAAGCTTACTTGGAAGGTCCACTAATGGCAAGGTTTAGCTCAAAGCAAGTCTTGGAGATGGTAGTTTTCTTCTCAAATTGCATCAATGGGAAGCCTTAAAGGAGAAGAAGAGAATGGTGATCTCCATTATGATGTTGGTGCAAGCTTGGTGAGGCATTGAGATGAAGAGAGCAAGAGGAAGAAGAATAATGAGGAGAAAACCCTAGACAAGAGGAAAGTTGCTGGAAAAAGAGAAAGGAAGGAGATGGGTGCTTATATAGCATGTAAGTGGGCTCCACCCCTTAGAAAACTTGGAAGGCTGAAATAGTAGTTTTTGGGACCTTGGATGAAATCGGCGAAGAAGGAAGAAATGATCGTCGAAATTTCTAGTTTCCAAAAAGTATATGTTTCGCAGGTTTCGGGAATATCAAATATTTGGTCCAGATTTAGTGTAAAAAGACTGTTTTGCCCTTGATGTAATGGAAATCGGGTTTCGGGATTCGGGACGGGAACGGGATCAACATAAAAATTGTAGAGATCGACGAGATTAATAAAACCGGATAAAACACAAATCCAAAAAATCTCAATTAATCCCCTAAGAACACGCAAAGTCATAAAAAGGAACCCCCAAAGGGCCCCACTAATCATAAATGCACTCAAAATTCCCCAAAGCTATATCAAAACTATTCTAAACCGAATCTAAACCAAAACACACTAAACACACTTAGACCTAAAGCACAACTTAATCAACACTAATCGAGGTCACTTGGGTCGGGTCTTACAGCGACCAAGATAGAAGCAGTTGTTGATTGAAAGAGACCGAACAGTGTGACTAAAATTAGAAGTTTCTTAGGGTTAGCAGGCTACTATCGAAGATTTGTCCAAAGTTTCTCATCCATTGCAGCACCATTGACGAAATTGACCCGGAAGAATGTTTCATTTGTTTGGACCGAGCACTGCGAAACAAGTTTTCAAGAGCTGAAGAGAAGATTAACCACAGCTCCAATCCTTACATTACCATCGGGCAACGGTGGATTTATTGTTTTTATAGATGCTTCAAATGTAGGACTAGGTTGTGTATTGATTCAAGATGGCAAAGTGATTGCTTATGGCTCAAGGCAATTGAAGGATCATGAAAAGAAACTGTGCAACTCATGATTTGGAATTGACAGCAGTGGTATTTCCTTTGAAGATGTGTAGACACTATCTCTATGGAGAGAAATTTGAAGTCCATTCCGACCATAGGAGTTTGCAATACTTGTTCTCACAGAAGGATTTGAATATGAGACAGACGGTGGATGGAATACATCAAAGACTATAACTTTTCAATCAAGTATCATCCAGGCAAAGTGAACGTTGTAGCTGATGCATTGAGTAGAAAATCAGTACCATGGCCAGCTTGAGAGGAGCCAGTGTTTTTCAGCAGTTTGAAGAGTTAGGTGTTGAAGTGCAGACCCTAGAATCGGGTGTAATGTTAGCAAATATGACAGTTTCTGAGCCTACTTTTATCCAGAAGATCAAGGACATGTTAGGAATTTTGTGTATTGCAATTTGATGGATGCATTATCATCTTAGCATCATTTGAATTTTCACACTTGCATTGATTTAGAAAATCTTGATATCTTGATTTATACATGCATTGTTTTTAAGACTTGTAAAAATTTTGGTTCATGCATGTTTTGATTTTAAACTTGGATGCAATTTGTTTTGAAAAAAAAATCTTTTTGAATCAAGCAAGCTTTTGGTTTTAAATCTTTCAAATCATCTTAGGCATTTTAGGATTCATGTTTTTAAAACTCTTAGAATGATTTAAACATGTTTCCATACTTGATTCAATGGCCCAAAGCTTCCCACAAAAAATATCCTTGAAATATGCATTTTAAAGGAAGTTGGTCCCAGGCCCGGGTCGATCGCACAGTGTGGTCGGTCGACCGAGCCTATGGACCCGGTTGACCGGCCACACTGCGCGGTCGACCGGGAAAGAGTCGTTAGGCTCTCTTTCAAACGGTCAGATTTTTGGCCGTTGAAGGCCAGGTCGACCCGGGAAGGGGCAGGTCGACCGGGGACTAGCCGTTGGGCAGTTTTTTATATAAAAAGAAGCTCATTCCTAAAGAAATTTTGAGGAACAAAGAGGCCCTCCTTGAGATATTTTGAGGCCAAACAAAGGGGAATGAGCTAAGGAAGGATAAGGGATATTTGGAAAGCTAAAGCTTGGATTAATGAAGTTAAATCTCTAAGTAAGCTTTACTTTTCTTAATCATATGTTTTCATGCTTTGTTTTATTTATTGGTAAATCTTGTTTAGCATGATAAACTATGATTTGTTGTATCCTTAACATGTTTATGTTTTGATTTGATTTATTGTTTTGGATGCAACACTTTGATTCAAACCAAGTAGTACTTTAATTGGTATATCTAAGTGAATCATGTTTTTGTAAACATCTTTGATATAATATGTAAACATGATTCCTATACTTGGTTGAATATTTGGTTGTTATTTTTCATCATAAGAAAATCACTTTCAAATCTATCTTATGTTTTGGATTCAACAACTTCACAAATCATATGTTTTCATGTTTTGCTTTAATTATTGGTAAATCTTTTCTAGCATGATAAACTATGATTTGTTGTATCCTTAACATGTATATGCTTTGAATTGATTTATTGTTTTGGATGCAACACCTTGATTCAAACCAAGTAGTACTTAAATTGGTATATCTAAGTAAATCATGTTTTTGTAAACATCTCTGAAATTATATGTAAACATGATTCCTATACTTGGTTGAATCTTTGGTTATTGTTTTTCATCATAAGAAAATCACTTTCAAATATATCTTATGTTTTGGATTCAACAACTTCACATGTACTTTTGTTTTAAAGTTTCACAACTTGCTTAGCTTTGATAGGTATATCATTTTCAAGTTGTATTTTAAGTACATGTAATTTGTCCCTTGATTTCAATCAAATCTATTTTTGTGCTTTACCCTTTCAAATGCTTTAAGCATACATTTATTAAGCTACATTGTTAATTTGATTGAAATCCTTATGCATCACATGTTTTGTTCTTAATCTTTCACAACTTGCTTGAACTAGATTGGTAAATCTTTTACAAGTTGTTTTTAAACATGTGATTAGCATTCTTTCCTCAATCATAAATGTTTTTATGAGCTAAAACTTTTAAAGCCTTTGGCATACATTTATGAGCTTTATTTTTCAAATTGATTGAGGACATCATACACATACATTGTGCATTCATCTTTGCATTCATAGTGTGTGTGTGTGAATTAGTTTTTCACTTTTATATCTGCCTAGTTAAGAGGCATTGTATTGAGCTATTATTGTATCTCCATCAAGTGTATGTTAGACACTACTTAGAGAGATAACCAACATTTTGGTTGTAGAGGTTATTGCTTAGCCTTTTAAAAGCATAATGTATAGGTTGATGTTAAGCCTTGAAAAACATCGTTGTAAAGGTTATTGCTTAGCTTATTGAAAAGCATAAATAGTGGAAATCCGGTGGGGTGTTGGATCACAAGCCGATAGTGGATGTGGCATTGAGGCCGAACCACTATAAATCATTGTGTTATGGTGAATGCTTTGTGATGATTGTTTTGTTTAAACTTCCGCATATTGTATGTTAATCATCACTTGTGACTAGTTGATTGTTAAGAAATTACAATTGGCCATAATTAGTCATTAAGTGACTAATTGATTTTAAAGAAGTTAGAATTTGGCATAATTGGTCACTCAATAGAAGCTCACCCTATTCACCCCCCTCTAGGGTTCGGATCCATGGACTTACAAGACAGTCAGTTATAAGACCCAGATTTGGCAAAGATTGTGGAACATATCGCAGAACGTCCAGATTTCAAGATGGTGAATGGAGTATTGTATTTTCGTGATCGGTTGTGTATACCGAATGTGGATGATCTGAAGAATGAAATAATGACTAAAGCCCACAATACAAGATACTCCATGCATCCGGGTAGCACGAAGATGTATTAGAATTTGAAGAATAGATTTTGGTGGAAAAACATGAAGAAAGAGATAACAGCTTTTGTATCTCGTTGTTTAACGTGCCAATTGATTAGAGCAGAACATCAGAAACCCCCAGGTTTGCTACAACCGTTAGAGATTCCGGAGAGGAAATGAGAACATATCAACATGGATTTCGTCTCCGGTTTACCAAATACTAAGAAGGGGAATAATGCAATATGGATTATTGTGGATCGTCTCACCAAGTCCGCCCACTTTATTCCAATGAAGATAGGGAATATGATGCATATGACACCACTCCCAAAATTATTTGTTGATGAGATTGTTAGTAAGCATGGTCAACCCGTCTCCATCACTTCGGATAGAGATAGCAGATTTGTTTCGAGGTTTTGGAAAACTTTTCTTGAGTCCTTGGGTACCAAACTCCAATTCAGTACAGTGTATCATCCTCAGACAGATGGTCAGTCAGAACGGACGATACAGACTCTTGAAGACATGTTGCGTGTATGTGTGTTAGATTTCAAAGTTCAATGGGATGAGTACTTACCACTTTGTGAGTTTGCTTACAACAATAGCTACCATTCCAGCATCGGTATGTGACCTTTTGAGGCACTCTATGGCAGAAGATGCCGAACTCTAGTGTGTTGGGAAGAAGTCGGTGTACGTAGTGTTCATGGACCGACAATAGTTGGAGAGACAAGTGACAAGGTCAAATTGATTCAAGAACATTTGAAGGTCGCCCAAAATAGACAGAAGAGTTATGCTGACACTCGCCGAAGAGAATTGCAGTTTCAAGTGGGTGACAAAGTGTTCTTGAAGGTTTCACCAGTTAGAGGGACTCTGAGGTTCGGACAGAAGGGCAAATTGTCAATGAGGTTTATTGGGCCGTACGAGATTTTGAGCAAGATTGGGGACATTGCTTATAGACTCGCGTTACCGCCGGAACTCTTCGCGGTGCACAACGTATTTCATGTTTCCATGCTCAAGAAATATGTTCCCAGTCCTTCTCTTTTTTTTACAGCACGAACCTTTAGAGATTCGAGAAGATGCTTCGTATGTGGAAAAGCCAATCAAGATCATTGACACCAAGGAGCAAGAATTGAGAAACCGGTCTATACAATGGGTCAAAGTACTTTGAGAAAATCACGAACCAGAAGAAGCCACATGGGAATTGAGAGATCAAGTCCAGAGGAAATATCCACACTTGTTACCAGAGGTAAAAGTTTGTTTTATTTAGAGGACCAAATATCCTAAGGGGTGGAGGATGTTAAACCCCAACCCAAGATTAACCGGATTAGTGTATTCTTAGTGTGTGCTTAGTCATAAGTGGGTTTAGTTACTGTTGAGTTAGGATATAATTAGTTTTAGTTCTAGACATAGCTTTGTGAATTTTGAGAACGTTTTACGTTAGTTAGACACACTCAGAAAGGCCTGGGTGTACGTGCAAGTTTGGGAGGATCGTGATGGTTTTTGTGTTAATCGTGATTTTGATTTCGTTTGAACGGATTTATGATTGTCCACAACTTTCGTGTTTAGCCCTTCTGTGTTTGAAGCCTAAAAACCCAAGTTTTGGCCCAAAAGGGGTAAAATTGTCCTTTTACACCCAAATCTGGACACACTTTTCAAAATCTCAAAACCGTGTCAAAAATATAGTTTTTGGAAACTAGATATTTCAAGGATCATTTTATCCTTCTTCGTCAACTTTATCCGAGGCCCGCAAGATCATGTTTTCATCCATGCAAGAATTGGCACAATTGGGCCCCACTTGCAAAGTTACTTAATCACTTTCCCTTCTTCCTTTTTTTTTTCTTTGCCAAATCCCTGCAACCCTAGGAGACCCAAGCTCGAGAAGAAAACTCATTTTCCTCTTCACTTTCTCCTCTTGAATGCATGAGCTAGAGACCTCCAAAAGAAATTCTAAGACTGCCATTTCCTTCCTCTCATCCCAAGTTCTCTATTGATATCATTTTCTTGGGATCCCTAGTTGGACAAGCTCTCCATTTTCTTCTTTGCTTCTTGTTTGGGCGTCTCTAGGTAAGAGCTCCAGCCCATTCTCTTCAATGAAACTCTTTTGACTCCTAAGGATCTTGATTCTCTATCTTTTAACACCCATTTCGAAATGAGTTTCTTATTTGCCTTTTGTGTGAGTTTTGAATGGTTTTCATAGGTTTTTTTGTAGTCTTGGCTAGCTCTTGGATCAGTGTGAAGGAGAAGTTTTGTTTAGCATTTGGGCAAGGCAAGTAATCTCTTTGGGTTAATGTTGCATGTGTGTTTGAGGATTACATTGTTAATCTTGAGATTCTATTTTTTATTGTAAACCCTTATTTCATTAAAACTTTGGAATTCTTGTCTTGATGAGAAATGGAAATTTAGTGTTTGGATTAGTTGTGAATGTGAATGATTTTCAAATGTGGATTTATCCCTTGGAGAGCATGATGGCTCAGGGAAGTACATCTACTTTAGAAATGAGAAGAAGAGGAGAAGAAATGTGAAAATCTAACTTGAAATGCACTGCCCGTGCATGGCGGTCAACCTGGCGGTCAGCTGACGGTTAGCCGCTACACCCCACTTCGGCTAACTGTGAGCCAACCGAATTGTGCGGTTCCTTTTCCAGAAACCTGTATCTCAGCGGTCAGGATGGCGGTCAGCTGGTGGTTAACCGTCACACTCCACTTCGGCTAACCGCTAGCCAACCGAAATTGGCGGTTTCATTTCCTGAAGCCTGCTTTCCAGCGGTCATTGTCGGTCAGCTGGCGGCTATCCGTCACATCCCACCTGCGGCTAGCCGACAGGTGACCGCTAGCTGACCAAAATTGGCAAAATGTATCGTTTTTGAAGAATTTTTGTAAGAGTGAAAACTAGAACATGTTAAGGGACCTTAGCCCGATATTGTACACTTGATAACCTTAAATGTCTTTTAACTTCGGGGGCACCGATTCTCTTTTAAATTCCAACATTTGGGTCTCAATTATACAAGTGTCAACCAGAGGTCCTTAGATGTGCTTGATAGACCTTGCGCTCGTATTTTAGTTTTGATACAATGAATATCATCGTACACTTGTTTTGAAATTCAAGTATAAGCTCGTTTTAAGATTTGTTTTCAAGAATCAAAGGGAATCACTTCATAAGCTTGTTATGCATATTAATTATGCCTTTTGCGAGTCGTGTCATGTCTCGTTCTGAAAAGTGATTTCTCCCCTTTGTTTCGATCTATTAAAAATGTATTTCGAGTGTTTTGTGCATTCATGAATCCAAGTGAACACCACTGAGCTTGGACTTCCCTTTCAGTCTGATCTACTGTCTGGGGGTCCTTAAACATGTGGGCTGTCTGTAGATTGGTCGTGTATTTTATTACACATCGTGCGTGTCCGGTTCCATGGCCGGAATCCCGTATTTGTGGGAATCGTGTCTTGTTTATACTATGTATATCGTGCTTGCTCTTTTCATTTTATATGATAGAGAAAGGATGAGCTCTTTGTAGAATTACTATTCATGATATAATTATGTATTCATGCTAGTTTTGTTTCGTAATTTCGAGATGTACCTCGGTTAAGTGTTTGTTTCAAACTTAGCAAGATTTGTTTAGTATTATTTCTTTAAAATGTCTATTGTTCCATGCTCATGCCTAAATTGATTACCTGCCAAACCGTTGTGTTTGATACTTGTTATTTTAGTGCCCAGGTGCAGGAGACTTTGCCTTTGAGGAGAAGTGCCCGGAGGAGGCTGTTGAGCCAACCCCAGCTCTTGAGTGGCAGCCCGACAACGTCATCTAGACGTCGAGCGAGATCTTGAGTTTCGATTCATCATTTTGTGTTCTCTTATACTTTTGCATTGTATTGGCCTTTGTTGGCCTCTTATTTTGGGATGTAACAAATTTCACATACTTTTGGTTAATCTTGTAACTTGAACTATGATGGGACTGTCGGTTTATATTTCCTCCTTATGATATCTTAGTCTTGATGTTATCTTACTCGTGCACTTGAATGAATTGTTAATCATGACTTGTTGTGATGTGATTTGCTATACGCTTCCGCATTCCTGATCGTGTGAGCTAGATCTCCGTGCCTCGGAATCCTCACTGCGGGAACCTGCGGGAAATTATCTTATCTTAACAATCAACGTCGTCAGGGCCGGTCCTCGAACCAGGGTCGCGACAAGACCCCTTCAGCAACAGGCACCACAGTAACAATACAGACCACAACAGTAGCAGTAGCAGGCCCGTTAGGAAGGGCGGAATCAGAATCAGCGTGCTCCAGAGCAGAATAGGAATGCAAAGCAAGGCAGGCCACAACAGGCTCAGAATAGGCCACAATAGAGAGGACAAGTCTATGCAGTCAACAGAGCTGATGCAGAGGTAACAGGAGATGTAGTTGCAGACGTAACAGGAGATGTAGTGGAAGGTACACTCATTGTTTGTGGATTCCAAGCTAGGGTTTTGTTTGACTCTGGCTCTACTCACTCCTTTATATCTCCAAAATATGCAAAGATGATTGATATACATGCTAGACAGTTGGATTTTATTTTGACTGTGGCTCCCTCCATAGGTAAAGAAGTTATATGTAGGACTTTTTACCCTAGTTGTTCTACTCACTCCTCTACATGCCTGCTAATTCCCTAGCATGGTCTTCATCTTTCTTCAACATCTGTTCTTGCAATCTTGCAATCTTGATATTAAAGGTAAACTGTCCAATAATGTTGCTGCAGAATATCGATCCACCCACAGGATTATGCAATGGCACAAGGTTAGTGTGTAGAACATTTACAAAGAATCTTATTGATGCAGAAATAATTGCTGATCACTATCATGGAAAACGAGTTTTCATACCAAGAATTCCATTTTAGCCAGCCCAAAATGACAGCTATCCATTCATGTTCAAAAGGAAACAGTTTCCAATTCGCCTAAGTTTTGCCATGACAATTAATAAAGCACAAGGTCAAACATTGGAACATGTCGGTTTATATCTTCCACAGCTTGTCTTCTCACATGGTCAACTATATGTTGCCCTATCTAGAGCAAAAACAACAGCTTCTGTAAAAGTTCTAATTAAACCAGCCATAGATGACATATTAGAAAATACATGGACTTCAAATGTTGTATACCAAGAAATACTTGCACTTGCCAATTCTATTTAGCATCTATTGTTATAGGTAATTTCAATCACAATATTTCATATAAATATACTTTATTTGCTAATATATATATTCTATTTCGGCATTCATGCAAAAAAATAAAATAAAAATTACTTGTGCAATCCTAACCATTGAATTATTTAACAGTTCTTTTTACAGGTGAACAATATGCCTAAAGATTGTAAAAAAATCCAGGATATAACAGAACGCACATCAAATTGGACCGCCAAAATCAAGGTTAATGAGAAAAGCATTCCTCATCGGTCACGAGCTGGAACCAAAACATATCAGAATTTAATATTTAGTGACTCTGAGGTAAATTATGAACTATATATGTATATATATATATATATTCTCTTATTCCATAATTCATTTAAAATATATGCTGGGAAAGAGAGTTCGAGCCACTATGTTCGACAGCGATATTGATTTATTTGAAAACACGTTCAATGTATTGAAGAGCTACTATGTGTCAAATATATCTGTCCGCCCAGCTCATCCAAGATATTAATTTGGAGATACAAAATATCAGTGGATCATAAATAGTCAATGTCTCATAGAAGAAGTAATCAAAGAGGAAGAGGATATCAGCAGCAACATTTACATTTTCGTTCCATTATCTGATATTAACAACTATGATTCAGACGCAGAAATAGGTAAAAAAAATTTGTACTCAAATAATATTTCTCTACTATCATCATCCTTACAATATAAACAAACATGTATTAATTTTATTCATTACAATACTTTCTTCATTAAAAAAATATATATAATTTCTTATTCTGTATTATATAATATTACAGACATAATTGCTGTGGTTCTCGACATACTACCCCCAAAGATGGTTGTGTGGGGAAATCCCCAAACACCCCGGGATCATATGATTACAGCACGATTACGGTTGTCAGCCCGGCTGAGCGCATCTCGGCTACTGCGCCAGCACGCTGGCCGGGACCAACTTGCGGCCTCAGTCCGGCTGAGCGCATTCCGGCCGCAGTTACGCAGATCAGATGCGCATCCCGGCATTCCGGCATCCCGGCTGCGGCTAAGAGGACTGTCAGCCGAGACGCATGCCAACGACTATCTCCGGCCTCCAAGCACACGTAGATAGGACAGATGTTATCCTAGCCGTCCAAGGTCTTAATCAGGCCTCTGACAACGCAGCATCCAGCCGCTGTAATCCCATCAGGGGGAAGTCCAAGAAGGGATCTGATGGGATCTCTGCCACCAAAGTCCAGACAAGGGCAGGCCCAATGTGGCTGACATTTAATGCTTTGTGGGCTGTGATGGACCTTCATTTAATGCTTTGTGGGCTGTGATGGACCTTCATTTATTATTTTGTGGGCTGATGACCTCAGCAGCCAGATCATCAAGCCCATGGTAAAGTATCTAGTAGCACTCCTATATAAGCAGAGATTGAACCAAAACCAGGTACGCACAACAAAAGACACATGCATTCGGCCTCCTTTCTTCTCCATCCTCAACTCAGTATCCATACTAACTGAGGCATCGGAGAGCCCTGTGTTGCCCACAGCCAGGGTCCTTTGACCTCTTTCCTCTTCCCTTGCAGATCTCCTAAGCTAGAAGCAGCCAGCTCTCAACAGTCATTTGGTTAAGTCCTCTAAGGCACCCCTTAATCTTGTGAGTTACAGTTTTTGCACTTACAATTGGCGCCGTCTGTGGGGAACGTTGTCAATTTTCCTTCACACTATGACTGAGAGAGCTGCAGAAGGTGGGAAAACATCCGAAGCAGGCCATGCAGGAGCCATGGCAAACCATTTCCGCGAGTCCTTGAGGTCTACTCCTGTTTATCTGCGGGGGTATCAGCCCCGCCCGGAGTCATATCCACGGGTGGTGATGACCCCTCTTCAACCTCCTAGAGGAAGAGATCTTACTCCTCAGCAAACTCAACGTAAGTCTCCGATTTTGTTTGATCGCCGGAGACGCGATGAGGGTCACAGTACCGATGAGGATTTTGATCCTACCTATGAAAAAATTCAGGCGCAGAATGCTACCATCCGAGAGAAGAATGCCATTATCAGGCGCCTCCAGCAACAACTTAAAGAGAAAACTGAAGCCGCCGAGCTGGCTAGACAGCGTCTGTAGCGGGCCAGTTGAGGTTCTTCTCTCCATCAGCAGATCACTCCTCCCTAGAGAGACCTTAGGATTCATTTAAATGAGGTGAGACGCAGTCGGTCTAACGACGAGGGCTCCAGCAGCAGCTGCGGTCATTCGAGGAAAAGGTCGGAAGACATTCCCGAGATCCGTCATGACGCTCAGGGGTGGCTCGAAGAGCAGATTCAGCAAGTAGCTCGGCGAAACCTGGAAGTGGCTGGTCTCACCCGAGGTCATCAAGACATGTGCGCATCCGCCGATCTCGGTGCGTCGCCCTTCACTCGTGACATCAGGGATTATCCTCTTCCAAGGAAGTTCACTGTCCCGAGATTTGTCACTTATGAAGGAGCCTCGGATCCGGCCGCGCATCTGCGACATTTCGCTCAGAGGATGTCTGTCTGGGGGGATGAAGGCCATTTGAATTACAGGGTTTTCTCGTCCAGCCTGGGCGAGCTCCCCTTGAAGTGGTTTCTGCGGTCTCCTAGAAAACTCCATCTCAACTTGGCAGCAGCTCCAACATTCCTTTATAAACAAGTTTCAAGCCTACAGAGTTATTCCTAAAACAGACGCCGATATAATGGCTCTAAGGATGAAGCAGGGCGAGAACATCACTCAGTTCGCCAAGCGATTCTGGACAATCTATAGCCAGATCGACAGCTCTAAAGATGAAGTGGCAATCTTCGCGTTCCAGAACGCCTTGCTGCCAGACAATGATCTCCGAAAGGATTTGGCTGGTAATCCTGTGACCTCGATCTCAGCATTAATGGCCAAGGTGAACCGCTTTATAGCTCAAGAAGATGATCAGCTCCGAGCCTGGGAAAGCTTCCATGTTAGCCGAAAGGATCGGGACGGCAAGTCCTCAAAGAAGGAAGATCGGTCCTCCAGAAGAGAAGAGTCGAGCCGACGCAAAGCCCAGACCAGCTCGGCGAAAGCTCTTGCATCTGCCTATAGAGACAACAAGAAGCTTAGGCTGTCTTCCGATCCTTATAAAGCTGTTGATACCATTTTCAAGGAACCTATTCATAAGATCATGAATAAGATCAAATCGGAGCCATACTTCAGCTGGACGCAGCCCATGAGGGGCGATTCGGCCAACCGCGACCAGAGCAAATTCTGCGCGTATCACAGGCAGAACGGTCACAATACTGAGGAATGCAGAATCCTCAGGTCTCATTTGGAGAAACTAGTTCAAGATGGACATCTTAAAGAATATGTCAAGGCGGGCACCAGGGATGAGTCTTGAGCTCAGCGCCGAAGTGAAAGGGGCCAGGACAGCGATGCGTCCGAAAAACTCATTAGCGTCATACACCTCGCTCCCCCTCCCAGGGGGAGTAATCAGGAGCGCGCCGAGGCGAGGCGGGCATCCCACGGAAAACAGGTGATGGCAGCCGAGCTCGAACCAGTAGCGAAGAGGGCCCGCAGAGACCAGCCCAAGATTTGGTTTTCAGATGACGACTTGGAGTGCGTGCAACTCCCACACAATGATCCACTTGTCGTCACATTGAAGCTGAAAAATTGTAGAGTCCAGAGGATCCTTGTCGACCCCGGCAGTTCATCCGAGGTCCTCTATTTCGACTGCTTCAGAAAGATGGGCCTCTCGGAAGCAGACCTGCAAGAGGCCCGAACTCCATTGATAGGATTCAGTGCCCAGCCTGTATACCCAAAAGGGAAGGTGACCCTTAAAGTTCACATTGAAGGGGCTTCCGTAATGGTGGATTTTCTGGTGGTTGACGCGCCATCCCCTTACAATGCCATCATGGGTAGGACTTGGCTTCATAGCATGGAAGCAGTACCCTCTACTCTCCACCAAAAGTTGAAATTCCCATTGGAAGATAACGGCAGGGTAAAGATAGTAACGGTTTGGGGGGATTAGCACATGGCTCAACAGTGCTTAATGGCCGTGGTGCCCGGAAGTCGCAAGCCCAAGCAGGTCAACGTGGCCGAATTGGAGAAAGAGCTGGATAGAGTTGGCCAGGATCCCGAGAAAAAGAGCGTGGAAGAGCTAACCGAGGTCAGGATCAGCCCACACGATCCAGAGAAGTACTTCCTGCTCGGCAGCCAGCTCACCGAGCCGGAACGGTCCGAACTGATCGAGTTCCTATTCAAGAACATAGAAGCCTTTGCTTGGACCCCAGAAGAAATGCCTGGCATTGATTCCGAGATCATGTGCCATAAGCTGAATGTGGATCCCAAGCATAAGCCAGTGATGCAGAAAGCTCGCAGGACCGGACTGCCGCAGATAGAAGCCGTGATCGAGGAGGTCGGCAAGTTACTTGAAGCCGGGGTGGTCAGGGAGGTGCAATACCCTGTTTGGCTAGCAAACACAGTGGTGGTCAAAAAGAAGACTGGCAAGTGGAGGGTGTGCGTCGACTTCACCGATCTCAACAAAGCCTACCCCAATGACAGCTTCCCACTCCCGAAGATTGATCAGATGATCGACGCCACTGCTGGCCACGACCGGATGAGCTTCCTCGACGCATATCGGGGCTATCATCAAATACCTCTGTACACTCCAGATGAGGAAAAGACTGCGTTCATAACACCCAGAGGCACCTACTGTTATAAGGTAATGCCTTTCGGATTAAAGAACGAGGAGCCACATACCAGCGCCTCGTCACCAGAATGTTTGAGGCGCAGCTCGGCAACATTGTTGAGGTATACATTGACGATATGGTCGTCAAGTCCAAGCAGGCCGTAAACCATTTGACCGACCTGACTGAAGTGTTTGCCATTCTGAAAAAGTATAAGCTGAAACTGAACGCCTCCAAGTGTGCCTTTGGTGTCGGTTCCGGCAAATTTCTTGGGAGTTTGGTCACGCAGAGAGGAATTGAGGCAAATCCGGATCAAATTTCCGCCATCCTCAGGGTGCAGAGCCCGACCACTGCAAAAGAAGTCCAGAAGCTTACTGGCATGGCTGCCACAATAAATCGATTCATCAGCAGATCCTCAGATAAGTGCCAGCCCTTCTTTAAACTTTTAAGAAAAAACTCTAAATTTCAGTGGACTCCCGAATGTGACCAGGCCCTGCAAGCACTCAAGGCCTACCTTTCTTCACCCCCTTTACTTTCAACCCCAGAGCCAGGGGAATTATTATATTTGTATCTAGCAGTCTCGGATTGAGCCGTGAGCTCAGTCCTCATTAGAGAGGAAGAAAATCAACAAAAACCAGTTTATTACACAAGCAAATCACTCCTCGAAACCGAGACCAGGTATACGCAGCTGGAGAAGCTCGCGTTGGCATTGGTTAGTACCTCTCGCAAGCTCTCCCATTATTTTCAAACTCACATTGTAGTGGTGGTTACAAAACACCTGCTCAAATCTGTTTTTCGAAGAGCTGATTTTTCAGGAAGGCTTTCACATTGGGCGATTGAACTTGGGCAGTACGACATCCGATACCAGCCCCGGACAGCAATCAAGGCTCAGATTCTGGCAGATTTCAACGTAGAGTTCATACCTCCAGCCTCTGCGCCAACACAGCTCGGTGTTGGGCCAGGGGGCGGCGAACCTGAGACACCGCTCCTGGAGAGTGACGAACTACCTCATAGCCAACCTCCAACCTCAATCTGGAAGGTCTTCGTCGACGGATCATCAACCGCTAGGCGGGCTGGCGCCGGTGCCGTCCTCCAAACCCCGGAGGGGCTGGTCGTCGAACAGGCCCTCACCCTGGATTTCAAGGCATCAAATAATGAGGCGGAGTATGAAGCCTTGTTAGCCGGACTGAACAGCGCCAAAATCCTCGGAGCTCGGCAGGTCATAATCTTCAGTGATTCTCAGCTGGTGACAAACCAGTTGATTGGAGACTACCAGGCTCGGGACGACAGAATGGCTACTTACCAAGCTCTAGCAAGGAAGCTTCTCTCAGAATTCAAGACAGCCGAAATCAGACGGATCGGCAGAGAATCAAATTCTCACGCCGATGCCCTAGCCAGTTTAGCCTCCGCCGTTGAGGCAGGAAGGAAGAGAACTATTGAAGTGGGATCGCTAGCAAGACCCAGTATAGAGCTTCAGCCACCTCGGGAAGTCCTTTGTCTTGACTTCGGCCCGAGCTGGATGGATCCAATTATATCCTACCTTAAAGACGACAAGCTCCCGGAGGACAAAATTGAGGCCCATCGGCTTAGACTGAAAGCAGCACGGTTCTGGTTGTCCCCCGAAGGTAAGCTCTATAGGAAGTCATTCACTGGCCCGTACCTTCAGTGTGTCCATCCAAGCAAAGTTGAAGACTTCCTCTATGAAATACATGAGGGAATTTGTGGAAGCCACATATGAGGAAGGTCGCTAGCCTACCGAGCGATCAGTCAGGGTTATTGATGGCCATATATGCAAAAGGATGCACGGTTGTACGCTAAAAAATGTGAGAAGTGCCAACAATTCTCCCATTCTCTCCATCAACCAGCACAAGATCTGAGCTCGCTCTCCAGCCCGTGGCCCTTCGATCAGTGGGGGCTGGATATCGTGGGACCACTCCACCGAGCTCCGGGAAATAAGATATTGTTGATAGTGGCCACCGATTATTTCACTAAATGGATAGAAGCAGAGTCACTGCCTTCCATTACCGAGCATGATACGAAGAATTTCATTTGGAAGAACATCATCACCAGATTTGGCATCCCAAGAGTCCTGGTCTCGGATAATGGCACTCAGTTTGATTCCGTCGCCTTAAAAAACTTCTCCAAGGAGCTCGGCATCAAGAATCACTATTCCACCCCAGCGTACCCGCATGGTAACGGCCATGCGGAGATCTCCAATAAGGTGGTACTCGATGGGCTCAAGAAACGGTTGGATCAAGCTAAAGGAAGGTGGGTAGAAGAGCTTCCAAGCGTCTTGTGGGCTTACAGAACAACACCGAGGCGTTCATCTTCGGCAACCCCTTTTTCCCTCGCTTATGGAATGGAAGCAGTCATTCCTCTCGAGGTCGGCCTCCCGACCTTAAGATCAGAACTCTTCGACCAAGGCCAAAATGAAACAAACGTTGCTCGGGAATTGGATCTTGCCGATGAACGCAGAGAATCAGCAGCTATCAGACTGGCTGACTATCAGCAGCAACTGGCCAGGGGTTATAACCGAAGGGTTAGGGAGAGAAGGTTCTCAGTTGGAGAGTTGGTCTTGAAGAAGACGCTCCCAGCAGATCGAGATCCAGCCCAAGGCAAGCTGGCACCGAACTGGCATGGACCGTTCAAGGTGGTCGCTATTGTTGGACAGTCAGCTTACAAACTTGAAGATATGGATGGTCGACAGTTGCCGCGGCTGTGGAATGTGTCACACCTCAAAAAGTTCTACTTTTGATTCTGTACTTAAGTTGTCCGATGATCAATGAAATCAATTACAGTTCTTGTTCTTCCTCCATTAACAAAAGTCTGCGATTCGGTGACGATGCCCATATGAGATTGCCAAGAGGTCAGTCCATGCACAACCCCGGCATGAAGCCTACGGGCCACAATGCGATTGCTTGTAGGTCGGTCCACGCACCACCTCGGCATGAAGCCTACGGGCCACAATGCGATTGCCTGCAGGTCGGTCCACGCACCACCTCGGCATGAAGCCTACGGGCCACCATGCGATTGCCTGCAGGACGGTCCACGCACCACCTCGGCATGAAGCCTACGGGCCACAATGCGATTGCCTGCAGGTCGGTCCACGCACCACCTCGGCATGAAGCCTACGGGCCACAATGCAATTGCCTGCAGGTCGGTCCACGCACCACTTCGACATGAAGCCTACGGGCCACCATGCAATTGCCTGCAGGACGATCCACGCACCACCTCGGCATGAAGCCTACGGGCCACAATGCGATTGCCTGCAGGTCGATCCACGCACCACCTCGGCATGAAGCCTATGGGCCACCATGCGATTGCCTAGGGGTTGGTCCACACACCACCTTGGCATGAAGCCTATGGGCCACCATGAGATTGCCTGCAGGTCGGTCCACGCACCACCTCGGCATGAAGCCTACGGGCCACAATGCGATTGCCTGCAGGTCGGTCCACGCACCACCTCGGCATGAAGCCTACGGGCCACAATGCGATTGCCTGCAGGTCGGTCCACGCACCACCCCGGCATGAAGCTTCCGGGCCTTGACAAGATTGCCCGCAAGTCGGTCCATGTACCACCTCGGTATGGACATGTCATGCCGCATCCCATTCTAAACCACCAATTCTCAGCAATTTTGTTGAAGTCAAACCCAAATACTACCAAGGAAAAATCAAGCATACAAAGAGAGCAAAATGAAGAAGAGAACGATGGAGAAAATTTGATTTATTTATTGCTGAAAAAGTTGTTACATTCTGAAGTACAAAGCTTATAGGAGCTTCTAAAAAAAACGGGGGGGGGGGGGGGTGTGGTGACTAAGGTTCCCGTGGGGCTGAATTGCTGGGGACGTCAGCAGAAGCTTCCCGAGGGGCTGAGCTGCTAGGGACGTCGGCCGTAGGTTCAATAATGACTGTGTTATCCAGGGCCGACGGACCGAGACAGCTCGGCGGATTCACGAAGGATGGATGATCCTCCGAGACTCCCGCCTCCCTCAAGGCGGCGCGCCATGCCTTAAGCCATGTCTTATCCCGGACACGGAACACCTTTGCGCCGTAGTAAGCAGTCGCTTGGGTCGCTGCATCTCGGAAGGCAGCTTCGCTCTCGGACTTGATTCTGGCTTCCGCCTCGTCTGCCCGCCTTGATTCAGCGTGAAGGTCACTTCTCAGATTCTCCACTAAAGCCTCGAGGTCGGCGTTCTTCATCTTTTCACCCTCAATTTCCATAGCAACCTCCCCAAGTTTAGCCTGGAGGTCACCCTTGAGTGCCTCCAACTGGTTGACCTTCGAAATGCTGGCCCCCAGCGCCTCTTCAAGCTCCTTTTTTTCCTCAGCAAGGCTAGCCACCAAGGGACCTTGCTTATTGAACCTGTCAATGACCACCAACGACTTTTGTAACGTCTGTCAAGAGAAATTAGAGCAAATTAGCAGCCGAAATGGGACACTTGTAAAAAAAAAAAAGTCGGGAAAATTGCCTGAAAACAGGAGTGCAGCAGCGACGTTATCAACTTTGGGTCGCTCATCTTTTCCAGCCGAGCCATGTCTCGCGGAAGCGCGCAAGCGTGGCCGAGCGCCTCAAGCACGAGGGAGTCCGGCCTCTTGTGGATGCAATCCTCCACAGTCATAAGCCTCCCTGGCTCGAGTAGAAAACTCGGCGTCCAGGGCGCCGGCTCGGCTGGCCGCGATGCTCCCCCTGAGCCTCCATCCTCCCTCGGCCTTTTCCTCGAAGAGCTCTCACTGCGCACGACCTCAGGAGATTCCCGGACCTCCGGACTTGGATCTGGAATCGGCACTTCCTCTTCCACGACCCGAGGGGATTCGACAGGACTGGGGGCTGAGCGTCCAGCAGAATCCCGAGCTATCGGCAGAGGAGACTCATCCTCGTCCCCGAGCACCAACGCCTCCAAGTCCACAAATGCTGGGACTCGCGACATTTCTCCCAGGTTAGGCGAGGGATGTCGGGCTCTTCTTCTTAAGGGAGTGCCGCTTGATTGCGGCTCGGGAGTGGATCGCGACTCGGGCGATGCCTCAGCACCGGTCACGGCTCGGGAAGGCCCCCCTTCTTTAAATACCGCCTCTAGATGGCTACCGGCATAGGGCTCACTTGTCCCCCGGTTCTCTCCTTGAGGCAATTGCTGGAGCGGTACAGATCTTTTATTGTACCCCCGATATCTCGGTTCGTAGCCCAACAGCGCCCAAGCCGATCTGTTGGAGAACTCGGTACACCTTGTAATTGCCCGATGCCACTCCTCGTTCCTTTTCCAGCCGTCCCACCTGGCCTGCTGTTTCCTTTCGTGGGCAGCTGCAAAACAAACCACAGGGATATCAGTCCGGCAAGTTTTGAAGAAAAGAGGGAAAAGACATGAAGTAATAAGCAAAGGGGGTGATTACTTGGAACGACCCCGGGGTGACGCGGGACTCTATGCGTCCTATTCGCCTTGGTGCCGAACTCCCAGTTCCCCGAGACGCATATAAGGTCGTCTCCAGCATACTTGCTAGAGTCTTCGAGCGCCGTAACAAAGCCCGTGCGGCGAGGCCTGACTCGGAGATAATAACTATCCTCCTTCGACTTGCATATATCGTAGACGTCCTCGATATCATGGACACCGAGGTCGATACCCAGGCTTTTGTTCAGCACGGCCGTGCCCATAATGACCTTGTAGCTATTGGGCGATAGCTGGCATGGACTGAGAGCCCAAGAACTAAGGCAGACCCTAAGGAGTGGATCTAGGGGAAACCTAACTCCACCCTCCATGATAGCGATCAGCGGAAAAGGCATCTAGCCCTCCGAATACGAGCGAAGTGCATAATCTGCAGGGTCCGCTCGTCTGACCAGCGCATCTTCTGGTATTTCGTAGGCCATCCTAAGTCCATCTATGGCTATGTCGTTCTCCAGCCAATGACTGTAGATCCCCATGAATGAAAAGAAAGAGGAAGGAGAGAATGCCCAAAGGGAGAAACCCTAAGAGGAAAAGGAGACTTACACTCGGCAAATGCAAGCGAAGAAATCTCTCAAGCACACGTCACTGCGATCTACTCTGTAATGGAAAAACTCTGGGCAAGCTCTTCGAATGCAAAAGATAAAAGGAGAGGAAGAAGACAACAGCAACTTTTTATGTATTCGAAGAAACGTCGTTTCGTTCCAGGCGCTGTTCTCGAAGTTTGAAACGTCGCGTCGGGCGGCTGTATGCGCCCCATGCCCGACGGCGCAGTCAACCAGATGGAGACGCGTGGCATCGTCTATCCAGTTTCTTGATGATTGAGGCACATCATTCATTGCCTCGAGCGATCAGAATTTTGAACGGAGATCAAGCAATAAATGCCGTCAAATGAGATCCTAAGCAATGCCTTCGTAGCTTCCGACTCCACTGAGTCCGGGACCCTAGAGGAGCCGCAAGCTAGGGGCTATTGTGTGGGGAAATCCCTAAACACCCCGAGATCATATGATTACAGCACGATTACGGTCATTAGCCCAGCTGAGCGCATCTCGGCTACTGCGCCAGCACGCTGGCCGGGACCAGCTTGCGGCCTCAGTCCGGCTGAGCGCATTCCGGCCGCAGTTACGCAGATCAGATGCGCATCCCGGCATTCCGGCATCCCGGCTGCGGCTAAGAGGATTGTCAGCCGAGACGCATGCCAACGACTATCTCCGGCCTCCAAGCACACGTAGATAGGACAGATGTTATCCTAGCCGTCCAAGGTCTTAATCAGGCCTCTGACAAGGCAGCATCGAGCTGCTGTAATCCCATCAGGGGGAAGTCCAAGAAGGGATCCGATGGGATCTCTGCCACCAAAGTCCAGACAAGGGCAGGCCCAATGTGACTGATATTTAATGCTTTGTGGGCTGTGATGGACCTTTATTTAATGCTTTGTGGGCTGTGATGGACCTTCATTTATTATTTTGTGGGCTGATGACCTCAGCAGCCAGATCATCAAGCCCATGGTAAAGTATCTAGAAGCACTCCTATATAAGCAGAGATTGAACCAAAACCAGGTACGCACAACAAAAGACACATGCATTCGGCCTCCTTTCTTCTCCTTCCTCACCTCAGTATCCATACTAACTGAGGCATCAGAGAGCCCTGTGCTGCCCACAGCCAGGGTCCTTTGACCTCTTTTCTCTTCCCTTGCAGATCTCCTAAGCTAGAAGCAACCAGCTCTCAACAGTCATTTGGTTAAGTCCTCTAAGGCACCCATTAATCTTGTGAGTTACAGTTTTTGCACTTACAATGGTCAAATCAGAAAGCCTTCCACTTCAACAAATAGTGCTAACAGATTTAGCGTATGACACCTCCCTTTTTTAATAACTGATACACTCAAATAACTTTCTATGTTATAAATTATCAATTTCTACTACTAATCACTTCTTTTTTATAATTCTTAGTTTGACAATGATGAATCTATCTATATGGAACAACTTTATGGCAACAGAAATCGATGTTCTATCAAAAGCGTTGGATACAAAGCCAATCATTATTGTCACGCGAACAAAGAAATCACATTATAATGGTATAAAAATAACAAATGTATTTACTGTAGTTTTTAAAAATAAATACATTAACATAATTATACTTCCCTTTTCTCAGGTGTAACTGGCCCTAAAAACAAGATCTTCATCAACAATCATCATCAACCCTGACATACCATCTGCTATTTCATAACGCATTTGGTAATTATAAATCATTTTACATATCACTTTTTCCTCTTTGATAATAATAGCTAAATGTAAAAATATAATATGAATAATTATTGCCTTTATTTATTTCTTACCAGGTGTTCTAATCATGAGGCTGAGCTTATTGAACTACGAAAAAATATAGCTCAAACATTCACTGGAACTACATCAACAGTAGCAACAACAAACATTGAAGACATTCTAAATTTAAAAACATTGGTACTTTATTTAGCAACCTTAAATTCCTTTCAAATGAACATCATTTCCCTATCTATAATTTTATTTCAACTATCACCTGATAACATAAATTCTTCCTTTCAGAATGTTGCATATCATATAAGAGCATCAATTTCAATTGACAATCTACAACAAAAATTCTGAAATATGGGTTGTAGTGGTTGTAAAAAGAAAACAACAGAAAAATATAACATTCCAATCTCATGCTCATGCACCTACAAAGAAGTCACTGCACAACCATGGTATCACAGTTTTAAAATAAATATATAATTATTTCTCATTAACTACTATTACTAAATCTTACAAAAAAAAAAATTTAACGCTGACTATTATCCTACATTTTCAGGATTAGACTTGTAGCAACTCTATATAACTCTACATGAACCATTTCAGCAATGTTATTTGGAAATGAAATGAAGAAATTGTCTTCATGCACACCGGTTTAAATGATGCAGTTTTCTGAATAGGTATAAAACTATTAAGCTCATCTTCGTACGTATAACTAGCCACATATACATATAGAATATTTTACTAATTGTTTTATTTTAATATTAGGGACAAACTGGTGAAATCGAAAACATCATCAACAAATTCAATCGACAGGAATACATGTTTCAACTGAAGTCCTATGAGTACAACTCAAGAGTAAATTTCACTATTTTATCGATTGATGATGTTCTTAAAGAAAGTCAAACATAGAGAATCTGTCATAAATTTTGTTCTGTAAATATTACTTGTGAATAGTAACTTCTACTGTGGTTACTACTTTTGTTATGTAAACAAATCAAATAAGAACAACCATTTTTTTTTCATTTTTAGGGTTTGTAAATATTACTTGTACATAGTAACTTCTACTGTGAGTCCTACTTGGGTTATGTAAACAAATCAAATAAGAAGAACAATTATTTTTCATCTATAAGGCTTAAATGAATATATTTCAATTGAATTTAGGAATTTATTGATTTTGCTGCTTGTGCTTTTGAAATGTATTTTAATTGGATTTACTGGTTGCATCATTTATCAATAAGGATATTTGGATTATATAATGCTGTAATTAATGTTGCAAAAAAAGTTTTGTGGACTCTATTTTCAGCAGAAGAATCAAGTATGATGTTGCCAAACAAGTTCTTACAACTCATTTTCAGCATCAAGTATGATGTTGCCAAACAAGTTCTCACAACTCATTTTCAACACAACCATGTAAGTTAAAGTTATGCTGTAAATTATCTGCTCATGTAACGTTTAAATAAAATTGCATTGTCTATATAAATCCTACCTGAACCTATATCCTTATTATCCAATTCTATAATACTTATTGTTTCTTCTTTGCTAGCTCTTTGACTTTGCCCCTCGATAAGTATCAACATGACTTGTATAAAATTTTTAAAGGTCTCCAATTCCTTTTCATGTCATTTTGAACTTTTGAGGAATTAATGTTGTCATTGAATAATGGCTTATCAACATTTAATCCTTCCCTTTCATCATTGCTGAGAGAAAGCATCTACAACTTTGCTTGACTGTTAGCCCACCAAATTATAACATGATAATTACTTAAGAACAGTCTACGTTTTAGCTATTTTTTTCCATTGAAGAGCATTCTTTTACCTTGATGAATTTATTATTTGTCATTTTGTCATTTACGAATACCTTTCCGTCAACTTGAATTTCAAAATTTTCATGTATTTAAACAAGCAAGCCAGCTCTATTTTTTTTCTTTTTTATTACGTTTGAACTATTATCTAAGCTTCAAGCTTATGATCATCAACCTACTTAGCCATTATCATTATTGCAATGATCAAATAAAAGGAAACATGATACTATACGGCTTCTTTCTTCCCTTCTAAAATCTGACTTGCATGCATATAAGATAATTTCCTTTCCACTTTGCAATTTTATATGCGTCTACATATAGATTGATAGATTTATTCCTTCTTCAGTGTCAAATTACTCTTAAATTAATGCATTATTACTTATTCAATCTTTTTGAAAGGATAACATCTACTTCATTCCCAATGCAGATATCTCTCTCTTATACCATTGTCACAAGTTCAATTTCTGGAATGACATAAGTAGATGGGTTATCTTTTGGGGCTGCAAAATGCCACAGGTAATTCCCTTTTCACTTTCATAAGTAAATGTCACCACTAAAGTCATATCTTATAAATAGAGGCGATGCTCAATTTTGCCAAGCCTATTGGCTATATTATTGTCAATGTTGCCACAAAAAAAAACTGTTCCTGTGATAGAAATCCATTTTCAGTAGTCCAACAAAATCAACAACTTCAAATGAAAGCATGGTTAGCCATATTCTGATGATTATCTTTTATTTCACTTCTTCAATGGATGTGCAACAATCTATTACCCTTATAATAAAAGCAAGGCCAGTGTCGTGCTTAAGCTGCTTGTGCAAATTTCTCTATACATAGTAGATCCTACTTTAAGCTCTTTCTCTACACAACCATTACACCTTGCATGGATGCTGTTACTTGGCTCATTTAGTTAAGGGACAAATGGAAGAGGGATGAGGGACATGGGGAAACGGAAAGCCCAAAATGAATGCTTCATTTGCGTGGATGTTGGCTCAGTGGCTCAGTTGGTTAAGGGACATGTGGAGTTATGAGGGACCTGTGGAGATGGAAAGCCCAAAATGGAAAACTCAAGCAAACTTCGTTTCTGGACTCTTCGTCGGAGACCAGTTTTGCCTATTCCTTTCCTCCCTTGGTTGTTCCTGGTGAATATCACATTTTCTCATAGTTTATTGTTGTTTTGATTGTTCTGCTTGGGAGTCTGACCTCCAATATGAGCTACATCATCTGGAAATCTAACATCCAATATGAGGCATATCTTTGTCAAACCTCTGGATGGCCAAACAGGGCCCAACTAATCCTCAGTAATTAAAGTCCAATAATGTTTGGAAGCCTCCATATCAAATTATTGTCATATTGTTGCAAGTGATGATAACCTCAATATACTATAGTATTTCTAAAATATGAGAATATCATCATATTTTGCTAGCATTGCTCATTGATTTGGCTATGTATTTATGCCTTTTAAATAAATTATTACCATATTGCTGCAAGTGATGATAATCTCAATATATTGTAGTATTTCTTAAATATGTGGATTTCATCATATTTTACTAGCATTGCTCATTGATTTGGCTATGTATTTATGCCTTTTAAACAATTGCTTGATTTAGATGATGAATAAGATGTTTGATGAAATGCTTAGCTCAATTTTCATGAAAAGGGTTGTGTTTGAAGAATTTTTACATTTGCCGCAAGAATTCAAAATATATGAGAGATCCCAATTGAGATTTTCAAGTGTAGAAAATTTCAACTCAAACACCAACCCACCTCAAACATGTCAGGCCTGAGCAAGAGGCAATCAATCAGGGAGGATCCTCAAGTTTGGAACATTATAGAATGGGATGAATGGCTTGGTGATTTGAACCATTTGATATTAGAACTAAACTGTAAACAAGGCTACCAAAGGATTGATGTAATCTTCCAGGCCCTATTAACCCACTTTGGGAAATTCAGATTATCAGAAAGGAGAAAAATGATGCCATCAACGTGTACATATATATTTAAGGGTCAAATATGTTCTCCATAGAGAAGTAAAGCATTCAGGTCACAATCACATACAAATTTCATAGTTAAATTGTTAAGGAAATTTGTTTAGATCTACTCGGTTAGTTGAAAAATTATATTTTTTCTCTTTGCATGTTCGTGTTTTTGTACAGAATTTTGGAGTTCCAAATTCTGATCTCTGCTTAGGTTTTTACATGCTGCATGCGTCTCTAGAAAGGTCGCCTAATCTGCACGTTTTCACTGTTTTGATGATTTGTATGCGCTTTGCATATGTGGAAATGTCTTCTTTAGCTTTCTGCTTCTCAAATGCCTGCTTTTATTATTTATCTTTTTCCTCAAACAAGAGAATATTCTGAAACAAAATGGGAATGTCTTCTTTAGCTCTGTACATGTGATCATTTTTTGTCATAGGCTAAATCTCCTCTTCATTTTTCTGGTTGTTTACATGTTCATTTGTTTTGATTTCATAATAGCGTTACATAATAGTAACACATAAGAGTACGTTTGAAACTCCTAAAATAACCTGTGTATGTTACCATTCCAATAAAAAAAAAAATGTCTACTGCTCTAATATCATTTGATGTGTATTGCAGAAACTGAAGTTGTTGACTGCTGATCTATATATAGAAGTAGATGACCTTCAGATTTAAGTTGGGGGAAAGAAATAATTAACTTCTCAATGACCTACTCGTATGTAATTGATTTTTGAAAATTATTTCTTATGTATCAGTGTATATATTATATTTATAATCCAAAATAATTGCAACATCTCAGTACTTTCTCTATGCATTTTCGTGTTTTTGCATAACGATTTTGAGCTAAGATTGCTGAAGTTGATTTGATACCACTAACTCAAAGGTAGATTTGTTTCTAACTCAATTTTTTTCCTTTATAAATTTGAAACATGGGGACCCAATGAAAGGTAGCAAATGCAATGAATGTTATATGTTTGGAGTATGAACTTATGCAGGCCTCTTCTGGCTTAGAATTTACACACACACACCCCCTGTCGTATTTCTATTATTAAATAATACCAATGGCACACATTGTTATTTTTTGCATCTATTATGAATAATCCATTAAAACTAATCTAACATAATTTGATGAGAATCTTTCCTTTTAACTGGTCAGTCTTATTTTCACGTCCACTTTTCCTGCAGGAAAAAAATTATTTACTTCATCTGAGTCCTTTACTTACTTTGCTATTGCACATAATATATATATATATACATTTTATGTCTTCATTATCCAATTCTGTAATACCCGTTCTTTCTTCTTTGTAAGCTCTAAGGTATGTATCAACATGACTTGTATAATTTTTTATAGGTCCGAAATTCCTTTTCCTGTCATTTTCAACCTTTTAGGCATTGATGTTGTCATTGAATATTGGCTTATCATATCTTCTATATCAATTTCCTTTTATTTTTCATATTCCAGGACTTGACATTTATGGATGCATCATTTGTGCAAGAAGGTTTTTGAGGATTTTAATATGCGTGAGTGAAGCAACTTTTATTTGAGATAGCCTATTTTTTTAATGCCACACTGGTTTCTTTTCTTTTATAGTACTTTGTACCTGTGTTTCTTCTGCTTGTAAGAATAACCTTTTACCAATTAAAAAAAAAAGTATAAAAGCAGAAAGTAAAGGGCAAACCTGGACTTTAAAATTTGTAAAGCTCTTCTTATTATGATCTTCTGGAAATGGTGCATTATTAGTGGCCTGCCATGTGTGAATGGATGGTTAATTGATGTGCAAGCTGGTTTTTGAAAGGTAGGAATCATTCTGTACATATATAATTTGTTGAGGGCATGACTCTGATTAGCAGTCATTGATTTTGTTTTGTGGCTAATGGAAACTGCTTAAGTAATATTGTTTGGTAGTGCAAATCATTTTCAGCATTTTGTATAGCTTTCAAGTTGCTGATTTTAATCCGTTTCTGTTTCGTAGAGTATGACTCTTTAAGTTGATGGATACCTGGTAGTAACCTCTGGAGCACCTTGAAAAGCCAATGTATAATGCAGTTCGTTGTGCTCCTGAAATTCATCGACAAGTTAGAGCTTGAACTTATCTTAAGTGATCATCATAGTTATCATCATAGTCCCATCCTTTTTTCCCTGTTTTTTGGGGATTGGTGGCCTTTCCCAGTCCATTTTGATTTGGCTTTGTGAGTTACACTTTTCATTCCTTCTTTAGAGCTATATTCTGTAACCACGTAGACTAACATGTCATGCCTAACTACTTCTAAATCCTTTTATGACCTCCCTTCCCCTGCTACTTGTTCTTTAACTTTACATCTTTTCAGGGATTTCTCATTTATAATGCTCCATTGCATTGGTATATGGGTATAGATGTGTATATTGACAGCTATAATTCTTCTAATGAATTAGTAGTGATTAGTGAAGCATGTTTGCTAGGCAGTCCAACTGGCACAGTTTGTAATTCTTGGTTTCCTGTGATCAAGTTCGGAAATATATGAGAAGTATTATAAAGCCTGGAATCTTAATCACCAATCTTTGTGAAACCTTAGAAAATATAGTTCGCAAGTTAATATCAGAAAACGACATTGCCTTCCCAACCGGATGCTGATTAAACTAGTACTTCCTTTTCTGATAATCCAGATGGTTAACTATCTCTGTATTTTGACCAATCTTTGTCAGCTAAACTTTCACTTTACATGTTTGCCGCACATTGGACTCCAAATTCCTATGATAAAACTGTACTTCGGTATGATGATATCATAAAATTGGATTTTGGAACTCATGTTGATGGTATTATACGACCAGATCACTTCCACATTTGCAGTTGAATTGAAATTAATTCTTGTGAAATGAAATTAATTCTATTTTGTTTTTCTTAGCTTGAAGTTGATGCCTATTGACTCTGCTGCAGGTCTTATGGGCACGTGCCTTAAATCAACAAATGGATCGGGTTAAGATTGAATTTCTTTTTACTACTCTTCTTGCAAACTTGAGTTGAAACTAATCTAATTCGAGTAGACTGGTTGCCAAATGGAATTACAATTTTATTTTCAAATACTATTTAAAAAAAAAACTCTCTCTTTCTCTCTCTTCTTTTTTTTTACTGATGACTGAATCAACGCCAGAAAAAAAAAAACACAGAGAGAGAGAGAGAGAGAGAGAGAGAGAGAGAGAGAGAGAGATGGCAAAAGCCATGAAAAGTACTCAGATAGTAAGACCAGAGAAATTGGAGGGAAAACAACTAAGAAACAATAGCAGGGGGTCAGTAAGAATTTCAGTATTTTCTATCCCCATGAATGTTTCTTTTTATCTTTTGTATCTCAAATGAACACTCACTCTGTCTTGCAATTTTTCTTTCTTTCTTTCTTTTTTTCATTGACATTTACAATGTACTTTTTTTTTCTTTTTTTTTTTTTCTGAAAAAAAATTCTGGGTTGAAATGAGTTTTTGTGGTAGCAAATCCATGCCGGAATTCTTGCTTGTTTTCTAGAAAAAAGGAGGGGGCAAAAGGAAGAAAACAACAGGAATATGCTGGAGTTTGTTTTCAAGCCATGCTTTATATCTGCTGCTCTCTTCATATTTCCTGAGAATGACCCAAACAGCTGAAGTGGGATACTCGAATAAAACAAGTACAATAGAGAATTCATATTGTCTTTCTCTTTTTGTTGTTTGATGGTAAAGAGCTATTTTTTCTTTTTTCTTGCTAGAAGCATCTAATGAATCTCTCATTAACTTATTGATAGAGTTGTGATGTGGATGAGAGCATGTGTTTTCTGAATTTCTGATTGGAAGTAATTATCAAACACTTGAAATAAGTAATCATTTACAACGTGGAAGTCATACTTATAGTCCCAAATGCCTCCTTTTGTCAAAATTCAGAAATTGCCCTCTTTGTTTTATAGAATATGTCTACTCCATACAAGTCTGGTCTAAAATTATAAGAACTACAAGGCTTCTGATAAATGGTCCTCATTATAAGAATTACATAAATATTATGATTAACAATTTTAGAAGAAGAGAAAACATTACATTTGTAATTTTAGTAGAAATAACAGACAGACCCGTCTCTCTTGAAGCAAATGGTATATGTTTACTTGAAAGTACAGTTAACATGGTTGAGGAAGATTTGAATGTGACTTTAAGTTTTGGTTTACATAATTTCTTTAAAACATAGAATTAAAATGTTTTGGCTTCCTGCATCATTATAGTTACATTGTTATGTATATGATGGTTGCATTGATAGGACACATTGAGTGTGGCATGCATTTAGTAGTATTCAATTTTGCAAGCAAAGCCGACACAAGTTTAAAGACTAAGAGCACGTTTGGTAACAACCAAGGAATCTATAGATCTAATGATTCTTCTATACCACTGGAACAAGAGTTCCTCGCTAGGGATTTGTATAGTTAAAGATTTTACATTGATATTGGTATGTATCGATGTATATAGCTGATAAAAATACAGTTTGGTGTGTAAATCCACTTAAGTGGGGATTTTCAAATCTTATGAGGGGCTGATGGGATTTGAAAATCCTAACAAATGAAGATTTTCATTCATCCAAATTCTCGGAAATTTACAATTGCCAATCATGAATTTACTACAACATTAGGGAAATCGAAAATCTTTTCCCTAAAGATTTTGTTGCCAAACGTGACCCAAAGGTAAAATGTTTGTTCAAGGATATATACAATCTAATAGTGTTATTCACTTACTTCATATGATAAAATGATTAGCTTTCTTGTGCCTAACATAATTTTTTATACTTGGTTTTCTCATGTGCTATTGCTCACTGCTCGGATGCTGTCATCTTTCATTAATTAAGAATTTGCACAGACCATTAATTTGTATACGCTTCATGTCTGTAGGTTTAGACATGTAATCCATTTTTAGCTATCAACAACAAATTGAAGCCGGTAGGCAAAATTCTACTTCTTTTTGTACAAAGCATTGATAACTACTGCACATGTATCATGCATGCGTGTCTTTGTATCAAGACCTTCCAGTTCATGGGCTCTATTATAAATGGAATAGTAGATTTCATGATCTTAATTATATGATCTTTGTCTAAACACTGCACGTGCCTTGCACGTGCGGGGCCATACTAGTAGTATGATAAATCAACACATTTCTCAAAAAATCATTTCATGCACAAGTCACCAATTCATCCACTTGCCTCAAGGTCTCTAATCAAGCAAATCAAGCCTCTAACACTCACTCCAAGCCAAGCTCCAAAGCTACAAAAAAAAAAAAAAAAACCCCAAAACAAACCCTAAAATGGGTCAAAACAAAGGTAAAAAAGAAACAAGCTTCAATAATGGAAATGAGGCTTCTCAAAGGCTTGAAGAACACATATCTAAGAGATGGGGAGGGTTGCTTACTTTTAGATTCTCCAAAAGGGCAAGACAAGCTCAAAGAGGATCTTGGAAAAGGAGGTTTCCTCCAAAAATGGCATCAATGAAGAGCTCTCAAGGTGGTGAAGAAGATGATGACCTCAAATCTTCTATTGGTGCAAGTTTGGAAGTGGATTGAGAATGGAAAAGCTAGAGGAAGAAGAGAAAAGGGGAAAACCCTAGCTCTTGATGGTTTTGTGCTGAAAAGGTAAAAAGGAAGAAAAAGTTCTCTTATAAAGCAATTGGGAGTGGGCTCCACCCCTAAGAATTCTTGTGGGGCTAAAATGGTGGTTTTCGGGACCTCGAATGAAATCAACAAAGAAGGAAGAATTGATCGTCTAAATTTCTAGTTTCCAAAAAGTATATGTTTCGCGGGTTTCGGGAATATCAAATATTGGGTACAGATTTAGTGTAAAAAGACTATTTTGCCCTCAATGCAAGGAAAGTCGGGTTTCGGGATTCGAGACGGGAACGGGATCAACATGAATGTTGAAGAGGTTAACAATATGAGTAAAACGGGATAAAACACAAATAAGTGGAATTTCGAGTAATTCCCTAAGTAAATGCAAAGTCATAAAAGGAACCCCCCAATGGCCCCCACTAATCACAAAGGCACCCAGAATTCCACAAAGCTGTAACAAAGCTATTATAAACCCAACTAAATCAAGATCCACTAAACATGCTTACAACTAACACACAACTTAATTAACACTAATCGAGGTTACTCGGGTTGGGGTCTTACAGATCTTAGAGATGATCTCTTCTGGAGGGAGTTCTGGAGCCTTGAAAAAATGAGAAAGAAGAAGGGGCTGCAGGAGTTCTCATTTGTTGCAGAGATTAGAATAAAGAATTACGGTTAACCCCTGCTTAAAAAGAGAGGAAAGGGAAAAATGACTGAATCGCCCTTAAGTGGGTCTGGTGGATGAATGGGCCACTTGAAGGGTTTCTGATCGTCGGATCGTGATGAGCCAGGAGACAAAAATGATCAGTGCAATGATACCTTTCCAACGAACCCAAAAATCATGGCGATTGGAATTTTCGGAAAATACTCAAATTTCCATAAATTGTAAACTACCCCCTGTTAGGGTCAAACGAACTCGAAATCGCACGAAACTTTGCAAACACTATTCTAATACTAAGAGAAACTCGTTCAAGGTCTAAACTCACCTAAATATCTAAAATGAGATTAATTATAATAATAACAAGATAAATGGGTCAATGAGCTTACTATTGGGCCCAACTGACCCAATAAGGTCGGGGACCTTACATACATACAATTTTACAGCAAGTTATATTGCTACTTTGCAAGGAACCTAAATTCTCAGTTCAGAAAGAAATAAATATCAAATCTTAATCGAGTACCTTTTCTTTCTACCATTTTTTTCATCCCTAAAATTATTGTATGTATTGGCACCCGGCGTCCAAATGAGATTTTGGCCCATTCTGCTAAAAGTAAATTGTTTCAAAGTTATTTTTAAGAAAATATAAAAACAAAAGGGATTTTTACAAGAAGATATAAAGACCTTTAGTAATTCTCAAATAAAGATAAGATTTGAACTTTTGTCAAAGAAGTATGACCTACTTTCAGATCGACCCAGCCATACCCCAATTAGATTAGGCAATGCCACCCACGAGCTGGCCTACATGCCCATCCTAATCTTTTATTTTCAAATTTGCTTATATAAATTAAAAGAGACTTTATGGGCTTTTAGGATTTTCAACTTGAAATAAAGTTGAAATTACTAAAATAAATACATAAAAATTGATGTTAATATAAATAAGACTTGAAGTTTCATGCTTATTTATATAAAAAATAATATTTACTTTGTATAAATGTCGAGCTGGTCCATGCTTCAAACCGTAATAAATGGTATATTTATTTATTTTTATTTATTTTCTCATTAATTAATATCTAATAAAATAGCTACAAATTGGACGTGTTTTTTTTATTTCTAGGCCGGGCTTAGGACTCTCCTTATTATTAAATTTTCTTTAAAAAAAAAATTAAAATCACTGATTTCAAGGTTGCTTGGTGGGCCGCATAGTGCTCTAAACCCGAACCCTCAAATCCTCTCCGATACTCCACAGTGGAGCCCATCTGTTGGAATCTTAGCCGTTCAAACTAAACTCTCTCTAGGTATATGGCTTATTTTCAGAATTTAAATAAATTTGAGTTTGTTCCACCATTGGAATGATTGTTTGATTTAAAACAAGAAAAAAATAAAAAAAAAAGTGATAATGAATATGCATAAGACTGTATTTATCATAATTTTCAATCCAATGGAAGAACAAACTGAGATTCACTTAAAATTTGAGAATAACTCGTATACTTCGAGAAAATTTAGTTTGAACAGTTCAGATTTCAATAGATGGCCCACTTTGGACTTTCAATCTTTTAACTCATGATTTCTCTCTCAAAGCATCAGATGATCCGGACTCTCTCATCCCATTAGTTTTCCGATCATGCACGCTTCAAAATCAGGAACGTTGGAACTCGTAACTGATCGTGTTCTTTTTTTTTTTTTTTTATGAATAAGTTAGTTCTTCATTTATGAAAAGAGATAATGTACAGGAAAGGAGATCCCATACCAAAAATAGGCTCAGAGTCTCCAATAAGGGGCATATCCCATAATAACAATTAAATCATAAATAAATAAAAAAACATAAGACTAATCCCAAACAAACTAAAATAACACTGCCCACAGCCCGGGCTACAAGTATAAATAGAAAATACACAGTCCTTAATGTTTCCAAAATTTATTGAAGGTGTTAATTTATTGGAGGTGTTAATTGATCGTGTTCTTTGATCAAACCCCAAATATCCACCACCGATTTGCTGCTTGACTGCCACGTGCATGGTCTAACTTGCAACCAGTCGAAACTCAAAAGCATTACGCATCTATCTTTCTCTCTTCGAAAGAAGATTAACTAAAACTTTTTTAGATGACGAAGAAGAAGATGAAGATTAAGAACGCCTTGTAGTTTAATCTCTCACAGCAAAAATCCTATCTCTCTCTTTGGTTTTCGAAATGCCACCACTCGTACTTTTTCCTTGGAATCTAACCGTCCTTTTCCTCTCAAATCCATCACTGCAAAGAAGAACAAGAAGAACGTGATCTCTGCATTCGAATATAAATTCATCTCTCTCTCATCATCATCATCTTCCATTTGAAAAAGTTCGTCATTTTGTCTGTTTCGGCATTCGAATCAAGTAATCCAAGGTAACGTGATTCTCTCAGAAACTGAATTTCAGCTCTCAGTCGGTCGATAATCTTAGTTGGATTTCATTCTTTCTTCTTTTCTGTTGTCGTCTTTTGATGATTTTTTTTATCAAGAAAGAAATTAGGCTTTTCTTTGAATTTTGTTCTGGCGAAGATTGAATTGTTGATCTCCTTTCTTTTGTTCTTTGTCTGAATCGGGTGCAAATTGAGATATTTTTTTGCGGAAATCGGACATGTTTCTTGATTTGGGTCGAGGAATTCTCCTGTTTTTAGCGGAAATGGAGAGAATCATGTTCCATTTAGAGATATTCGTTGATCTGATCTCCAGATTGAAGTTTTAGAATGAAAAGTTCGTCGTTTCCATTGCAAAAGATCACTTTTTTGCTGTAGAGTTCGCTATAAATTGGAAAAGCACTGCACTCTATGAAAGGAATGCATACCGAATTGAGTAGATGACTTTTGAAGATTCTCTCTCTTTGTTTATTTGTTTAAGAGTAAAAGCTTGGGTACAAAGTCGATACTTTTGTCGATATTCGGATTCAGTTTCCATGTTTATTAATGGTAGAGATTTCTCCAAGCTCTTCTGTCATTTTCAGTAATCTGGACGGATTCTAAAGTCATGGTAAATGTTCTACTATCCACATCATGTATGGTAAAATTATGCAAACCTTTGTTTACCTTTTCTTTCACAGTAACCATATTTGGGTATTTTTCCCTTCGGACTTTGTATAGTTCACAAACTGCACGTTCCTTCAAGCCTTCCAACTTTATTAAAGTTTTAAAGGTCGTTTTTCACGTGGTCCTGAGATTTTGTATTTTCATTTTCACTACATAATTGTCTTTTACCTTGTATTTCTTCTTTGGGGATTTTGTTGAAAAAATCATTTAAATTCGAAAAATAAGAAGAAAGACCTTAAAACTTCATAACGATGGTAGGGTCCCTTCCTTCTTCTATGATATAATGGAATAACCTGACATTCCATTATATCACAAGAGTAATTTGACATAGAAATGCCCGGAGTCCACAATATCATGGAATGTTAGATTATTGCATGATATCATGAAATGTCACTTCTTTTTATGAAATTTGCATTTCGGTTATTTTATAATGGAATGTCGGGTTTATTCCTTTTTTTTTTTTTTTTTTAGGGGTCCCAACCCTTTGGGCTGGATTAATCCCTCCGGGCCGAGAGGGAAGCCGGGTAAACTCCCCTGTAGCCCCACTGTGGTAGTACAGTTTCGAACCTCCAACCTCCGGATGTAAACCATTGTCCTAGGCCAACTGAGCTAAGGAATAGAGGTTCTATGCCATCATTATGAAATATCTGGGCCTTCATCATCCTGTTTCTCAACTTGAAGAGGTTTTTTTTCTATAAAAATATATTTTTTTTCTTTTTTCCTAATTCACTGAGTTTCCTTCTCCTTTTATTTGGGAGGGGTTTTTTTGTTTTTCTGGGGTATGTGTTGATGTATGTAGTTCTTTCAATGAATTTAGTTACGTGTCTTTGTGGAATTTGAAAGTTTCTCATTCTAGATGCTTTCTTTTGGTGTGGTTTGACTATTGGTCAATCCTAATCTCTATATAGTCAGGACCCTTGCCACTGAGACTCAGCATCTGTTTTGCTGTTACCGTTGTCTTGCAGTACTGTGAGGCATATTGAGGCTTAGAGCAAAGAGATATTGAGGGAAGTCGCCATGGCTGACCGTAGGCTTACTCGCGCTCATAGTCTTCGACAGCGTTTGGATGGCAAAATGTCAAGTCTTCGGAATGAACTATCTTGCCTTCTATCAAGGTTTGGGTTCATATTCTAATTATTTTACCTAGTCTTCTTCCACTTGTATCTGGAACTGAGTTAGCGGTGAATTTGTGTTCTATGGTTATAATTTACTTTCGCTGGCCAATCTTGAATGAAAACTTCTTTCCATGGTACCCATGCTATCGTTACTCTTATACCGTATCTTACGATTGACTAATGGGACGGAAGTAACGTCTGTTTTATGAACAATTTCTACTCTTCACCCTCCATTTTTTGCTGGCATAAAACATGAAGGGCCTGTTGGGTTCAAGTTTGGATGAAGGTAGTGGCAGCCTTTCACACAACTTTCTAGTCTGATATGGGCTCAGCATGCCTTTGCAGAGCCACGACCATTGACCACCATTCCAAAAAAAAATTGTCCATAAATGGCACTGTGGATTTCTTAGCATCAACCATCTTGAACCAGATTCTCGATTCTGTCTTTATTGATCTTGCTCACACAGACACAACACAGTCTCCTAGCTTCATTAACATGCATGAGTGAGCTATAGCAAGAGACTTGATTTTAACTTCTTGGTTTGGTCGGTTGTGCTTAAGTCAGCCAAATTGATGCTCGATTCATCTGTTGCAATTTTGATAATTCCTCAATAACTCAGTTAAGATAAATATGGGTATTTAAAGGGTTGATTTACAGAGACCCTGGTTTTCCATCATTACTTATTAGGAAAGCACATCAATTATTCTAATCCTACTTGTACTTTAAGGCCTTGCAATTTTTTTGTTAAGTCTGTTTTTCTACCAGTGTAATGCTTCAGTTTTCAACAATATGTCGATGTTTCTATTACTTTGCCACTTATTCTTACCAAGCCAAATGACATTGGTGCCTTGCATACTGAAAATTTGGGTTTTAGTGTGTGATAATGTTGTACTGACAATTTATGTATTCGGCAGTGCTTATCGCCACAATCCTCTACTTTTGCACTACTGCTGCTTTTTAATTTTAATATTCTTTTTTTCTAGTTTCTTTGGTTCCTAAGATAGATTCTGATCTACTTGTTGCCACTCCCACTCTCACTGGTTGTCAATTGACTTTGCAGGTGTGTAAGTCAAGGGAAAGGACTTCTACAGCCACATCAGTTATTAGCTGAGTTTGAAACTGTAATACCTGAAGGGGAGAAACAAAAACTAATGGAAAGTGTATTTGGAGATGTTTTGAGAGCCACGCAAGTGTGATGTCTACCACCTGTTGCTTATTTTAACTCTCTAAGGTCATCCTTTTGTATTAATGTTTCACCATGATGATGTGATCCAGGAAGCAATAGTTTGTCCTCCATGGGTTGCATTAGCTGTTCGCCCAAGGCCAGGTGTTTGGGAGTACATACGAGTGAATGTCAATGATATGATCATGGAAGGGTTGAGCGTTCCTGAGTATCTACGATTTAAGGAAGAACTTGTGGATGGAAGGTATTTTCTATCAGTGAAACTGAAGGTTTACATTATCAGGGATGTCTATAGTTATTATTACAATAGATTTCTGTAGTAATAATAACAGAACGGATATGAGTTCTGTCCTCTTTTAATTTCTACTTCACTTCTTTACATGAAGTTGTTTTCTCTTACCAGCTATAAAGATAGTTTTGTGCTCGAGTTGGACTTTGAGCCCTTCACAGATTCTTTTCCTCGGCCTACTCTATCAAAATCCATTGGAAATGGTGTCCAATTCCTTAATCGTCACCTTTCTTCAAAAATGTTTCATGACAAAGAAAGCATGCACCCGCTTCTTGATTTCCTCGGGGTGCATAGCTACAAGGGCAAGGTAGGTGCCCTGCCATTAACTTATAATTTTTCTGCCTCTCATTTCTGGTTATTTTTTTCACATTCCTCTCCTTTTCATTGGTGACACAGAGAGAGCTTTTACAGAATTATATCTTTATAAATCGCGTCCTTGACAGGATTTCTTTCTAGTCATTATAGTTCTTGGTGAAGTACTAAGATTAATTGTTTATGCTACTTGCCATACGTACAGGGAGGGTTAAATCAGCCACATGTCCTCTCTTCTCATTCTCCATATGCTGCAACTCTAGCTGTGATATTATTTATGAAGCATTATAGAGATATATATGCTGTAATTATTAATAATTGCATTCTTTTTTAATCTTGATTATGCTATACAGACTATGATGCTGAATGACAGAGTACACAGCCTCAATGTTCTCCAATCTGTTATGAGGAAGGCAGATGAATATCTGTCAATGATTCCTCCACAGACACCATATTCAGATTTTGAGCACAGGTATTATTACATTTTTTAGTTTCCTGGTAAGGATGCAAGTGTAATGTTAGAAAATGCTCATTTAAACCAAAGACCAAAAACACAGTTTCTAAGAAGTTCGTATTATTGAGCAGCACTTCTACATCTATGATGTCAGGTTCCAAGAGATGGGTTTAGAGAGGGGATGGGGTGATACGGCTGGGCGTGTATTGGAGATGGTGCATTTACTTTTGGAGTTGCTTGAGGCACCTGATCCATGTACCTTGGAAAAATTCCTTGGGAGAATTCCAATGGTTTTTAATGTTGTCATCCTTTCTCCCCATGGGTATTTTGCTCAGGCTAACGTTCTGGGGCTGCCCGACACTGGGGGCCAGGTATACTTCACCTTTGCTTTCACATCTTGAATATAGAGTATAGACATCTTCTCTGAATTATTGTTTTTCCTGCAGATTGTTTACATTTTGGATCAAGTTCGTGCTTTGGAGAATGAGATGCTTCTCAGAATTCAGCAGCAAGGCTTGGATATTACACCTCGCATTCTCATAGTAAGCTTCCTGAGTCCTGACCACTTTCTGCTAATGTAATCATGGATTGTTAAATGCAACGATTCCACAACCATCCCATTGAGAACACTTCTTTTCTTAAAATTCGAAATTTGAAAATTCCCTGATATTTTCTGAACATTCTTTTCCAAGTTTTAACTGTTCAGTAAGTGAGAGGATGATTGTATGGCCTTGCCTTGTTGATGCTTTTGTTGTGGTGAAACCCAGGTGACCCGACTACTCCCTGATGCAGTAGGGACTACTTGTAACCAGCGTCTTGAGAAAGTCATTGGAACAGACCATGTAAGCATTCTGCGGGTTCCCTTCAGAACGGAGAAGGGAGTGCTTCGTAAATGGATCTCACGGTTTGATGTATGGCCTTACTTGGAGACTTTTACTGAGGTAAATTTTAAATAATAATCATCCATTTCTCTTCTGCTTTTGAGCCCATCTTGGATATGATCTATACAGCTTCTCAAATTTCTGTCCCAAAAATGTATATTTCTCTTTTATCAGGATGTTGCAAATGAAATTGCTGGAGAGCTGCAGGCGACACCAGATCTGATTATCGGCAACTATAGTGATGGAAATCTTGTTGCATCCTTGCTTGCACATAAGTTGGGAGTTACACAGGTTTACACTAATATTGTTTGTTGGCACCAAGAGTGGAATGAGAAAAAAATTTGGGGTGCCCAACCAAGGGGGCCAAATTGCAAATTTACATTGAATTTTTATAAAATTTGGGTGGTCCATGGCCCCAGCTTCCTCCCCCTACGTGGGACCCTTCCCTTCCCCTGATTGGCAATCCATACAGATGCAAATAAACTTAAATTTTTTGCCTTAGATATTTTCGTTTCACATTGTTTTCTGTTTGCTTATGCAGTGCACCATTGCTCATGCCCTAGAGAAAACAAAGTATCCAGACTCAGACATATATTGGCAGAAATTTGATGATAAGTACCACTTTTCATGCCAATTTACTGCTGACCTTATCGCCATGAACCATACAGATTTCATTATCACCAGTACATATCAAGAGATTGCAGGAAGGTAATTTTCATCCTATTTTGCTTTTAGTGCTACTAATTTTAAGGTGATAGCCTCGTGAATGTCGTTTCTTCTTATGCCTTTTCGTTTTCCTTTATAAAGGAGATTAGTTTTTTTATAATAGTGTGCTTTATACATTTCTATTTGGTCTGTTTATCTTTTCATACGTTGGGTGTGCTGCAGAGTTTTTCATATGTACCATTATTCTAATGCTTAAAAGATTGCTACTGTACTTTTTTTTCTTGAAAATTAGTTTTCAATGACTTGGTCAAATGCTAAGAAAATGATGCAGGACAGTGCAAGGCTTAAGGTAGATGATGTTGTGAGATTAAGAAAACAATTCAGTCACAAATAAAATTATACTGATTGCACCTCTTATATATAAATTCAGTTTAGGAGTTAGAGGTAACTCTAGGCCTTGCACAATATCACAATGAGAACCTCCCAAATCTGAATTGGGAGTCGCAATGGAAGAATTTCTCTTCCACTAGCTTAGGGATCAATCCAAATTTCAAGAATTACTGCCCCCCCTTAGAGTATACAGTGTAGCACAAAGTTGATGTGTAATAAGTTGGGACTAGGGAGAAGAAAATTCAGATTATTCTAATTGTGAATCCCACAGTTAAATCACTAAATCAGCATGTGCACTTTCAGATCTGACTAGCAGAAAAATAGAGTTGAAAGAGGGCTCAGATGGGTCCAAATAACCTGAAAATCAGATTCAGCTGGGCTTGTAGTGGGCCTGGCTGGGTTTGGATGGGCCTGTTATGGCTTGGATCTGCTTCGGCTAAGGCCCAAGTGGCTGGATCTATTTGCTGGCTGCCGGGAAGGTGCTTAGGTGGATCAGCTGAAAGGTATGATGCCATCAAGATTCAGGAGTAGGTGGATTGGGATTATGTTGGACGGCAGTGGAGTATGGGATTAGGATTTTGCGACTTGGGTGTTTTGGTAAAGGACCTTACACATGGTCAGATCTGATGGTTATTGATTTCTGCGATATGATTTGGAATAAGGAACATTGTCAAATGGTGGTTGGTTGGTCGGATTGATGCTACTAGTGTTCGGCTAATAGTTTAAGTGGTGTTGTGGCTGGCCGCATGATGATGAAGTGGAGATGGGAGATGAAGGTGTCGACTAGGAGCACTTGGAATTTGGGCTTGGGCTTGGGTTTAGTGAAAAGTGTCATACGGCCAATGGATCTAGGGTTTGGGACTGCTTTGAGGTGAAAGTGGTGATTTAAAAGGGAAAACCAACAATAACTTGAAATAGAGAAAGGGAAGAAGGAGAAGATACCCGATTTGTGATCTCACACCGCAAGGCCTCATGAGTCATGCCCCATGCACACCAAATCCTTTCACAGGAGAAGTAGCCAAAAGCATTGAATCATTCATTAAACATTAATTGAAAGCAGTCTTTAGTTGCAATGTTTTATAAAGAAAGCCTATCCCTAAATTGGATCTCAGCTATTAAAACATCTCAAAGGCTGAGATTAAAATATTAATAATAAAAACTAGTGGACCTTGCTATTCCACTATAATAAAATAAATAAAACAAACTAATAAAATTAACTGAACTAAAATTGGTTGTACGGTCGATGTGACCATACGACCACTTGGATGGGTACCGTGGATGGTCCCCACTTCATCTTCATTTCCTGATTCTTCGCTAGTCCCTCCCATGTGGCACATCCCGACGTGTGGTCTTCTTGATTTTGCCACATGGGGTCTTCATTTCAATAAGTGTCAGATCAGGTCCATTAGATCCAACCATTGGTCTTTATAAAAATTAAGATACATTGGTGAATCCCTTCCGGATTTGCGATCCAACAGTGTGTCTTTGCCAAAATTTAGATCCAACAGTGGATCTCTTCTATAATTGCGATCCAACAATTGGTCTTTGCTCGAATCCCGATCCAACGGTGGATCTTTAACAGGATCGTGATCCAATACCTGGTGCGTGCATGTCTTCTGTGACTTTTTCTTCCTCTTGCAGATTTTGTGTGGAGGAAGTATGATCCTCATCGGAAGAATTATGTGCTTGATTTCTTTATGACATGGTCAAAGGAATAGTATCTCTATTTGTAAATCAATTTGGGATGTATTGCAAGCTTCGTAAAATAAAAGGAACATTAGCACTTTCCATCTGTGAGAAACTTAGTTGAGTTGTTATGTACTCAACCTGGTTTAAGTGAACTTAAATTTGGGCCCTTGTCAAGCTGATCCTCACAAGCCTTGTTCAATAATACGAAATATGTTACCAATCAAAGTAAAAGTCTCAGATTTATTTACATTCTACTTATCACTCACCATGAATTGAGAATCAGTCATTGAAAATTCTACTATATAGTTGTGAATCTCAGTAAGTTATCCTCAACAGTCATCAATAAAATTTTGTACTCTTTCATTTACTGAATTGAATATACTTCTACCAGTAAGTTGATTGAAATCCATATGCGCAAACTACATTATAATTACTACTACTATTATTATTAGTTGGCCCTTTAATTTAGGACAGCCTTCGAAAAATCATTTTCAAAGGAAGCATCTATAGCTTCCTTTGTTGTTGTTGCTGCTGCACCGGAAGCATGGTCAAAAGAGGCTTTGACTAATTCAAGATTCATTCTAGCGATTGCGGAGCCATCGGACATAGATTTCAGATCCGTTTTTGTCTATATGCTTGTGGTAATAAGATCTACACAGTAAGTCAATCAAATATTTTATTTTGAGGAGCATTTTTTTATATATTATTTCTACATCCAAGTCAATATGAGACACATGGAATTTGTGGCGCAGCCCTAGATCCTTGATCGAAAAATAGACCAATCTCCAATGGGATTGATGGAATCCAAAGATGGATTCAGCCACTAGGGCACACTCAAGACCACAAAACACACGATAATTGAAGAGAAAACTCAGAGAGATCTTTGATTAGTTGAAAATAGTATGAAGTACAATGAGTTTTGATCATCCTTATACAGGAGTAGGATTGATCCCTTAGTAAGCAAGAGTTTCTAAATAACTAATCCTAATCAAACAATAAAATTAGAAATAGTTCCCTGATTAAACAATGAATAAAAATAGAAATAGGATAAAAAGGGAATGCCACAGTAGCTCTCTGTCATTGGTTGTCCTTTGGATTGAACCCAATGGACCGGGTTGACCTCTAGGTCAATGTTGATTTCTTGGGTCCGGCTCGTACTGCATCAATTTGGCATAAATCCATTCAAATATGGGGATCAGTATTATGAAAAGGAGTTCTACCTTGAGTTGTACCTTGGTTCAAAGCAAAAGAATTGAATCGTTGATGAATATACCAATCAATTTCAAGAATTGCACATCTTATCTGCACTAGATGAAAACCCAACGCGTGATTTACATCGTTATATCAGAGGTTTGAGAGCAGATATTAGAAAGCATATGAAGCCTTGCCAAGCCATTCATGAAGCATACCGATACGCTATCCATGTTGAGCACATACTTAAATGGTCTTAGACAAGGCAACTTAAGTTTCAAGATGGAAAATATCGGCAAAAAGAGTCAAAAGAAGAAATTATAGAAGCAACAGATGATGAGAATGTCAAAGACGATCTTCTAACCTCCTATATGTGATGACTACGTGGAAGATGATTGTCAAGAAACAATAGATTTCATAGCAGAATTAGATGAAACAGCATGTGAACAAGAGGACATCTTGGATCAAACATTAGAAGAGGCAAATGAAGGACAAGTGGAAATTGAAGACTTAGAATTGGTTGATAATGAGGCTGAGCACCTGATGGATCTCTGATTGCACGGCCAATTGCAGAAACGCCCATTTGTTCTTCAGAAAATAAATTAGTTGTTCCCCTGCTTTCACAAGAAGATCAATTCATTGAAGTCCCTCACATTGACTTCATCTTTGAATATGAATCACATATGGTAAAAGTTTGCGGACTAGCAATGCAAGTACTCCAATTGAAGCATTTAATCAAGCATCCAATCGGAATCTTGCCATCAAGAAAAGTGAAGCTTGAAGTATACTTGGAGCAGAAGATCAAGTGAAGTTCCCAAACCATGTGAAGAGTATGAAGATCAAAAAGAACATTGGAAGTTTGCACGCTGGGTTTTTGACCAAGGAAGACACTTACAGAAGTCGAGGTCGAGTTCTTCCCAGGAAGGGGAGACTGATGCAGAGAACCGCCAGTCATCTAACCGCATGGGCCTGACCCGTTATTGGGTCCTTTACCTCTTTTGATTTTCATCTTCATTTGTGTTTGTAGCCCATTTGTTGAGGGCAGTTTAGACCTTTCATGTCTTTTGTGTGAATGGCCTAGATTATATCTCATGCCTTATCTCCATGGCTGAGATGAAGTTTAGGGCTTTTTGTAGAACCTATTTAAGCAATGAATTTAGGAAGAAGAAGAAGCTTTTGGAGATTCAAAGAGAAGCAAAAAAAAAAAAAAAAAAAACCTCCTCAACCTTTTTAAAGGTTGAGTTTGTTGCAACAGATTTACCCAATCTGGTTTGCACCACTAAGTTTCATATGAGCGGGTACTAATAAGATTCACACTGATCTTTCTAAATCTCTCCTTTCATAATTGGGTGCCATTCATATCCTCGTACTTTTTTTACAGTGTAGCCCTTTATAGGTGACATGGGAACTCTTTAACTTCGGTTTATCCTCCAAACTTGTTACCCTTTAAACTGTTTTCATTGTTTGGGAGTTTAATGGTAACTCTAAATATGTACTTCTCATGATCTGAGTGCATGTAAGAAAGTCCTTTACACTGATCCAAACAACCCCTTATCAGTATGCTTTGCTATTTTTTATTTTTGTATTTTTTTCCTGGACATCTGGCCTTACATTATTTTATTATTTATTTATTTATTTTTGGTTTTCGGTTTCAGCAAGGACACTGTCGGACAGTATGAGAGCCACACTGCCTTCACACTTCCTGGACTCTACAGAGTTGTTCATGGGATTGATGTATTTGACCCCAAGTTCAACATCGTTTCTCCAGGAGCAGATATGACTATTTACTTTCCCTTCACAGAGAAGGAAAATCGACTCACTGCTCTTCATCCAGAAATAGAAGAGCTGCTTTACAGTCCCGTTGAGAACTCAGAACACATGTGAGTACAGAATTATTTTGCAATAATGGTGCTCCACTCTCTTGTACTAGACAACATATCAATTCTAGAGAGAGAAAGCAAGAAAAGAAACATCAGGGTGTAAAATGGGGTTTGGTCAGGGTAGACCTGGATTGGATCGGAAAGAGAGCATATATGGGTCCGAACTTGGATCCCAGTGAGGCCAATCCATTGTTTCATTGGATCATACTTTGCACTTTCTATTATTTTGCTGCAATATATCGGAATGCAAATTGGTTATTATTTAATATGTGCTATTATGATAAGAGACTATTAATCTTATGGGCATGTCAGCATTTATATGATTGATTGTTGTGATTCTTGCAGATGCATTTTGAAAGACCGTAATAAGCCAATTATATTTTCAATGGCAAGACTTGACCGTGTTAAGAACCTAACTGGATTGGTCAAGTGGTTTGGCAAGAATTCCCGACTTAGGGAACTGGTTAACCTTGTAGTGGTGGGTGGTGACCATGGAAAGGAGTCACAGGACCGAGAGGAGCAAGATGAAATGAAGAAAATGAAGTCCCTTATTGAAACATACAAGTTAAATGGCCATTTCAGATGGATTTCTGCTCAAATGAATCGTGTCCGCAATGGTGAGCTATATCGGTACATAGCAGACTCAAAGGGAGCTTTCATACAGGTATCTCTACATAGTGAATTCCGTTTGGACAATATTGTCATTGCATCATACATATACTTATTTTAATTGCGCCATACAAAAGAAAAAAAAAAGGAAGGAATTACTTGGAAGCTGTCCAACTTGCTATTTTTGTATTAGTGGGGAAAACAAATGAATGAATCAACTGAATCTATCTATCATGTATCTAGACCTAGATCTGAGTTAATAAGAAAATCTTCTCCCTCCCTCTCTCTTTATATACATAATCATGAAAGATAAAATCTGCCATCTTTGTCGTTTAAGTTGATTTCTGAGTATTGCTTGTGATCTGTTGATTACATTATACACACACTATATTTTCTAACAGTCTTAGAATTTGGTCTAGGAGTTTGATTTTGTGACTGAGGGGACACACACTTGTTCTGATTTCTTTTTGAAAATTGTTGAGAATATTATAAGCTGAAGAGATAATATTATTATTTGAACCGCAGCTTCATATAACTTGCACTGCTAAATGCTAATTGATGTTTCTTTATAGTTTTGATGGGGTTGTATCTCCTGTTTCAGCCTGCTTTATATGAAGCTTTTGGACTTACAGTTGTCGAAGCCATGTCTTGTGGTCTACCCACATTTGCAACCATTCATGGAGGGCCTGCTGAGATTATAGTTCATGGGATCTCAGGCTTCCATATCGATCCTTACCAAGGTGATAAAGCTGCTGAGATTATCACTGATTTCTTCGAAAAATGCAAGGGAGATCCAAACCATTGGAATAGAATCTCACAAGGAGGACTGAAACGCATTTATGAGAAGTAAGCAAACTGCTCTTTCTTTAGTTGAGTTACCATTATTTGTTTTTGCTGGACAATGTTGCTGGGTTGAATTATATATATATATATATATAGGTAGATGCTCTTATCACCTTACTATGAGAGATAAGGTGGGGGCCGTCACAAACATATCCAATGCCAACAACTTAGATGTGCCCCCACCTTATCTCTCTTAGTAAGGTGAGAGTGGAGCATCTCCTATATATATATATATATATTAATCCAGTGCACATAGTGTGCATTTTAGCCTAAATAAACATCTCAATGTGGGGCCCAACTAGGACCCCACTTGGGGATCGGACCCAGGTGATCTCTTCCTCTGCTTGGGGCCTACATGTATATAAAATATGGGCCCCATCCGGGTGATCTGTACCGTTGGATTGATGGGTTAATTTTAAATGGTTTTTAAAGGGATGAAACTTGTAGGTGGTTGATGAAGGGGTTAGAATAATTAGTCCCATACCCAAGTGGGATCCCAGGTGGGCCCCACATTGAGGTGTGTATTTAAGCTAAAATGCACTGGATAACTAATATATATACGGTCTAGCAAGATGGTGCAGTATATGGGCTAACTTTTCAGGGCCCACCTGTATTTGTGCTGACCATGAAGGGCAGAAGGGATTGAAAGATCATGATGGGAACTATATATGTACAAACAATCAGCCCCGTCCAATGCTGTTTGATGTGTGAAATGAGGTAACTTATTTCCTTATTTCAACCATTGCAAATGTGGACCGTTAAAATGAAGGGGCTAGGATGATTAAATGGGGCTGATTTTTTGCACATACCGAGTTCCCATCATGATCATTCAACCCCTCCTGCCCTTCATGGTCAACACATACCCAGTTGGGCCCTAAAAAGTGAGCTCATACACCGCACCATCTCACTGGACCATATATATATATATATATATATTAGTTATCTAGAGCATTTTAGCTCAAATACACACCTCGATGTGGGGCGCACCTGGGCTCCCACTTGGGGATGGGATCATGGGACTAATTATCCTAACCCCTTCATCAACAACCTAGAAGTTTTGTCCCTTTAAAATTAACCCATCAATCCAACGGTATAGATCATTCGGATGGGGCCCATATTATATATATATATAATGGGCCCACCAGATATTTTTCTGATTACCGAGGAATGCTCCACCATTGCAGAGTCAGCAGACTTTCTTCACTTGAGTAATTAAGAGGACCTGTAGTTAAGGCTGATCACTACAGAGTGTTTACCATTTCTTCTATATAAACCTGTTTCCTTGCTCAATCCTGTTGGCAGGTATACATGGAAGATATATTCTGAGAAGCTGATGACATTGGCTGGTGTTTATGGCTTCTGGAAGTACGTCTCAAAGCTTGAGAGGCGTGAGACCCGCCGTTATCTCGAGATGTTTTACGCCCTTAAATATCGTAAACTGGTATGCTCTAATTGGATATGTCGTTCATAATATAACTCATTACTCTTTCTTCATAAACCTTTTCTGAAGATTCAAATCCTATTGATCGTGATTGTCTCATACTTGAGAGAGGCCATAGGTTTTTCTCCTCATTAGTCGCCCCAAACCTCTTCCTGGTTGTCTAAGGAACTGATGCAGCTAGTTGTCTGAGTCTACTAGGAAAGTTCCTCATTGCTACACTAGTTTCTGAGCATTGTCAATTTTTAGCTTCATTGACTTTTGTCTTCCTAAAAATGGCAAATGGCTTCTCCTTTTTCTTGTAATATTGAGTACAAACTTGCAATTATCATGTATTTTCATGTATATAATTTGTTTTCCTTTTGGATGAATTCATGAATTGCAGGCGCAGTCGGTCCCTCTTGCTGTGGACGAATAGTATTACACAGGATGGAGGTCCACTCTCTTGCTTCAGATTAATTAATAGCTGAAGCATATGTGCAAGAGGATGTGTGTTGTATCTCTTGTCAATTTAAATAAGTGACATTTTGTGAGAGTTGTGTGATATGGTTCAAGATTGCAGTAGGGAACTGGAAAGCAGTCTTGTCTTTTCTTCTTGCTGCCTATGTAAATCAAGAAGTGGGATGTCTGTTGTTTTTCAAATTATACAAATAAAAAGAAAAAAAAAAATTCTAGAGCGACTCTGATTCGCAACTACTAATTATTTTCTAAAGAACCACCTTAACAAATATTGTTCATAACAAATGTTTGGGAAAACTGATTTACACAAGATTTACGGTCCCTTGTGATTAGAGTCCATAAGTTAGAAATGCAACAGCAGACACCCTCTTTCATTCATGATAGTGGCATCTCCTTCCTTATCTCCAATTCACTCTTCAAAAAATAGAAGACGAGAAAAATGAGGTCATCTTCTTTGGTTTTCTGTAGAAAGCCCTGCTCCACCTCTACCTCCACCTCCACTTCTAGTCCCTATGCAACTCCATCTGCCTCCTTTTTCTCTCTCATCTTTCTATTTCCCTTCTTCCTCTTCGCCATGTAGATGGGCTAGTAATTTTCTTGATAAAAGATAGATGAGCTTGTATTATTTGATTGTTTGTGTGATGCTTTGGAATCCCACATCAATTATAGAGAGGAAAGTGAATGGGATTATATGTAGAGCTTACACCCTTACCTTGCATGAGGCCTTTTGATGTGTTGAGGCCAATCAAAAGCAAAACCGTGAGGCCCGTGGGCCAAAACGAATAATATCATGTATGCGTGTTGGGTGAGGCGTTACAAATGGTTGGGGATTGTAAGATCCCACATCACTTATGAGACTGTCCAGAGACTTGAGCTAATATGGAGGACATCATGTGACTTAGTATGAGGCCCATCAAAAATAAAACCGTGAGGCCCGTAGGCCAAAGCGGACAATATCACGCATGCGTGTAGGGTGGGTGTTACAGTTTGGAAAGAAATCTGTTGTTGCAATTGTATTTGTATTTGTATTTTTTGGGGATAAGGTTTTTAGTTTGCTTTTGCATTTATGGGTCTGGATCTATGGTGCTTGGATTCATGAGAAACTTTGGTGATAAATAATCTTCAGTAGAGTCTATTTCTTAAAATCTGAACCATTCAAATTGAGGTTTATTTTCAATGTTGAAGTAATCATGTGTAAAACATGCCGCGCCTAGACTAGTCAAGGCCTAGTTCTCTACCCAATATTTTGCAAGGCACTGGACCCAAAACATACTTCAGGAACTAAATCTAAGTTTTAATATTTGACAATATTTGACCCTTTAATATTTGGCCAACTACTAACCAGTTGGACTTCAAACTTGGGCAAGCTTTTGCTTAGCCTAGCCCAACCTCTATGATCCAGTAATTCATTGGATAGTGGACACGAACTGTGGTTCCTAGTGTAAGTTAGAAGAGGAGTAATATGGATAAGTTGAAATGTTATAGTCCGTGGTGCTCATCTTTTTGACACCTAAAACATGGCCAAATTGAATTTTAAAAAGAATTTATAATGGATGTTAAATTGAATTTTTTTTTATCATAAATTGACTTAAAAAATGAAGACAAGAAATGCTCTTGTAATAAGCTCATCTTTGTATGTTTACCAAACAAATTTTACTAAATAGATATACTTGAATTAGATATTCTCCATGTGTTATCAAACCATCTATTTGTGAAATAGTCTATTTGACAGGCTGTTTGAGTCAGATCTATTTCAAACAGATAAGATTTGACAAACAAACCCTATACCTCAATAAGAGAGTTGCAAGGAATCGGTTGGAGACAAAACTCTTGCAGTATTTTCCTCCAAATTGCTATAGCGAAGGGGCAGTATTTTTTTTTCTTTTATTTGCTATATAAACTCCCCTGTAGCCCCAGTATGGTAGTGTAGTTTCGAACCTACAACCTACCTCCGGGTCCAAACTGTGGTCTTAGGCCAACTGAGGTACCCCTTGGGACAGTATAATAACAAATGTTCATCAGATTCCCAAGTGCAATCACATATCATACAATGGGAGTCACTCGAAACATTTCTGGGAAGGTAAAAATCATTCGTTTTTTAAACAACCATGAAACATCATCCAAGAACAAATCAATTGTTTCTTTATGCACCCCTTGAACCACATTAGGTCAACCTACATTAGGTCAACCCAAAGTTTGCGTGGTTGATTATGAAGATTGCACACAACTTGGTACATACAATTTCATCAAGAAAAATAGATGGAGGAAGAACTTCAATTATTATTTTAGCAATTGCGAATATATCTCACATGAATCTACAAATTCCAGTAGCAGGTAGCTTTTTTAATTACAACATTCCATACTTGTTTCATAAGTGTAGCTTGGTTAGACCAATTAGTGATTTGATACCAAAACCACCTAGAGACAGAGGCTTACAAATCGTTTCCCAAGCTACTGGGTGAAGGTTTCTTCATGGTTTCCAAGAATTCCAAAAGGAATCCTGGATTCACTTGTCAAACAGCATGCAGAACCTCCTTTTGGAGCATGCAAACAGGTGCCCAAAATATATGCATTGTAGAAAAGGTAGTTTTTTTCAGCTCCACACGACCTGTGTAAGAGAGGCCTTCAGATTTCCATCCCAACAACTGCTACTTACATTTGTCCAGCAATAGAAGGAAATCTTTGAAATGCAATTTTTCTCAAAGACGGAGGAATATTCAGATATTGAATAGGGAGCTTATACCTTAAGGAAGGCAATATAACCCCAAGGGGTAGCTCAGTTGGCCTACGACCACGGTTTGTACCCGGAGGTTGTAGGTTTAAAATTGCTCTACTACACTGGGGTTGCATGAGAGTTTACCAGGCTTCCCTCTGGGCTCAGAGGAATTAGTCCAGCCCAAAGGATTGAGAATCCTACAATAGCCAAAAAGAAAAAGAAAAAAAAAAAGAAAAAAAAAAAAAAAATCCCTACAAGTAGAGAAGAATATAGACCTTTTAGCCCAATTTACAGCCAAACCCAAGAACCTCCCGAAGTCATCCAAGAAACTCTATAGTTACATTCAGCATATAGTGTGGCTTTGCTAGAAACAATCACGTCACTTGCAAACATCAGATGTGAAATGGCACACTCTAGTCTAAAGATAGAGGGTTGGGATTGATAGAAGAAGCATAGTTAGCCAGCATGGCTGACAAATATTGCATAACGTCATAAATAAAAGGGATTTTTACAAAAAAACAATTATGTTGGAAATAGGTGGGCCTTGTGGATAGGTTTTAAAAACTTTTGACTCACTTAACTCAGTGATCAAGTACCCATAAGGCCATAAAACTCAATCCAGGATCCAAAAACCACAAACTCATGATCAAGATTAGTAAAACAATATCTTTACAATAGTAAATAGCAACACCATGCAATCAAAATAAATCCTCAACATGAAAGAAAGTAGATTATACATTTGAAGTTCGGTAGTGCTCTAATGGAGAAGAAGATAATTATCTTGAACAAGAACTCTTCTTATAAAGAATTAAGGATCTCCAAGACCTTATTGTCTTCCACACTATGATCCATCACTACAAGAGTTCACACATTTAGCCACGAAATTTTTCGTCGCTAAATGTCTGTAAAACCCTTTACCGACGCAAAATTTTTCTTCGGCTAGACGTCGGTAAAAACTCGTGGACAAAACCTTTTACCGACTGAATCTTTTTCCGTCAGCAAAAATCAATTTTTACCAACGAAAATTTGACTTTTACCGACGTTTTTAAAACGTCGATAAAATTATTTTACTTTTCTAACAATTTAATATAATTTTTACCGATGTTGTTTTTCGTCAACAAAAGCAAAAGAAAAATAAATAAAAAATAAAATGACTTTTGCAAACGTTTTTTTTCGTCGGAAAAATAAAAATAAAAAAATAAAAAATAAAATGAATTTTACCGACGTTTTTTTTCGTTGGCAAAAGAAAAAAGAAAAACAAATAAAAAATAAAATGAATTTTACCGACGTTTTTTTTCGTCGGCAAAAGCAAAAAGAAATATAAATAAAAAATAAAATGACTTTTACTGGCATTTTTTTTCGTCTGTAAAATAAAAAAATAATAAATAAAAAATAAAATGACTTTTACCGATGTTGTTTTTTTTGTCGGTAAAAGAAAAAAGTAAAAAGAAAAAAAATAAAAAATAAAAAAACTTTTACCTACGGTTTTTTTCATCGGCAAAAGAAAAATAAATAAAAAAATAAAATCACTCTCACCGGCGTTTTTTTTTTGTCGGTAAAAGTATTTTTTTTAATGTTAAATTTGTTTTTTCAATATAAATTTCCTATAAACCTGTTTATACACCTATATCAAAAATAAATATGTTCATGTACCTATATTCAATATAAAAAATGCATACAAACAAAAGTTACTAAATAAACAAACAACCATCGCCATTTTTCATCAAATCATTCATCTCATTAACCAAATATTACAATCAATAATGATACAGTCCCATATAAATGTCCAATATACATATACAAATAAAAAAAAAAAAGAATAAAACACCCCCAAAAGTTTGCAACCAACCCCAAAGCGTCAATCAATCTGCAATGACGAAAAAAAAAATTAGAATCTTTTTAATGAATTAAATTACAAATGATCATTTCCTAAGTTTTTCGGCGACCTGTTTTCCAGCCTAAGTGTTGAGAATCGGGTAGTTTTTGTGTCTAATTCGCTAACCAGAAGTCCGATTCACTAACCGTAAATTCATACAAGTTACTTTGGCCTTGAACAAGGAACCCGTGTTGGTTTCTGGGCTGTTCGATGGCCGTTTCCCAATTTCGACCTCCGACGGCCTATTTTCAAGACTAAGTGTTAAGAATCCAACGTTTTTAGGTCTAATTCGTTAACTGGGAGTCCGATTTGCAAGCCGTCAGTTCCTACAAGTCACTCTACTCTCGAGCGAGGTGCTCGTACCGGTTTCAGATTTTTTCGGAGGCCGGTTCCCGTTCTAGACTTCCGGTGGGCCGTTTTCGAGCCTAAGTGTTGGAAAATTCGATATTTTCTCTTCTATATCTCTAACCGGGAATACTATTTGCGAACCGTCAGATCCTACAAGTCACTCTACCCTCAAGTGAGGTGCCCGTACTGGTTTTCGATTTTTCCGGGGGCCGGTTTTGGTTCCAGACTCCCGGCGGGCCATTCTCGAGCCTAAGTGTTAGAAAATCCGATGTTTTCGCTTTTAATTCTCTAACCGGGAGTCCTATTTGCGAACCGTCAGTTCCTACAAGTCACTCTACCCTCAAGCAAAGTGCTCATACCTATTTCTGATTTTTCCGAGGGCCGCTTCCCGTTCCCGACCACCGGCGGGCCGTTTTTGAGCATAAGTGTTGGAAAATCCGATGTTTTCGCTTCTAAATCTCTAACCGGGAGTTCTATTTGAGAGCCGTCAGTTCCTACAAGTCACTCTACCCTCGAGCGAGGTGCTCGTTCCGGTTTTCAATTTTTTCGGGGGCTTGTTCCCGTTTCGGACTCTTGGCAGGCCGTTTTCGAGCCTAAGTGTTAGAAAATCCGATGTTTTATCCTCTAAATTCTAACCGGAGTCCTATTTGAGAACCGTCAGTTCCTACAAGTCACTCTACCCTTGAGCGAGGTGCTTGTGCCGGTTTCTGATTTTTTCGGGGGCCGTTTCCCTTTTTGGAGCCCCAGCGGGCCATTTTCGAGCATAAGTGTTTAAAAATCCGATGTTTTTGCTTCTAAATCTCTAACCATGAGTCCTATTTGCGAACCGTCAGTTCCTACAAATCACTCTACCTTCGAACGAGGTACTCGTACCGGTTTTCAATTTTTTCGGGGGCCAGTTCCCATTCCGAACCAGCGACAGTCCGTTTAAGAGCCTAAGTGTTGGAAAATCCGATGTTTTCGCTTTTAATTCTCTAACCGGGAGTCCTATTTGCGAACTGTCAGTTCTTAAAAGTCACTCTACCCTCAAGTGAGGTGCCCATGCCGGTTTCCAATTTTTCCAAAAGCCGGTTCACGTTCGGGACCCCCGGCAGGCCGTTTTGGAGCGTAAGTGTTGGAAAATCCGATGTTTTCGCTTCTAAATCTCTAACTAGGAGTCCTATTTGCGAACAGTCAGTTCCCTTAAGTTACTCTACCCTCGAGCGACGTGGTCATGCTGGTTTTCAATTTTTTCGGGGGCCGTTTCCCGTTTCGGACCCCCGGCGGGCTGTTTTCGAGCATTAGTGTTGAAAAATCTGATGTTTTCGCTTCTAATTCTCTAACCGGGAGTCCTATTTCCAAACTGTCAGTTCCTACAAGTCACTCTACCCTCGAGCGAATTGTTCGTGCCGGTTTCGAGAGAGGTGCTCGTGCCGTTTTTGTTGAGTCTAAGAATGGCAATGGCGGATCTAATCTGGTGTTAGAAGTTTTTGCTGATGGAGGGCAGACCAACAGATCAACAACTGTTTCAGATATGGCAGAGTAATTAGTCTCCTCTGTGCAGGTGTTTAACAATGAATCTGGAAATTCAACCCCATTGAAGATTAAGGCAAACAAATCATAGGTGTGGGCAAGATTTAGGAATTAAGTTCGAGGATGATGAGGCAAATTTGACGAATCGAATTATATTTATAGAGGTCCAGGAAAGAGAAGGGAGCGCTGCATGCTACAGCAGGGGTGGACATGATTTCTTCTCCTAATGTAGTGGCCGGGTAATGGTTGTGTTGCGAGTTGGGTATGATGCTCTTATACCTTCGTCGTTGTGGTTGCAGACATCTTAGTGCCATGTCCTGGACTTCTCCTATCTATCTTTAATAAAACATTACTTGTTACCGGGAGTGGGGAAAAAATAAAAAATAAGAGAAAAAAAAAACCTTATCCAGAGCATGCAACTTAGCCCAAACCTAAATCCTGCAGTAGTTATATAAGTTTCTTTGATAGAGCTAAGACATTTGAGATACAAAGATGATATGAATTTATGTAGGTCTAAAACAAGAAAACAACTATAAAGTAAGATTACAAAAACAGATCGCCAGAAGTTCCAAGAGCAAGTAACCAGTGCTTAGAGCTTTTGCATGAATAATTAAAAAATAAAGCCTGCATATACATAACTGAAGATATGTGCTAAGACAAAAATCTCAACAGTCCTGCAACCCAGCTCGTAAGCCGCCTTTCATCACGTTCTATTGAATCTTTGTTGAAACCATCCTACAAGATTCATCATTATCAACATCAAACAAAACCACCTTTCAATATACATAATCAAACAAACTCATACACTATAACCTAGTAATCTTTAGCCGAAACTCATGCCATTATCAAAGAAAACCTATATGCGATTATCAAACAAAACCCACATGACTGGACTTGACCTATCATCATTAAGCAAACCCTCATACAAGATCCAGTTACTATGACAACTTGACTAAGGATTCATAAATCATTCAGAGTGATCAATCTTCTCAATCCTAGAGTCGGTGCTCTGATACCATGTTACAATATTAGAGATTTGATGTTCATCATTTTTTTTTTACCATTGAAAAAAAATAAAGATAAAAAATCAGAGATATGAAAAGCAAAGTGGATTCCATTGGAAGAATTGATCATAAGTTCATCAGGAATTAACTTCTACGAGACTCTTCTTGTAATCTGAGCACATGAGGAGGAACTGAGGAGGTACTATATTAAAAGTCATAGAGTCCTTTTCATTCCATAAAGTAAAGAAGCCATTAAAATAATCTTGGACTGATTTATTCTACTGAAAGAAGCTTTGGGAGGCTCCTACAGGAATTTTACATTGATTTTAAAAGATCACAGCCACAACTTTTTATTGGAAGATCTATGCATTCAAAGAAAGGAAGGTACAATTCATCCAACATAATGAAACATAAACATGGGTGCCCATTTCTACTTAAACTCATTATTATAATCAAAACATAATAAGTCATGAGATTCTAGATTCACATAACATAATTTTCTATGCTACTTATTTTTGTGCTATTTTTCCATATTTTATATTGGTTATTGGGCTCTAGGGTTAAGACTTGGAGCTTTCCAAGACGCAAGTCAACTCAACTCAAGGGATTGCTCACACCAATTCACGCAGGATTTTAAAACATTGGTCGAACCTGTGATCTTCTTCACTGTTCAGTGAAGCTTCATTAGATTCTGGGCTCTCCTCACACCAATTCACATAGGATTGTACTTAGATGCTTAATACAGCTGAGCTAATATTTATTGTTGGTTTTAAGATTCCTACACTTAAAGTAGGATGACAGTTCAGTGATCGAAAAATAAGTAGGATATCCTTTTAGAATTTTTACCTCTTCCTCTGCCATGTGTCGTTCATCACCACATGCCGATCCCTAGCCAAGAAGGGCTGTGTCCGATCAGCAGGTGGCAATAAAAAACTTGCCACACTTCATTATGAGTTCCAATTCTTTCTATATGCATATAATAAGAGAAGTAACATATGACCTATTGCTAGGGCATCCACCAGAAGCAATGCATCGCAACAAAACTTTGGTAATAGTGTCAAGTGAGCAAGGGTTGACTAAGACCATACAAAAAAAAAAAAAAAAAAAAAAGTAAGGAAGGGTTGACTAAAGTGTCTCATAAGGGTACCACAGTTTTGATGCAAGTGTGAAGGGAGAGTTATGAAAGGAATGTGCAGGTTGGTACTTCAACAAGGAAGAGCTTAGACAGAGATGGAAACCATTGAAGACATCAAGTAATTATCAATATCATCAACTCCAATTTAGATGCAGTGGTGTGCACTGATCAGTTGCTCCATGAGTCAGAATATGCTACCCCACTGTAAAATTATACAATTAAAAGGGGAAGAAACACTGATATGAGAAATTGACCATCATCAATATGGTCCATGGAAAGGGCAATTGCAAACAATGGTGAATATTTAAATAGTTCTACATGAATGATGTGGAAGAAATAAATCTCTAATCATTGGGGACTTTGCATCTGGCATATCCATGGAGTGATCTACTAGATGATCAAGCAGTCTAGACCACCATCCAGAGAGCAACAAGGAGCAAGTAAAAAGGGAAAGCAAGAAAAAGCAAAAATAACATTTCTCTCTGCCAAATAATCAAATTGAATGTGATATAAAATAACAAGGGAGGACAAATCATTATATTAAAGTTAAAACTTCATTCCAGGTAAAGCTATACCCACTGACCTTCATCTTCAGGTCCCGATTTCTGTGCCCAATGAAAGCTCTCAAAGCACCAATCGCATAACACAAATTCCCAAATCTCTTGTACTTAGAAGCATAATAACCTACCTTCGCACTCCTACAGACTTCCGCAAAAAATGACAGTGAGAAGTTCAAAATCAACACATAGGATTCGGTTCATATCAATTGCTTCATAAAATCTCTAAATAAATGACGCCTTACAAATGAATTTTTCACAATAATTGGATTTTGCACACATGTTGAGTACATTTGAGGTTCAAGATGAATTCATCAGTAATTAAAGTAAAACTAGGAGGAAAGTGAATGGATAATTAAAAGAACATGAACCAATGTTCTTCTGATCAACTATTTTTACCTAACAAGGAGAATCTTCCACATGAGGATCGAGCTTATTTGATTACCATGGAAGATAGAATTAATAACATTATAAGCTATAGAACTACCACTGCCAGCGGCCTCCTCCTCTTCCCCCATCTTTCGTGATTCTAAAAAAATCAAATAAGCTTGTAGACAACATATGCTGCCTTTGTACTATCACAAGTGAGCACTGCTTTGACCTATGCAGTGTGACATGGAAGGTTGGACAAAACCTATCAAACTGCTTGTTTTCAATGCCTCTAAATCAAAAGGCAACAATCACCTAATTGGGTTGAACTTTAACCAACCCCAATCTATGATAGCTCCTCCGCATCTCCACAGCCCTTCTAAATTGGCACGCATGGAGGTGATCCTCCAAAATAGTTATTGCACAACATACATGCTGTAGAGCACACCTTCATCCAGAACCACTGAAAAAGATTTGACATTGGCCAAAATTTCTCTCCAGCCAAAGCAGTCAAACATTGGACTGACCATAAATATATATATATATATAAAACATATGATTGATTCTCAAAACAAAATGAACTTTATCTATTTACACATGATCAATCCAAGGGTTGCCCCCTATAAATTGGAATCAAGTTTGGGCTAGCAGATTTATGGTGGTAGAGATCTATTTGTCTGGAAACATACCCTTTGGAAGGATATACCTATCCTTTAAACCAACCACCCCCTTATTAGCCTCTTCCCTAATAGAGTGGTTCCAGTCATTTCTGGAACTGCAAGCTACAAAAATGAAAACTAAAGGTTCCCCAACAACAGAATGGGAGGAAAATCAATATACATTTGGTGCATCTAACACACTCTGGTGATGATTCAATGCTTTGAAGTGTCTACAAAGCAGGTGAGTTGAAAAAAAAATCCATATAGCGCAATATAATCAATTCAACATTGTAGCATATATAGTTGGGAGTACAGATTTTGGCTTTCTAAAGTAAAAGAATACACTAGAGATGCCAATCAAATAATCCACCAGTACAAAAGCACCTAAAACTCCAAAAGGAGAGTAACAAAATTACCTCAAATGTTGACAGGGTACATGAAAACTAGAACCTTTGCACCCTGCAAAAAAAACCCAAAACAAAATAGGTTAAAATAAACCTTCAAAATCTACAAACAATCCAAAAAAGGGGAAAAAAAAGCTCAAGCACCATGGATTTGGGAGGCAAGTTAGATTTGAACTTGGCGCGTACGATGCTGGAGTTGCCATGAGGCCTCCTGACCTTGCCCCAAATGCAATGATAGTGAGATCCGTTCTTCTTGACCTTGGCCTTGTAAATGTAAGCTATTTTCTTTCCACGGTACCAAGACACCTCCTCTTTGGTATTCACCCCCTCGATTTGAATCAGGGACGTGTTCGGTTATTGATTAGACTTTGATCTGGAACAGAGGAAGAAGCAGGGGAGAGGGAGAGGAACAAGGGAGGAAGAAGAGAAGAGAGGGAGTGGTGTGCAGGTGGGAGATGCAACAAGTGCAGGCGAGGGGAGACGGGGGAGGAAGAAAAAGAGAGGAAGGGAGGGACGGGAGCAGACAAAGAGAAAGGGAACGAGGGAGAGAGAGAACAGAGAAGAAATAGAGAGGAGAGGGGGAATGGTGCGCAGTGTGTGCAGAGTACAGGAAGAGGGAGGGGTGTACCTGGTGCAGGGGAGGCATCCGGCGGCGCGAGGAGGAAGATGAAGGCTCTGCGGGCGTCCAGGGGGCTGTTGTGCACGCTTGGCAGAGCTGCTGTGGTCGTCTGGTGGAGGAAGATGAAGTGGGTTGTGCGCCTGGGAGAGGTCTGGAGAGGGAGGGAGAGATAGAAAAGGGCTGAGCAGTGAGGGCGATGGAGATGGGTTTTGGAGGGGTGCGAAGGGGGTATGGGATGCAGGTGATGAGAGGAGGACGATGGAGAGGTGGGGGCAATGAAGCAGGTGGGAACTGTGAGGGGAATGGAGATATGTGGAGAGGAGGGGAGAGAGAAATGAGGGGAGAGAAAGAAATGAGAGAGGCGGGAGAGGGAAAATAGGGCTTTTGGAGGCCGGAGAAGGAAAAAATATATTTACTGACGTTTATATTAAACGTCGGTAAAAATTATTTTATTTTTATTATTTAAAAGTAAGTAAAACAATCAACAACCTTTATCGACGTTTTAAATTAAACGTCGGTAATAAATTTTTTGACGCTATTCTTCTTCGGTAAAAAAAAAATCGACGATCTCTGATTTTAAATTTTCCTAAAATTAAAATTAAACTTTTCGGACGTTTTACAAAAAACATCGCTAAAAGTTCATTTTACCAACGCCCTAAAATTCGTCGATCATAGTCTCTGATATTTATTTTCCCTAAAAATGAAGTTAATAATAAAATTGAACTTTGCCGACGGTTTTCATGGAAACGTCGCTAAAAGTCGATTTTACCGACGTTTTGTAATTCGTCGGTATTTTTGTAGGAAAAATCAACTTCTTGGGACCTACAGAAGTGTTAAATCAATTGAAGAATTAAAGAAGGAAAACCAAGGTACCGAAGCTCTACATGGGGTCCACAGTACCCTGGTTGGAAGTTTCAATTCAAGCCAAACAAAGAAGAAAAAAAATGCAAAAGAAAATCCAACCATATGAAGGACATCCAAGGTAAGGGAATTTCAAGCATTGCACACAGAAGTGGAGCCCATCATGTGTTCCAATTGATAATAAAAATCTGAATTTCAGATTTGGAATTATTTAAGCCACGATGTAATTTGAGGAATTTCTTAAGAGAGGAAGTGGGCCTAGATTTGGATAGATTCAAGCAAATTTCAGAGTCCTAAATATGGAGGGTAGTAACCCAGAAGTTGCAAGATAAATTCAAATCCAAAGAGTCCAAGTTTCCTTAAGAATTCTATAAGTTGGAGAGATTTACACTCCCAGTTAGAGATTTAGAAGCGAAAACATAGAATTTTCCAACACTTAGGCTTGAAAACGGCCCATCGGGGATCCGGAACGGGAAACGGCCCTCGAAAAAATCGGAAACCTGCACGAGCACTTCGCTCGAAGCTAGAGTAACTTGTAGGAACTAACGGCTCTCAAATAGGACTCCCGGTTAGAGATTTAGAAGAGAAAACATCGGATTTTTCAACACTTAGGCTCGAAAACGGCCCGCCGGGGGTCTGGAACTGGAAACGGCCCTAGGAAAAATCAGAAACCGGCATGAGCACTTCGCTCAAGACTAGAGTAACTTGTAGGAATTGGTGGTTCAAAAATAGGACTCCCGGTTAGAGAACTAGAAGCAAAAACATCGGATCTTCCAACACTTAGGCTTGAAAACGGCTCGCCGGGGGTCCGGAATGGGAAGCGGCACCCGGAAAAATCAGAAACCGGCACGGGTACCTTGTTCAAGGCCAAAGTAACTTGTGGGAATTGATAGTTAGTGAATCGGACATCAAGTTAAAAAATTAAATGCAAAAACCGCCTGATTCTCAACACTTAGGCTGGAAAACGGGCCACCGAAAAACGTAAGAAAAGATTTATATATATACATGTTTACCTTTCATTTATAATTTAATTCATTGAAAATATTCTAATGTTAGTTTTTGTCATTGCAGATTGATGGATGCTTTGGGGTCGGTTGTAGATTTCTGGGGGTGTTTTATTCTTTTTAGTTTATTTGTATATGTATATTGGACATTTATATGTGACTGTATCATTATTGATTGTAATATTTGTTTAATGAGATGAATGATTTGATAAAAAATGGCGAAGGTTGTTTGTTTATTTAGCAACTTTTGTTTGCATGCATTTTTATATTGAAAATAGGTACACGAACATGTTTATTTTTTGATACAGGTATATAAACAGGTTTACAGGAAAATTATATTGAAAAAACAAATATACCATTTAAAAAAAAAAATAAAAATACTTTTACCGAGGTGTTTTTTCGTCGGCAAAAGAAGAAATAAAAATAAAATAAAAATAAAAATACTTTTACCGATGTTTTTTTTCTTCGGCAAAAGAAGAAATAAAAATAAAAATTGTTTTACCGACGTTTTTTTCGTCGGTAAAAGAAAAATGAATAAAAAATATAATACTTTTACCGACGGTTTTTTTTTCGTCAACAAAAGAAGAAATAAAAATAAAAAAACATAAAAATACTTTTACCGACGTTTTTTTCGTTGGTAAAAGAAAAATAAGTAAAAAATATAATACTTTTACCGAACTTTTTTTTCATCGGCAAAAGAAGAAATACAAATAAAAAATACATAAAAATACTTTTACCGAAGTTTTTTTTTCTTTGGTAAAAGAAAAGAGAAAAATAAATAAAAAATATAATTCTTTTACCGGCATTTTATAATTCGTCAGTAATAATCTCGCCATTTTACTTTTCCTAGAAAATAAATTAATTCTAAGATTTAACTTTGTCAACGTTTTATAGAAAACGTCGGTAAAAGTGTAATTTTTAGCGACGAAATTATATACGTCGGTAAAAGTGTATCTTTACCGGCGAATTTACAAAAGCATTGGCAAAAAACGTCGCTAAAAGTGCAAGTTGTTGTAGTGCATTTCAGATCTCTTTTCCTAAGAAGAATGGTGGAATCTCTAAGAGAAAATCAACTAGAAGCTCTAAGGAAACTAGAAGAAGAAATTAGAAGAAGAAGAGAAAGGAGGGAGTGTAACTCTTGCACTATTGGGCGTGAATTCCAAGGTAGTTATCCAAGGGGTTTGGTTCCCCTATTTATAGCCCTATTTATGCTAGGCAGGCAGCCATGAGAGTGCTCATTAGCACCAAGATTGCTGAAGGTACATCAGTATAGGAATACATGTTGAAAATGACGGACTCATTGAATGAGTTAGATGTATTGGGGGCTGCGATTGATGCAGAATCGCAAATCGACATAATTCTTGAGTCATTGCCAGAGTCATTCAATAATTTCAAGGTCAATTATAATATGAATAAAATGAATCCGACTCTTGCTGAGCTGTCTAGCCAGCTAGTGGTGACTGAAGGGATTATGAAGAAGAAGCCAACTGCCCTGATGATGGAAAAGTCAGTTGCCAAGTTCAAGCTGAAAGGCAAAGCGGAAAGGCAAAAAGAAATCAGTTCCGAAGGGTCTTAAGGTGGAGAATGGTCCTAATGGTGGCATGGCCAAGGCTAAGGGTTCAGGGACAAAAGGAAAGTGTTTCTACTGTGGTAAGACAGGACATTGGAAAATGAATTGTCTAGATTATTTGTCTAAGAAGAAGAACTTAGGTATGATTTAGTCACTTATTTCTGAAGTTAGTTTTGCAACTGGTACTTCAGAATCCTGGTGTGTGGACTCTGAGGCAACTAATCACATATGTAATACGTTGCAGGGGTTTAGGAAAACCAGGAGGCTCAGTGACGGAGAAATCATTGTCAACCTAGGATCTGACGCTAAGGCGGAGGCTGTTTCAGTGAGAGTCATTACTTCATGTTTCTCAAATAATAAATTAGTTTTGTTAGACATATTATATGTACCGTCTTTACGGCGGAAATTAATTTCAGTTTCTAGTTTGGTGAATAAATGTTATTCTATTACTTTTGGTACTGAAGTTGTCATAAAGAGGAATGATACTTTTATATGTTCTGGCAAGGTAACCAATGGGCTTTATTTGTTAACTCCCACGATGTATGAGATATACGATACTGAAACAATTAATAGACCATCATTAAAAAGGAAGTCACCTTCATCTAATCCAACAAAACTTTGGCACTTGAGGCTAGGTCATATAAACCTAAATAGGATTGATAGGCTAGTGAAAGATGATAGCTTGCCTTCATTGGTGGTAGAACCAATGCCTGTCTGCGAGTCCTGTCTGGAAGGCAAAATGACCAAGAGACCCTTTTCATCTAAGGGCAATAGGGCCAAAGATTTATTGAAATTAGTACATGCTGATGTGTGTGGACCCATTAAAGTCAGGGCCAGAGGAGGATATGAGTACTTCATCACTTTCACAGATGATTACTCAAGATATGGATACATATACCTTATTCACTGCAAGTCCGAGGCTTTTGAGAAGTTCAAAGGGTTTTGAGCGGAAGCAGAAAAGTAATTAGGTAAAAGTATCAAGACTCTTCGATCAGATTGAGGAGGGGAATAGCTCTCTGTTGATTTTAGGTGATACTTATCAGAGAATGAGATTCTATCCCAGTTGTCTGCTCCTGGTATGCCTCAACAGAATGGAGTAGTGGAAAGAAGGAACCAGATTCTTTTAGATATGATCAGGTCTATGCTGAATTTCTCAGGATTACCTATATCCTTTTGGGGATATGCCTTAGATACTGTAATGTACATACTAAACCTCGTATCATCTAAGTCTATACCTAAGACTCCAAGGGAGTTATGGTCTGGGCGAAAGCCTAGTCTATAACATTTACACATTTGGGGTTGTCCGGCACATGTGTTAAAGGTTAAGACGGATAAGTTAGAATTGAAGTCGGAAGTATGTACGTTTGTAGGATATCCTAAGAGAACTAAATGTTAGTTATTCTATAATCCCAGTGAGTAGAAAGCGTTGATAAGCTCTAATGCGGTTTTTCTGGAGGAAGATTTTATGGTAGACCGGAAATCTTAGAAAAGGTGATCTTGGAAGAGATTCAAGAGCAATCAATTCCAAATCCAAGTATGACCAAGCTTGAGGGAGAACCACCCTTACCAGACCCAGTAGTTACACCAGTGCCTCGCTGTAGTGGGAGGATTGTCAGACCCCTTGATAGGTTCTCGTTCTTGGGAGAGTCTTACGAGGCAGTCCTAGAAGAATCGGAACAAGATCCCTGAAAGTCCAAGAACGAGAACTGCACGCATCCAGCAATTGGAGCAAGGACAGCAGAAGATTGAGACTTTGATGGAAAACCTTCTTCTCGCTTTTCAGCGCCAAGAAAATAATCAACCTCCTCTGAATTATCAAGATGACGAGGTTGATGGGAAAAACAATGAGTCACATGCCCTTTACCAAAAAGGACGTTGACGATATCCTCGCCAAAGCAAAAGAAGAGGATACACTGAAAGAACATGGTATCAAGCCACCTTCCGTTCCTTGCAAAATTCAAACAACCTACTCTCTAGACATATACGGGGAAAGGTTCAGCCAGACAGCATGTCATCCACTTCAGGATCTTGACGGGAGCTATCGCGGATCAAGATGCCCTCAAGATCCGTCTCTTTGTAAGTACCCTGAAAGGTACGGCCTTTGATTGGTACTCCACTATGCCAGAAGACTCCATCCAAAACTGGGCCATGCTGGAGATACGCTTCCTCACCCACTTCAAAGGTGAAGATCATCATGTTACTATGGTACAGCTTTGCAGCTTAAAACAGGAAGAGAATGAATCAACATACGACTTCATTCACAAGTGGAAGGCGATGGTGTACAAATGCTCAGATGTACTGCCACAAGCATCACTAGTCAACATCTGTCGTAACAACATGAGAGCAAGGATCCGCTCCATGATCATCGACAACAAATCCAAAAACCCGGAAGAACTCCTAGAAGCAGCTATGGAGGTTGAAATGGTGATCAAAGACCTCAACAGTCAGAAATCATCAAAGAAAGAGCCGACTGCCATTATGACCTCAAAATCAAAGAAAAAGGAGGTTCTTAATGTGCAAACCAAGTCAGCCCCTCAGCAGCCAAAGAAAGCTGCATGTAAAAGACCTGAACTCTCTGATGCCTTCAAAGAGCGAGTAGAAAAGAAATACCCGTTCGATGAAAATGTTGAAGAAATCTTTGAGGCTCTTTTAGCAAATGGCAAACTCACTTTGCCTGAGCCCAAAAGACCTGGAGATGTTGGCAAAACCAATGATCCTCGGTATTGTCCATACCACCAGATGATATCGCATCTTCTCAATCAATGCTTCGTTGTGAGAGAAAAGGTCAACGAAATGTGGCAAAACGGAGGCATTACCTTTGATAATAACTACGGGTCTGCCTCCATCAACATGGTGTTGTATGGACAAACTTTGAAATCACCAAAGGAGAAGATCACTACTTCCTTTAAGATGATAAAAATGACTCAAACGTCCCAAGAATTGGTCCCGTACCCAACACCAGACGGACAACCCTTATGGGTGCATCCCGATATCCTAGAAGATGAAAATTGGGAGATCGTCAAAGCAAAGCCCACCCGCTCAACAGTGAAGGCAAGCCAAGAAACAACTCCGCAAGCTCAAGCAGCATGAGAAGACTCAATCAAAGCAAGAAGTCCCTAAAAAGGCAGAGACCTCTTCCACTGCTTCACTTGGGGCAACGGAAGAATCCCTCCCCAACATTTCAAAGGAGGCAAGAAAATTCACCCTGGGTGATCTCATGCCACCTCATTACAGAAATGAAACTACGCAGGGGGCATCATACTCTTGCAACTCGGTAATTGGATTCTCCATGGATGGATATGAGTTCAGTGATACTGCAAGTGATACCGATGAGTGGGAGGAATCTCTTGAAACAGGAGAATAGCTCTTCGATGAGGAATTGATTCCCGAATCTCATCTTATGCCAATAATCTGGTATAAACCATTACAACCATAAGGATCCTGGTCTGACGATGAAGAAGACGAAGAGGCTGTTCAAGAAAATGATGTTGAACCAGCACAAGCAAGCGCTCCAGTGGAACCCAACATTGATGAACCACAAGCAGCAGATGACGAAGAAGATTTGGCTCATATGCCCGATCTCGAAGAATATGCAAGAATCTTGCATCATCTTGCCATAGAGCGGGGAGCAAGATTGCATCAATGACCTTCGTCATAATCAAAATCCAGAACCAGAAATCTCGGAAGATTTACAGACATCTCCTCTGGCAACCCTGGAAAATGAAGAAAACTAGTGGATTGATGATCCTCTTACATCTGAAGACGAGTCTGAATCTCAATAGTGCATTCTAGAGGCATCTCCTATCAGAGTTGCTTGCAATGCGATAGTGCGGGATGATGGTGCTCTGAAGCTTCATCTGTCGAGGCCTCAGATTCTCAGACTACATCTGGTAGTATATCTTCCAGAGCTACATCTTCTCAAGTGGCTTCCACTGAGATATCACCTTCTCAACCTTCATCTCCTGAAACTATGACATCGGAGTTCAAGCCTCTTCCGACTGATCATCTTGAAGAAGCTCTTGCCAATGAAGTCTTCTTCAATGAAAACCCCGTCAACTGGCCCCAGATACCTAACCTCATAGGAGATATCTGGACTGATGAATTACTCAGCAAGAAAGAAAAGTTGCTGGATGCTGTTCAGGACTTGTTCCCGGAAAATGCTTCCTACAACACGATCACCGAAGACGCCAATACTGCTATAGAGATGTCTTCAGCAAATGACAAGGATCAACCCCTTGATCCCGAAAGTGATCTTCCAAAATAAGACCCTTCTTTAGGAGCTCTTGAAGTTGGTAGAGGTACCTGCTCTGGCCAAGATTAGCACAAAAATTACAACCAGCCTTCTTCTTCTTACAAAAGTCCTTCGGGAAAGCAAGTTGTAAACTCCCCAAATGGCAATAATAATGAAAATGTAGGCCTGAAGGAGGCTTTCAAGTACGACTTGATTGAGCACTTCAAACACATACCTGCACGACTACACATCCTTGACTTATTACGAATGTCTCCACAAACTCGTGATAGTCTCATCTCAGAACTGTAAAGCTGAATGCGGATGTCGACAAACATGCCTCACAAGTCCTACAAATTGAAATGGACTATAGGGTCAAACAAAATCAAGTACTTCTTCAAAGGGAGAAAAGAAAAAAAACTGAAGGATCAAGCATTGAATGCCTCTCGGTCCAAAAGGCAACAAGTGCAATAATTGCCTTCGATACGGATGATCTCCTGCTAGGCGAGACAAAGCACAACTGACCCTTGTACTTCATAGGGTACATCAAAGAAATGCCGATTCACAGAGTCCAGATCGACCCAAGTTCTACACTCAACCTCATCTCTACTTCAGCACTCGAAGAGCTGGGCATTCCACTTAACAAGTTGAGTCACACATCTGTATCCATCTTTGGATATGATGGAAGCGCTCAAAGGCCTATCGGCAAAATTAGGTTCAAATTGCAAATCGGTGATCTTATTTTTGAAGTCACTGTATATAAAATAAGGACCCATTCATGCTACAATATCCTTCTTGGACGCCCCTGGATACACGAGAACAGTGTCATCCCTTCAACTTTACATCAGTGCATCAAGTTCGTTGGCAACGGCGGTTTAATACATTGAGTGTTTGCAGATAAAAAGCCCTTCAAAGGCAAAGACGTCCATTTTGTAGATGCTCAGATGTATAAAGATGAAAAAGAAGAAAAGGAGGAAGAAACAACACCCTTTGCCTAAAATCTCCAGAAAGATAAAGGCAAGGCTCCTCAGCAATCATCGGAAGAAAACAAACCTTCCTAGCAAATCCGAAGAGAGCAGTCATTCTCCCTTCGTTGTTTTTCTCAAATCTTCAAAGCCTTTGGTAATCACCACCAAAGCAAAGAAGACAAAACAAAAGGCTGGGGGCAAGTTTGCTGTCTCCTTTGTGTCTATCATGCATGACACAGATTCAGATTCAGATTCAGAAGATGACACATCGTCAAGCCAAGATGATACTCAGCAAGTTCAGCCTGCTCTCACTCCGTTAGAGACACCTGCTGACGTAGAAGACCCTATGTTAGCTTTCCTCATCGTTCCGGCAACTACGGCAGAAGAAAAGCCAATCTTCTTCCACAGATTGGAAGGTTCTTCATCAAATTCTCCGCTTGAACCTTTCCAGAACAAAGGTATGCCTCAGCTATCCCTGTATAGTCCAGTGGCACAAGCTATCATGGAGAGAATGGGCTATGATGATCAGAATCCAATCGGTTAGGGAGACGGCCGTGGTATTTTCACACCATTGGAACTTACCCTGATCAAAAGTCAACTAGAGGATTGGAAACTCTATAGTCATATAGACAAGTCTGCATATGGGTTGGGGTATGATCCTGACACTCCCATGAGACAGTTGACACTAAGGCTGCAAAGTCATTTTGTCGACCAAGCCTCAACATCTCATGTCCATAAAGATATTGATCTCCCTAGATATCTCTTTGAGGAGTCACCCGTCAAGGATCCAGGAAGCTCCTCTAATTGGTGTGATTTCTCTGACAATGAAGAGGAATTGTCCGATGACACAGACGCGCGATTTTTTGACCCAGAAGAACCATCGTCTCCAAAAGAAGTAACCTACTTCGACCCAGTGTCAATAGGTGATTTGGGTCATCTCATTGCAAGTCTTGAGAAGAGTACCGATCAAGAAGACCTATGGACAAAAGCAAAGCCTTGGTCTGTAAATGCCTATGGAACTCCAGAAGGTTTTGTTGAGTTGGAAGCCTCCGAAAACATTGTGGAGGAACCACTTTCAAACCTTCCAACAGAAGATCCTATTCAAAAGATAGACTTGGGGACACCTGATAACTTACGTCCTGTATCCATAAGTAAGAATATAAAGGATGATGAGTTACCCGAGTATATCTTTTTTCTTCGTGAGTTCGTTGATTGTTTAGCATGGTCTTACACTGAAATGCTTGGCTTAGACCCCAAAATAGCAGTACACAAACTCAATTTGCAAAATGATATTAAGCCTGTCAAACAAGGCCAAAGAAGATTACGTCCTGATGTGATGGACAAAATTGAAAAAGAAGTTCAGAAACTCAAAAACGTTGGCTTCATCCGCGAAGAACAACATCCTAAATGGTTAGCCAACATTGTCCCCGTGATAAAGAAAAATGGGCAAATAAGGGTCTGTATCGACTATAGGGACCTGAATAATGCATGCCCTAAGGATGAATTCCCGCTCCCCATACTAGAGGTGATGATTGACAACACCTGTGGGTTTCAGCGAATGACATTCAAGGATGGATTCTTTGGCTACCAATCAGATAAAGATGCATCCTGAAGATGAGAGACATTCATTTCGAACTCCATTTGGCATGTACTGCTACACTGTCAAGCCATTCGGTCTGAAAAATGCAGGTGCAACATATCAGAGAGCTATGATGAAAATATTCCAAGATATGCAGCACAAGACGGTCGAATGTATGTCGACGACCTCGCCGTCAAAAGCAGAAGAGTCGCGACCCCGGACCGGGTTACCAGGCGGGCGGAGCCAATCCGGGATCGGGACTAAATTGGATGATGATGATAGATACCAATCCATACCAATACTATGAATTTATTTTAACCAATACGTATACGAGTCCATAAAAGATGCCACTCGTACATGCGATTTGCCACAGGTGTCCGCGGTGAGGATATCACATTAACATGAATATCTCTTTTAAGTGCGGAAGCGTGTAGCAAATCTAATTCATACATTCATGTCCAAGATGACAATATTAAAACATATATAAAACCAGTATCAAAATGAGCAATGATCATTAGTGCTTTCCCAAAAGAAAAGTTAAAGTTTATACAAAAGATCATTTAATTACACTTCCCAAAAAATAGAGGCCAACAAAGGCCAATGAAATCAAACTATCAAATCCCCAAAAGAATGGTTGGTCCTAACACAAAATGTTACGCATCTCGGACAACCGAATGTCTAAACGATATCATTGGCGTGCCACTCAACTAGATGCTGTGGTTCTCCGACTGCCTCCTCGTGCTCCTCCTCAGGGTAACCGACAATGGGAGCTGAGTACCAAAGCAAAGGGATCAAACACGACGGTTTGGCAGGTGGGTAAAAAGATATAACAATAATAGAATTACCTTGAAAAACATTTAAACCTGTTAAAACAGTAATCCTCATAAAACAGAATAATCATTTACTGGAAAACAATATCCAAGGAAATCGGGAAGCAAGCAAGATGGAAACCACACGAAGCTAAGTCCTCTATCACCGAAGTGACATGAGCATATTGGGATGTTGATCTCAGTCACCGAAGTGAGGAGATGCAACATAAGTAACATGTACATATACATAATAATAATATGGGACATGACTACGGTAGCGAACCGAGCATCGGGAACCACAATAGCAATCTGCGGCATCGGGATAAGACCACGGTAATAACCGGGTAGCGGGATCCAAACTGCAGCTGGCGGGACGGGAGAGGGATCTCCAAGTCAGTGGATCAGATCAACAAGGTTATCCAAGCTTAGTGGTGCCAACTCAAAGGTCAAAAAACAGAAATTAAGACAAGTACGAAATATATATGATGCATTTATATAACGGGTAGGACGGGATACTCAAAGGCACAAATATCATTTCAAGCGGGAAGTGCATATCGGGACTAGCAAAATGCTACAATACAGTTTCAATGCTTTCGGGAATGATAAATCATAATTCATAATTTTAGGGACAGGTGTCGGGATTCAAAAGTAATCAATGTGAATAAGGGTCCCGTATGTCAATTTCAATATAAATTGGTACTCCTTGAGTTTGAAGACATTCCGGGCTCTTTATGCACCTTAGGATTTTCTTAAGGCTTCAAATGAATCTCTGTGTTATGGATTCTTTCTCAAACGGACTCCATACATATCTCTAGTTGAACAGTCCCTATCATTCTCTAAAAGGGTGCACAAATGATTGGGACAGAATCCTCTTCGTTTCTATTTGTTTCAGAATATCTGTGTAGTTTCGGTCAGCTGGCGATCAGCTGGTAGTTAGCCGCAGATGGGTTCGGCGGCTAGCCGTTGTCTAACCGCGGGGCTGACTGCGAATTCTGGGTAGCTACTGGAAAAGTAATCGTGACAACACGGTTAGCTGGCGGTTAGCTGCCGGTGGGTTTAGCGTTTAGCCGCTGGCTAACCGCGGGGCTGACCGCAGATTCTGGGCGAAGTTGTGCTCTTTGGAAATGTGACCGCGATGGTTCGGTCAGCTGGTGGTTAGCCATCGGTCACCAGGCGGCTAGCCGAAAGGTGACCGCTGGTTGACCGCCAGGTGCGGAAAAACCCCACTATGTCCAGATTTTGAGCCCATTTCTCCCTCAAACAATTTCTCTTCATTCCCATTCATCTTCCTGTAATAGAATGAGCTAAAAGTGTTCCTTCAATTCAACATTCAACACTTCCTCCACATCAAAACTTCCATAAGCATCAAATGAGGAACCTTCTTCTTAATCACATTCAACCACAAGGAGGAGAGAAAATCCACAATTACAAAGAGTCATTTATACCAAAACAAGTAATAAATGGAAGGTCATCAATGCAATATCTCATTTAGTTATTAGCTAACCAACCCATTTATATGCATTTATTTCAAAATCATGTAAGTCAAAAATAACATGAAACATATAGTGAAGTCATTGATGCATTTCATGAAAACCATTCCAACCTCAAAATATCAAGTCATCCACTTGCCTCAAGGTCTCTAATCAAGAAAATCAAGCTTCAAACACTCTCTTCAAGACAAGCTCCAAAGCTACACAAAAACTCCAAAAACAAACCCTAAAAGGGTCAAAACAAGGAAATAGAAAGAGAGAGCTTCCAATAATGGAGGTGAAGCTCCTCTAGAGTCATAAGAAGACAAATCTAGAAGATGGAGGGGATTGCTTACTTGTAGGTTCTCCAAATGAGCAAGATAAGCTCAAAGAGGATATTGGAAATGGAGGTTTTCTCCAAAAATGGTATCAAGATGAAGCCTTAGTGGAGAGGAAGAGAATGGTGGAATCCCTTTTGATGTTGGTGCAAGTTTGGTGGGAGAGTGAGTGATGGAAAGTAAGAAGAAGAAGAAAAAGCAAGGAGCCCTAGGTTTAGTTGCTTGTGCTGGAAAAAGCAAAAGGAAGGAGATGGGTACACCTTATATAAGTAAATGCAAGTGGGCTCCACCCCTTAGAAATCTTGGAAGGCTAAAATAGTAGTTTTCGGGACTTTGGATGAAATCGACAAAGAAGGAAGAAATGAGAGTCGAAATTTCTAGTTTCCAAAAAGTATATGTTTTGCGGGTTTTGGAAATATCAAACATTGGGTACATATTTAGTGTAAAAAGACTGTTTTGCCCTTGAAGCTAGAAAAGTCGAATTTCGGGATCTCGAACGGGAACGGGACTAACATGAAAGTTGTGGAGATTAACAAGATGAGTAAAACGGGATGAAAATACAAATCAAAGGAAATCCCAGATAAACCCCCAAGGAAACGCAAAGTAGAAAAAAAAAAGAACCCCAAAGGGCCCCACTAATCATAAAGGCACTCAAAATTTCCCAAAGCTACAACAAAGTTATTCTAAACTCAACTAAATCAAAATCCACTAAACATACTTAGAACTAAAACATAACTTAATTATTGCTGGATTTTGAAGAGAGTTTGATGTTTGAAGCTCGGCATTGTGTGTTGGAATTATTGTCAACACATTGTCACACGAGTATAGCACAGAATGCCTCAGCTCGGCACAGCACAGAACGTGTCAGCTCGGCACAGCACAGGATGCCTCAGCTCGGCACAGAATGCATTGGCGCAGTTACGGTAACAAGACATGAGATCGGTAAAAACAAGGAGATCGGTAAAAGCAAAGAGCCCGGTAAAAGATATAATCACGGTAAAAGAACAGAGCTCGGTAAAAGCATTGAGCTCGGACATGACAGCTCAGTTCGTCGTAGCGCAAAGTTCAAGAAGAATCAAAGCAGAGTTCGGTAAAAGCACTGATCCCGGCCATGACAGCTCAGTTCGGCAAAGCGTCAAGCGCAGAGATCGTTCAAGCACTGGCGAAGCGTTGAGCTCGGTCAGTTCGGCAAAGCATTGAGGTTGGTAAAGCACAGTGCGTGGTTAAGCACTGAGCAGCTCGGTAAAGTCTTTCAAGCACTGAGCAGCTCGGTAAAGCACAAAAACTCGTTCAAGCACTGAGGTCGGTCAAGCGCAGATTTCAAAACAGAAAGTTGCGCGAGAAAAAACAGGGGATCTCTTCCAATCCTTGAAGGAGTTTACAAAACAGAAAGTTGCGCGAGAAAAAGCAGGGGATCTCTTCTAATCCTTGTAGGAGTTTCCAAAACCTCTCCTAGCCTTTTTACAATCACGAATTAGGGTTGGCAAATCCTATATAAAGGCATGCTAGGGATCGTTGAAAATATACAGAGAGACACACAGAAATAGAGAGAAGATTTGTGAGGGTGTGTGAGCTTGCAAGGAAACGCTGCTGTGATTCTTTACAGCAAGTAAAGAAGAAACTCTGCATCAAGAAGATGGTTCTTCATCAGTAGTTTCTTTAGATAAGTATTTCTCAATTCATGTTTATTAAATCTGATTTGTATGGGATTGAGAGTGAGAGATTGTAGAAGGGAATTTCTGTAAAGGGTTCTTCTCTAATCTTTGTAAAACATCAAGTGGGTGCTTGGTGTTGGGGTTTGGTGATCCTGTCTGTTGGTGCAGACGAATTGTAAAGGGAGTTGTTGCTTCCTAGATAGTGGGTGCTATCTGAATCAGGGGTGGGTGCTCCTTGAAGTTGAAGCTTCAGAATTAATCAGTAAGACTAGCCTCAGATTGGTGTCCGGGTAGTCGTTGCACCGTGGACGTAGACTTTGGGTGAACCACGTTAAAACCTTGTGTTCCCGTGGTTGCTTGACTATTGCTTTGATTATATGGACTTATTAGTATTCAAGTAAAAGTATTGAGACGTCACTGATTCACCCCCCCTCTCAGTGATCGTGTGATTCTAACAATTGGTATCAGAGCCAGGTTCCTTTAGCAAGCATTAACACGCTGAGGGTGATCTCTAAACGAATCACATGGGGTCCAATACTGGGAACACAAAAGCACCACTGTTTGATGGTACTAACTACTCCTTCTGGAAGCTAAGGATGCAGGCTTACATTAAGTCACTTGGCTATGATGTTTGGGAGGCTGTAAAAGTTGGCTACAATGCTTCTATCACACCCATTGATGCTGCAACAAAGAAGCTAGCAGACAACGACTCCAAGGCACAGAACACTCTCTATAGCGGCCTTGTCGACAGTGAGCTTGTCGAAGTCATGACATGCAAGATTGCAAAAGAAGTGTGGGACAAGTTGCAAAATATTCATGAAGGTGATGACAAAATCAAGGAGGCAAAGTTGCAGACTCATCGCTCACAATTCGAGTCTCTTCGCATGGAGGAAAGCGAGAATGTTGACTCCTACATGATGCGGTCAATGAAGTCATCAATGCCATCCGTGGACTGGGGGAGGAAATCAAAGAACCGGTCATCATCAAAAAGGTTCTGAGATCGCTTCATCCCCGGTTCGATTCAAAAGTCTCTGCCATTGAAGAAGCCAAGGACCTGAATGTGTTTTCCATGGAAGAACTGCATGGATCACTTACTGCCTATGAGATGCGCATAGGCAAGACATCCTCATCTGACAGAGAGGCGGCCTTCAAGGTATAGAAAAAAGTAAAGGATGCTGATCTCGGTGATGATTCTGATGATGAGCTTGAGGCTCAATTCGTCAGAAGATTGAAGAAAGGCAGCAACGGAAAGTACAAGGGGAAGTTACCTTTCAAGTGCTTCAATTGTGGCGGTGTTGGCCACTTTGCTGCGAAGTTTCCGTTCAAGGACAATGATGGAGAAGACTCTTATGCTGATAAGAGTCAGAGAAAGCAGAGGTTCAGCAAAACAGGAAAGACTAAAAGCTTCATCAGCCATTACACCAACGATGCGTCTGAAAGTTCAGACAATGACGACTCAGCTGAGTCGAACGAAGCACTCTTCATGGTCATTGTTGAAGAGGAGGAGGAGTTGGAGGCTGATGATGATGAGGCCGAGGTCAACCTCGAAGGAGAACTGATTGCGTCACTTAAGGAGTTAAGATTGGAGCGAAAAACAAGTAAGAAAAATTTGAAACTCCTCCATGATGCTGAAAGTTCTGTAATTTCCTTAAAAACTCAAGTTGAAGAGTTTAAGAGAACCATTGAAATTCTAGAAAACCAAGTCAGTGCTAAAACTGAGGAGGTTGTGAAACTTGAGAATGAAATCCTTGGAGCAAGGGCTGAAAATTTAAAACTTAATCAAAAGCTCAAAGTGCTCCAAGCGATCAATGGAACAATGAAGCTAAACAACCTGCTGAAAGTTCAAAGACCTCCCCACATCAAATTCGGTCTAGGATATGAGACCGGAGAATCCTCCAAGATTGCACCTCCTGAAAAGACAACAGCACCACCCAAGTTTGTGAAGCAAACAGCTACAGCTTCTAAAGCTGTGAAGCCCACCGTCCACCCTAAGAAAGAGACTATACATGTGAAGTCTAACCAGCCATTCAAGAAACAAAGAAAGTTTAGTTTTTATGGTTACTGTTTCAATTGTAATAGATATGGACATAAAATAGCTGATTGTAGACTTTATGTTAAACCTAGTATGACTGCAACTAGGAACCCTTTCTCAGTCCTAAGTAGCCACAACATTGAGTGCCATAAGTGTCACAACTTTGGTCACCTGGCTAGGGATTGCAGGTTGCATATTGCTAACCAATTTCAGGTTGAGAAGAAACCCAAATTGGTCAAGATCTGGAGGGTGAAGAAAAGTGCAGAAGAACCCAAGGAATCCTTCATTGTGCAAACCGCTTTCAATGCTCAAAAGAAGGCTGCACCATGGATCCTTGACAGTGGCTGTTCAAGTCATATGACCGGTGACAAAGCCAAGTTCACAAAGCTACAACACTTTGAGGGTGGCTCTGTAAAATTCGGCAACAACGACGGCGCCAAAATCTGTGGCAAAGGCGCTATTCAGCTGAAAGAAGGCAAGATCAGTTCTGAGGAAGTGCTGTATGTGTCTGGACTTAAACACAACCTGTTAAGTGTAAGTTAGATCTGTGACAAAGGTCATGAGGTAATCTTCGCAAATAATGGGTTCGCAATCAAGAAGTGTAGCAATGGCAAAACACTGGCTACAGGGTCAAGAACAACAGGCAATCTCTACACTCTGTCTGATGGGTTGGAAAAATCCTGTTTAATAAGCCAGGCTGAGGAGAGCTAGCTATGGCACAAGCACCTCGGGCATCTAAACTTTGACAATTTGTCAAAGATTTGCAACACAAAGGCGCTGAGAGGTATGTCTACGATAAAGAAGCCTTCCAACCCTGTTTGCAATTCTTGTCAAAAGGGAAAGCAAACGAGGGTGGTATTCAAAACAAAGGAGCATCAAACGAAGAAACCTCTTGAGCTTGTGCACACTGATCTTTGCGGGGCAATGCGAACTCAAAGCACCAACGGAGATAAGTATTTCATGTTATGCATTGATGATTATACTAGAATGACATGGGTTTTATTTTTAAAACATAAACATCAAGCACTTGATTGGTTCAAAGTGTTTAAAGCACAGGTTGAAAACATGCTAGGGAAGAAGATCAAGACGTTAAGGTCTGATCGTGGAGGCGAATTCACATCTGAAGAATTCACCAAGTTCTGCGAGCATCATGGGATTCAAAGACAATACTCAGCCCCTAGAACTCCACAGCAGAATGGAGTCGTTGAACGCAAGAACCGCACCGTGCAGGAAATGGCACGCACAATGCTGGTTGAGAGCAAACTGGCTGATAGATATTGGAAGGAAGCAGTCCATACAGCTGTATATATTCAGAATCGATGCATGATCAGGCGACATGAAGACAAAACACTATATGAATTGCGGTTTGGACGGAAACCTTCAGTCAAGCACTTCAAGATATTTGGCAGCAAGTGCTTCATCAAGCGACTTGAACAGAATCTGGGAAAATTTGAAGAAAGAGCTGATGAAGGTATATTTCTGGGTTACTCCTCCACTAGCAAGGCATATAGGTGTCTTAACAAAAGGACCAGAAAGATTGTAGAAAGTGCTGATGTTAGAATTGACGAACCTTATGAACCCATGCATGAAACTTGTGAAGAAAGTCTGGTTTATGAGGACTTGTCTGAGTTGGATGATGAAAGGGCTGAACCTAGTGATTCTAAGGAATCAAGGGACGGTTCAGCAGTTGCTACTCCTAAAAAGCACAACACTTGGGTAGAACAACATCCTAAGGACCAAATAATTGGAAATCCTAAGGCTGGTGTTCAAACTAGACACAGTGTGACTAACACTTTTTCACTAGTATCAATGATCGAACCCAAGATAGTGGCTGATGCAAGCCTTGATGAAAATTGGTTAAAGGATATGCATGAGGAGTTAGAGCAAATAGAGAAGAACTCCACTTGGGATTTAGTCCCTAGACCTGTTGATAAGAATGTCATAGGTACTAAATGGGTCTTTAGAAATAAGCTGAATGAAGATGGCCAAGTTGTGAGAAATAAAGCAAGGTTAGTTTGTAAAGGCTATGCTCAAATTGAAGGCATAGATTTTAAAGAAACCTTCGCACCAGTGGCTCGTCTGGAAGCTATACGAATGTTCCTAGCATTGGCTGCATACAAGAACTTCAAGGTATTTCAAATGGATGTGAAGTTAGCCTTTTTGAATGGGCTACTTGAGGAAGAGGTTTACATTGAGCAACCAGACGGTTTTCTCTTGAGCAACAGTTCAGACCTGGTGTGTAAGTTGAGGAAGGCTCTATATGGCCTGAAACAAGCACCGAGGGCCTGGTATGCACGGCTGGATAGTTATCTTCACAAAATTGGTTTCGGCGAAGGACTGGTTGATAACAATCTCTACATCAAAATAGAGCAAAACAACCAGCTGGTTGTCATAGTTTATGTCGATGACATAATCTTTGGCGGTAATGACGAGGAGTTATGCAAAAATTTTGCTGAAGAGATGAAGAATGAATTTGAGATGTCAATGCTTGGAGAGCTGAGTTTCTTTCTTGGTCTCCAAGTGCAGCAGCTGAAGCATGGTATCTTCATATCACAGTTGAAATACATCAAGGAGATGCTGAAACGGTTCAACATGGAAGACAGCAAGCCGGTGAGCACGCCTATGTCCACGAACACAAAGCTAAGCAAAGACGACAAGACTCCATCAGTTGATCACACCACTTACCGATCAATGATAGGGAGCTTGCTCTACTTGACGGCTACAAGACCGGACATTCTACAGGCGGTATGTATGGTGGCGAGATTTCAGGCATCACCAACGGAAGAGCACCTTATTGCACTGAAGAGGATATTTCGGTATCTCAAGGGTACTTTGGAGCTCGGCATCTGGTATCCGAAAGGTAAATCATTCACTCTCATTGCATATTCTGGTGCTGACTGGGCTGGATGTGTAGATGACCGCAAAAGCACAAGTGGAGGTGCATTCTATCTTGGTGAAAGATTGGTGGCTTGGCACAACAAGAAGCAAGATTCAATTTCTCTTTCTGCAGCGGAAGCAGAGTACATAGCAGCAGTAACTTGCTGTTCCCAAGTCCTGTGGATGCGTTAAATGCTCTCAGATCTCGGTGTTCAGACGAGAGATCCTACGCCAATCTTCTACGACAACACAAGTGCCATTCATATCTCCAAGAACCCTGTCCAGCACTCCCGCACAAAGCATGTTGCCATACGTTATCACTTTCTCAAAGAAAAGGTTGCTGACGGTGAGGTAAAATTGGAATATGTTCCAACCACTGAACAAGTGGCTGATATTTTCACAAAGCCTCTACCAAAGGAAGTCTTCGAGTATCTTCGCAAGAAATTGGGAGTTACTCACTCTCCCAAGCATTAGGAGACCTTCTTGTTAGGGGGAGCATGCATTATTGCTATTCTTTTTGCTCCTAAGCAAGTCCCTTTGTGATTGTTGTCAAAGGGGGAAAATAAATTGTGAGAACATGTTGTTCAGGGGGAGCTGTAACTGCCGAGAAGACATGCTACAGTAGTTCAGAACAGAGCAGAAACTTGTGTGCAAGATCGATTGGTGCAAGATTGATTGATGATTAACCTGTTCCAAGTGTTGCCAACAATTCCAAAGGGGGAGATTGTTGGATTTTGAAGAGAGTTTGATGTTTGAAGCTCGGCATTGTGTGTTGGAATTATTGTCAACACATTGTCACACGAGTATAGCACAGAATGCCTCAGCTCGGCACAGCACAGAACGTGTCAGCTCGGCACAGCACAGGATGCCTCAGCTCGGCACAGAATGCATTGGCGCAGTTAAGGTAACAAGACATGAGATCGGTAAAAACAAGGAGATCGGTAAAAGCAAAGAGCCCGGTAAAAGATAGAATCACGGTAAAAGAACAGAGCTCGGTAAAAGCATTGAGCTCGGACATGACAGCTCAGTTCGTCGAAGCGCAAAGTTCAAGAAGAATCAAAGCAGAGTTCGATAAAAGCACTGATCCCGGCCATGACAGCTCAGTTCGGCAAAGCGTCAAGTGCAGAGATCGTTCAAGCATTGGCGAAGCGTTGAGCTCGGTCAGTTCGGCAAAGCATTGAGGTTGGTAAAGCACAGTGCGTGGTTAAGCACTGAGCAGCTCGGTAAAGTCTTTCAAGCACTGAGCAGCTCGGTAAAGCGCAAAAACTCGTTCAAGCACTGAGGTCGGTCAAGCGCAGATCTCAAAACAGAAAGTTGCGCGAGAAAAAACAGGGGATCTCTTCCAATCCTTGAAGGAGTTTACAAAACAGAAAGTTGCGCGAGAAAAAGCAGGGGATCTCTTCTAATCCTTATAGGAGTTTCCAAAACCTCTCCTAGTCTTTTTACAATCACGAATTAGGGTTGGCAAATCCTATATAAAGGCATGCTAGGGATCGTTGAAAATATACAGAGAGACACACAGAAATAGAGAGAAGATTTGTGAGGGTGTGTGAGCTTGCAAGGAGACGCTGCTGTGATTCTTTACAGCAAGTAAAGAAGAAACTCTGCATCAAGAAGATGGTTCTTCATCAGTAGTTTCTTTAGATAAGTATTTCTCAATTCATGTTTATTAAATCTGATTTGTATGGGATTGAGAGTGAGAGATTGTAGAAGGGAATTTCTGTAAAGGGTTATTCTCTAATCTTTGTAAAACATCAAGTGGGTGCTTGGTGTTGGGGTTTGGTGATCCTGTCTGTTGGTGCAGACGAATTGTAAAGGGAGTTGTTGCTTCCTAGATAGTGGGTGCTATCTGAATCAGGGGTGGGTGCTCCTTGAAGTTGAAGCTTCAGAATTAATCAGTAAGACTAGCCTCGGATTGGTGTCCGGGTAGTCGTTGCACCGTGGACGTAGCCTTTGGGTGAACCACGTTAAAACCTTGTGTTCCTGTGGTTGCTTGACTATTGCTTTGATTATATGGACTTATTAGTATTCAAGTAAAAGTATTGAGACGTCATTGATTCACCCCCCCTCTCAGTGATCGTGTGATTCTAACAATTATCACTAATCGAGGTCACTCGGGTCGGGGTCTTACATCCTCCACCCCTTTGGATATTTGGTCCACCAAATAAAATACAAAACTCACCTCAGGTAGAAGATGTGGATACTTCTTCTACACTTGGTCTCGTAATTCCCATGTTGCTTCTTCCGGTCCATAATTCTCCCAAATTACTTTCACCCACTGAATAGTCCTGTCCTCAATTCTTGTTCCTTTGTATTAATGATCTGAATAGGCTTCTCAACATAGGTAGCATCTTCTCCGATTTCCAATGGTTCATGTCGGAGTACATGTGAAGGATTGGGAACATACTTCTTCAACATTGACACATGGAAAACATTGTGTACGCCGGAAAGCTCAGGTGGTAAGGGTAATCTATAAGCCACGTCACCGGTCTTGCTCACAATGTCGTAAGGTCCAATGTATCTATTTGATAACTTACCTTTCTGCCCAAATCTCAATGTTCCTCTAGTAGGTGACACTTTCAAGAAAACCTTATCTCCTTCTTTAAACTGTAAGTCCCTTCTGTGAGAATCTGCATAACTCTTCTTTCTACTTTGGGCTACCTTCAGATGTTCTTGAATCTATTTGATTTTGTTACTTGTCTCATCAACCATAGTCGGTCCATGGAAACTGCGGGTACCAACTTCTTCCCCACAAACAGGTGTCACCTTCTGCCATACAATGCATCAAAAGGCGCTGTAAGACCCCGACCCGAGTGACTTCAATTAGTACTAATTAGTTGCGTGTTAGTCTTGATTTGGTTTAGTGGATTTTGGTTTAGTTGGTTTAGAATAGCTTTGTCATAACTCTGGGAATTTTTGAGTGCCTTTGGAATTAGTGGGGCCCTTTGAGAGTTCCTTTTTATGACTTACGTGTACTTGGGGGATTACTTGAGATTCTTTTGATTTGGTTTTTTATCCCGATTTACTTATTTTGTTAATCCCTTCAACTTTCATGTTGATCCCGTTCCCGTCCCGAATCCCGAAACTTGACTTTTCTAGCTTCTTGGGCAAAACAGTCTTTTTACACTAAATCTGGACCAAATAATTGGTATTCCCGAAACCAGTGAAACATATACTTTTTGGAAACTAGAAATTTCGACGATCATTTCTTCCTTCTTCGTCGATTTCATCCGAGATCCCGAAAACTACTATTTCAGCCCAACAAGGTTGCTAGTTGGTGGAGCCCACTTGTGTTGCTTATAAAAGAGAGCTTATCCTCTCCTTTTTCTCTTTTCCAGCACAACAGCCAACCTAGGGTTTTGCTTGCACTCTTTTCTTCTTCTTCTTGGCTTTTCCATCATCAAGAGACAACCAAACTTGCACAAACATCAAAAGGGATTTCACCATCTTCTTCACCACTTCAAGAGCTCTCCATTGGTACCATTTGTGAAGAAATCCCATCTCTATAAGATCCTCATTTAGCTTGCCTTGCTCATTTGGAGCACCTATTGGTAAGCTCTCTCCCTAATCTTCTAGATTTGTGTTCTTCTAGCCTTAGAGAAGCTACATTTCCATTATTGAAAGCTTTCTCTTCTCCTTCCCTGTTTTGACCCATTTTAGGGTTTGTTTTAGGGGCTTTTGTAGAGATTGTGTTCTTAGCTTGCAAGGGTTCTTAGGAGCTTGTTTTCCTTTGATTTGGGACCCAAGGCAAGTGGATGATTTGATATGTTTAGCTTTGAATGAGTTTTATGAAATGCATTTATGATTTCACCAATATTTTGTGATATTAATGACTTGTTTAGGTTTGAAATAAATGCACATTTGTGAACCTTATTAGCTCATATTATCTATGATTTAGATTGCTAATCAGGTCTACAAGAATGAACACAAAAGAAAGGGAAAAAGGGATGAACCACTGGACTGCAGAAAACAGAACTGGGTTCTGTTACGCGGTTCACGCGGTCGACCGGCCAGGGGGCTCGGTCGACCGGGGACACAGGATCAGGTCCTTTGTTGGATGACCTGCTGCACTGGAGAGGGCCGAGATCGAGAGAGGGAGAGAAGGTGATGGTGGTGCGGTCTGCGCGTGGAGGAAAAAGGGGCGACGATCCGCGGGCGTGAGAGAGATGAAGATCAGAGAGACTGGAGAGGGGGCTGCTTCAGAAATGGGTTGTGAGATGCAGAGAGACAGAGAGGGCCGAGATCGAGAGAGGGAGAGGAGGTGATGATTTGGGTGTGAGAGAAATGACGAGTTATGTTATATCATTTCGTCGCCAATGGTTCTCCAAAAATGAACCGCGAAGCTAGACCGCGCCCCAAATTTTATGGATTCTGTGACGAAATTATTTCATCGTGGATTAATTTTAAGGATTTTGCGACGACATATTTTTGTCGTAAAAATTCTTTAACAAAATATGGTGTAAATGATTTACTGACGAAAAAATTTCGTCGCAAAATAAATAATTTTGTCGGAAAAATTTTACCTCTTCATGGTGCCAACCCCAGTTTTTGGCGCCAGACTTTTCCCGACAAAATTTAGCGTCAATTGAAAATTATCGTCGTTAATTAATTTGTGTTTTCGTTTTAGGCGACGAAATGAACTTTTTGTCGCGAAAAACAATATTTAGTGACAAAATTTCAAAACGTTGTGAAATATTTGTCGCGAAAAATTAATTTTGTTGTAGTGTCACTAGAAACTCATAGTGTCCATATCTTGTCCGAAAAGCTGTCTTCAGTACATCTGATTCTCTGACTTTCAGCTGATGGTAACCGGATCTCAAATCAATCTTCGAAAAATAAGAAGCGCCTTGTAACTGATCAAACAGTTCATCTATCTTCGGTAAAGGATACTTGTTCTTGATGGTCACTTGGTTCAATCTCCGGTAGTTAATACACATTCTCATCAAACAATCCTTCTTCTTGCCGAACAATACCGGAGCTCCCCATGGCGAAACACTAGGTCTTACAAAACCTTTGTCCAACAATTCTTGCAATTGTGTCTTCAATTCTCCCAATTCTATATGGTGCAATGGAGATCGAAGCGGTCCCTGGTAATAGCTCAATAGTGAAATCTATCTCTCTAATTGGTGGCAAACCTGAAATCTCCTCCAGCCTTTGGGACCGTTTATCCTCCGCGATAAACGCCAAATAGGCCTCACATCCACTTTTCAGAAGTCTATCAACCTTCAATGCTGAAATAAACCATGTACTAGGATTACTCCTGTCTCCCTGAAAAACACTCCTGCTGGTGTCTCTTCTAATTTGAAGGTGAGGGTCTTATGGAAACAATCCATCGTGGCGTGATACCCTGCTAATCAATCCATCCCTAAGATGACATCAAAATTGAGCATCTCCAATAAAATGAGATTCGCTGGTAACTCTAACTCTCCTATCATGACTGAAGAATTAGGGTAAAAAGTTCTGCAATATAACTTCTTTACCTATTGGGGTTGCCACAGTCAAAATAAAATCCGGATCTCTAGCATTCATATAAGTCATCTTTGCAAATTTTGGAGAGATAAAAGAGTGTGTAGAGCCAGGGTCAAATAAAACCTTAGCTTGAAATCCACAAACGAGAAGTGTACATTCCACAACATCTCTTGCTGCCAATGCATCAGCTTTGTTGACTGCATAGACTTGTCCTCTCTGTTGTGGCCTGTTCTGGGCTTGCTGTGGCTTGCCTTGTCATGAGTTTATATTCTGTTGTGGAGCACGCTGATTCTGATTCTGCCCTTGCTGACGGGCCTGTTACTATTGTTGTTGTGGTCTATACTGTTGCTGTAGTGCCTGTTGCTGAAGGGGTCTTAGTTGGTTCTGGACAACTACTACACTCTGAGGTGGTACTGAACGCTGTACCCCCTGTTGCTGCTGATTTTGCCTATTCTGTCTGGGGTTGTCCCTCATCTGATGGTTCATAGAACCACATCTGAAGCATGCCCCTGTAATGGTACGACATTGAGCACTCTCATGGTTCTTTCCACAATGTGTACAAACTAAGGGATTCTGCACATTCTGATCTTATCTCTGTCTCTTGTGTTGTTGGTTCCACTGCTGGTTGTTCTGCTATTGGGGTTGTCCTTTGCCTTGGAGTCTGAGGATATTGTAGTGGAAATTCTCAAACTTATAAGCCCTCTTGACTACCTCTTCGAAGGTTGTAGGTGGTACAACCCCCGTAGCATCCCTCTCAATTATGGGGTTCAATCCTTCGATGAACTTTGCAATCTTCTTCTCCACTGTATCCACTAATTTTGGAGCATATCTTGACAATCTCTCGAATTTAGTGAAGTATTCGAGGACTGACATATTGCCTTGGACAAGTTCTTGGAATTCCACTGCCTTCTGCCTCTTGATGTGTGTGGGTACATACTTATCCCCAAACTTCCTCTTGAAACTTGCCCATGCCACTGCATTTGCCATGTGCCTGTACTCTTCTCTAACTGTCTTCGACCAAATATCTACTGAATCGGTGAATAGAGATGTTACAGGCTTAACTCGCTCTCCTCTGGTGCATTGGAAGATCTCGATTATATTCTCAGTATGCTCTAGCCAGTCATCTGCAGCTAATGAGTCATCTGATCCGAGAAACTCTTTTGGACCTCTCTTTCTAAACTTCTCGAACAATGCATTCGGGTCATGTTCCCTTTGGTTAATGACGATAGTTGGTTGAGCTTGCATTGGTTCGGGCATTCTTTGCAAAACCTCTAACAATTGCCTTTGTATATCTGCCAACTCCCTGGCATGATCTTCATCTTTCTTCAGCATCTGTTATTGCAATCTTGCCTGATTCTCATTACCCTGACGCTGTTGATCTAACATGGCTTGCATCATTTGTTGGAATTGGTTTTGCATGGTATTGTCGGGGATATCTTCTTGGATTGGCCCTGTATGCTCACTGTTACTAGCTGTGGGATTGTCGTTTAGTGGCCTTTTGCGAAGTGACATAATGTTGCAAAACAAATTGTTAGCACATGGTAATAAATAAAGGCTCACACATTGCACACACGATACTAACTAACGAAAATTCTAACGAATCCTCGCCATGTCCTTAAGATTTCTAGTTTCTTTTAATTGCCTGAAACACGTCTCGCTTTGATACCAGTCTTTCGTGACCACAGACTGGATTACCAAGAGGGCGGACCTAATTCGGGATCGGGACTAAATTGGATGATGATGATAGATACCAATCCATACCAATACTATGAATTTATTTTAACCAATACGTATACGAATCCATAAAAGATGCCACTCGTACACGCGATTTCCCACAAGTGTCTGCAGTGAGGATATCACATCAACATGAATATTTCTTTTAAGTGCGGAAGCATGTAGCAAATCTAATTCATACATTCATGTCCAAGATGACAAGATTAAAACATATAGAAAACCAGTATCAAAATGAGCAATGATCATTAGTGCTTTCCCAAAAGAAAAGTTAAAGTTTATACAAAAGATCATTTAATTATACTTTCCAAAAATAGAGGCCAACAAAGGCGAATGAAATCAAACTATCAAATCCCCAAAAGAATGGTTAGTCCTAACCCAAAATGTTACGCATCTCGGACAACCGAATGTCTAAACGACATCATCGGCGTGCCACTCAACTAGACACTGCGGTTCTCCGACCGCCTCCTCGTGCTCCTCCTCGAGGTAACCGACAACGGAACCTGAGTACCAAAGCAAAGGGATCAAACACGACGGTTTGGCAAGTGGGTGAAAAGATATAACAATAATAGAATTATCTTGGAAAACATTAAAACCAGTTAAAACAATAATTCTCATAAAACAGAATAATCATTTACTGGAAAACAATATGCAATATAAAATATGTAAGGTATCCAAGGAAATCGGGAAACAAGCAAGATGGCAACCATAAGAAGCTAAGTCCTCTATCACCGAAGTGACATGAGCATATCGGGATGATGATCTAAGTCACCGAAGTGAGGAGATGCAACATAAGTAACATATACACAAATACATAATAATAATACGGGACATGACCACAGTAGCGAACCGGGCATCGGGAACTAGAGTAGCAATCTGCGGCATCGCGATAAGACCACGGTAATAACCGGATAGCGGGATCCAAACTGCAGCTGGCGGGACGGGAGAGGGATCTCCAAGTCAGTGGATCAGACCAACAAGATTATCCAAGCTTAGTGGTGCCAACTCATAGGTCAAATAACAGAAATCAAGACAAGTATGAAATACATATGATGCACTTCTTTAATGGGCGGGATGGGGTACTTAAAGGCACAAATATCATTTCAAACAGGAAGTACATATCGGGACTAGCAAAATGCTACAACACAGTTTCAATGCTTTTGGGAATAATAAATCATAATTCATAATTTTCGTGACGAGTATCGGGATTCAAAACTAATCAAGGTGAATAAGGGTCCCGTATGTCAATTTCAATATAAATTGGTACTCCTTGAGTTTGAAGACATTCCGGGCTCTTTATACACCTTAGGATTTTCTTAAGGCTTCAAATGAATCTTTGTGTTATGGATTCTTTCTCAAACGGACTCCATACATACCTCTAGTTGAACAGTCCCCATCATTCTCTAAAAGGGTGCACAAATGATTGGGACATAATTCTCCTCGTTTCTCTTTGTTTTAGAATATCTGTGTAATTTCGGTCACCTGGCAGTCAGCTGGTGGTTAGCCGCCGATGGGTTCGGGGGCTAGCCGCTGTCTAACCGCGGGGCTGACAGCGGATTCTGGGTAGCTACTGGAAAAGTAACCGTGACAACATGGTTAGTTGGCGGTTAGCCGCCGGTGGGTTCAGCTTTTAGCCGCTGGCTAACCGCGGGGCTGACCGCAGATTCTGGGCGAAGTTGTACTCTCTGGAAATGTGACCGCGATGGTTCGGTCAGCTGGCGGTTAGCCGCCGGTCACCAGGCGGCTAGCAGAAAGGTGACCGCTGGCTGACCGCCAGGTGCGGAAAAACCCACTGTGTCCAGATTTTGAGCCCATTTCTCCCTCAAACAATTTCTCTTCATCCCCATTCATCTTCCTGCGATAAAATGAGCTAAAAGTGCTCCTTCAATTCAACATTCAACACTTCCTCCACATCAAAACTTCCATAAGCATCAAATGAGGAACCTTCTTCTTAATCACATTCAACCATAAGGAGGAGAGAAAATCCACAATTACAAAGAGTCATTTATACCAAACCAAGTAATAAATGGAAGGTCATCAATGCAATATCTCATTTAGTTATTAGCTAACCAACTCATTTTTATGCATTTATTTTAAAATCATGTAAGTCAAAAATAACATGAAACATATAGTGAAGTCATTGATGCATTTCATGAAAACCATTCAAAGCTCAAAATATCAAATCATCCACTTGCCTCAAGGTCTCTAATCAAGAAAATCAAGCTTCTAACACTCTCTTCAAGACAAGCTCCAAAGCTACACAAAAACTCCCAAAACAAACCCTAAAAGGGTCAAAACAAGGAAATAGAAAGAGAGAGTTTCCAATAATGGAGGTGAAGCTCATCTAGAGTCAAAAGAACACAAATCTAGAAGATGGAGGAGATTGCTTACTTGTAGGTTCTCCAAATGAGCAAGACAAGCTCAAAGAGGATCTTGGAAGTGGAGGTTTTCTCCAAAAATGGTATCAAGATGAAGCCTTAGTGGAGAGGAAGAGAATAGTGGAATCCCTTTTGATGTTGGTGCAAGTTTGGTGGGAGATTGAGCGATGGAAAGCAAGAAGAAGAAGAAAAAGCAAGGAGCCCTAGGTTTAGTTGCTTGTGCTGGAAAAAGAGAAAGGAAGGAGATGGGTTCACCTTATATAAGTAAATGCAAGTGGGCTCCACCCCTTAAAAATCTTGGAAGGCTAAAATAGCAGTTTTCAGGACATCGGATGAAATCGACAAAGCAGGAAGAAATGATCGTCAAAATTTCTAGTTTCCAAAAAGTATATGTTTCGCGTGTTTCTGGAATATCAAACATTGGGTACAGATTTAGTGTAAAAAGACTGTTTTGCCCTTGAAGCTAGAAAAGTCGGGTTTCGGGATCTCGAACGGGAACGGGACTAACATGAAAGTTGTGGAGATTAACAAGATGAGTAAACTGGGATGAAAACACAAATCAAAGGTAATCCAAAAATAAACCCCCACGTAAACGCAAAGTCAAGAAAAAAGAACGCCCAAAGGGCCCCACTAATCGCAAAGGCACTCAAAATTTCCCAAAACTATAACAAAGCTATTCTGAGCCCAACTAAATCAAAATCCACTAAACACACTTAGAACTAAAACACAACTAAATTAGCGCTAATCGAGGTCACTCGGGTCGGGGTCTTACAAGAAGAAAAGAAGACCATCTCAAAGATCTTCGAGAAGTCTTCCTCCGATTTCGCAAACTCAAACTACAGATGAATCCACTAAAATGCTTCTTCGGTGTCTCATCGGGTAAGTACCTCGGATTCATAGTTCGAAAAGCCGGAATAGAACTTGACCCCACCAAAGTCAAGGATATCCCAGAAATGCCATCTCTAAGGACCCTAAGAGATCTAAAAGGACTTCAAGGAAGGTTAGCATACATCGGACGGTTCATCTCTAATCTATCAGGGAAGTGCCGCCCATTCTCTCGCCTAATGAAGAAAGGCATCGATTTTGTTTGGGATGCTGAATGCGAAGCCGCATTTCAAGACATCAAGATATACCTGACCAAACCTCCAGTGTTGCTGTCCCCACAACTGGAAGACCATTCATCTTGTACACGAGAGCTCTCGATTATTCTTTGGGTGCTCTACTCGCACAAGAAAATGATGAGGGAAAAGAAGCTGCTCTATATTACCTTAGCCGCATGTTAGTGGGTGCAGAGCATCACTACTCTCCAGTCGAAAAAGAATGCCTTGCAGTAGTGTTTGATGTACAAAAGCTACGTCACTACCTACTGTCCAACACAGTCCACCTGATTTCGATGATCAATCTCTTAAAGGTCCTTGTCACAAAAGCAAGTTCTCTCAATGCCCGACTAGCAAAATGGTCCATCCTTCTATCGCAGTTTGTTATTAGGTATGTACCACAAAAAGCAATCAAAGGCCAAGCTCTGGCAGATTTTCTCGCAGAGCATCCATTGCCCAAAGATTCTCCACTCAGGGATGATCTCCCAGACGAACCCGTCTACGCCATGGAGATTTCCTCATCAAATGCCTCCTGGGACATGTACTTCGATGGCGCGACCAGGACAAAAGAAAAAGGAAAGCAGATATCGGAAAATGAGATTCTCTTTGTTAGTCCCGAAAAATACATGATTCCTCATGCTTTCTTGCTACTGGAACCATGTTTAAACAATGCAGCTGAGTACCAAGCCCTGATTGTAGGATTGGAACTCGCTCTCGAATCTGGCATCACCATGCTGGAAGCTTTTGGGGACTCTCAACTGATCGTCAACCAAATGGATCAGGAATTTGAAGTCAGGAAACCTGATCTCCTGCCTTACTACAACAAGGCACAATCATTTCGGCAAAAGTTTGACATCTGTCACATAAGCCACATCCCTAGAGGTGAAAACATCCATGCAGATGCCCTAGCTGGACATGCATCGTCTATGGAAATCCAAGAAGGGGAAAACAACCAAATCACAGTGTGTGAAAGAAGGATTGTCCCTCCTCTTAACACACACTAAGCAGTTGCTGAATGCCACCAAGTGGTTGGAAGTCGAATGTATATCCTCAAACCTTTGATCAGCGACTGGAGGGATCCGTTCATTGATTACATTATGTTCGGAATCCTACTTGAAGATCCAAAAGAGCGGGTAAGCATTCAAAGACGAACCCCACACTTTCATTTGGATATTCCTTCAAAAACACTTTACAAAAAATCCTTCAACGGAGTACTTCTACGCTGCTTGTCACAACAAGAGGCCGAGGAAACTCTTATAGAAGTACATGCTGGTCTTTGTGGAGCTCATCAGGCCGATCCTAAGCTCTACGATCAGATAAAAATGTTAGGTTATTATTGGCCTACCATGGTAGCTGACGCAATGTAATTTGCTAAACGCTGCCAACAATGCCAAATTCATGGAGATTATGTTCAGATGCCTCCAGAATGACTACATCCTACAGCGATCTCATGGCCTTTCGAAGCCTGGGATGTGAGGCCCCGCCCCTTGTGGACCCTCACTTTTGAATTTGAATACTAATTTATAGCCTATAGTATTTAATTATACTAATTAATAGGGGTTAGTATGGGTAAATAGGTATTTTCCTAATTAGGCCTTTGTTCTAATTTATAGGGTCTACAAGGTGTCTTTTATAATTTTTTGAGTTGGTTAGTTGGTTAGAGGCCCTAGCTAGTAACTAGAATTTACTATAAGGAGGTCTCCACTTGAGAAACTTCTAGAATCCCACCAAAGTCCAAACTACCCATGACTCTAACCCTAATCCCATGTTAACTAAAAGGGTATTCTTATACCTAGCCCAAAGCCCAACCTATATATATATACTACACACATCCCATCCCATACTCTAGCTACAGTTCCCTCTCTCATTTCCTTCCAATTCTTCCATCTCTTTGTTGGAAATAGGTGGGCCTCGTGGATAGGATTTCAAAACTTTTGACCCACTTAACTCAGGGATCAACTACCCATAAGGCCATAAACCATATCCAGGATACAATCCCTCAAACTCATTTGTCATGTACAACAATAATAACCTATCTAAAAGATAGAGAACAAGTAACACCATGCAACAAAATAATCCACAGCTAATAGAGAAGCAGATTATACCTTTGGAGCCTGGTTGTGCTCTAATGGAGAAGAAGACTTGCTAGTTGAAGAAACTCTTTCTTTATAAGCAACTTAGGATCTCCAAGACCTCTTAGTCTTCCACGCTATGTCCCGTATCAGATCTCTCTTCTCAAGAAGACTGGTGGAAACTTCAAGAGAAAGCCTTTCAAGAAACTCCAAAAACTAGAAGAGAACTAGAAGAGATGTGCAACTCTTGCACAAAAGGGAGGGCTGAGCGTGAAATCCAAGAGTGGATGTCCCAGCCCCCTTGCTTTTCCTTTTATAGCTTTTAAGCAACCTCCTTCCCTCCTCTAGAAGTCTTACTTCCACACAAATTAGTAACTTTACTATTACCACTATTAGAAGTCTCACTTCAAATAAAAATAGTAACTTTCTAATTCCTTCATCTCAGAGTTCTAGTAGGATTAGTATCTTTCCAATAACTTGGGCTAGCGTGGGTCTACTAGGGATTCCATAGAAAGCTGGCTCTAACTAAGACACCGCGACCCCACATCTCATGTGCAATCCGGTCCCACAATTAACATCACTATATAAATGCAATTGCACTCCAGTCTTAGGAATACATTATAATAAAGACCCTAAACTGTCTGATTACCACAAATAGGCCATTTTATCAATATCCATGGATCAATTGGACTAAAATTGTCCCACCAATTTAAATTCACATCTTATTATCCTTGAGCTCCAATTAATCAGAGTGATCATCAGTACCATCCAATTCATTCTTAATCGAGATGAGTGCGCACTTACTAATGACAAATCCATTAATTGGCACAAGGGGATAATATAGATAGATTCTATCTTGACCATTGGATGTTCCCACAGTCCTACTACCAAGTACCCAAGACACCGAGGTGTTGACCTACAGTTGGCCTCACTCATTGGTGACTCAAAGCAAATGAATAGATAGAAACTTGAGTTCATCAATGTCTCAGGATTGAAAGCCTATTGCTAGGGAATTATGAGAGCAGACCTTAAACTCGAGACAATATTCCATAAGGTGCTTCTCATGGTCCTTCACTACATCCAATGTACCAGCACCGTGATCCAGAATCTTACATTCTGATGATTGAGACAAATCACACTATCTCATAGTGATTAAAGTGCTACAACCTTATCAGATGAGATGCCCAGTCTCATCACCAGTTGTGAAGATATTTAAGTATAAGATTTGTGACACATGTCTCTCGTGTGTGGATCTCATCCATACACATATATCACATCTAAGATACTAATGGGACACAGTTCATCTCATGAACCGTTATGTCATATGTACTGGTCATGTGCATTAAGTAGTAAAACACCATTCATTTCATGAAAGGAAAGCATGATATTATTGATAAATAAAGAAATTAATCAATTTATTACATCATTTGATGGATTGAGTCCATACAATCTAACAATCTCCCACTTGGGCTCAATGCCAGTCAGGGTTGCATCTCATGCCCATCCCGTCTACATGCTGCTCAAAGACTTTAGTAGTCAAAGGCTTAGTAAAGGGATCTGCCAGATTGTCTGCAGAGCTTATCTTAGTAATAGCTATGTCACCTCTCTGCATCATCTCTCTGACTAAATGATACTTCCTCTATACATGCTTTTGGCTTTTATGACTTCTGGGCTCTTTGGATCGAGCGACTGCCCCGCTACTGTCACAGTAAACTGTGAGCGGCTGTCGTGCCAAAGGTACCACCCCAAGTTCCATAAGGAATCTCTTGAGCCATACTGCTTCTTTAGCTCCTTCACAAGCCGCTACATATTCAGCCTCTGAGGTGGAATCAGCGGTACATTCCTATTTTATACTCCTCCAGCTGATAGCTCCGCCACCAAGCATAAACACATAACCAGAGGTGGATTTCCTGGAATCCTTATCTGACATGAAGTCAGAATCTGTGTATCCGACGTGAATGACCTCATCATTGCTATAAATCAACATGTAATCTCTAGTCCTTCTCAAGTATTTGAGAATACATTTTATAGCAGTCCAATGTTCAGGTCCTGGATTAGACTGATATCTACTGACTAAGCCCACTGCATGACAGATATCCGGTCTAGTACATAGCATAGCATACATGAGGCAACCAACGGCCGAAGCGTATGGTATCGACCTCATCTGCTCCTTTTCCTCTGGTGTCATGGGACACTGATCCTTGGAAGGGTGAACTCCATGCCTGAAAGGTGTAATACCCTTCTTGGAGTCCTGCATAGCAAACCCTACTAGTACTTATCTATATATGCTGCTTGAGACAAGCCAATCATCCTATTTTTCTGGTCTCAATGGAGTTTGATCCCTAGGATGTAGCTAGCTTCTCCCAAGTCCTTCATATCAAAAGTTTTGGCCAACCAAACTTTCACTGTTGACAACATTCCTATGTCCTTCCCGAGGAGAAGGATGTCGTCGACATATAAAACCAGAAAAATTACCCCATCACCTTCACTTTTCATGTACACACATGACTCATCCGGATTTTGACAAAAACCAAAAGACTTGATTGCCTGGTCAAAACGGATGTTCTAGCTTCGGGATGCCTGCTTCAATCCATAAATGGACTTCTGCAACTTGCAAACCTTTTGCTCTTGGCATTTAGCTATAAAATTGTCTGGTTGCACCATATAGATGTCTTCCTCAAGATGGCCATTGAAGAAACACCGTCTTGACATCCATTTGCCAAATCTCGAAGTCGATATGAGCCACAATGGATAAGAGTATCCTGATGGACTTGAGCATGGCTACCGGCGAAAAGGTTTCCTCATAATCGATACCTTCTCTCTGAGGATACCCTTTTGCAACAAGCCTGGCCTTAAAGGTCTCGACTCTACCATCTGGTCCTCGTTTTCTCTTATAGACCCACTTGCACCCAATAGGTTTAATATTGGCAGGCAAGCCCATAAGTCTCCAGACCTGATTGGAGTACATAGACTCCATCTCATCTTTCATAGTATCTTGCCAACGTCCTGAATCTATTTCATTAATTGCTTCATCATACTGACAAGGATCTTGTTCCGGTTTTTCCGGGACTGCCTCGTAAGACTCTCCCAAGAACGAGAACCTGTCAAGAGGTCTGACAATCCTCCCACTACGACGAGGCACTGGTGTAACTATTGGGTCTGGTAAGGGCGGTTCTTCCTCAAGTTCGGTTTCACTCAGGTTTGGAATTGATTGCTCTAGAATTTCTTCCAAGATCACCTTTTATTAAGATTTCCGGTCTATCATATAATCTTCCTCCTGAAAAACCGCATTGGTGCTCACCAGCAATTTCTGCTCTCTGGGATTATAGAATAACCAACCTTTCGTTCCCTTAGGATATCCTACAAACGTGCATACTTCCGACTTCGATTCTAATTTATCCGTCTTAACCTTTAGTACATGTGCCGGACAACCCCAAATGTGTAAATGCTGCAGACTAGGCTTTCGCTCCGACCACAACTCCCTGGGAGTCTTAGGTACAGACTTAGATGGTACGAGGTTTAGTATGTACATTGCAGTATCCAAGGCGTATCCCTAAAAGGATATAGGTAATCCTAAGAAACTCAACATAGACCTTATCATATCTAAAAGAGTTCGGTTCCTTCTTTCCAATACTCCATTCTGTTGAGGCATTCCAGGGGCAAACAACTGGGATAAAATCCCATTTTCTGATAAGTATCCCATAAAATTAGCAGAGAGATATTCCCCTCCTCGATCTGATCGAAGAGTCTTGATACTTTTACCTAATTGCTTTTTTGCTTCTGCTCGAAACTATTTGAACTTTTCAAAAGCCTCGGACATGCGGTGCATAAGGTATATGTATCCATATCTTGAGTAATCATCTGTGAAAGTGATGAAGTACTCATATCCTCCTCTGGCACTGACATTGATGGGTCCACACACATCAGCATGCACTAATTCCAATAAATCTTTGGCCTTATTGCCCTTAGATGGGAAGGGTCTTTTGGTCATTTTGCCTTCCAGACAGGATTCGCAGACAGGCATTGGTTCTACCGTCAATGAAGGCAAGATACCATCTTTCACTAGCCTGTCAATCCTATTTAGGTTTATATGACCTAGCCTCAAGTGCCAAAGTTTTGTTGGATTAGATGAATGTGACTTTCTCTTTAATGATGGTCTACTAATTGTTTCAGTATCATGTATCTCATACATCATGGGAGTTAACAAATAAAGCCCAATGGTTACCTTGCCAGAACATATAAAAGTACCATTCCTTTTTATGACAACTTCAGTACCAAAAGTAATAGAATAACTTTTATTCACCAAACTAGAAATTGTAATCAAATTCCGCCGTAAAGACGGTACATATAATGTATCTGACAAAACCAATTTATTATTTGAGAAACATAAAGTAATGACTCTTACTGAAACAGCCTCCGCCTTAGCGCCAGATCCTAGGTTGACAATGATTTCTCCATCACTTAGCCTCCTGGTTTCTTTGAACCCCTGCAATGTATTACATATGTGATTAGTTGCCCCGGAGTCCACACACCAAGATTCTGAAGTACCAGTTGCAAAACTAACTTCAGAAATAAGTGACTCAATCATACCTGAGGCCTTCTTCTCAGACAGATATTCTGGACAATTCCTTTTCCAATGTCCTGTCTTACCACAATGGAAACACTTTCCTTTTGTCCCTGAACCCTTAGCCTTGGCCACGCCACCATTAGGACCATTCTCCACCTTAGGACCCTTTGGAACTGATTTCTTTTTGCCTTTCCGCCCTTTGCCTTTCGGCTTGGACTTGGCATCTGACTTTTCTGTCTCTAGTGCAGTTGGCTTCTTCTTCATAATCCCTTCAGTCACTACCAGTTGACTAGAGAGCTCGGCCATAGTCAGATTCATCTTATTGATATTATAATTAACTTTGAAATTGTTGAATGACTATGGCAGTGACTAAAGGATTTTGTCGATCCGCGATTCTGCATCAATCGCAGCCCCCAGTACATCTAACTCATTTAATGAGTCAATCATTTTCAACATGTGTTCTTGTACTGATGTACCTTTAGCCATCTTGGTGCTAATGAGCACCCTCATAGCTGTCTGCCTAGCAGGCCTGCCCTGTTCCACAAACATCGCCTTTAAGTTCGATATGATATCGTATGCAGTCTTATATGATTGATGTTGGTGTTGCAAAGCACTAGACATGGATGCCTGAATGTAGCATCTAGCCATCTCGTCATCTTTGGCCCATTTGGTGTAAAGTTCCTTTTCTTCTTTTGATGCTTCCCGGCCAGGCTCATTAAGGGGAGGTTTGGTAAGGACATATTTATATCCTGAAGCAGTCAGGACAATATCCATGTTCCGTTTCCAGTTTACATAGTTGGTGAAAGTCCGGGATCCTAACCCTAGAGCGGTGGTGAATAGGGTGATCTACACTTTATGACTAATTAAGGCCAATTTTAACTTCTTAACAATTAACTAGTCACATGTGATGATTAACAAACAATATGCGGAAGCTTAAACAAAATAATCACCACAAAGCATTCACCATAACACAATGATTTATAGTGGTTCGGCCTCAATGCCTACATCCACTATCGGCTTGTGATCCAACACCCCACCGGATTTCCACTATTTATGCTTTTCAAAAGGCTAAGCAATAACCTTTACAACGATGTTTTTTTAGGCCAAACAACAACCTATGAATGTGCTTCTCTAGGCTAAGCAATAACCTTTACAAGATGCTTTTCAAAGGCTAAGCAATAACCTCTACAATAAGAGATTTTCTCTCAAGGTAGTGTCTTCACAAAACACTCTAAGAGATTACAATTAAAGCTCAATTTAATTGCCTCTAAAATAGGTGGATAAGAAAGTTTAATTCAACTCACACAACACTCTATGAAATGCTAAGATGGATGCTCATGAAGTGTGTGTGTGAAAACTTCAATCAAGTTTAAAATGAAGGCTCAATTAATGTATGCTTAATGCATTTTAAAGTTTAAAGCACACAAAGATTTGATTGAAGTGAAATGAAAATCACATGTATAAATACTAACTTGTTGATGATATGAAAATCAAAAGCTCACAAGTTGTATGAAGTTAATTATGTCTAAACATGTGATGCATGTGCAATGTTGTTTTCAAAAACAAAAGTTTAACTAAGGTTGAAATGAATGAAAACAACAATATGATTCAACCAAGTAAATGAAACATGTCATAAAAGAAATCAAAGGATTTGACAAAACATGTTTTATAAAGTTTTAAAACAAACTTGGTTTGAAATCAAGGGTGAAGAATCCAATCCAACTTAAATCAAAGATTAAGAGAAGTGATGGATTCAACACATCATAGTTAACATGCTAAAATTAATTTACCAATAATTTAAACAAAGCATGAAACATATGATAATGAAAAGTAAAACTTACTTAGAGATTTAACTTCATTAATCCAAGCTTTAGCTTACCATTAGACCCCTTGATCTCTCTTAGTTCATCCCCTTTCTTTTTTCTCCAAACACCTCAAAGAAGACTAAAATGTTCAACACTTTTCTCATGGGAATGAACCTCATTTTATAGTCAAAAAGTGACTTCTGGCGTGTCCCCGGTCAACCTGGTATATGGCTCGGTCGACCCGGGCTCAACGGTCATAAATCTGACCGTTTGAAAAGAAGCCTAACGGCTCTTTACCCGGTCGACCCGCAGTGTGTGCGGTCGACCGGGTCCATGGGCTCGGTCAACCGCGCATACTGCGGGTTGACCTGTGCCCAGGGACCTTTTTCCCCATAAATTACATTTTTCAAAGATTTTCTTTGAGGGGATTTTTGGGCCATTAAACTAAGTTTGGAAACATGATTTTAATTCAATCTAAGTGCTTTTAAAATTATGAAACATAAAAGCCTAAAATGATTTGAAATATTTAAAACATAGGCTAGCTTGATTCATAAAACTTCTTTTTCAAAATAAAATGCATCCAATGAAAACATGCATGAAACGTATGATTTACAAGATTTAAAACAATGCATGAGTAAATCAAGATTTCAAGTTTTTCTAAATCAGTGCATGTGTGAAAATTCAAATGATGATTAAAATGATAATGCATCCATCAAATTGCAATACACAAAATTCCTAACAGTTGGATCCTACCAACTTATTCTGGTTGAGGATGGTCGCAAGTGGATTGAAAGTATTTGCATTCATGCTTGAAATACTGTAGCACATAACCAAACATTCAACTAATGAATTTAAATGACTTTAGTGTTTAGTATTCTACCAAATTTATGTGGGAATCCTCATAACCACTAAATTCAGAATAAATCAAAATCTCAATCCCCGGGGCATGCATCCTTGGGGAGTGCAAATACCACCTAGATTGGTGCGGATCAAAGTTGGTCAAAATTGAGATTAAGACTAACTGTCTATGATCCCCATCATTCATTATTATCTAGGTATCCCATACAAAATAATGTATGACTCCCAATTAGCTTCGGTTTCTAAAATACATGAGGCAAATCCTTGGGGATACTACATCATTATTTTAGTTAAGTTTGACCCACCAACTAGCATTGCATGACAACCGTTGCGGGCAGCTCCTCCTTGGGGAGTGGGCCCCCGCCCTATCTCACCAACACTATCCATAGGAGATCTATATCTACTAACCGGAAAAATACAAGCCCTTCGTGGGGAACGACCATTTTCAAGATGGCGCGAGGCTAATACTTTCCTTACAATGGACCTATGGCGGAAAACCATGGGGATCCCTAAATATAAATGCCCCGCTCCCACTTAATATTTTAGAATTGAGGATTTCCTTATAGGTATATGGGCCCACAAATATAGACATCAAATTATCTCATGATATGACCAATGATTGGTTCCAAGTCAAGTTATTTTATGGAAAGTCCAGTTTCTTAAATTAGTGTTACCAATGGATCCATCTCATGGGCCCACCAACGCTAATTAGAACTCTTTCCAAAAATTAATTTGATTTGACAAATTTTGGAAATTGCTATGTTTGGATTAGATTTGGAAACATTTTAAAACAAGCAACCATCCACAAATAAAAAGTGTTAAAATTAGAAATTAGTCCTCTCCTCTACATGGCCCAAGCGGAATAGACTTCTTGGACTTCTAGACTTTCCAAAACTTTGGGATTCCTCAAACTCTTTGGGCATCTCCTAAACTCTTTTGGCAATCTTCAAACTCTTTGATTAGGAGTCAAACTTTACTTTCCTTCTTCGTCTCAGACATCACTAGAATTTACAAATTATTGAAAATTACATAAATTCCTATGCCTCAAGGATGAGACTTACATGGTAATCTAAACATGGAAATAAAAGGGCTATAGGACAATTCACCATGCCTTGCCCTTTCACGGGAAACCAAGGAAACCATGATGCCCTTTACACTTAGCCAAAAATAAACCAATAACCATATAAAAGAAAGTAAGAGTTATGGGCCATATGGAGAGGACATTATCACCTGCAAGTTAGTATCTCATACAACTCACAAAACCAGGTTACCAAACCACAACAGAAAAACAAGATGCCTAAAGTTGCCACTTCTGTAAAACAAGCGCTTCGCAAAGGGGGTTTGGGGGTGTCCCCCGGCGGGGTTCGAGCTGCCCGGTCATCTCATGATGAAAATCCCGGACTACCAAAAAAGAAAAAAAATCCAGCACTCTGTTCGCTCGAGCAGACTTGGATCCGCTCGAGCGGACTGTTCCAGAACCTGGTTTGCTCGAGCGACTTGCTTAGGAAACGTGCAGAAAATTCCTCTTTTTGTCCGAACCAGCCCGTTCTACAACATTCATACCAGATACAAAAGGCATACAAACATCAAATCTGATCCTTACAAAGCTGTAGGTCTATCCTAGCCCCTTCTATAGCATTCATACCAGATATAAAAGGCATACAAACATCAAATCTGAACCTTACAAAGCCCTAGGTCTATCCTCTTCACATCTCATGCAAAGATTAGATCTAGATCGCTGATCTAACATGATTAGAGATAAGGTAAGGCTCTGATACCGATTGTTGGAAGTAGGTGGGCCTCATGGATAGGATTTCAAAACTTTTGACCCACTTAACTCAGGGATCAACTACCCATAAGGTCATAAACCATATTCAGGATGCAATCCCTCATACTCATATATCATGTACAACAATAATAACCTATCTAAAAAATAGAGAACAAGCAACACCATGCAACAAAATAATCCACAACTAATAGGGAAGCAGATTATACCTTTGGAGCCTGGTTGTGCTCTAATGGAGAAGAAGACTTGCTAGTTGAAGAAACTCTTTCTTTGTAAGCAACTTAGGATCTCCAAGACATCTTAGTCTTCCACGCTATGTCCCGTATCAGATCTCTCTTCTCAAGAAGACTGGGGGAAACTTCAAGAGAAAACCCTTCAAGAAACTCAAAGAACTAGAAGAGAACTAGAAGAGATGTGCAACTCTCGCACAAAAGGAAGGGCTGGGCGTGAAATCCAAGAGTGGACGTGCCAACCCCCTTGCTTCTCCTTTTATAGCTTTTAAGCAACCTCCTTTCCTCCTCTTGTACTAATTGAAATAGAAGTCTTACTTCTGCACAAATTAGTAACCTTACTACTACCACTATTAGAAGTCTCACTTCAAATAGAAATAGTAACTTTCTAATTCCTTCATCTTAGAGTTCTAGTAGGATTAGTATCTTTCTAATAACTTGGGCTAGCGTGGGGACCACTAGGGATTCCATAGAAAGCTGGCTCCAACTTGGAGACCGCGACACCACATGTCATGTGCAATCTAACACTCTCTCTCTCTCTCTCTAAAAATCCTAGATCTAGAACCCTAACAAGAAGAAGAAGAAGGCTATCTACTATAAATCTCAGTTATAATCTCTTCTAAGAAGCTCTCTCATCTTCTATATTCCTTCTAATCAAGGTATTTATCTCCATCTATTTGAATTCCCTTAGATTTCTTCTTTTCTCTCTCTAGATCCCCTTCCTTATAGCAATTCTCTTGTGGATGTGGGTGTAGGAGTTAGAGATCTCTCAAGATCTGAGTTTTGGGGCTGGTTTGTGTACTGGAAGACCTCAGTTGCTAGATTTCTATTTTTATATAGCTTGGATCTCTCTTTTCTCTCTCTACCTTCTTGCAATTGGATTGAGGCAAGGGCAATATACCTATTTAACATATAATGCATGTTTTCCTTCTCTTGATTCTGTAATTTCAATTCAATTGTTGTAGTTATGTTAGATCTACCATTTGAGCTCAGTTTCATGGATTTATGGCCATTGATGGACGAGTTCTCTCATTTGGAAGATCAATGGTCGGTTTGATGATAGATGGATGTAGATTGAAGTGTTTTATTGCCCTTTATATTTCTATGATGGATGGTGATGATTGGAGATGGTTTGGATATGTTTTGGTTAAAAATTGGATTGAAGAAGAAGAAATCCAGAAATCTAGAAGGGTTGCAGGTGGCGTGTATTCGGTTGACCGACCTACAGTCGGGTCGACCGAGCACACTGAATTTCAGTGACTTCAAGTCTCAGTTAAGGTTCTACAGACCCTGTTTTCGGTAGACCGAATACACGGTTTTTGCAGACAGCTAACTGGGAGCTGAATTTCTCCATAAGACACAGAACACAGTGTTCTCGGTCGACCGAACCCTGTTCTCAGTCGACCGACAACACAGGAATTTCAATAAAAAAAAAATGCTGAGAGCTAGGACATCCAATTTCTACAGATTTTCAGTGGGTGCGGTCGATCGCCCAGGCCATGAGGTCGACCAGACACACAGTGAATTCTTCGGATCAGGATACTGCCTGCCAGGTGTTGGACCTTATTTTTCCAGAGTACTCGGTTGACCGACTAGGCCAAGAGGTCGACTGAGCACACTGCACAGAGGTCAACCTACGAGCCAACATCTTGACAGACCAGTATACTCGGTCGACCGAGGACACTACATACTGTGATTTTCCAGTTTTCATTTTTATGGAGTTGTGATCATTTGTGGGGCCCATTGACCCTCCAAATGGACTTTTATTAATGTGCCAAGCCCAAGTCAATGGTGTGGCTCAACCTTGATTTGTGGGGACCACCAAGTAAGGTCTCGGTTATTTATTCTACGATGATTCGATCCTTAAACGTTGTCTATGATGCCCGTAACTTCTAGAGCATCAAATACATTATCCATTGGCATCAAAGACTCCATTTAGAGATCAAATTACCTAAGATGGATCTGGACCTGAATGTGGTTCATTACCTAGGTTGGATTATTGTTATTTCCCATTGATTCTAGTACTTGGAGATCCTACTCCACTTATCACAATACTGTCACTCTTATGTCCTTACTATAGTTTATAATTGGTAATTAAATGGAAAATGGATGCCTGAACCTAGGACTACTTAGAGGTGACCTGATCATGTGATTGGGTGAACATTGACCGTGTCTGTGGCTAGGCGGACCCTTTTATGGCCTATGAATGGATGTATGATACCGTAGATTGGAGAGGTGAATTATATTGGAATTATAATTCATTGTGGATGAGTATGAACTGTTTATAATTGGAAATGGACTTATTACCTCGTTTGGACTGTCTTAGACTAGGCCATGCATTTGGTGGGCCTTGGTATGAATCCAACGAGTGGGCTTGGACCTGGATTATGATCCATGGACTGAATTAATACTTGGACCTCTTAGAGACTTTGTTAGGACCTTATTCACTTAAGGCAAAGCCTAGACAGACACAGACCTTTATTGTTTCCTTAAGTCGGCATAGACATTCACTCAGTTGTTGTAAGCTCAGCCTTTGGACTGATCATCGCTGGTAGGAGCTATATATGAGTGTTGAGTGAGCTATCATGATGAGCTATGTTTTAGACAGACAGTGTGATACTGGGTCCAGTCTCCCTGAGTGATGAGTGTGGTGAGACTGATGAGTGTGATTTGCGGGGCTCGTCATTCCCTAGCATTGGTGAGATTTCCCACCGCGGCTGTGTTCAGTATCGGAGGGCCGCGACATAATATCCCGTGGTATCCAACTCATGTGAATGTGCGATATTGTGTTAGATTAGACAGTATGCTTATCCTGATTCTAAATGCTTATCTTGCTTAACTGCCTAGAATCTGTATCTTGATATTTTCTTTAACTATATCATTGTCTTTACTCTTTTGATAGATATATCTTATGTTACTTGTATACTGTAACTTGCCAGATCTTTAGATCTGACCCATTTTTGGTGCTTAGGTTTTGACCCGGACTATGAGGACGTTGCATTCGTGCTAGATGAGGCACCCGTAGCAGGAGGCTACAAATGGGGACCAGGGGACCAGCGGACCAAGAGGTCGAGCTGGAGGTTGGAGAGCCGACACCTGGGGTGTGAGAGTTTTGATGTTATTTTGGGATTTAGAGTGATTCTTGTATTGAGCAGGGTAGCTTTCATAATCTGTAATAAACCTTTGATCTTACAACTTTAATACTTTAGACTAGATTTCAACCCTGCTATATTTGACTTTTATATATGATACCTTATCATTGCTTCTGCTATATTCACTTGCTTCCACATTATTAACCATTGATCTTATATCGTTCAAAAAGTTTTAAATTGGACCTCACTGTGGACCTACGATCTTGGAAGTTCTCAGATTTTCCGGGAAGTAGCGTGCCAGCTTCTGGTATCTTGATGGTTTTCTCGTACTCGGAATTGGGGCATTACAATTTTATGGTATCAGAGCGGGCAAGTTTCTAGACATAAAACACACTGGAAACTTTAGGACGTAGTGAGGATTTCAGCGTTGGGATACGTGCAAGGACGATGGTTTGGGTAGAATTAGTGTAGTCCTAAGTGTTGGACTCGGACTGACACAATTTCCTTCTCTTAATAGATGTCAGGAGGTGATGCACCACCAGCAGTTTCAGTAGGCGACGAGCTGCCCGACTATGAGCACCGATTCCAGCAGTTTCTTCAGGCCTTCCTGGTCTCACAGGAGGCTGATGCTTTAGCTCACTAGCAGCAGGCGGAGGATTTTGTGCAATTTCAAATGCAGGTCCTAGATGTCATTGAGTGGGTGGCTCAGCCAACTCTAGTGGAGACACCTATCCGGGAGGCAGACCCGAACATCATCTTTGAGAGGTTCCTCAAGTGGGGACCACTGGAGTTTTCTGGCACGGAGGACCTGTTAGTAGCTTACGATTAGATAGTGCGGATGGAGAAGATTTTTCGAGTCTTCGAGTGTACTGGTCAGTAGAGAGTCCAGTTGGCGACCTATATGTTCAGGGGTGTGGCAGAGGGCGGAGGACAGTCCAGCGCCCTTTTGAAGGGATTGGAGATGAGATCGCCTGGACAACTTTTAGGACAGACTTTCTTCGGAAGTTCATTCCGGCGCACGTCAGAGATCAAAAGCTTAGGGAGTTTCAGACTCTTGTCCAGGGGGATATGACCGTATATCAGTATGAGCTCCGCTTTACCCAGCTCTTTCGTTTTGCCGAGGCTTTGATTACTCCAGAGTTTGAGAGGATCCGACATTTCATTAATGGGTTGAGAGACGACATCCAGCTACACATGGCATGCATTGACTACCCTACCTATGAGGAGGGCTTATTGGGCTGAGGAGCATCTCCACCGAGTAGAGGCCATGCACCAGCAAAAACGGATCCTGTCCATTCCGATTAGACAATAGCCCGTGACCCGACCACAGCAGCAGTTCCAGAGGCAGAGGCCAGCAGGCCATATGAGACAGTTTAATCATCAGCGTCAACAGCATCGTTAGCCTGGTGTATGTTTTGATTGTGGCAAGCCAGGACACCTTTCTAGAGCATGTCCATTTTGAGGAGAACATCCGCCTATGCTTCAGCTTACAACACCTCCCAGAGCTCTAGCTGCTCAGCCAATCCGTCAAATTGCATCAATACCCCAGCCACCACAGCAGCAGCTGTATTGTGCCCTGTAGTAGGCATGCGGGCCCAGCAACCCAAAGGTCAGCACTACCAGTGGGGACGGCACCAAAGACCCCATGGACAACAGCGTCAGCCGTAGAGACCCCAGGCTGCAGGGTAGGTATTTGCACTTACGCAAGAGGAGGCCGAGGCTGTAGGCAACGGAGTCGAAGGTACCCTTTTTATATGTGATCATCTTGCTAGAGTATTGCTTGACCCAGGTGCGACACATTCATATGTATCATCGTCTTTTCTTTTAGTCCTTGGTGGGGTAGGAGAGGAGTTATCTTGTACGCTAGTTGTATCTACACCCATGGGCAAGAGGGTAGTGTGTCAGACTTACCACCCCAGATGCCGAGTGCAGATCGGGGAGTACATTCTGTTTCCAGATTTCATCGTGTTACCCATGCATGACTTCGACGTTATCTTGGGGATGGATTGGTTAGCTAGATATCGGGCAGTGATGGATTGCTTCGAGAAGACAGTCAGGCTCACTATCGACAGTTCGGATGACACGATCGAGTTCGTAGGTGAGAGGAGATCGCCCAGCACCAGGTTGATATCAACACTGAAGGCATATAGATTAGTGAGATCAGGTTGCGAAGGCTACATCACATTCATCTCTGAGGACAAGCAGTCTAAGAATGTGGAGGAGATTCCACTAGTTCGCGAGTTTCCAGACGTGTTTCCCGATAAGATCCCGGGATTACCACCAGTCAGAGAGATAGACTTCACCATTGAGCTTGCACTAGGCACATCACTGATTTCCAAGGCTCCTTATCGCATGGCTCCAGTAGAACTACGAGAGTTGAAGACCCAATTGGAGGAGTTGCTAGACAAAGGCTTCGTGAAGTAACAAGTATCCATTTCCTCGGATTGACGAGCTATTCAACTAGCTTCAGGGTGCTCAGTACTTCTCGAAAATAGATCTGAGATCAGGATATCATCAGCTGCGAGTCAGAGATCAGGATGTGCAGAAGACAGCGTTCCGGACACGCTATGGCCATTATGAGTTCCTCGTGATGCCATTCGGATTGACGAATGCGCTAGTAGTGTTCATGGCCTTGATGAACAAAATCTTCGCTCCTTACCTCGACAGCTTCACCGTTGTGTTCATCGACGACGTGTTAGTCTACTCAAGGTCCAAAGAAGAGCACGAGCAGCGCTTGAGGACGTCTCTTCAGTTGTTACGCGACAACCAACTATACGCGAAGCTCAGCAAATGCGAGTTCTGGCTAGAGCAAGTGGTTTTCCTCGGACACATCATTTCCAGAGATGGACTAGCAGTAGATCCAACGAAGATAGAGGTAGTAGTGAACTGGGAGAGACCGAAGAATGTCACAGAGATTCAAAGTTTCCTCGGCTTAGCAGGCTACTACCACAGATTTGTCAAGAACTTCTCCACGATTTCAGCACCGTTGACCAAGCTGACAAGGAAAGATGTACCATTCGTGTGGTCAGATGCTTGCGGGAACAACTTTAAGGAATTGAAAGAGAGATTGACGATAGCACCAATCCTATCTTTACCTTTTGGGAGTGGTGGATTAGTTGTCTTCACCGATGCTTTGGGGACCGGTGTTGGTTGTGTCTTGATGCAGGAGGGGAATGTCATTGCCTATGGATCATGCCAGCTGAAGGAACACAAGAAGAAGTATGCTACGCATGACTTGGAGCTAGCAGCAGTCGTCTTTGCATTGAAGATTTTGCGACACTACCTCTACGGAGAGAAGTTCGAAGTCCACTCCGATCATCGCAGCTTGCAGTACCTGTTCACTCAGAGCGACCTCAACAACCGGCAGAGTAGATAGATGGAGTACATCAAAGATTACTACTTCCCTATCAAATACCATCCTGGAAAGGCGAACGTTGTGGCCGACGCTTTGAGCAGGAAGACTGCGCTCGTTAGTTTTCTAGCAGCAGAGGGTGTGTGGACCGAAGTCTTCACTGGTTTGGACGTTCAGTTCCAGCCGCTCAGCAATAGAGTTGATGGACCCGATTCTTCCCTCTCTCCCGCTGCCTCCGCCCCGGGTCTTTCGGGGTACGGCAGAGGGGAGGAGAAGAAAAGATAAAGGGTAACAACATCTTTCTTTTTTTTGTACGGGTATGCCAATTTCACTTTTCTACTTGGAATTTAGGAATTGTGATTCGAAGATCCACCTTCACAAGTAGAAAGGGGAAATGAAACTTTTTCTAGTTTCTATTGCACACATATTTTAAGAAAAGAGACAAAAGGGTTTTTTTGAATGCCGTGAAAGGTGATTTCATTTGTTGCCGTGAAAGGCGATTTTGCCGTAAAAGGCGATTTACAAGTCTTATCCATTATGAAAGACAAGAATTGTAATTTTTGTCTCTAAAAGAAAAATAAAGTACAACAGAAATCAAGAAAAGGAATCTGACTTCTCATTCGATTGTGGGGACACGTTCAGATTGATGGTCGCGAGTCATGTATGGGCTCCTCCATCGTCCATGCAGATGAGAACACGATGCTTGGATTCTTGGCTCGGCTTTCTAACCTCAGATTTTTAAAGGACAAAGACCAAGAGAAGGTCTTATATCCGATAAAAAGCTAAGTAAACGGGCTGAAAAGCCACGTTTTAGCCATGTTGGTAGAAGAAGGGAGGTCCTTGGGGGGGTGGCCCCCCAAGGGTGCTTCAATCACCTTTTGGTGGTCTTTGCAGCAGAGTTGCAGGAGTTCTGGATTTTCTGGGCAATTCTCTGGATTTTTTTGTCTTCGTCGGGGGGAGAGCGAGAGCTAGATCCTTTTCCTTTGGAATGCCCTCCTATTTATAGGCCTTTGGTAGCCATTTAGGAGGGTTTATGAGCATTGAATGCATTAATACTCATAATGGGAGGAGTTACAAGTTTTAAAGCATTTGTTTTGTAACTCCTTTTTCCTTGAATCTGATTGGCCGATGGAGAATAATGAGCCTTTAATTGCTTTTAATCCCCATCATGGGAGGAGTTTCATGGCTTTAATGCCATAAATCCTTTGACTTGTAACTCCCATTTGCTTGCTTTTGATTGGGCCGTCCAAAATAATGAGTTAATGACCGCATTAACTTGTCATAAAACGGGTCATTTAACCTCATTAATTGGTCGCCAAGTCGCTCGAAGAGTCGCGGGCCGCGCCGCATCTTTTGGAATTCTTCTTGCGATGACCGCCAGTGGATCCACATGTTGTTTGATGTCGGATGGCGATGCAATTTCAGACATTGATTAATGTCAACGTGCCGGCAACATCTGTCCTGTCGATTTCACGATCGGGCGGGCAGAAAGTGTGCTTTCTTTGTCGGCCGGTTGGCGATTTCGAGGCATCTAATGATCATCCAATGATTTCGGCGGCGAATCCGTGATGTTGACGAAGATCGACGGATTTCATGCACGAAAAATCAGATTTTGGAAAAATCACAGGGGCCAATCAACTCGAAACGCGAAAAGGACCCGAAAAAAGGTCTTCCGGCGATTTTTTGGGTGGCCGGAATTCCATGGTCGCCGGCGACCATGGGCCAAGGTCGCCGGCGACCATGGCCCTTGGGCCCATTTTTTGGCCGCCGTTCGGTCGCCATTTCTTCGCCGTTTTTCGATCTTTTTTCATTCTTTTTTCTTCTGTATTTTTCCTGACATTTCCCCTCATTTATTGGCCTGATTCTCTTGAAGAAAACCCGACGAGAAGCCACGCAAATCGGAGCACAAAGTTTCCTATTTTTCTGGAAAGCCGAAGACTTTGTTGTGTGGTTTTGCCGATTTTTTGTCAAGCATTGAAACTAGGCCAAACGATGTCGGAATGACCTGAAATTCGACGTGGAGCTTCTTGAGCAGTAGATAGGACCAACCATAGGCTTTGGTTTGAGTTTTGAAGCCGTTCGGGGTCCCGCAAATGCTTGCCTTAATTTCGCCATGAGAGAAAATGCCGAGCTTTGAAACTAGGCCCAACGATGTCCGTTTGACCTAAAACTTGACAGGGGACCTATTGGAGTCATTTTGGGATGATCCATTAGCTCAAATTTGGATGCCATGATTCCGGGGTGCTCCGCTGCCGGTAGGCCTGTTTTTGCTTCCTGAGAGTTGATGAAGGGTCAAACGTCGTCCGTTTGACTTGAAATTTGGCAGGGGGCCTTTTGGAGGTATTTTGAGACCATTCGTAGGCTCTGATCGAAGTTTTGAAGTCTTCGACACTGTCGCTGCCTGGAGCTCCTGCCTGGCTGTCGGAGGAGTGAAGTTAGGCCAAATGATGTCGAAATGGCCCGAAACTTCATGTGTACCCTTCTTTTGGCTGCTTTGAAGGATCTTGTAGTTTTTGTTTGATTCTGACAAGATCTGGTGCTTGAAGTGGTGCCTTCCTATTTATGGCAGGATGTGGCTCCATGTAGCTTTTGGTGTTGAAGGGACATAGTGACATTTTTGGTGTCAACAAATGCCCCCTCGAGGTACAACGACGAGGTGTGCAGCTCTAGCAGTCGGTGTGCCTCGAAGAGAATTTAAAGGAGATCTTCTTGCTTGACCAAGAGTCTTGAGCATTTTTCTTTTGATGGAGTTGCTTTTTTGAGCTTCCAAGGGATTTCGCGGTAATGAGAGGGGTCATGTACCGTCTCAAGGCAAGGATTTTGAAATGACATTTGGATATGGGTTTTTGGTTTTGGGTTTTCCCTTTTAACCTTGTGAACCTAAAAGGCTTTATGTGGCACATTAGGCGGTTAAGAAGGTTTTTGGTTTTTGACCTTGTGACCTAACAGGCTGTATGTGGCGAGTTAGGGGGTCGGGATTTTGGTTTTTTGGTTTCGACCTTGTGACCTAACAAGCTGTATGTGACAAGTTAGGGGACCATGGCTTGGTTTTTGGTCACTCTTTGGGACAATTTTGGGTCCATTGGAGTGGTTTGGTTTTTTGTGGAATGTCAATTTCAAGATTGTGGCTTGATTTGGTGCATGGGGTTGGATGGTTGGGTTTCTTTTGGAAGCTTATGAAGCTCGGAATTTTTTGTATGGTCCAATCAACTCAAGAGAGGCATGGAACCATTTTTGTATGCTCTTGGTAAGAGAAATTTTGACTAAAAGCCACTTTTAGTGCCTAGGTGGTCAAACCTGGCTCATATGGGCTAACCGATGGGACCTTAAGCTTTTAAAAAATGGCTTAGATCTCATGTGGTGTCATTTTGTAAAGAATATCTAAAAATATCCCTTTTGTGTAGAGAATATCTAAAAATATCCTTACTTGGAGAGAATCTCTCAAGTTTCCTTGATTTTGGGAGAGATTTTCTCAAAGTTTCTCAAATCCCCTTTCTTTTTTGGAGAGAATTTCTCAAGAATCTCTTCTTTAGGAGAGAATATCTCAAATCTCTCTTTCTTTTTAGGAAGTTTGCTAATTTTTAGCACTTACCTCCTTGCTTTTCTCCTCCTTTCCTCTTTTGGTTTGCTTTTTCTATAAAAGCAATGGAGATGGGTTTTCTTTCTCTTGTTGCTTTCTTTTTGCAAAAACCTTCAAGAGTGCCCCAAGACAGAGTTTCTCAAGGATCTTCAAGTTTCTTCTCCTTCTTCTCCATGGCTTCAAGTAGGTCTTCTTTTTCCAAGAAAAAACCCCATGTAGATGTAGGAAAGTTTCCTTTTCTTCTTTTTTTCTTCTTTTTTTTTTTTTTTTTTTTTTCACGTGTTTTCTTTTCCTCTTTTTTTTTTTTTTTTTTTTTTTTCACGTGCTTTTTTTCTTTTTTTTTTTGTGCACGTTCTGCTTTGCTTTTTTTTTTTTTTTTTTTAATTTCTTCCCCTTTTTTTTTGTGCCGTACGGACAGGTCCGTACGGACCTGGCCGTACAGCCACGTGGCCTGTGGGCCACGTCCCATGGGCCAGCCCCTTTTTCTCTCTTTTTTTTTTGAAGAGGGTTTTTTTTGTTCTTCTTTTTTTTTGCTCACCATGATATGAGGTTTATGCAATTCAAGATGATCATGCATTTTTTCTTCTCTCTTTTTTTTTTAAATGTATCAAGATAAAAGGCTAGAATTTCTAGGTCAAGTCAACATGGATTTTGACTTAGACAAAGTTTGATTGGTTTTGACCAAATTGGGTTGGAATTGGTCAAACTTTTGTCAAAGTTTTCCTAGCATCTAATGCATGATGGTTTTATGCATGATTTTTGGTAAATGGAATTGGGAGCATGATGATGCATACCTCGAATTTTCTTGCAAGTCTTGAGATTTTTGGAGCTTGCAGCAATGTTGAGCCCACTTCTCCAGTCTCGCAGAATTTCGGGGAGCTTTGCAAGTTTTGGGATTTTGAGCTCGCAGCAATGTTGAGCTCTTTTCTGATCTTGCGAAGATTTGAGAAGAAAGGCTTGATCTCGCAGCAATGTTTGAGTTCAAGTCTTCTTCGAGAACCCTTCATTGATTATGAGCTCGCAGCAATATTGAGCTCATCTTCAAGCTTCCTTTCTTTTTCGGGGTGCCTCCCTTTTCTTCGAAACTGCCCCGGCACCATGCCAAAATTTCGCTAGGACTTTTTTTTTTAGCAAAATTCTGTCATTTGGTGCTTGATTTCTTCCTTTCTGACTTTTGCAGGTGGTTCCTCCAGAACGAACAAGGGTAAGGGCCTTGTTACTGATGCACCTCGCCGATCTGCCAGATCTTCCAATGCGGCCGTTCAACAGGCTTGGAAAGAAGTTCGTTATGTGGAGACGAACTTGGAAGAATGCGACTCGCTCAACCGAGATGAGATGAGACAGCAATTGATCGCTCTCAAGGATGAGGAGTTTTATAAAATTATGGCAAGCAATCGTCCTTGGATCATGGACGATCAGAGCGTTGTGCCCAAGCCTACCTTTTTCTTTGGTGACGCTGTCCCTGATGACTCGTCATTCCAAAGGAGATGTTTTCAGTTCTCTTACACAGCTGATGGTGAGGAGAGAACTATTTCTACCCGATCGACTTTTGATCGTACTATCTCGATCATGAGTCTTTCTCCCACATGCTCTAAAAGAGAAGATCCTTCAAGCTGGGTGAAGAGGACCAATGTGGTCAAGACCGGGATTTTTGTTGGCGGCCCTTCCCGTTATGCGGAGAAGTCGCCTGTCCGTATGGACATGTTGATGCCAGCCAGCGGCTACCAAGGTTCTGATCATCCATCAGTCGATTTGAGACCGGTGGGCCTTGGCATTTTTAGCGGTGACGGCAGTAATTGGGTGAACCCCTTTCGGCTTCGCGGCCGCTTCAGCGCTGACTCGGGCTGGGAGTCATAGACTGATCACATCCTGCAGATTGGTGGCGCCATTCTGAAGGAGGCTGAAGTTTTTGATGCGGTTCGCGCTTTTCGGCAAACCGTCGTTTTCTCCGATGAGGCCTTCATGGCCATGTTGGAGTCTTTCCTTCCACAGACCAACACCTTCGTTGTCGCGAACGGTGAAATTGGTTTTTCTTTGAAGGAATTGAGCGCTACCACCGGGCTGCCTATCCTCGGCAAACTCTATGAGGAGTTTATGCCTATTGACATTGTCCTTGAGGAGCAGTCAAAGGAGTTCAGGCTTCTGTACTTTCAGCTCGTCGCCTTCTACGATTTTTTGAAGGAGAAGGAGGGCTCGAAAGTCCGATGTAGTAGTTGGAGGAGTCTCAGCTCTTTGTCTTCCAACTTCTTTGACGGTGGGGATGCTTCTGAGAGTATGTCCCAGGAAGCCAGGGCTAAGAACCCGAAGAAGATCTCCGCTATGCGAGAAAATTTGAGGGATTTTCTTACAAGCACAGACGCCATTTGTCCTGACATTGCGCTGCGGAGAGATCTTGCTGTTTACCTCACTTACTGGCTGGGTGAGGCAGTTTTTGCTGGAGGAGACGGAACGCACATCAGGCCGCACTGTATTTTTCCGGCTTGTCAGATGGCGTTCGGAGAGCAGCTTGCTTTGGTACCTGCTCTTTACTCCTATTTGTGCACCGAACTGCAGGCTGCTGCTTTCTTGGTTCGACTTGGGCTCCCTATGAATAGGGTATTTTCAGCCCATATTTTCTATTCGTGGTTTGTGTACCACTGTCCGGGCTTCCACTGTTTAGGTGCTGCACAGGATGATGACCCGTTTATGATTCGGTTGGCTAGAGGGAAAGCCGTTTCTGAATCTCTTTTGTCTGCCCGTTTGAGGATCCGACGGTTCAGGGACGTCGAGATGGGGCAGTCTTCAGTCAAGCTTTCTCCCGGTCTGCGGAAGAAGGCTTTTGATTTTGGTATCTCCCGCGATTCCACCAGAGCAGGGTCGGGAAGACATTATTCTTTGACGAACGCAGAGAAGGGATGGCTTTTTAACATACGTGTTGGTACGATGGTGTACCGTCGACATCTTTTTGTTGACATCCAGCCGTATGTTCCTTCTCGTTTTGCGTTGCAGTTGGGCTTCTCCCAAGGCGTTGTAGGGGCGCCTTCGAGCATGGTGAAGCGTTTAGGGGGTCTTCAAGATGGGAGGAATGCATTGGCTTTTTACAATGCGGAGGACACTACCGCCATGATTTCCTATCCTGAGCTGCCCACTTTCCGGACCGCTGGCTTCACGAAATGGTTCGCGTAGAGCTTCTCAGTGTACCGGGGGCTTTCCAAGAAGGAGCTCAATGTTAGGCAATCTTCCGGGAAGGGTCTTGGTAGATCAGACGGCGTCCGGCGAGAGGAGGTTTTGGCCTTCCTTTCTGGAGAGAAGCATAGGATAGGCTTTCTCAAGGACCGGGATGTCGTCAGATCTGGAGCTGTGCAAGAGGTACCTGGTGAGGTCCTGAGACAGCTGGAGGAGGAGGAAGCTGAGATCGACGCTTGGAGGCAAGCGGAACGAAGGAGAACTTCCATGGGGTCCACTGGCAGGAGCGGACCATCCAGTGAGGACTCTGGTGAGAAGCCTGACTTTGATAGCGGGGCAGGTTCTTCAGGTAAACCGACCCGCAGGAGCAAGAGGAAGAGAGGACAGTACCGTCATAAGAAGCAGTGCGAAGATTCTCCTGACGTGGAAGTCCCTCTTACCATTGATGAGGAGGTCTCGGGGGATGCTGAAGAGCCTCCAGAGAAGAGGAGTCGAGAGGAAAAAGCCGACGATGGTATGATCCTTTCCCTTCCTTTTTCTGCTTCTCTCTTTTTTTGTTCTTTGAGAGATTTTTGTTTAGATCCACTGCTTTCTTTTCTTTTTGCAGAGGATGATGACTTGGTGATGCCTGAGGCCCCGGCCGATGAGGCGGCGACGGATCCGACTACGGCATCTGAGGAAGAGCCAAGGGACTCTGGAGTAGACCCAGAATCTTCTCCTGGTACGACTTCTTTACTTCCCCCTTTTTTGGTATTTTCTTTTCTTTGCTAAATTTTGCTGACGTTTCTCCCCCCTTTTTTGTTAGCTGATTTGCCAGAGGATTCTGACGACTTCGAGCCATCCATGGATGTAGCTTTCTGTGACACTTCGGACGAGTTTATGGAGACAGAAAGCGCTCCACCGGTCGTCGGAGAAGGTATTTCACAACAATAGTCTTGACAAATTTTTTTTTTTTTTTTTGACAAGATCATGTTCATACCTTTCCTCTTCTGGCAGGTTGTGAGGCGACAGGAGAGGTTCCATTGTCTTCCTCGGAGCCGGAACAGGAAATACCGGCGGCTGGTCCAGAAGTAGAGGCTTCTTCTACCAGTTTTGATGCGGCAGAAGTGCAAACACATGATGATATCCCATCTTCTGACGCTCTGACTGGGAAGAGTCTTTCGATTTATCGCCCACTACGGCCTGACATGGGCAGTCAGTCAGCGGAGCATGGCGAGTCTTCATCTGGGCCCTCTCTTCAATTTGCAAAGAAGGTCTTGAAGAGTGTACTGAGCTCCTGGGTTGAGACTCTTTCTTCTGGTCACTTGGAAGCTGGCTTTGGCATGGTCAAGCATGTGCGAGACATCCTTGCTGACAGCGCAGAGGTTGGTCTGGATATCACCAATGCCAAGGCTTTCATTGATGGAGTCATTGCACTGGGCGATAAGTGGAGCAAGACTAAGAATTCCCCAAGTGATGACTTTTTCAACGAAATGTTTCTGAAGCCTTCCAGCGAGGTCAAATCGGAAGTGAATGAGATTTTGAAGGCTCGGAAGCAGCTCGTTCGGGAGAGGAACGTCACCGAACTGGCTATTATTGAGCTATCAAAAGACCTGAGCCACCTCGATAAGGAGATCAACGAGACTAGGCAGCGTCTCGAGTTGTTGGAAGAACAGACTGCTGCTAAATGGGCTGCTGTTCTTGAAGCTCGTGCCAGAGAAAGCACTCTGATCCGTCAGGTTAAAGAGGTTGACGGGAATCTCCGAAGGAAGACTCAGGAGCATGAGCAATGGCAACTTCTTTGGGAGGAATTCCCTCGTGCTGAAGATGGATCGCGGTTTTCTGCCGCATTTTATGGCGGCATCTTGAAGACGCGTGGCCTGGAAGCTTTGGAGGCTGAGGCCAAAAGTCTGCTCGAGGACCTTAGTCTTTGGTTGAAGACTATGATGGACTGAGCTTTTGACAAACTTTCTTCTTTCTTTTTTTTGGTACCTCCATGTATAAACATTTTGGCACTCTATTTTTGTATCCCCTTGTTCTACTTAAATTCTTTTTGTTGAAAAAAAAGTTAAATGGGAATGCTTGTTTGAAAATCTTGATCAAAAGGTTATCATTTTGTGAAAATCTTTTGTCAAAAGTGTTGTTTTGGCATGAAAGCCAGATTTTGTGGCACAAAGCCTGGTTTTTGATGGCTTGAAAGCCGAAAAATTTGAGGTGGCATGAAAGCCGATTTTGGTGGCGTGAAAGCCAAATTTTGGTGGCGTGAAAGCCGATGTGGCATGGAAGCCGATTTTTGGCATGAGAGCCGAAATGTGGCATGACCGCATTAACTTGTCATAAAACGGGTCATTTAACCTCATTAATTGGTCGTCAAGTCGCTCGAAGAGTCGCGGGCCGCGCCGCATCTTTTGGAATTCTTCTTGCGATGACCGCCGGTGGATCCACATGTTGTTTGATGTCGGATGGCGATGCAATTTCAGACATTGATTAATGTCAACGTGCCGGCAACATCTGTCCTGTCGATTTCACGATCAGGCGGGCAGAAAGTGTGCTTTCTTTGTCGGCCGGTTGGCGATTTCGAGGCATCTAATGATCATCCAATGATTTCGGCGGCGAATCCGTGATGTTGACGAAGATCGACGGATTTCATGCACGAAAAATCAGATTTTGGAAAAATCACAGGGGCCAATCAACTCGAAACGCGAAAAGGACCCGAAAAAAGGTCTTCCGGCGATTTTTTGGGTGGCCGGAATTCCATGGTCGCCGGCGACCATGCACCCATGGTCGCCGGCGACCATGGGCCAAGGTCGCCGGCGACCATGGGCCTTGGGCCCATTTTTTGGCCGCCGTTCGGTCGCCGTTTCTTCGCCGTTTTTCATTCTTTTTTCTTCTGTATTTTTCCTGACATTTCCCCTCATTTATTGGCCTGATTCTCTTGAAGAAAACCCGACGAGAAGCCACGCAAATCGGAGCACAAAGTTTCCTATTTTTCTGGAAAGCCAAAGACTTTGTTGTGCGGTTTTGCCGATTTTTTGTCAAGCATTGAAACTAGGCCAAACGATGTCGGAATGACCTGAAATTCGACGTGGAGCTTCTTGAGCAGTAGATAGGACCAACCATAGGCTTTGGTTTGAGTTTTGAAGCCGTTCGGGGTCCCGCAAATGCTTGCCTTAATTTCGCCATGAGAGAAAATGCCGAGCTTTGAAACTAGGCCAAACGATGTCCGTTTGACCTAAAACTTGACAGGGGACCTATTGGAGTCATTTTGGGATGATCCATTAGCTCAAATTTGGATGCCATGATTCCGGGGTGCTCCGCTGCCGGTAGGCCTGTTTTTGCTTCCTGAGAGTTGATGAAGGGTCAAACGTCGTCCGTTTGACTTGAAATTTGGCAGGGGGCCTTTTGGAGGTATTTTGAGACCATCCGTAGGCTCTGATCGAAGTTTTGAAGTCTTCGACACTGTCGCTGCCGGGAGCTCCTGCCTGGCTGTCGGAGGAGTGAAGTTAGGCCAAATGATGTCGAAATGGCCCGAAACTTCATGTGTACCCTTCTTTTGGCTGCTTTGAAGGATCTTGTAGTTTTTGTTTGATTCTGACAAGATCTGGTGCTTGAAGTGGCGCCTTCCTATTTATGGCAGGATGTGGCTCCATGTAGCTTTTGGTGTTGAAGGGACATAGTGACATTTTTGGTGTCAACAAGAGTGATGCTTGCTACCATGTCGGCTTGGGAACCAGAGTTACTTGGAGAGGTCAAGGACAGTCAACGCAGCGATCCCCACTTATTAGAGTGATCGAGCAGATTGACCAGAGGCCAGAGTTCAGATTGGTTGGTGGAGTACTCTACTATCAAGACAGATTGTGTGTGCCAGATATACAGGAGCTGAAGGACAAGATCCTATCAGATGAGCATCACAGCAGATATTCGATTCACCCAGGTAGCGCCAAGATGTACCAGAACTTGAGGAGCTACTACTGGTGGAACAACATGAAGAAAGAGATCGTAGGCTACGTTTCTAGATGCTTAACATGTCAACAGATCAAGGCCGAACATCAGAAGCCGCCAGGACTACTTCACCAGCTCGACATACCCCAGTGGAAGTGGGAGCACATTACCATGGACCTTCATCGCAGGACTTCCAGCTACTAGGAGACGTAGCCATGGTATTTGAGTGATCGTGGACAGACTGACTAAGTGAACTCATTTCTTGCCAGTCTCGATGAGAGCAAGACTCGACGTTCTTGCTAAGTTGTATGTGGACAGGATTGTCTCTTTGCACGGAGTTCCAGCTTTGATTATTTCAGACAGAGACCCGCGTTTCACTTCGCACTTTTGGGAGAGTCTACAGCAAGCTTTGGGCACCAAGTTGAGTTGCAGCACCGCTTATCATCCTCAAACAGATGGACAGACCGAGCACACTAACTAGACACTAGAGGATATGTTGAGAGCTTGTGTCTTGGACTAAAATGAAAACTGAAAAGATTCACTACCACTTTGCGAGTTTGCCTACAACAACAACTATAATTCGAGCATCAAGATGGCACCTTTCAAGGCTTTGTACGGCAGAAGATGCAAGACCCCAGTCTGTTGGGAAGAAGTTGGTGTCCGGAGTTTCCACGGACCATCTATTGTCAGCGACACTAGCGAGAAGATCCGACAGATAATAGAGAACCTGAAGATCAGCCGCAGCCGACAGAAGAGCTATGCAGACAATAGGCACAGACCTCTCGAGTTCCAGAAGGGAGACAAGGTATTCTTAAAAGTTTCTCCAACCAGAGGTACCCTCAGATTTGGCAAAAAGGGTAAATTAGCGCGGAGATATGTTGGGCCATTCGAAATCAGGTCCAGGATTGGAGATGTCACCTACAAGCTTCAGCTACCGCTAGAGTTATCAGGAGTACACGATGTCTTTCATGTCTCTATGCTGAAGAAGTATGTGGAGGATCCTACGCACATCCTATAACATCAGCCGCTCGACATCCAGCCTCACGCTTCATACGTTGCCAGACTAGTTGCTGTCATCGACACCAAAGAGCAGGTGCTCCAAAACTGAATGATTCAGTGGGTGAAAGTTCAGTGGGAGCATTACACTCCAGAAGAGGCTACGTGTGAGTTGCATGATTAGGTGATGAAAGACTACCCGCATCTCCTACCACAGGTATGTTCTTACTTTATTTTTACATTTGGGGACCAAATGTTCTGAAGGAGGGAGTGATGTGAGGCCCCACCCCTTGTAGACCCTCACTTTTGAATTTGAATACTAATTTATAGCATATAGTATTTAATTATACTAATTAATAGGGGTTAGTAAGGGCAAACAAGTATTTTCCTAATTAGGCCTTTGTTCTAATTTATAGGGTCTATAGGGTGTCTTTTATAATTTTGAGTTGGTTAGTTGGTTAGAGGCCCTAGCTAGTAATTAGAATTTACTACTACACTTGAGAAACTTCTAGATCCCACCTAAAGTCCAAACTACCCATGACTCTAAACCTAATCCCATGTTAACTAAAAGGTTATTCTTGTACCTAGCCCAAAGCCTAACCTATATATATACTACACACATCCCATCCCATACTCTAGTTATAATTCCCTCTCTCATTTCCCTCCAATTCTTCCATCTCCTCTCTCTCTCGCTCTAAAAAAACTAGATCTAGAACCCTAACAAGAAGAAGAAGAGGGCCATCTACTACAAATCTCAGCTATAATCTCTTCTAAGAAGCTCTCTCATCTTCTATATTCCTTCTAATCAAGGTATTTATCTCCATCTATTTGAATTCCCTTAGATTTCTTTTTTAACCTCTCTAGATCCCCTTCCTTATAGCAATTCTTTTGTGGATGTGCGTGTAGGAGTTAGAGATCTCTCTAGATCTGCGTTTTGGGGCTGGTTTGTGTATTGGAAGACCTTAGTTGCTGGATTTCTATTTTTATATAGCTTGGATCTCTCTTTTCTCTCTCTACCTTCGTCCAATTGGATTGAGGCAAGGGTAATATACCTATTTAACATAGAATGCATGTTTTCCTTCTCTTGATTCTGTAATTTCAATTCAATTGTTGTAGTTATGTTAGATCTACCATTTGAGCTCAGTTTCATGGATTTATGGCCATTGATGGATGAGTTCTCTCATTTGGAAGATCAATGGTCAGTTTGATGATGGATGGATGTAGATTGAAGTGTTTTATTGCCCTTTATATTTCTATGATGGATGGTGGTGATTGGAGATGGTTTGGATATATTTTGGTTAAAAATTGGATTGAAGAAGAAGAAATCCAGAAATCTAGAAGGGTTGCAGGTGGCGTGTACTCGGTTGACCGACCTGCAGTCGGGTCGACCGAGCACACTGAGTTTCAGAGACTTCAAGTCTCAGTTAAGGTTTTGCAGGAATTACAGGTCCAGTGTTCTCGGTTGACAGGACCCTGTTCCCGGTTGACCGAATACACAGTTTTTGCAGACAGCTAACTGGGAGCTGAATTTCTCCATCAGACACAGAACACAGTGTTCTCGGTCAACTGAACCCTGTTCTCAGTCGACCAACAACACAGGGATTTCAATAAAAAAATGATGAGAGCTGGGACATCCAATTTCTACAGATTTTCAGTGTGTGCAGTCAACCTTCCAGGCCAGGAGGTCGACCGGACACACAGTGAATTCTTTAGATCAGGATACTGCCTGCTAGGTGTTTGACCTTAATTTTCCAGAGTACTCGATCGACTGACTAAGCCAAGAGGTTGACCGAGCACACTGCACAGAGGTCGACCTGGGAGCCAACATCTTGACAGACTAGTACACACGGTCGACCAAGCCCTGTGTTGGGTCGACCGAGGACACTACACACTGTGATTTTCCAGTTTTCATTTTTATGGGGTTGTGATCATTTGTGGGGCCCATTGACCATCTAAATGGACTTTCATTAATGTGCCAAGCCCAAGTCAATGGTGTGGCTCAACCTTGCCTCGTGGGGACCACCAAGGTCTCGGTTATTTATTCAACGATGATTCGATCCTTAAACGTTGTCTATGATGCCCGTAACTTCTGGAGCACCAAATACATCATCCATTGGCATCAAAGACTCCATTTAGAGATCAAATTACCTAAGATGGATTTGGACCTGAATGTGGTTCATTACCTACGTTGGATTATTATTATTTCCCATTGATTCTAGTACTTGGAGATCTTACTCCACTTATCACATTACTGTCACTCTTATGTCCTATTTATAGTTTATAATTGGTAATTAAATGGAAAATGGATGACCTGAAACTAGGACTACTTAGAGGTGACCTGATGATGTGATTGGGTGAACATTGACCGTGTCTGTGGCTAGGCGGGCCCTTTTATGGCCTATGAATGGATGTATGATACCTAGATTGGAGAGGTGAATTATATTGGACTTATAACTCATTGTGGATGAGTATGAACTGTTTATATTTGGAAATGGACTTATTATCTCGTTTGGACTGTCTTAGACCAGGCCATGCATTTGGTGGGCCTTGGTATGAATCCAACGAGTGGGCTTGGACCTGGATTATGATCCATGGACTGAATTGATACTTGGACCTCTTAGAGACTTTGTTAGGACCTTGTTCATGCAAGGCAAAGCCTAAATAGACACAGACCTTCATTGTTTCCTTGAGTCGGCATAGACATTCACTCAGTTGTTGTACGCTCAGCCTTTGGACTGATCATCACTGGTAGGAGCTATATATGAGTGTTGAGTGAGCTATCATAATGAGCTATGTTTTAGATGGAAGGTGTGATACCAGGTCCAGTCTCCCCGAGTGATGAGTGTGGTGAGACTGATGAGTGTGATTTGCGGGGCTCGTCATTCCCCAGCACTGGTGAGATTCCCCGCCGCGACTGTGTTTAGTATGGGAGGGCCGCGACATAATATCCCGTGGTATCCAACTCGTGTGAATGTGCCATATTGTGTTAGATTAGACATTATGCTTATCCTCATTCTAAATGCTCATCTTGCTTAACTGCCTAGAATCTGTATCTTGATATTCTCTTTAACTATATCATTGTCTTTACTCTTTTGATAGATATATCCTATGTTACTTATATACTGTAACTTGCCATATCTTTAGATCTGACCCATTCTTGGTGCGTAAGTTTCGACCCCAACTATGAGGATGGCACATTTGCGCTAGATGAGGCACCCGTAGCAGGAGGCTACGGATGGGGACCAGCGGACCAAGAGGTTGAGCTGGAGGTTGGAGAGCCGGCACCTAGGGTGTGAGAATTCTGATGTTATTTTGGGATTTAAAGTGATTCTTGTAGTGAGCAGGGTAGCTGTCATAATCTGTAGTAAACCTTTGATGTTTACAACTTTAATACTTTAGGCTAGATTTCAACCCTACTATATTTGACTTTGATATATGATACCTTATCATTGCTTCTGCTATATTCACTTGCTTCTGCATTATTAACAATTGATCTTATATCGTTTAAAAAGTTTTAAATTGGACCTCACTGAGGACCTACGACCTTGGAAGTTCTCAGATTTTCCAGGAAGTAGCGCGCCAACTTCGGGTATCTTGACGGTTTTCTCGTATTTGGAATTGGGGCGTTACATGGGGTATGGACATCATAGGTCGTATCTCTCCCCCATCAAGCAAAGGTCATTGCTTCATCTTCGCTGTTACGGATTATTTCTCCAAGTGGTCAGAAGCATTTGCGCTTAGCGAAATGAAGACCTCATCAATCCTTCAACTCTTGCGGATAAACATTATCTGTCGCTTCGGCATACCTAAAAGATTCGTCCATAATAACGGACCACAATTCCGGAATCACAGATTCTACAGGTTCTGCGACAAGTACAAAATCCAAAGTTGTCCTTCGACTCTATATAATCTAGCAGCGAACGGACTAGCAGAAGCCTTCAATAAGATACTCTGCAAAATTCTCAAGAAAATGGTCTCTAGTCACAAAAGAGACTAGGACGACAAACTACCTAAAGCTTTGTGGGCTTATCGAACCACCGTTCGAGGGCCAACCCATAGCACACCATTCTCTTTGGTCTATGGATGCGAAACTGTTGTCCATTTGGAAGTACAAATTCCTTCGTTAAGGGTATCTTTGCAAAATGATATGACGCAAGAAAGCAATGTCAAATTGAGACTCCATGAGCTGGATAATCTCGATGAGAGATGGCTTGAAACTCTACAAAGCATTGAGTTGTACCAAGCACGCATGGCAAGATCTTTCGACAAGAAGGTCATGCAACACGCCTATAAAAAGGGTGACTTGGTTCTTACAGTAAAAAGGCCAATGGTTTTTGCTAACAAATCCAAACGCAAATTCGAACCAAAATGGGAGGTACCCTTTGTCATTGACAAAGTCTTATCCAACGACGCATACACTCTTCTAAGCATGGAAGGTGACGGATGCATGCTGCCCATCAACGACAAGTTCTTGAAGTAGTACTACCCTTGAAGACTTCCCCCAACGGGTTAGAGCGATGCCTATATGGCCAAAGCTTATTCCTAGGTACTTGCTCACCAAACCCATCCCTTTCGGAATTTTCATCCTTATGTTGAAATTTCTAAAAATAAAAAAAATCTCAAAACAATGCTTACTTTCATCGTTTCATTGTTAAAAAAAAAAAAAAAATCAAATCCAAAAATCCAAGTTTAGGAGCCTCTTCCTGGACTTGACCAAAATTTTCGATCCTTGAACCCAAAAATTCTTGGTTTGAAACAAAAATCAGGACTCAAGAATTTCCACACTAGTCCGCCCCGACTTTTACAACGAAAAATGGTTTTGAGCCAAAATTTAAGACCCTCGTGTCTTTAAACAAAAATGTTCTTTTTTTTTTTTTAACCGTGGCGAAGCGACGCTCGGTCAATACTCGCAAAACCCAAAAATTGGAAGGATGCGAACCCCAGTCGATACTTTCAAAACCTCAAAATCGCAAGGAAGCAACACCTTATCAATACTTGCAAAATTTCAAAAAAATTGTGGAGACACAACATTCCAGTTGATATCCACAACCCAAATTTCAAAAAAATTATGGAGACGCAACAATCTAATTGATATCCACAACTCAAATTTCAAAAAATTGTGGAGACACAACATTCCAGTTTATATTCATAACCCAAAATATTTTTTTTAAAAAAAACCTCAAATTTCAAAAAAAAAAAAAATCGTGGGGAAGCGACATTCAGTTGATACCCGCAAAACCAAATTTTTTGAAAAAGCAAGGAAGCGACGTTCAGTCAATACTTGCACCCCAATCCGCGAGGAGGTGACATTCCATTGATACTCGCAACCGAATGAGCAAGGAGGCGACATTCCATCGATACTTGCAATACCATTCACCAGGGAGGCGACTCTTAGTCGATACTTGCATTTTTTAAAACCAAGACCCGGCTATCATGCCAAAACCTGGCTTTCATGCCAAACCGGCTCTTACGCCAAAAATGGCTTTCAATGCCAAAAAATCGGCTATAAATGCCAAAAACCTGGCTTTCACGCCAAAAAATATAAAAAAACTGGCTTTCACGCCAACGAAATAAAACTTGGTTTTCAAAAAAAAAAATCCGGCTTTCATGCCAAAAATAAAAAAAAACAAATTTTGGCTCTTACGCCACAAAATTCAGCTTTCATGCCATCTCAAAAAACGTCGGCTTCCATGCTACAAACAAATTTCGACTTCCATGTTGCAAACAAATTTTTGGCTCCCGTGCCGCAAACAAATTTTGGCTCCCATGCCACAACCAAATTTGGCATTTACGCCATAAAATTTGGCTCCCATGCCATCTCAAAATCCAGCTTTTAAGCCATAAAAAAAAAGAGCAGGCTTTCGCCACAAAATATGGCTTTCATGCCCAAAACAACCCTTCGACAAAAGATTTTCACAAAATGACAACCTCTTGATCAAATTCTCAAACAAACATTCCGATTCAGCTCTTGCTTAAATTTGTTTTCATCAAAAAATAATTTAAGTGAAAGGAGGGATTACAAAAAATATATAGCACCAAAAATGTTTATACATGGAGGTACCAGAAAAAGAGAAGAAAAAGAGTTTGTTACAACTCAGGAGCTCAGTCTAACATGGTCTTCAACTAAAGATTCAACTCCTCAAATAGACTCTTGGCCTTAGCCTCCAAAGCTTCTAGGCCACGCTTCTTCAAAATCTTTCCATAAAATGCGGCAGAACGCCGCGACCCATCCTCAGCACGAGGAAGCCCTTCCCAAAGCATTTGCCATCGCTCATATTACTGAGTATTCCTCTAGAGATTGCTGTCAGCCTCTTCAACCTGGCGAATGAGAGTCCCTTTTTTAGCACGAGCTTCCCTAATAGCAATCCATTTGGCAACAACTTGTTCTTCCAGTAGCTCAAGACGCTGTCTAGCCTCGATGACCTCCCTATCAAGATGGTGCAAGTCATGTGTTAGCTCAATGATAGCCAGCTCGGTGACGTTCCTCTCCCGAACGAACTACTTCCGGGTTCGCGAGATCTCATCCATTTCGGATTTGACCTCACCGGAAGGCTTCAAAAACATTTCATTGAAGAAGTCACCATTTGGGAAGCTCTTGGTCTCAGTCTAGTTGTTGCCTAAAGCAATGACTTCATCAACAAAAGCCTTGGCACTTGCAATGTCCAGACCGGCTTCTTCGCTATCAGCAAGAATGTCCTGCAAATGGTTGATCATGCCGAAACCAGCTTCGAAGTGACCTGAAGAGAGAGTCTCGACCCATGAGCTCAAAATGCTCTTCAACACCTTCTTTGCATACTGAAGAGATGGCCCAGATGAGGATTTGCCATGCTCCGGCGTTCGACTGCCCATGTCATGCCTCGTTGGAGGAGTAATCAATAAGCTCTTTCCAATTGAAGAAGTTGACTCATCATGAGGTTTCACCCCTGCCGCGTTGAAATTAGTAGAAGAAGCCCCTACTTCTGGATCGGTTGCAGGTATCTCCTGTTTTGTCCCTGAGGAAGACGGAGGAACTTCTCTTGCTGCTTCACAATGTATCAATAAATGTCGAAAAGGTATGAATATGATCTTGTTAAAAATAAATATTGAGATTATTACTACAAAATACCTACTTTGACGACTGGCGGAATATTTTCCGTCTCCATGAGCTCATCCGAAGCATCGTCAAAGGTTGCATCCATGGATGGCTCGAAGTCGTTAGAATCCTCTGGCAAGTTAGCTAACAAGAAAACAAAGCAACATGTTAGCAAATGACAGTACAGAAAAAAAAGGAGAAGCATAAGAAATCATACTAGGTGAAGGATATAGATCCACTCCAGAATCCCTTGTTTCTTCCTCAGATGCTGCAATTGGGTCCGTCATCGCCTCATCGGCCGGAACCACGAGCATCACTATAAGACCCCGCCCCGAGTGACCTCGATTAGTGCTAATTAAGTTGTGTGTTAGTCTTAAGCATGGTTAGTGTATTTTGGTTTAGTTTGGACTAGAATAGCTTTATTGTAACTTTGGAAAATTTTGAGTGCCTTCGTGATTAGTGGGGCCCTTTGGGGGTTCCTTTTTATAACTTTGCGTTTACTTGGGGGTTTATCCGGGATTTCCTTTGATTTGTGTTTTCATCCCGTTTTACTCATCTTGTTAATCTCCACAACTTTCATGTTAGTCCCGTTCCCGTTCGAGATTCCGAAACCCAACTTTTCTAGCTTCAAGGGCGAAATAGTCTTTTTACACTAAATCTGTACCCAATGTTTGATATTCTCGAAACCCACAAAACATATACTTTTTGGAAACTAGAAATTTCGACGATCATATCTTCCTTCTTTGTCGATTTCATCCGAGGTCCCGAAAACTACTATTTCAGCCTTCCAAGATTTCTAAGAGGTGGAGCCCACTTGCATTTGCTTATATAAGGTGAACCCATCTCCTTCCTTTCTCTTTTTCTAGCACAAGCAACTAAACCTAGGGCTCCTTGCTTTTTATTTTTCTTCTTGTTTTCCATCACTCAATCTCCCACCAAACTTGCACCAACATCAAAAGGGATTCCACCATTCTCTTCCTCTCCACTAAGGCTTCATCTTGATACTATTTTTTGGAGAAAACCTCCATTTCCAAGATCCTCTTTGAGCTTGTCTTGCCCATTTGGAGAACCTACAACTAAGTAATCTCCTCCATCTTCTAGATTTGTGTTCTTATGACTCTAGAGGAGCTTCACCTCCAATATTGGAAGCTCTCTCTTTCTATTTCCTTGTTTTGACCCTTTTAGGGTTTGTTTTGGGGGTTTTTGTGTAGCTTTGGAGCTTGGCTTTGAGAGAGTGTTAGAAGCTTGATTTTCTTGATTAGAGACCTTGAGGCAAGTGGATGGTTTGATATTTTGAGCTTTGAATGGTTTTCATGAAATGCATCAATGACTTCACTATATGTTTCATGTTATTTTTGACTTGCATGATTTTGAAATAAATGCATATAAATAAGTTCGTTAGCTAATAACTAAATGAGATATTGCATTGATGACCTTCCAATTATTACTTGTTTTGGTATAAATGACTCTTTGTGATTGTGGATTTTCTCTCCTCCTTGTGGTTGAATGTGATTAAGAAGAAGGTTCCTCATTTGATGCTTATGGAAGTTTTGATGTGGAGGAAGTGTTGAATTGATGGAGCACTTTTAGCACATTTTATTACAGGAAAATGAATGTGAATGAAAAGAAATGGTTTGAGGGAGAAATGGGCTCAAAAATCTGGACACAGTGGGGTTTTTCGGCACCTGGCGGTCAGCCAACGGTCACATGTCGGCTAGTCGCCTGGTGACCGACGGCTAACCGCCAGATGGCCGAACCATCGTGGTCCCATTTCCAGAGAGCACAGCTTCGTCCCGAATCCGCGGTCAGCCCCGCGGTTAGCCAACGGCTAACCGCTGAACCCACCTGCGGCTAACCGTGTTGTCACGGTTACTTTTCCAGTAGCTACCCAGAATCCGCGGTCAGCCTCGCGGTTAGCCAGTGGCTAGCGGCCGAATCCATCGGCAGCTGACCGCCAGGTGACCGAAATTACACAAATATTCTGAAACAAAAAGAAACGAAGAGGATTCTGTCCCAATCATTTGTGCACCCTTTTAGAGAATGATGGGGACTGTTTAACTAGAGGTATGCATGGAGTCCGTTTGAGAAGGAATCTATAACACAGATTAATTTGAAGCTTTAAGAAAATCCTAAGGTGTATAAAGAGCGCGGAATGTCTTCAAACTCAAGGAGTACCAATTTCTATTGAAATTGACATACGGGACCCTTATTCACCTTGATTAGTTTTGAATCCCGATACTTGTCCTGAAATTCATGAATTGTGATTTATCATTCCCGAAAATACTGAATTTGCAACTGTAGCATTTTGCTAGTCCCAATATGCACTTCCCATTTGAAATGATATTTGAGCCTTTGAGCACCCTGTCCCACCCGTTATATAAGTGCATCATATGTATTTCGCACTTGTCTTGATTTATGTTATTTGACCTATGAGTCGGCACCACTAAGCTTGGATAACCTTGTTGGTCTAATCCACCAACTTGGAGATCCCCCTCCCATCCCGCCAACTACAGTTTGGATCCTGGTACCCAGTTATTACCGTGGTCTTGTCCCGATGCCACAGATTGCTATTGTGGTTCCTGATGCACAGTTCGCTATTGTGGTCATGTCCCGTACTATTATTATGTATATGTATATGTTACTTATGTTGCATCTCCTCACTTCGGTGACTGAGATCAACATCCCGATATGCTCATGTCACTTCGGTGATAGAGGACTTAGCTTCGTGTGGTTACCATCTTGCTCGTTTCCCGATTTCCTTGGATACCTTACATGTTTTTTTATTGCATATTATTTTTCAGTAAATTATTATTTTGTTTTATGAGAATTATTGTTTTAACAGGTTTAAATGTTTTCCAAGGTAATTTCTATTATTGTTTTATCTTTTCACCCACCCGCCAAACCGTCGTGTTTGATCCCCTTTGCTTTGGTACTCAGGTCCCATTGTCGGTTACCCCGAGGAGGAGCACGAGGAGGCGGTCGGAGAACCGCTGCGTCTAGTTGAGTGGCACACCGATGATGTCGTTTAGACATTCGGTTGTCCGAGATGCGTAACATTTTGGGTTAGGACTAACCTTTTTTTGGGGATTTGATACTTTGATTTTATTGGCCTTTGTCGGCCTCTATTTTGGGAAGTGTAATTAAATGATCTTTTGTAAAAACTTTTACTTTTCTTTTGGGAAAGTACTAATGATCATTGTTTATTTTGATACTGGTTTTATATATGTTTTAATCTTGTCATCTTGGACATGAATGTATGAATTAGATTTGCTACACGCTTCCGCACTTAAAAGAAATTTTCATGTTTATGTGATATCATCACCGCGGACACCTGTGGGAAATCGCGTGTACGAGTGGCATATTTTATGGACTCGTATACGTATTGGTTAAAATAAATTCATAGTATTGTTATGGATTGGTATCTATCATCTTCATCCAAAAATTTAGTCCCGATCCCAGATTAGGTCCGCTCGCCTGGTAACTCGGTCCAGGGTCGCGACAGACTGGTATCAGAGCGAGACGTGTTTCAGGCAATTAAAAGAAGCTACAAATCCTAAGGACGTGGCGAGGATTCGTTAGAATTTTTATTAGTTAGTATCGTGTGAGCAATGGTGAATATATTGGTGGAAGACAGTTAGAGAATAGTATAGGCACATCTGAAAATATATTCGAGATCTTCCAATGCACCGGAGGAGAGCGAGTTAAGCTTGCACCATCTCTATTCACCGGTTCAGCATATATTTGGTGGAAGACAATTAGAGAATAGTATTGTCACATGGTAGATGTAGTGGCATGGGCAAGTTTCAAGAGGCAGTTTGGGGATAAGTATGTACCCACACACATTAAGAGGTAGAAGGCAGTGGAATTCCAACAACTTGTCCAAGGCAATATGTTAGTCCTCGAATACCTCACTAAATTCGAGAGATTGTCAAGATATGCTCCAAAACTAGTGGATATAGTGGAGAAGAAGATTGCAAAATTCCTCGAAGGATTGAACCCCATAATTGAGAGAGATGCTACGGGGGTTGTACCACCTACAACCTTCGAAGAGGCACTCAAGAGGGCTTATAAGTTTGAGAGTTTCCACCATAAGATCCTCAGACTCCAAAGCAAAGGACAACCCCAATAGCAGAACAACCAGCAGCGGAACCAACAACACAAGAGACAGAGACAAGATTAGAATGTGCAGAATCCCTTAGTTTGTACACATTGTGGGAAGAACCATGAGAGTGCTCAAAGTCGTACCATTACAGGGTCATGCTTCAGATGTGGTTCTATGAACCATCAGATGAGGGATTACCCTACACAAAACAGGCAAAATCAGCAGCAACAGGGGGCACAACGTCCAACACCACCTCAGAATGCAGTAGTTGTCCAGAACCAACCAAGACCCCTTCAACAACAAGCACCACAGCAACACTATAGACACAGCAACAACAGCAACAGGCACGTCAGCAAGGGCAGAATCAGAATCAGCGTGCTCCACAGCAGAATAGAAATGCACAACAACGCAGGCCACAACAGGATCAGAACAGGCCACAACAGAGAGGACAAGTCTATGTGGTCAACAGAGCTGATGCAGAGGCAGCAGGAGATGTTGTGGAAGGTACACATCTCGTTTGTGGATTTCAAGTTAAGGTTTTATTTGACCCTGGCCCTACACACTCTTTTATCTCTTCAAAATTTACAAAGACGATTGATATGCATGCTAGAGATCGGGATTTTATTTTGACTATGGCTATCCCAATAGGTAAAGAAGTTATATGTAGGACTTTTTACCCTAATTCTTTAGTCATGATAGGAGAGTTAGAGTTACCAGCGAATCTCATTTTATTGGAGATATATGATTTTGACGTCATCCTAGGGATGGATTGGTTAGCAGGGTACCATGCCATGATGGATTGTTTCCATAAGACCCTCACCTTCAAATTAGAATAGACACCAGCAGGGGTGTTGTTTCAGGGAGACAGGAGTAATCCTAGTACAGGGTTTATTTCAGCGTTAAAGGCTGATAGACTTCTGAAAAGTGGATGTGAGGCCTATTTTGCGTTTATCACGGAGGATAAATGGTCCCAAGGGGTGGTGGAGATCCCAATTGTTTGGGAATTCTCGGATGCGGATATTCGAGGTTTGCCACCCATTAGAGAGATTGATTTCACTATTGAGCTATTACTAGGGACCGCTCCGATCTCTATTGCACCATATAGAATGGCTTCGGCGGAATTGGGAGAATTGAAAACACAATTGGAAGAATTATTGGACAAAGGTTTTGTAAGACCTAGTATTTCGCCATAGGGAGCTCCGGTATTGCTCGTCAAGAAGAAGGATGGTTCGATGAGAATGTGTATTGACTACCAGAGATTGAACCAAGTGACCATCAAGAACAAGTATCATTTACCGAGGATAGATGAACTGTTTGATTAGTTACAAGGCACTTCTTATTTTTCGAAGATTGATTTGAGATCCGATTATCACTAGCTGAGAGTCAGAGAATCAGATGTACTGAAGACAGCTTTCCAGACAAGATATGGACACTATGAGTTTCTAGTGATGCCATTTGGATTGACTAATGCACCAGCAGTATTCATGGCATTGATGAACAAGATATTCGTAGAGTACATGGACCAATGTCTAGTGGTATTTGATGATGCCAAAAGGTATTTTCGGGCACCACCGGTCAAGTGATGAGTAATTAATGCGAGACTTAATGAGGAGAGAGAATTTATAGTGGTTCAGTCAGTGTGACCTACGTCCACTTCAAACTGGTGATTTTACTTCTCCGAGGTAAGGATTACAAGTCAGAAAAGTACAATGATAGTGTAAAAATGGATAATAATTGCTTGCCCCCCAGTGCCGGTGGGGTTCTGTGATTTATAGTCTTCCCCTAACAGATGGGGACGACTCTTCAGCAACGGGCGCTTCATTCTAGCGGAGTCTCCGCACCGCCCTCAATAGACGAGGCAGGTAGGATCTCCTCCGCAGGACTTGGTAAAAGCAGGTTAAGGGAACGACGCGCTGACTTCGTCACTTCGTGGATCCGGACCCGACTTTCAACGAATGGATCGGGACCTGGGCTCATCACGGCCTCGGGTCACTCAGGCCTGACCCACCATCGTGAACTGAGTCTCTTGGGCCTGACCCGTCATTGTGGACCGAGTCATTTGGGCCTGACCCATCAGTATTCATTGATGATATTTTGGTGTACTCCAAGACCAAGGAAGAGCATGGAGAACACTTAAGAATAACATTGTAGCTTCTGAGAGAGAACCAGCTGTATGCAAAACTCAATTAGTGTAAATTTTGGCTAGAACAAGTAGCATTTTTGGGGCACATTATCTCCAGAGAAGGATTGTCAGAAGATCCTTCCAAGATTGAGGCAGTAGTACAGTGAGAAAGACCGTAGAATGTGTCAGAAATTAGAAGTTTTCTACGATTGGCAGGCTACTACCGGAGATTTGTACAAGGATTTTCATCGATTACGTCACCTTAGACGAAGTTGACAAGGAAAAATGTACCTTATGTGCGGTCAGATAAGTGTGAAGATAGTTTCCAAGAGTTGAAGAAGAGATTAACCACAACACCAATCCTCACTTTGCCATCCGGAAGCGGCGGTTTTACTATTTTTACCGATGCTTCGAATGTTAGACTTGGATGTGTATTGATGCAGGATGGAAAAGTGATCGCCTATGGATCCCGGCAGTTGAAAGATCATGAGAAGAACTATGCCACCCATGATCTTGAGTTAGCAACGGTTGTGCTTGCATTGAAAATGTGGAGACATTACCTCTATGGAGAGAAATTTGAGGTTCATTCAGACCACTGCAGCTTATAGTACTTGTTTTCTCAAAAGGAACTGAGTATGAGGCAGAGAAGATGGATGGAATACATCAAGGATTATGATTTTTCAATCAAATATCATCCGGGGAAAGCTAATGTTGTCGCTGATGCATTAAGTAGAAAGTCGATGGGCTTGGAAAATCTCAGTGGCACTTGTATTTTTGAGCAATTTGAGGAGTTGAGAATAGATTTACAGCCACTGAAGAAGGGTGTTATACTAGCTAACATGTCAGTGTCAGAGCCTTCTTTCATTCAGAAGATCAAGGATAGTCAGCTGCAAGATCTAGAGTTGGCCAGAATTTCAAAACATATAGTAGATCGTCCCGATTTTAGCATTGTTGATGGAATTTTGTACTACCGTGACCGTCTGTGTGTGACCAACATTGAAGATTTGAGGAATGACATCATGACCGAGGCTCACAGTACGAGGTATTCCACGCATCCAAGCAGTACAAAGATGGATCAGAACTTGAAGGGCAGATTTTGGTGGAATAATATGAAGAGAGAGACAGCAGCGTTTTCTCCCGAGGTATGACATTCTGTTGATTAAGGCAGAGCATCAAAAGCCTCCAGGATTGTTACAACCGTTAGAGATTCCGGAATGGAAATGGGAGTAGATTACCATGGACTTCATTTCGGGATTACCGAGGACCAGCAAAGGCAATGATGCCATCTGGGTCATTGTGGACCGTCTCACCAAGTCAGTTCATTTCATCTCGATGAGGACAGGAAAGAAGATGCACATGCTACCTTTGGCAGAATTGTTTGTCAACGAGATTGTCAGCAAACATGGTCAGCCAGTTCCCATTACGTCTGATAAAGACAGCAGATTTGTCTCGAGATTTTGGAAGACATTGCACGCATCTATGGGTACGAGGCTACAATTCAGTACAGCTTACCACCCGTAGACAGATGGCCAATCAGAGAGAACAATTCAGACTCTTAAGGATATGCTCCGTGCTTGTGTGTTGGATTTCAAGACCCAACGGGATGAAACTCTACCGTTGTGTGAGTTCGCTTACAACAACAGCTACCACTCGAGCATTGGGATGGCACCTTTTGAGGCATTGTATGGCAGAAGCTGTAGGACACCTGTTTGTTGGGAGGAAGTTGGTACCCGCAGTTTCCATGGACCCACTATGGTTAATGAGACCAGTAACAAAATCAAACAGATTCAAGAACGTCTGAAGGTAGCCCGGAGTAGACAGAAGAGTTATGCAGATTCTCACAGAAGGGACTTACAGTTTAAAGAAGGAGATAAGGTATTTTTGAAAGTGTCACCTATTAGAGGAACATTGAGATTTGGGCAGAAAGGTAAGTTATCAAGGAGATACATTGGACCTTGCGACATTAGCTTATTTTATCTATGATTTAGACTGCTAATCAGGTCTAAAAGAATGAACACAAAAGAAAGGAAAAAGGAATGAACCACTGAACTGTAGAAACAGAACCAGGGTTCTGTTACGCAGTTCACGCGGTCGACTGGCCAGGGAGCTCGGTCGACCGGGCACACGGGATCAGGTCCCCTGATGAATGACCCACTGCACTGCGGGAAACATTGTTGCGCAGTCCGCGCAGTCGACCGGCAAGGGGGCTCGGTCGACCGGCCACACAGGGGTCAGGTTCTCTGGAACTTGACCAAAACACTGTTCACTCATTTTTTTCACAACTGCCGGTCGACCTGCCTAGGGCTCGGTCGACCGGGCACTCATGCTAGGGGTCGACCTGACCTCCTCAGGTCGACCGAGACCGCAGTGTACTCGGTCGACCGGCCCAACTGCGAATTGCCCCTGGAAAGTGATTTTTCACTCTTTTCTTAAATGGACTTAGGTGGAACTTGGTTACCCTTTTTATTGGACTCACTTGACTTATCGTAAGATTGTTTGACCCGACATTTCTTTGAGGTTAATCCGGTCGTATCGGAACTTAACCTAATTCAATCTTGAACGGTATGGGACACGGGATACCCCCTTTATAACTATGCCCGAGGTTTGTACGATTGGGTATCATGAATCCTATCCCCTTCATGACTGAATAGGTCATACGATGCTTCAGGATTAACATTATACTTAAGATCTCTTTTAAGGTTCCGTTTGTTTTAAAGTTCATTTAAAGGTTTGAAAATCACTAAAGTGTATAAAGAACCCGGAATGTCTCCAAACTCAAGGAGTACCAAGTCATTATTACAATGGACATACGGGGTCCTTACTCACCTAATTTATCTTGAATCTCGACACTTGACCAGAATTTCTCAAATTACGATTTACCTTGAATCCCTATACTTGTCCCGAATTTCTCGAATTATGATTTATCATTTCCGCAAGCATCGAAAGTATATTTTAGCATTTTGCTAGCCCGTTTATACATGCTCGAATAAAATGATACTTGTGCCTTTGAGCATCCCATCCCACTCGTCTAGATGATGTCGTCTAGACATTCGGGTGCTTGAGCTGCAAAATATTTTGGGGATAGAAACTAACCATTCTTTTGGGGAACTTGTTATTTTATTTATATTGGCCTTTGTTGGCCTCTATTTTTGGGGACAATGTAATTAAACTATATTGTTGTAAACCTTAACTTTCTTTTAGGGTTATAGCATTAATGATCATTGCTCATTTTGATACTGGTATTAAATGTATGTTAATCTTACTATCTCGGACATGAATGTATGAAATAGATTTACTACACGCTTCCGCACATAAAAGAAATATTCATATTGATGTGATATCCTCACCGCGGACACCTATGGGAAATCGCGTGTACGAGTGGTACTCTTTGGTAGACTCGTATACGTTTTGGGTTTAAATAAATCAATCCATCATACAATCCAACCAAAATTAGTCCCGATCCCGGATTAGGCCCGCTTTATCTTGGGGGCCTGGTCCGGGGTCGCGACAGACTGGTATCAGAGCGAGACATGTTTCAAGCAATTAAAAGAAACTAGAAATCCTAAGGACGTGGCGAGGATTCGTTAGAGTTTTCGTTAGTTAGCATCGTGTGAGCATTGTGTGTGACCCTTATTGTATTATCTTGTGCTAACAAATTATTTTGCAGCATTATGTCGCCTCGTAAGCGACCGGTAAACGGCAATCCCACAGTTAGTAACTGTGATGATCTCCACTCAGGGATGATCTCCCAGACAAACCCATCTACGCCATGGAGATTTCCTCATCAAATGCCTCCTGGGACATGTATTTTGACGGCGCAACCAGAAACAGATGAAATAGGAAAGCAAAATATCGGGAATTGGCATCCTCTTTGTTAATCCTGAAACGTACATGATTTCACACGCTTTGTCGCTACTGGAACCATGTTCAAACAATGCAACTGAGTACCAAACCCTGATTGTGGATTGGAACTCACCCTCGAATCTTGCATCGCCATGTTGGAAGCCTTTGGGGACTCTCAACTGATCGTCAACCAGATGAATCAGAAATTTGAAGTCAGAAAGCCTGATCTGTTGCCCTACTACAACAAGGCACAATCACTTCGACGAAAGTTTGACATCTGTCACATCACCCACAGCCTCGGGGTGAAAACATCCGTGCAGATGCCCTGGCTGGACTTGCAGCGTCTATGACAATCCAAAAAGGGAAAAACATGCAAATTACAGTGCGTCAAAGAAGGATTCTCCTTCCTCTTAACATACACCAAGCAGCAGCCGAATGCCACCAAGTAGTTTGAAGTCGGATGTCCATCCTTAAACCTACGATTGGCGATTGGAGGGATCCGTTTATTGATTACATTTTGTTCGGAATCCTACTTGAAGATCCAAAAGAGCGGATACGCATTCAAAGACGAGCCCCAAACTTTCATTTAGATATTCCATCAAAAATCCTTTACAGAAAATTCCTCAACGGAGTACTTCTACGCTACTTGTCACAACAAGAGGCTGAGGAAACTCTTAAAGAAGTACATGCTAGTCTTTTGTGGAGCTCATCGGGCTGGTCCTAAGCTCTACGATTAGATAAAAATGTTAGGTTATTATTGGCCTACCATAGTAGCTGACGCTATGCAAATTTGCTAAACGCTGCTAACAATGCCAAATTCATGGAGATTATGTCCACATGCTCCAGAATGGCTACATCCTACAGCGATCTTACGACCTTTCGAAGCTTGGGGTATGGACGTCATAGGTCCTATCTCTCCCCCGTCAAGCAAAGGTCATCGCTTCATCTTTGCCGCTATAGATTTTTTCTCCAAGTGGTCAGAAAGCATTTGCATTAAGCGAAATGAAGACCTCATCAGTCCTTCAATTCTTGCACACCAACATTATCTGTCGCTTCGGCATACCTAAAAGATTCGTCCATGATAATGGACCACAATTCCGGGATCACAGATTCTACAGGTTCTGCGACAAGTACAAAATTCAAAGTTGTCCTTCGACCCATATAAATCCAGCAGCGAATGGATTAGCGAAAGCCTTCAACAAGACGCTCTACACAAATTATCAAGAAAAATGGTCTTAAGTCACAAAAGAGACTGGGGCGATAAACTACCTGAAGCTTTGTGGGCCTATCGAACTACCGTTCGAGGACCAACCATAGCACACCATTCTCCTTGGTCTATGGATGCGAAGTTGTTGTCCCTTTGGGAAGTACAAATTCCTTTCCTAAAGGTGTCTTTGCAAAATGACATGACGCAAGAAAACAATATCAAATTGAGACTCCAAGAGCTGGATAATCTTGATGAGAGACGGCTTTGAAGCCCTACAAAGCATTGAACTGTACCAAGGACGCATGGCAGGATCTTTCGATAAGAAGGTCAGGCAACACGCCTATAAAAAAGGTGACTTGGTTCTTTATAGTAAAAAGGCCAATGGTTTTTTTTGCTAATGAATCCAAAATGTTTGAACCCAAAATGGGAGGACCCCTTCGTCATCGCATTGTCTTCTCCAACGGCGCATACGCTCCTCTAAAACATGGAAGGTGATTAGATGTATGCTCCCATCAATGGTAAGTTCTTGAAGCGGTACTACCCTTGAAGACTTACGCTACTGGGTCAGAGTAAATGCTGCACAAGCCTATTCCCAGGTACTTGCACGTTAAACCCACCGCCGTTTTTTAATTCTTTTCATCTTATGTTGAGATCTCCACAAAAAAAAAAAAAAAAAAATTTAAAACAATGCTTACTTTCTCATTTCATGTCAAAAAAAAAATCTCAAAGTCTTTGGCACCTTTTCCTAACTTCACAAATTTTTGATCCTTGAACCCAATTCATGTTGAACAATAAATCAGGAATCAGGCATTCTCTATCCTAAATCCACCTTGCCTTGGCTTTTACCACCAACATGGTTTAGCCAAAATTTATGACCCGTGTCTTTAAGCAAAAATGTTTTTCAAAAAAAAAAAAAAAAAAATCGCGGGGACGCGACGCTCAGTCGATACTCGCAAAACCCAAAAAATCAGAAGGATGCTAACCCGTTCGATACTTCGCAAATTTCAAAATCGCAAGGAAGCGACACCTTGTCGATACTGCAAATTTTCAAAAATCGTGAGATTGCAACATTGCAGTCTGAAATCCACAACCCAAATTTCAAAGGTTAAAAAAAACCTCAAAATTCGTGGAGATGCAACATTTTAGTTGATATCGCACAACCCAAATTTCCAACAAGGTTCGAGAAAACCGCAAATTTCGAAAAAAGGCGACATTCCGTCAGTACCCACAAACGAAATTTTTGAAAAGCAAGAAGCGATGCTTAGTCGATACTTGCACCCAAATCCGCGAGGAGGCGACATTCATCGATACTCACAACGAATGAGCAAGGAAGCGACATATCCATTGACGACTTGTGGATACCATCAGCAGGGAGGCGATTTTTAATCGATACTTGCATCTTTTGAAACCAAAACCTGGCTCTTACGCAAACAATCGCTATAAATACCAAACACTTGGTTTTCCATGCAACAATCAAAACTTGATTTTCTAAAAAATCGCTATAAATGCCCAAAAACCCCTAGCTCTGAATGCAACAAATCAGCTACAAATGCCAAAAAAAAACCCAAAACAAAAACCCGACTTTCACCAAAAAATCAAAAAAAAAAATTGAAAACCCGGCTTTCAACGCCAACAAAACAAACCTTGATTTTTTTTAAAAAACAAACAAAAAATTGGCTTTCAATGCATCTTAAAAAATTCGGCTTTCATGCCACAAGCAATTTTGGCTTCCATGCTCAACAACAAATTTTTTGGCTCTCATGCCACAAAATTGGCTTCCATCCATCTCAAAATCTGCTTCATGCACATCTCAAATCTGTGCTTTTATGCATTTGCAAAATTCGGCTTCCATGTCATTTCAATAAAAACTTCAGCTCCCACGCCAACAAACAATTTTCGCTTTTTATGCAACAAAATTCGGCTAATATATGCCACAAAATTTAGCTTTTGATGCTGTCTCTCAATTCGGCTTCTCCATCTCACATCAGCCTTCACCACAAAATCTGGCTTCCAATTTCAACAATAATCCTTTGGAAAATAGATTTCACAAACTTTTTGATCAAGTCTCAAACAAACATTCTCATCCACTTTTGCTCTATTTTTCATCCAAAGAATTTAAGTAAAAATGTATATATATATAGTCCAGCAAATGTTTATACATGGAGGTACAAAAAAAAAAATAGGAAGAGAAAGGACGTTTGTTACAACTCAGGGAGTATCAGTCTACATGTCTTCAACCAAGAATCCAACTCTCAAGCTAGACTCTTGCCTTAGCCTCCAAGCTTTCCAGGCATGCTTCTTTTAAAACCTTTCATAAAATGCGAAGAACGCCGCGACCCATTTTAGCGCGAGGAAACCCTTCCAAAGAGTCTGCCATTGCTCATTCCTGAGTCTTCCTCCGAAGATTGCTGTTGACCTCTTCAATCTGGCAAATCAGATCCCCTCACGTTACTTCTCCAATTCTTCTCAACATACTGGACCTTCTCTCAGCCTGTTGTATGGCCGCATTAGAAGATCTGACAGAATGCGCGAGATGCATCAAGAACAGGCCTCTTTACCCTTGTTCGTCTGGAATAACTACCTGCAAAGGATAGAAAGGAAAAGATCAGTCATCATCAAAATGACAAAATTTTTGCTAAAAGTTCTAGCGAAATTTTGGTATGGTTCCGAGAAGGCAAATTCCGAGAACAGGGAAACACCGCGAAAAGAGATAAGAAGCTTGAAGATGAGCTCAACACCACTGTGAAGCTCATAATCAATGGAAGATCTCAAAAGAAGGCTCGGACTCAACATTGCTGCCTGATCAAGCAGTCTTCCCTCAAATCTCAACAAGAATGGAAAGGCTCAAATCATTGTTGCGAGCTCCAAATCTCAAATTTGCAGCTCCTCAAAATCTTACAAACTAAGGAAGTGCTCACATTGCCTGTGGGCTCCAAAGCCTATACTTGCAAAAATTTCCAAGTAAGCATCAATCATGCTTCCAAATCAATTTACTACAATCATGCATCAAAGAAAATCATCATGCATTAGCATTGCTAGAAAACCTTGTCAGAATTTGACTAATTCCAATCCAACTTGGTTCAATTAACTCAACTTTTCAGAGTCAAAATTCATATTGACTAGCCTTAGACTCTAGCTTTTATATTGATCCATCAAACAAAAAAAAAAAAATGCATGACATCTTGGATTGCATAAAACCTCAATTATTCATGGTGTGACAGAAAAAAAGAAAAAAAAAAAAAAAAACAAACAGGAAGAAGAAAAAAACAAGGAAAAAAAAAAAAGAACATTTTTTCTTCTACTTTTACATGGAAATTCCTATAAAGGGAAGAAACACTTGACTTGAAGCCATAGCATAGAAAAGAAAGAGAACGTGAGATCTTTGAAAGAAGAAGAGGTTCTTGTCCTGGAGCACTCTTGAGGACTTTTGCAAAAGAAAGAATAGGAGCAAGAGATCAACCTCCCCTTGCTTTTATAGAGAAGAGCAACCAAGAGGAAAAGAAGAGAAAGCTAGGAGGTAGGTGCTAAAATAGCAACTTTCCAAAGAATGGAGATTGAGATATTCTCTCCTAAAGAGAAGATTTTTAAGAGAAATTCTCTCAAAAAAGACAGGAATGTTGAGATCGTTCTCTTCCAAAGACAAGATACTTTTGAAACATCTCTCCCAAAATAAGGAACTTGAGAAGATTCTCTAAGATCATTTTTAGATATTTTCTTCCCCATAGGAGATATTTTTAAAATATTCTTTTACAAATGACACCATATGAGATCTAAGCCATTTTCAAAGCCTAAGGTCCCATGTTTAGCCTATATGAGCCACTTTGACCACCTAGGCACTAAAAGTGCTTTTTATGTCAAAATCCTCTTACCAAGGCATACAAATGGGTTTCATGCTCTCTTTGAGTTTGATTTGAACATCAGAAGAGTTTTCCTCAAGCCTCATGAGCTCCAAAAAAAAAAAAAAAAAATCCAACCTTTCACCCTATGCACAAATTAAGCCCATAATCTTGAAATTGACATTCGCACAAAAACCCAACACACTCCAAATGGACCCAAAATTGTCCCAAAGAGTAATAAAAACCAATCTGGCTCCGTAGCTCGCCACATATAGGCTTGTCTTAGGGTCACAGGCCCAAACCAAAACTAAAAACCCAATTCTGACCCCACAATCTTGCCACATACAGCGTGTTAGGTCACAAGGTCAAAATCAATCAAATACCCCGACCTCCTAACCTGCCACATACTTGGTTGTAAGGTCACAAGGTCAAAAAAATCAAAAAAAACCATTCATGACGTTAATGTGCACATTATAAAGTCCTTAGTTTCATCAGTGTTAGGATTTTGTTTATATTGTAATTTGTGGATGCATCATCATTTTAATCATCATTTTTAATTTTTATCACATGCATTGGATTTAGAAATAACTTGAAACCTTGATTTCACATGCATTGTTTTTTAGACTTGTGAGAACATTTAATTTATGCATGTTTTTGTTTTTAAACTTGGATGCATTTTAATTTGAAAAGAAAGTTTTTTGCAATCAAGCTAGTCCTATGTTTTTAAACTCTTTCAATCAATTTTATGGCTTTTTATGTTTCATGATTTTTTAAACGAATTTAGAAATGATTTAATAATCATGATTCCAACTTGATTTAATGGCCCAAAAAGTTCCCACAAGAAATCCTTCTTTTAAATAATACAATTTATTTGGGGGAAATTGGTCCAAGGACCCGGTCGATCCAGCAGTGTGGTCGGTCGACCAAGCCAATGGACCTGGTCGAACCGACACACATGGGGTCGACCGGGAAAAGAGTTCGTTGGGCTTCTTTTTCAAAAAGGTCAGATTTTTACCGTTAAGCCCAGGTCGACCGGGGTAGAGTGGGGGTCGACCGGGGACACGCTAGAACTCATTTTTTGAGTATAAAATGAGGTTCATTCCCTTGAAAATGTTGTTGATCAACGAAGATAAAAGAGCCTTCCTTGAGGTGTTTGGAGGCAAGAATAAGGGGAATGAATTAAGAGAGACCAAGGGGTCATTAGTAAAGCTAAAGCTTGGATTAATGAAGTTAAATCTCTAAGTAAGCTTTATTTTTTGTTAATCATATGTTATATGCTTTGTTTAAATTATTGGTAAATGATTTTTAGCATGATAACTATGATGTGTTGAATCCATTCTTCATTTAATCTTTGATTTAAGTTGGATTGAATTCTTCACATTGATTTCAAACCAAGTTTGTTTCAAAACTTTATAAAACATATTTTGTCAAAACCTTTGATTCCTTTTGTAACATGTTTCACTTGGTTGATTCATATTGTTGTTTTCATTCATTTGAACCTTAGTTAAACTTTTGTTTTTGAAAACAACATTGCACATGCATCACAAGTTTAGACATAATTAATTTCATACAACTTGTGAGCTTTTGATTTTCATATCATCAACAAGTTAGTATTTTGTACATGTGATTTGCATTTCACTTCAATCAAATCTTTGTGTGCTTTAAACTTTAAAATGCATTAAGCATACATTAATTGAGCCTTCATTTTAAACTTGATTGAAGTTTTCACACACACACTTCATGAGTATTTATCTTAGCATTTCATAGAGTGTTTGTGTGAGTTGAATTAAACTTTCTTATCCGCCTATTTTGGAGGCAATTAAATTGAGCTT
>QPKB01000002.1:29087585-29140750 GCA_003546025.1 Camphora micrantha | reverse complement strand
TGAATGTGATTAAGAAGAAGGTTCCTCATTTGATGCTTATGGAAGTTTTGATGTGGAGGAAGTGTTGAATGTTGAATTGAAGGAGCACTTTTAGCTCATTTTATTGCAGGAAGATGAATGGGAATGAAGAGAAATGTTTGAGGGAGAAATGGGCTCAAAATCTGGACACAGTGGGGTTTTTCGCACCTGGCGGTCAGCCAGCGGTCACATGTCGGCTAGCCGCTGGTGACCGCGGCTAACCGCCAGACCGAACCATCGCGGTCACATTTCCAGAGAGCACAACTTCGCCCAAAATCCGCGGTCAGCCCCGCGGTAAGCCAGCCGCTAACCGCTGAACCACCAGTGGCTAACCGCCAGCTAATCGTGTTGTCACTGTTACTTTTCCAGTAGCTACCCAGAATCTGCGGTCAGCCTCGCGGCTAACCGCCAGGTGACCGAAATTACACAGATATTCTAAAACAAAGAGAAACAAAGAGGATTCTGTCCCAATCATTTGTGCACCCTTTTAGAGAATGATGGGGACTGTTCAACTAGAGGTATGTATGGAGTCCGTTTGAGAAAGAATCCATAACACAAAGATTCATTTGAAGCCTTAAGAAAATCCTAAGGTGTATAAAGAGCCCGGAATGTCTCCAAACTCAAGGAGTACCAATTTATATTGAAATTGACATACGGGACCCTTATTCACCTTGATTAGTTTTGAATCCCGATACTTGTCCCGAAAATTATGAATTGATTTATCATTCCCGAAAATTGAAACTGATTTAGTAGCATTTTGCTAGTCCCGATATGCACTTCCGTTTGAAATGATATTTGTGCCTTGAGAACCCTGTCCGCCCGTTATATAAGTGCATCCTATGTATTTCGCTATTGTCGTGATTTCTGTTATTATGACATACGAAATCAAGGCCACCACATAAGCTTGGATAACCTGTTCGTCTGATCCACCGACTGAGATCCCCTCTCGTACTCGCCAGCTCAGTGGATCCCGCTACCGTTATTACCGTGGTCTTGTCCCGATGCCGATTGCTACTGTGGTTCCCGATGCCCGTTCGCTACCGTGGTCATGTCCCGTATATTATTATGTATATGTATATGTTACTTATGTTGCATCTCCTCACTTCGGTGACTGAGATCAACATCCCGATATGCTCATGTCACTTCGGTGATAGAGGACTTAGCTTCGTGTGGTTGCCATCTTGCTTGTTTCCCGATTTCCTTGGATACCTTACATGTTTTATATTGCATATTGTTTTCCAGTAAATGATTATTCTGTTTTATGAGAATTATTGTTTTAACAGGTTTAAATGTTTTCCAAGGTAATTTCTATTATTGTTATATCTTTTCACCCACCTGCCAAACCGTCGTGTTTGATCCCTTTGCTTTGGTACTCAGGTCCCGTTGTCGGTTACCCCGAGGAGGAGCACGAGGAGGCGGTCGGAGAACCGCAGCGTCTAGTTGAGTGGCACCCGATGTTGATACTTTGATTTTAATTGGCCTTTGTCGGCCTCTATTTTGGGAAGTGTATTTAAATGATCTTTTTTGTAAAAACTTTTTACTTTTCTTTTGGAAAGTACTAATGATCATTGTTTATTTTGATACTGGTTTTATATATGTTTTAATCTTGTCATCTTGGACATGAATGTAATGAATTAAGATTTGTTACACGCTTCCACACTTAAAAAGAAATTTTCATGTTTATGTGATATCATCACCGCGGACACCTGTGGGAATCGCGTGTACGAGTGGGTATTTTATGGACTCGTATACGTATTGGTTAAAATAAATTCATAGTATTGTTATGGATTGGTATCTATCATCTTCATCCAAAATTTAGTCCCGATCCCAGATTAGGTCCGCTCGCCTGGTAACTCGGTCCAGGGTCGCGACAGACTGGTATCAGAGCGAGACGTGTTTCAGGCAATTAAAAGAAGCTACAAAATCCTAAGGACGTGGCGAGGATTCGTTAGAATTTTTATTAGTTAGTATCGTGTGAGCAATGGTGAATATATTGGTGGAAGACAGTTAGAGAAATAGTATAGGCACATCTGAGAATATATTCGAGATCTTCCAATGCACCGGAGGAGAGCGAGTTAAAGCTTGCACCATCTCTATTCACCGGTTCAGCATATATTTGGTGGAAGACAATTAGAGAATAGTATTGTCACATGGTAGATGTAGTGGCATGGGCAAGTTTCAAAGAGGCAGTTTGGGGATAAGTATGTACCCACACACATTAAGAGGTAGAAGGCAGTGGAATTCCAACAACTTGTCCAAGGCAATATGTTAGTCCTCGAATACCTCACTAAATTCGAGAGATTGTCAAGATATGCTCCAAAACTAGTGGATATAGTGGAGAAGAAGATTGCAAAATTCCTCGAAGGATTGAACCCCATAATTGAGAGAGATGCTACGGGGGTTGTACCACCTACAACCTTCGAAGAGGCACTCAAGAGGGCTTATAAGTTTGAGAGTTTCCACCATAAGATCCTCAGACTCCAAAGCAAAGGACAACCCCAATAGCAGAACAACCAGCAGCGGAACCAACAACACAAGAGACAGAGACAAGATTAGAATGTGCAGAATCCCTTAGTTTTGTACACATTGTGGAAGAACCATGAGAGTGCTCAAAGTCGTACCATTACAGGGGTCATGCTTCAGATGTGGTTCTATGAACCATCAGATGAGGGATTACCCTACACAAAACAGGCAAAATCAGCAGCAACAGGGGGCACAACGTCCAACACCACCTCAGAATGCAGTAGTTGTCCAGAACCAACCAAGACCCCTTCAACAACAAGCACCACAGCAACACTATAGACCACAGCAACAACAGCAACAGGCACGTCAGCAGGGGCAGAATCAGAATCAGCGTGCTCCACAGCAGAATAGAAATGCACAACAACGCAGGCCACAACAGGATCAGAACAGGCCCACAACAGAGAGGACAAGTCTATGTGGTCAACAGAGCTGATGCAGAGGCAGCAGGAGAGTTGTGGAAGGTACACATCTCGTTTGTGGATTTCAAGTTAAGGTTTATTTGACCCTGGCCCTACACACTCTTTTATCTCTTCAAAATTTACAAAGACGACTTGATATGCATGCTAGAGATCGGGATTTTATTTTGACTATGGGCTATCCCAATAGTTAAAGAAGTTATATGTAGGACTTTTTACCCTAATTCTTTAGTCATGATAGGAGAGTTAGAGTTACCAGCGAATCTCATTTTATTGGAGATATATGATTTTGACGTCATCCTAGGATGGATTGGTTAGCAGCGGTACCATGCCATGATGGATTGTTTCCATAAGACCCTCACCTTCAAATTAGAATAGACACCAGCAGGGGTGTTGTTTCAGGGAGACAGGAGTAATCCTAGTACAGGTTTATTTCAGCGTTTAAAGGCTGATAGACTTCTGAAAAGTGGATGTGAGGCCTATTTTTGCGTTTATCACGGAGGATAAATGGTCCCAAGGGTGGTGGAGATCCCAATTGTTTGGGAAGTCTCGGATGCGGATATTCGAGGTTTGCCACCCATTAGAGAGATTGATTTCACTATTGAGCTATTACCAGGGACCGCTCCGATCTCTATTGCACCATATAGAATGGCTCCGGCGGAATTGGGAGAATTGAAAACACAATTGGAAGAATTATTGGACAAAGGTTTTGTAAGACCTAGTATTTCGCCATAGGGAGCTCCGGTATTGCTCGTCAAGAAGAAGGATGGTTCGATGAGAATGTGTATTGACTACCAGAGATTGAACCAAGTGACCATCAAGAACAAGTATCATTTACCGAGGATAGATGAACTGTTTGATTAGTTACAAGGCACTTCTTATTTTTCGAAGATTGATTTGAGATCCGATTATCACCAGCTGAGAGTCAGAGAATCAGATGTACTGAAGACAGCTTTCCGGGCAAGATATGGACACTATGAGTTTCTAGTGATGCCATTTGGATTGACTAATGCACCAGCAGTATTCATGGCATTGATGAACAAGATATTCGTAGAGTACATGGACCAATGTCTAGTGGTATTTGATGATGCCAAAAGGTATTTTCGGGCACCACCGGTCAAGTGATGAGTAATTAATGCGAGACTTAATGAGGAGAGAGAATTTATAGTGGTTCAGTCAGTGTGACCTACGTCCACTTCAAACTGGTGATTTACTTCTCCGAGGTTAAGGATTAACAAGTCAGAAAAGTACAATGATAGTGTAAAAATGGATAAGAATTGCTTCCCCCCCAGTGCCGGTGGGGTTCTGTGATTTATAGTCTTCCCCTAACAGATGGGGACGACTCTTCAGCAACGGGCGCTTCATTCTAGCGGAGTCTCCGCACCGCCCTCAATAGACGAGGCAGGTAGGATCTCCTCCGCAGGACTTGTAAAAGCAGGTTAAGGGAACGACGGCGCTGACTTCGTCACTTCGTGGATCCGGACCGACTTTCAACGAATGGATCGGGACCTGGCTCATCACGGCCTCGGGTCACTCAGGCCTGACCACCATCGTGAACTGAGTCTCTTGGGCCTGACCCGTCATTGTGGACCGAGTCATTTGGGCCTGGACCCATCAGTATTCATTGATGATATTTTGGTGTACTCCAAGACCAAGGAAGAGCATGGAGAACACTTAAGAATAACATTGTAGCTTCTGAGAGAGAACCAGCTGTATGCAAAACTCAATTAGTGTAAATTTTGGCTAGAACAAGTAGCATTTTTTGGGGCACATTATCTCCAGAGAAGGATTGTCAGAAGATCCTTCCAAGATTGAGGCAGTAGTACAGTGAGAAAGACCGTAGAATGTGTCAGAAATTAGAAGTTTTCTACGATTGGCAGGCTACTACCGAGATTGTGTACAAGGATTTTCATCGATTACGTCACCTTAGACGAAGTTGACAAGGAAAAATGTACCTTATGTGCGGTCAGATAAGTGTGAAGATAGTTTCCAAGAGTTGAAGAAGAGATTAACCACAACACCAATCCTCACTTTGCCATCCGGAAGCGGCGGTTTTACTATTTTTACCGATGCTTCGAATGTTAGACTTGGATGTGTATTGATGCAGGATGGAAAAGTGATCGCCTATGGATCCCGGCAGTTGAAAGATCATGAGAAGAACTATGCCACCATGATCTTGAGTTAGCAAACGGTTGTGCTTGCATTGAAAATGTGGAGACATTACCTCTATGGAGAGAAATTTGAGGTTCATTCAGACCACTGCAGCTTATAGTACTTGTTTCTCAAAAGGAACTGAGTATGAGGCAGAGAAGATGGATGGAATACATCAAGGATTATGATTTTTCAATCAAATATCATCCGGGGAAGCTAATGTTGTCGCTGATGCATTAAGTAGAAAGTCGATGGGCTTGGAAAATCTCAGTGGCACTTGTATTTTTGAGCAATTGAGGAGTTGAGAATAGATTTACAGCCACTGAAGAAGGGTGTTATACTAGCTAACATGTCAGTGTCAGAGCCTTCTTTTCATCAGAAGATCAAGGATAGTCAGCTGCAAGATCTAGAGTTGGCCAGAATTTCAAAACATATAGTAGATCGTCCCGATTTTAGCATTGTTGATGGAATTTTGTACTACCGTGACCGTCTGTGTGTGACCAACATTGAAGATTTGAGGAATGACATCATGACCGAGGCTCACAGTACGAGGTATTCCACGCATCCAAGCAGTACAAAGATGGATCAGAACTTGAAGGGCAGATTTTGGTGGAATAATATGAAGAGAGAGACAGCAGCGTTTTCTCCCGAGGTATGACATTCTGTTGATTAAGGCAGAGCATCAAAAGCCTCCAGGATTGTTACAAACCGTTAGAGATTCCGGAATGGAAATGGGAGTAGATTACCATGGACTTCATTTCGGGATTACCGAGGACCAGCAAAGGCAATGATGCCATCTGGGTCATTGTGGACCGTCTCACCAAGTCAGTTCATTTCATCTCGATGAGGACAGGAAAGAAGATGCACATGCTACCTTTGGCAGAATTGTTTGTCAACGAGATTGTCAGCAAACATGGTCAGCCAGTTCCCATTACGTCTGATAAAGACAGCAGATTTGTCTCGAGATTTTGGAAGACATTGCACGCATCTATGGGTACGAGGCTACAATTCAGTACAGCTTACCACCCGTAGACAGATGGCCAATCAGAGAGAAACAATTCAGACTCTTAAGGATATGCTCCGTGCTTGTGTGTTGGATTTCAAGACCCAACGGGATGAAACTCTACCGTTGTGTGAGTTCGCTTACAACAACAGCTACCACTCGAGCATTGGGATGGCACTTTTTGAGGCATTGTATGGCAGAAGCTGTAGGACACCTGTTTGTTGGGAGGAAGTTGGTACCCGCAGTTTCCATGGACCCACTATGGTTAATGAGACCAGTAACAAAATCAAACAGATTCAAGAACGTCTGAAGGTAGCCCGGAGTAGACAGAAGAGTTATGCAGATTCTCACAGAAGGACTTACAGTTTAAAGAAGGAGATAAGGTATTTTTGAAAGTGTCACCTATTAGAGGAACATTGAGATTTGGGCAGAAAGGTAAGTTATCAAGGAGATACATTGGACCTTGCGACATTAGCTTATTTTATCTATGATTTAGACTGCTAATCAGGTCTAAAAGAATGAACACAAAAGAAAGGAAAAAGGAATGAACCACTGAACTGTAGAAACAGAACCAGGGTTCTGTTACGCAGTTCACGCGGTCGACTGGCCAGGGAGCTCGGTCGACCGGGCACACGGGATCAGGTCCCCTGATGAATGACCCACTGCACTGCGGGAAACACTGTTGCGCAGTCCACGCGGTCGACCGGCCAGGGGGCTCGGTCGACCGGCCACACAGGGGTCAGGTTCTCTGGAACCTGACCAAAACACTGTTCACTCATTTTATTACAACTGCCGGTCGACCTGCCAAGGGCTCGGTCGAGACCGGGCACTCATGCTAGGGTTCGACCTGACCTCCTCAGGTCGACCGAGACCGCAGTGTACTCGGTCGACCGGCCCAACAGCGAATTGCCCCTGGAAAGTGATTTTTCACTCTTTTCTTAAATGGACTTAGGTGGAACTTGGTTACCCTTTTTATTGGACTCACTTGACTTATCGTAAGATTGTTTGACCCGACATTTCTTTGAGGTTAATCCGGTCGTATCGGAACTTAACCTAATTCAATCTTGAACGGTATGGGACACAGGATACCCCCTTTATAACTATGCCTGAGGTTTGTACGATTGGGTATCATGAATCCTATCCCCTTCATGACTGAATAGGTTGTACGATGCTTCAGGATTAACATTATACTTAAGATCTCTTTTAAGGTTCCGTTTGTTTTAAAGTTCATTTAAAGGTTTGAAAATCACTAAGGTGTATCAAGAGCCCGGAATGTCCCCAAACTCAAGGAGTACCAAGTCATTATTACAATGGACATACGGGGTCCTTACTCACCTGATTTATCTTGAATCTCGACACTTGACCAGAATTTCTCAATTTACGATTTACCTTGAATCCCGATACTTGTCCCGAATTTCTCGAATTATGATTTATCATTTCTACAAGCATCGAAAGTATATTTTAGCATTTTGCTAGCCCGTTTATACATGCTCGAATAAAATGATACTTGTGCCTTTGAGCATCCCATCCCACTCGTCTAGATGATGTCGTCTAGACATTCGGGTGCTTGAGCTGCAAAATATTTTGGGGATAGAAACTAACCATTCTTTTTGGGGAACTTGTTATTTTATTTATATTGGCCTTTGTTGGCCTCTATTTTTGGGGACAATGTAATTAAACTATATTGTTGTAAACCTTAACTTTCTTTTAGGGTTATAGCATTAATGATCATTGCTCATTTTGATACTGGTATTAAATGTATGTTAATCTTACTATCTCGGACATGAATGTATGAAATAGATTTACTACACGCTTCCGCACATAAAAGAAATATTCATATTGATGTGATATCCTCACCGCGGACACCTATGGGAAATCGCGTGTACGAGTGGTACTCTTTGGTAGACTCGTATACGTTTTGGGTTTAAATAAATCAATCCATCATACAATCCAACCAAAATTAGTCCCGATCCCGGATTAGGCCCGCTTTATCTTGGGGGCCCAGTCCGGGGTCGCGACAGACTGGTATCAGAGCGAGACATGTTTCAAGCAATTAAAAGAAACTAGAAATCCTAAGGAAGTGGCGAGGATTCGTTAGAGTTTTCGTTAGTTAGCATCGTGTGAGCATTGTGTGACCCTTATTGTATTATCTTGTGCTAACAAATTATTTTGCAGCATTATGTCGCCTCGTAAGCGACCGGTAAACGGCAATCCCACAGCTAGTAACTGTGATGATCTCCACTCAGGGATGATCTCCCAGACAAACCCATCTACGCCATGGAGATTTCCTCATCAAATGCCTCCTGGGACATGTATTTTGACGGCGCAACCAGAACAGATGAAATAGGAAAGCAAATATCGGGAATTGGCATCCTCTTTGTTAATCCTGAAACGTACATGATTTCACACGCTTTGTCGCTACTGGAACCATGTTCAAACAATGCAACTGAGTACCAAACCCTGATTGTGGGATTGGAACTCACCCTCGAATCTTGCATCGCCATGTTGGAAGCCTTTGGGGACTCTCAACTGATCGTCAACCAGATGAATCAGAAATTTGAAGTCAGAAAGCCTGATCTGTTGCCCTACTACAACAAGGCACAATCACTTGGACGAAAGTTTGACATCTGTCACATCACCCACAGCCTCGGGGTGAAAACATCCGTGCAGATGCCCTGGCTGGACTTGCAGCGTCTATGACAATCCAAAAAGGGAAAAACATGCAAATTACAGTGCGTCAAAGAAGGATTCTCCTTCCTCTTAACATACACCAAGCAGCAGCCGAATGCCACCAAGTAGTTCGAAGTCGGATGTCCATCCTTAAACCTACGATTGGCGACTGGAGGTATCCGTTTATTGATTACATTTTGTTCGGAATCCTACTTGAAGATCCAAAAGAGCGGATACGCATTCAAAGACGAGCCCCAAACTTTCATTTAGATATTCCATCAAAAATCCTTTACAGAAAATCCCTCAACGGAGTACTTCTACGCTACTTGTCACAACAAGAGGCCGAGGAAACTCTTAAAGAAGTACATGCTAGTCTTTGTGGAGCTCATCGGGCTGGTCCTAAGCTCTACGATTAGATAAAAATGTTAGGTTATTATTGGCCTACCATAGTAGCTGACGCTATGCAATTTGCTAAACGCTGCTAACAATGCCAAATTCATGGAGATTATGTCCACATGCCTCCAGAATGGCTACATCCTACAGCGATCTTACGACCTTTCGAAGCTTGGGGTATGGACGTCATAGGTCCTATCTCTCCCCCGTTAAGCAAAGGTCATCGCTTCATCTTTGCCGCTATAGATTTTTTCTCCAAGTGGTCAGAAGCATTTGCATTAAGCGAAATGAAGACCTCATCAGTCCTTCAATTCTTGCACACCAACATTATCTGTCGCTTCGGCATACCTAAAAGATTCGTCCATGATAATGGACCACAATTCCGGGATCACAGATTCTACAGGTTCTGCGACAAGTACAAAATTCAAAGTTGTCCTTCGACCCCATATAATCCAGCAGCGAATGGATTAGCGAAAGCCTTCAACAAGACGCTCTACAAAATTCTCAAGAAAATGGTCTTAAGTCACAAAAGAGACTGGGGCGATAAACTACCTGAAGCTTTGTGGGCCTATCGAACTACCGTTCGAGGACCAACCCATAGCACACCATTCTCCTTGGTCTATGGATGCGAAGTTGTTGTCCCTTTGGAAGTACAAATTCCTTTCCTAAAGGTGTCTTTGCAAAATGACATGACGCAAGAAAACAATATCAAATTGAGACTCCAAGAGCTGGATAATCTTGATGAGAGACGGCTTGAAGCCCTACAAAGCATTGAACTGTACCAAGCACGCATGGCAGGATCTTTCGATAAGAAGGTCAGGCAACACGCCTATAAAAAAGGTGACTTGGTTCTTATAGTAAAAAGGCCAATGGTTTTTTGCTAATGAATCCAAAGGCATGTTTGAACCCAAAATGGGAGGGACCCTTCGTCATCGACATTGTCTTCTCCAACGGCGCATACGCTCCTCTAAACATGGAAGGTGATAGATGTATGCTCCCCATCAATGGTAAGTTCTTGAAGCGGTACTACCCTTGAAGACTTACGCTACTGGGTCAGAGTAATGCCTGCACAAGCCTATTCCCAGGTACTTGCACGTTAAACCCACCCGTTTTTTATTTTTCATCTTTATGTTGAGATCTCCACAAAAAAAAAAAAAAAAAAAAAAAAAAAAATTTCAAAAACAATGCTTACTTTCCTCATTTCATTGTTCAAAAAAAAATCTCAAGTTTTGGAACCTTTTCCTAACTTCACCAAATTTTTGATCCTTGAACCCAAATGCATGGTTTGAAACAAAAATCAGGACTCAGGCATTTCTACCCTAATCCACCTTGGCTTTTACCACCAAAATGGTTTTAGGCCAAAATTTATGACCCTCGTGTCTTTAAGCAAAAATGGTTTTTCAAAAAAAAAAAAAAAAAAAACCGCGGGGAAGCGACGCTCAGTCGATACTTGCAAAACCCAAAAAAATCAGAAGGATGCTAACCCCGTTCGATACTTCCAAAATTTCAAAATCGCAAGGAAGCGACACCTTGTCGATACTTGCAAATTTTCAAAAATCGTGGAGATGCAACATTGCAGTTGATATCCACAACCCAAATTTCAAAGGTTAAAAAAAACCTCAAAATCGTGGAGATGCAACATTTTAGTTGATATCCACAACCCAAATTTCAAAAGGTTCGAGAAAACCGCAAATTTCAGAAAAAAAAAAAATCGTGGGGAAACAACATCAAGTCAGTACCCACAAAACAATTTTTGAAAAGCAAGGAAGCGATGCTTAGTCGATACTTGCACCCAAATCCGCGAGGAGGCGACATCCCATCGATACTCACAACGAATGAGCAATGAAGCGGCATTCCATTGAGACTTGTGATGCCATTCAGCAGGGAGGCGAATTTTGATCGATACTTGCATCTTTGAAAACCAAAACCTGGCTCTTACGCCAAAATCGGCTATAAATACCAAAACACTTGGTTTTCATGCCAACAAATCAAAACTTGATTTTCAAAAAATCGGCTATAAATGCCAAAAACCTAGCTCTGATGCCAAAATCAGCTACAAATGCCAAAAAAAAAAAAACAAAACCCGACTTTCATGCCAAAAAATCAAAAAAAAAATTTGAAAACCCGGCTTTCACGCCAACAAAACAAAACTTGGTTTTAAAAAACAAAAAAAAATTGGCTTTCATGCCATCTTAAAAAATTCGGCTTTCATGCCACAAGCAAATTTTGGCTTCCATGCCACAAACAAATTTTGGCTCTTATGCCACAAAATTTGGCTTCCATGCCATCTCAAAAATCTGCTTCCATGCCATCTCAAAATCTGGCTTTTATGCCATTTGCAAAATTCGGCTTCCATGCCATTTCAATAAAAAAAACTTCAGCTCCCACGCCACAAACAAATTTTCGCTTTTTATGCAACAAAATTCGGCTATTATGCCACAAAATTTAGCTTTTATGCTATCTCAAAATTCGGCTTTCATGCCATCTCAAAATCAGCCTTTCACCACAAAATCTGGCTTTCATGCCAAAATAATCCTTTGAAAAAAGATTTTCACAAACTTTTGATCAAGTTCTCAAACAAACATTCTCATTCAACTTTTGCTTATTTTCATCCAAAAGAATTTAAGTAAAAAGTATATATATATAGTACCAAAAATGTTTATACATGGAGGTACAAAAAAAAAAAAAGGAAGAAGAAAGGGAGTTTGTTACAACTCAGGAGTTCAGTCTAACATGGTCTTCAACCAAAGATCCAACTCCTCAAGCAGACTCTTGGCCTTAGCCTCCAAAGCTTCCAGGCCATGCTTCTTTAAAACCTTTCCATAAAATGCGACAGAACGCCGCGACCCATCTTTAGCGCGAGGAAGCCCTTCCCAAAGAGTCTGCCATTGCTCATATTCCTGAGTCTTCCTCCGAAGATTGCTGTTGACCTCTTCAATCTGGCAAATCAGAGTCCCCTCACGTTACTCTTCCAAGTTCTTCTCAACATACTGGACCTTCTCTCAGGCCTGTTGTACGGCCGCATTAGAAGATCTGACAGAATGGCGAGATGCATCAAGAACAGGCTCTTTACCCTTGTTCGTCTTGGAATAACTACCTGCAAAGGATGGAAAAGAAAAGATCAGTCATCATCAAAATGACAAAATTTTGCTAAAAGTTCTAGCGAAATTTTGGTATGGTTCCGAGGCAATTCCGAAGAAAAGGGAAACACCCCGAAAAAGATAAGAAGCTTGAAGATGAGCTCAACACCACTGTGAGCTCATAATCAATGGAAGATTCTCAAAGAAGGCTCGGACTCAAACATTGCTGCGAGATCAAGCCAGTCTTCTCAAATCTCAACAAGAATGGAAAAGGGCTCAACATTGTTGCGAGCTCCAAACTCCAAAATTTGCAAAGCTCCTCAAAATCTTACAAGACTAAGGAAGGGCTCAACATTGCTGTGGGCTCCAAAGCCCTATACTTGCAAAAGATTTCCAGGTAAGCATCATCATGCTTCCAAATCAATTTACTACAAATCATGCATCAAAGAAAATCATCATGCATTAGATGCTAGGAAAACCTTGTCAGAATTTGACTAATTCCAATCCAACTTGGTCAAATTAATCAAACTTTGTCAGAGTCAAAATTCATATTGACTAGACCTAGAAACTCTAGCCTTTTATATTGATCCATCAAACAAAAAAAAAAAAAAATACATGAACATCTTGGATTGCATAAAAACCTCATTATCATGGTGACCAAAAAAAAAAAAAAAAAAAAAAAAAAAAAAAAAAAAAAAAACAAAGGAGAAGAAAAAAAAAAGAAAAAAAAAAAAAGAAATTTTTTTTCTACTTTTACATGGAATTTCCTATAAAGGAAGAAAACTTACTTGAAGCCATAGATAGAAAAGAAAGAGAACTTGAAGATCTTTGAAGAAGAAGAAGAGTTCTTGATCCTGGAGCACTCTTGAGGACTTTTGCAAAAAGAAAGCAATAGGAGCAAGAGATCCAACCTCCCCTTGCTTTTATAGAGAAGAGCAAACCAAAGAGGAAAGAAGGAGAAAAGCTAGGAGGTAGGTGCTAAAATTAGCAACTTTCCCAAAAGAATGGAGATTTGAGATATTCTCTCCTAAAGAGAAGATTTTTAGAGAAATTCTCTCCAAAAAGAAAGGAATGTGAGATGTTCTCTTCCAAAGAAAGATACTTTGAGAAAATCTCTCCCAAAATCAAGGAAACTTGAGAGATTCTCTAAGATATTTTTAGATATTCTCTTCCCATAGGAGATATTTTTAAAATATTCTTTACAAAATGACACCATATGAGATCTAAGCCATTTTCAAAGCCTAAGGTCCCATGGGTTAGCCTATATGAGCCACATTTGACCACCTAGGCACTAAAAGTGGCTTTGAGTCAAAATCCCTCTTACCAAGAGCATACAAAAATGGTTTCATGCCTCTTTTGAGTTGATTGAACCATACAAAAGATTTTCTTCAAGCCTCATGAGCTTCCAAAATAAAAAATAAAAATCCAAACCTTTCAACCCTATGCACCAAATTAAGCCAAAATCTTGAAATTGACATTCCACAAAAACCCCAAACCACTCCAATGGACCCAAAATTGTCCCAAAGAGTAATAAAAAACCAAATCCTGGTCCCGTAGCTTGCCACATATAGCTTGTTAGGTCACAAGGCCAAAACCAAAACTAAAAACCAATTCTGACCCCCCAACTTGCCACATACAGCTTGTTAGGTCACAAGGTCAAAATCAAAAATCAAACCCCGACCTCCTAACCTGCCACATACAGCTTGTTAGGTCACAAGGTCAAAAAATCAAAAAACCTTCATGACCGTCTAATGTGCCACATAAAGTCCTTAGGTTCACAAGTGTTAGGGATTTTGTATATTGCAATTTGATGGATGCATCATCATTTTAATCATCATTTGAATTTTTACACATGCATTGATTTAGAAAAACTTGAAATCTTGATTTACACATGCATTGTTTTTTAGACTTGTAGAACTATTAATTTATGCATGTTTTGTTTTTAAACTTGGATGCATTTAAATTTGAAAAGAAGTTTTTTGAATCAAGCTAGCCTATGTTTTAAATCTTTCAAATCATTTTAGGCTTTTATGTTTCATGATTTTAAAAGAATTTAGAATGATTTAAAATCATGATTCCAAACTTGATTTAATGGCCCAAAAATCCCCACAAGAAATCTCTTTAAATATACAATTTTTGGGGGAAATTGGTCCAAGGACCCGGTCGACCCACAGTGTGGTCGGTCGACCAAGCCCATGGACCTGGTCGACCGACCACACATGGGGTCGACCGGGAAAAGAGTCGTTGGGCTTCTTTTTCAAAAGGTCAGATTTATTACCGTTAAGCCCAGGTCGACCGGGGTAGAGTGGGGGTCGACCGGGGACACGCTAGAACTCATTTTTTGAGTATAAAATGAGGTTCATTCCCTTGAAAATGTTGTTGATCAACGAAGATAAAAGAGCCTTCCTTGAGGTGTTTGGAGGCAAGAATAAGGGGAATGAATTAAGAGAGACCAAGGGGTCATTAGTAAAGCTAAAGCTTGGATTAATGAAGTTAAATCTCTAAGTAAGCTTTATTTTTTGTTAATCATATGTTATATGCTTTGTTTAAATTATTGGTAAATGATTTTTAGCATGATAACTATGATGTGTTGAATCCATTCTTCATTTAATCTTTGATTTAAGTTGGATTGGATTCTTCACATTGATTTCAAACCAAGTTTGTTTCAAAACTTTATAAAACATATTTTGTCAAAACCTTTGATTTCTTTTGTAACATGTTTCATTTACTTGGTTGATTCATATTGTTGTTTTCATTCATTTGAACCTTAGTTAAACTTTTGTTTTTGAAAACAACATTGCACATGCATCACAAGTTTAGACATAATTAATTTCATACAACTTGTGAGCTTTTGATTTTCATATCATCAACAAGTTAGTATTTTGTACATGTGATTTGCATTTCACTTCAATCAAATCTTTGTGTGCTTTAAACTTTAAAATGCATTAAGCATACATTAATTGAGCCTTCATTTTAAACTTGATTGAAGTTTTCACACACACACTTCATGAGTATTTATCTTAGCATTTCATAGAGTGTTGTGTGAGTTGAATTAAACTTTCTTATCCGCCTATTTTGGAGGCAATTAAATTGAGCTTTAATTGTAATCTCTTAAAGTGTTTGTGTAGACACTTATTTGAGAAATCATCTCTTGTAAAGGTTATTGCTTAGCCTAGAAAAGCACATTGATAGGTTGTTGTTTAGCCTAGAAAAACAACATTGTTAGGTTATTGCTTAGCCTTGAAAAGCATATTGTAAAGGTTATTGTTTAGCCTTTTGAAAAGCATAAATAGTGGAAATCCGGTGGGGTGTTGGATCACAACCCGGTAGTGGATGTAGGCATTGAGGCCGAACCACTATAAATCCTTGTGTAGTGGTGTTTGCTTTGTGGTGATTGTTTTGTTTAAGCTTCCGCATATTGTATGTTAATCATCATATGTGACTGGTTGATTGTTAAGAAATTAAAATTGGCCTTAATTAGTCATTAAGTGTAGATCACCCTATTCACCCCCCCCCCCTCCTTCTAGGGTGAGGATCCCGGACTTTCAACAAGGTCATAAGGTAAACCCAAAATCCAAAATCCAAACCCAAATCGCTCATGTCATTTTCAAAACTTTGCCTTGAAATGGTACGTGATCCCTCACTACCATAAAATCCCCTTGGAAACTCAAAAGGCTATCTTATCGAAAGTAAAATACTCAAAGACTTTTGGTCAAAAGTTCTCTTTCAAGCTTCTCTTCGAGGTACATCGACTCCAAAAGCTTCGCACCTTGTCGTTATACCTCGAGGGGGCATTTGTTGACACCAAAAATGTCACTTTGCCTCTTCATACATTCTCAACATCAAAGCAACATGGAGCTGCATCCTACTACAAATAGGCGAATGCCGCTTCAAGCATCAAATCTTATCAAAATCAAACAAAAATTGCAAAATCCTTCAAAACAGCTAAGAGGAGGATACACCTGAAGTTTCGGGCCATTCCAGCATCATTTGGTCTAACTTCACTCCTCCGAGAGCTGAACAGGCGCTCATGGCGGCAATAGTGGCGAAGACATCAAATCTTCGATTGGAGCCTATGGATGGTCTCAAAATACCTCCAAAAGGCCTCATATCAAATTTCAAGTCAAACCGACAACGTTTGACCCTCCGTCAATACTCGAACAACAAAATCAAGCCTCTCGGTGGCGAGAACCACTGAGGCCATCACTCATCAAATAGAGCACATGGGTAGCTTCTACATGTTTCCAAAAGCTACACGTCAAAATTCAGGTCATTCCAACCAGGTTTTGATGCTCGGGAACAAAATCAAGCCTACCGGCGGCGGAGCACCCTGGGACCATGACATCCAAATCGAAGCTAATGGGTCGCCTCAAAATGACTCCAATAGGCTCTCTGTCAAATTTCAGGTCAATCGGACATCGGTTGACCGCACATCAAAGCGCGATATCTTCTTCACAGCAAAATCAAGTCGAGCAGCGACGAGACCCCAAACGGCTTTAAAACTCAAATAAAAGTCCATGGTTGGTCCTATTTATCTCTCAAGAAGCTTCATCTCAAATTTTAGGTCATTCCGACATCGTTTGACCTAGTTTTGACAGTTGACGGAAAATCGGCTACAAAGTCTTCGGCTTTTCCACAAAATAGGAAACTTTGTGCTCCGGTTTGCACAGCTTCTCATTAGGTTTTCTTCAGAAGAATCAAGCCACTAAATGAGGAAAAATATCAAGAAAAATACAATAGAAAAAAAAGAAGCAAAAAGATAGAAAAACGGCCGAAGAAAAGGCGACCAAAAGGGGAAAATCCCCCATGGTCGCCGGCGACCCTAGTCCATGGTCGCCGGCGAACCTAGAAGTCCGGGTCGCCAGATTTCCATCGGAAGGCCCATTTTTCGATTCTTTTCACATTTCGGGAATTCCAGCTCCTGTGATTTTCTAAAAATCTAATTTTTGATGCTTGAAATTGACTAATCTTCTTCAACATCTCGGATCCGCCGTCATGAGCACAAAAACATTGTCGCTCCAAGATCGCCAACCGGTTGACCAAGAAAGTACACTTTCTGACCGATCGATCGAGAAATCGACAAGACAGATGTCACCGGCCCGCTGTTATCAATCAATGTCTGAAGTTGCATCGTCATCCGACATCAAACAACATCTGGATCCATCAGCAATCATCGCAAGAAGAATTCCAAAAGTTGTAGCACGGCCCGCGACTTTTCGAGCGCCCTGGTAACCAATTAATGAAGTTAAATGACCCATTTCATGACAACTTAATGCGATCATTAACTCGTTATTTTGGACGGCCCAATCAGATTCAAGGAAAAAGGAGTTACAAGCCCAAACAATCATGACAATAAATCATGAAACTCCCCTTATCATGGAGATTAAAGGTGATTAAAAGCCCATCATTCTCCATCAGCCAATCACAAGCCAGGAAAAAGGAGTTACAAAATCAAGAAATAAAAACTTGTAACTCCTCCCCATCATGCAGCATCAATGCCATCAATGTCATCAATGCTCATAAACCCACCCCATGGCTACCAAGAGCCTATAAAAAGGGGGCCATTCCAAGAAGAAGTCCAGAAACCAGAAATCAAAAATCCAAGAGCCACCCACACAAAGAGCTAGAAAAATCTCCAAAGTCCAAACACTGTGCAAAGAAACTCTATTGCAGCAAGCACCACAAGGTGATTGAAGTCCCTTCGGGGCGCGCCCCCCCCCCCCCTCCCAAGGCTAAGCTCTCTCCTCTCCTATTCGACATGGCCTAGACGCGGCTCTTCAGCCCGTCTATTTGGTTTTTTATGAGATAAAGGACCCCTTCTTGGTCTTTATCTTCTAAAAAACTAAAGTCCAAGCCAAGCCAAGAGAATCAAAGCATCATACGTTCTCATCTGCATGGACGATGGCGAAGCCCATACATGACTTGCGACCGTCGATCTGAACGTGTCCCCACAATCTCCTGAGAAGTTAGAATTCATTTTCTTACTTTTCTATTATATTTTTAAAGAGACAAAAAAATCACAATTATTGTCTTTCATTATTGATGAGATTTGTAAATCGCCTTTCACGGCAAACAAAAAAAAATCACCTTTCACGGCAAACAAAACAAAATCGCCTTTCACGGCAAACAAAAAAAAAATCGCCTCTTACGACATTCAAAAAAAAAAAAAAAACCTTGTCTCTTTTGTTAAAATATGTGCAATGGAAAGTTAGAAAAAAGAGTTGATTTCCTTTCTACTTGTGAAGGTGAATCTCTAGATCACCATCTCTAAATTCCAAGTAGAATAGATTATCTGGCATACCCGTACAAAAATATTGATATCCGCCTTTTCTCTCCTTCCCTCCATTCGGCCTTTCGGCAGCCCCGGGGACGGATAAGAGGGGAAGGGAAGGAAACGGCTCCATCAACGTGCACGATTTGTATTGTTCGTATTTAATTCATGCACATGTTAGCCAAACAAATATATGTTCCATGGCATTAATGTTGGCTCAATGGGTCCAAACCAATTGGGTTCAGAGTCATGGGTATTTTGGTAATTGTACTGGGACTTTCTTATTGACTAAGATAGGGTTTCTTGGGGGATAAGAAAGAGAGCATTATATACATGATGTAATGTGTAACCCATGATGTACTAGAACAGATCATACAGAGAGTAAACCCAAAGGAGAGTCAAGTTTCTTTCCCATGGACGTAGGTAAGATTGCCAAACCATGTAATTCTCTTGTGTGTGATTTCATGTTCTTGTGTGGTTGATTGTTTGCTCTATCACTGTGATTCATGTTTCCACATACACGTGCACAACAAGTGGTATCAGGGCCTAGGGTTTGCTAGGGTTGGATTGTGCTGCGTTGTGATCAACGGATTGGATCAAGGTTTTTGATCCAGACATCTGCACGCAGTTCTTCGTCGCAGAAACAGGAGAGAGATCGTTTCCGATCTCTGTCGGGCTACACTTGAAGAAGCAGATAGTCGATTGGCGTTGATCTTGGGGGGCCACACGATCGGTTGCAGCAAACTGATTGAAGGAGGAGGAAAACCTCTGGTTTTTCTCAGAACCTGCAACAAGAGACGATCTGACTCTACTGACGCCGTCTGCTCGTCGCCGGTACACTGCTGCCCAGATCTTCTCCTGAGAAAAGAGCCAGTGTCACCGAAGAAGGAGGACTACGCCGCAGAGCCTACAGCCTCGTCGTGCCGTGGCCAAAGAAGAAGGCAGCAGCGCCTTCGATTTTGGTTGCAAGATCGTCACCGGACCCACATCATCGCCGGACTTCTCGCCGGAGAAGGAAGACCGTCACCGGAAGCCGCCGCCGTGTCGTGGCCGGAGAGGAAGAAGGAAGGATCTGCGCTGTTTCCATTATTTTCTGGTTACAGAAACCAGAACTTGAAGCAGAAGACGACCTGGGCTTTTCGCCCAGGCCAGGTTGGTTCTAGATCCGGGTTGGGTTTTGACCTGACCCGTTCCACAAGCTCGTCAACCCAAAGCCCGGACCAGGTTCGGTTTGGGTCAGTTCAGCCTGACCAGTTTGCAAATGCTCACCGTAGTACTGTACACGTTAGCAAAACGTACGATCAACAGGGGTTTGACCAGATTGATGGTTGAAACTTGTTTCGTTGATATCTTAATCATCTGAGGTCAGATCGAAGATCCGTTTGCGTTTACAGACTCGTTGCGAACAGATCTACATAACTGTAAAAGAAGATCGACAGTTTGACGGTCAACATGATAGTTTGATCAATCGGAGCGCAGAAAACGGCTTTTGTGATATCGGAGCCATCTAGAGTCGAATTTCAGATCCGTTTCTTCCAGCGTGCTCGTGGTGACAAGATCTAAAGATCGGTGTAGAAATTGAGGTTAGTGAAAGTGATTTATTTTTCTTGATTATTCAATTGAGATGGAGAACAACATTGTGAACACTGCCATGATCAAACTCAACCATACCAATTGGTTGATTTGGAAACCTAAGATGGAGGATATCCTCTATTGCAAAGACCTTTATGATCCCATTGAGTGGGATGCTGCCAGACCAAAAGAGTTATCTGATTCAGATTGGAAAAAGATGTACAGAAAAACCATTGGTCACATCAAACAGTGGGTGGATAATAGCATTTTTCATCACGTATCTAATGAAACCAATGCAAATACGCTTTGGAAGAAGTTAGAAGAAAGATATGAAAAGAAAGCTGCAGTGAACAAAACTTTTTTGATTAGAAAGCTTGTGAACATGAAATTCAAGGAGGGTGGTAAAATTGAAGATCACATAAATGATTTTCAATGCATTGTGAATGAGCTAGCTACAATGAAGATGGTCCTTGATGATGAGATGCAAGCTTTACTTCTTCTAACCTCTTTACCAGATACATGGGAAACATTGGTTGTTTCCGTGAGCAACTCTACTCCAGATGGTGTGTTATCAATGAGTCAGGTTACTAGCAGCTTGTTGAATGAAGAAACAAGGAGAAAACTACGGGGACAAATAATGCACATGCCTTTGTTACTGAGAAAAGGGGTAGGAGTTAGAGTAGGGGCCCAAAGGGGTCGTGGCAAGTCTAGAGGTGGATCACAAACTTAGAAAAAGTCTAGAAAATGCTTTCATTGTGGCAAGGAGGGTCACATTAAGAAGAATTGTTTTGCCTTGAAGGAAAAAAAAGAAGCGAACAATGAGCAGAAGAATGACACTAACACTACAGCTACTTTAGATAATGAAGTAGTGGTACTAGCCAGTGAATATGAAAAGTGTTTGAGTGTTGCAGATGATCATGTTGAGTGGGTTGTTGACACAGCGACATCCTACCGTGGTACTCCTTGTAAGGAGATGTTCACGATGTACAAAGTAGGGGACTTTGGCACTGTGAAGATGGGCAACACAAGTCATTCAGATATTGTTGGGATCGATGATGTCTGCATTCAAACCGGTTTTGGTTGCACAATGACACTAAAAGATATGCGACATATTCCTAATCTGCGGTTGAATCTAATTTCCTGAACTTCATTGGATTGTGCAGGTTATAAGAGTTACTTCGGAAATGGCATGTGGAAACTCACTAAAGGGTCTCTTATTGTTGCGAGAGGGAAGGTGTGTAATATGCTGTACAAGACACATGTGAAGCTATGCAAAGGTGTGTTAAATGTTGTTGAAGACAGATGCTCTCCAAATCTGTGGCACAAGAGACTGGGACATATGAGTGTGAAAGGACTGCAGATATTAGCAAAGAAAGATCGAATTCATTACTCCAAAGGTACATCCCTTGACCCTTGTGATTATTACTTGTTTGGTAAACAACGCATGGTATCTTTCTCTAAAACATCAGCGATAGAATCTAATGTGTTAGATTTGGTATATTCTGATGTTTGTGGTCCCATGGAGGTGGAGTCATTGGGTGGTAATAAGTTTTTTGTCACATTTATTGATGATGCATCCAGGAAAGTTTGAGTTTATGCGTTGAAATCGAAGGATCAGGTGTTCCATGTATTTTAACAATTTCATGTCATGGTTGAAAAAGAAACAGGAAAGCTCTTGAAATGTCTCCGCACAGATAATGGTGGAGAGTACACATCCAACCAGTTTAAAGGATATTGCTCGAAGCATGGTATTCGACATGAAAGAACAGTTCCTAGTACTCCACAGCACAATGGTGTGGCAGAGAGAATGAACCACACTATTCTTGAAAGGATGAGATGCATGATTAGAGTGGAACAGCTACCCAAGCCATTTTGGGGTGAAGCTGTCCTGACTGCCATTTACCTGATTAATAGTTCCCCCTCAGTTCCTTTGGATTTTGACATTCTGGAGAGAAAATGGACAAGTAAAGATGTTTCTTATTCTCATTTGAAGATGTTTGGGTGCAAGGCTTTTGCACATGTACCAAAGGAGCAACGTTCAAAGCTGGATGATAAGGCAGTGTGTTGCATTTTCCTTGGCGCTATGGTGGAGCTGAGTTTGGTTATAGATTATGGGATCCAGAGAAGAGAAAAATTATCAGAAGTGGGGATGTGGTGTTTCATGAAGACCAGTTCTTTGGAGATATTGAGAAGACTAAAAAGTCTAAAGAAGTTGTTGACTGAGTCGTTCATCTCACACCGACTCCTTCTCCAGTGCAGACTACAGGTGGAGAAGGGTGACAAAACGATTCGGATCATGATGAGGCGCAGGGGTTGCCAGATGAACAAGGCATTGAGCAGGGGGAGCAGTCTCCTCAGTAAGAAACCACAGAACCTCAGGTTAGGAGGTCTACTTGAGAGCGTCAACCATCAAAAAGATATCCTACAATAGATTCTATTTTCCTTACTGATGAGGGGGAGTCAGAGAGCTACTCAGAAGCTAAAACTCATCCAGATAAAGATGAGTGGATGAAGGCTATGTGTTGACACCAAAAATGTCACTATGTCCCTTCAGCACCAAAAGCTACATGGAACCACATCCTGCCATAAATAGGAAGGTGCCACTTCAAGCACCAGATCTTGTCAGAATCAAACAAAAACTGCAAGATCCTTCAAAGCAGCCAAAAGAGGGGTACACATAAAGTTTCGGGCCATTTCGACGTCATTTGGCCTAACTTCACTCCCCCGACAGCCAGATAGGAGCTCCCGGCAGCGACAGTGTCGAAGACTTCAAAACTTCGATCAGAGCCTACGGATGGTCTCAGAATACCTCCAAAAGGCCCCATGCCAAATTTCAAGTCAAACGGACAACGTTTGACCCTTCATCAACTCTTGGGAAGCAAAGACAGGCCTACCGGCGGCGGAGCACCCCGGAATCATGGCATCCAAATTGGAGCTAATGGATCATCTCAAAATGACTCCAATTGGTCCCCTGTCAAGTTTTAGGTCAAACGGACATCGTTTGGCCTAGTTTCAAAGCTCGGCATTTTCCTCGAGGTGAAATCAAGGCGAGCATTTGCGGGACCCCAAAAGGCTTCAAAACTCAAACCAAAGCCCATGGTTGGTCTTACTTACTACTCAGGAGGCTCCCTGTCAAATTTCAGGTCAATCGGACATCGGTTGACCACAAGTCAAAGCTCGGCATTTCTCTCATGGCGAAATTAAGGCAAGCATTTGCGGGACCCCGAACGGCTTCAAAACTCAAACCAAAGCCTATGGTTGGTCCTATCTACTGCTCAAGAAGCTCCACGTCGAATTTCAGGTCATTCCGACATCGTTTGGCCTAGTTTCAATGCTTGACAAAAAATCGGCAATACCGCACAACAAAGTCTTCGGCTTTCCAGAAAAATAGGAAACTTTGTGCTCCGATTTGCGTGGCTTCTCGTCGGGTTTTCTTCAAGAGAATCAGGCCAATAAATGAGGGGAAATGTCAGAAAAAATACAGAAGAAAAAAGAATGAAAAAAAGATCGAAAAACGGCGAAGAAACGGCGGCGAAAAAACGACGGCAAAAAAATGGTCGCCAAGGACCTTGGGTGCATGGTCGCCGGCGACCATGGAATTCCGGCGACCCAAAAGTCGCCGGAAACCCCTTTTTTCGGGTCCTTTTCGCGTTTCGAGTTGATTGGCCCCTGTGATTTTTCCAAAATCTGATTTTTCGTGCATGAAATCCGTCGATCTTCGTCAACATCACGGATTTGCCGCCGAAATCATTGGATGATCATTAGATGCCTCAAAATCGCCAACCGGCCGACAAAGAAAGCACACTTTCCTCCCGCCCGATCGTGAAATCGACAGGACAGATGTTGCCCGCATGTTGATATTAATCAATGTCTGAAATTGCATCGCCATCCGACATCAAACAACATGTGGATCCACCGGCGGTCATCGCAAGAAGAATTCCAAAAGACGCGGCACGGCCCGCGACTCTTTAAGCGACTTGGAGACCAATTAATGAGGTTAAATGATCCGTTTTATGACAAGTTAATGCGGTCATTAACTCATTATTTTGGACGGTCCAATCAAAAGCAAGCAAATGGGAGTTACAAGTCAAAGGATTTATGGCATTAAAGCCATGAAACTCCTCCCATGATGGGGATTAAAGACAATTAAAAGCTCATTATTTTCCATCGGCCAATCAGATTTAAGGAAAAAGGAGTTACAAAACAAATACTTTAAAACTTGTAACTCCTCCCATTATGAGCATTAATGCATTCAATGCTCATAAACCCTCCTAAACGGCTACCAAAGGCCTATAAATAGGAGGGCATTCCAAAGGGAAAAGGGATCAGAAAGGAGAGACGAAGAACGGAAAAAGAATCCAGAGAATTGCCCGGAAAATCCAGAACTCCTGCAACTCTGCTGCAAAGACCACCAAAAGGTGATTGAAGCACCCTTGGGGGGCCACCCCCCCAAGGACCTCCCTTCTTCTACCAACATGGCTAAAACGTGGCTTTTCAGCCCGTTTACTTAGCTTTTTATCGGATATAAGACCTTCTCTTGGTCTTTGTCCTTTAAAAATCTGAGGTTAAAAAGCCAAGCCAAGAATCCAAGCATCGTGTTCTCATCTGCATGGACGATGGAGGAGCCCATACATAACTCGCGACCGTCGATCTGAACGTGTCCCCACAATCGAATGAGAAGTCAGAATCATTTTCTTGATTTCTATTGTACTTTATTTTTCTTTTAGAGACAAAAATCACAAGTCTTGTCTTTCATAATGGATAAGACTTGTAAATCGCCTTTTACGGCAAAATCGCCTTTCACGGCAACAAATGAAATCGCCTTTCACGGCATATAAAAAAAAACCCTTTTGTCTCTTTTCTTAAAATATGTGTGCAATAGAAACTAGAAAAAGTTTCATTTCCCCTTTCTACTTGTGAAGGTGAATCTTCGGATCACCGTTTCTAAATTCCAAGTAGAAAAGTGAAATTGGCATACCCGTACAAAAAAAAAAAAAGAAAGATGTTGATACCCTTTACTTTTCTTCTCCTCCCCTCCGCCGTACCCCGAAAAACCCGGGGCGGAGGCAGCGGGAGAGAGGGAAGAATCGGGTCCATCACTATGCAGGATGAGATGAGTTCTTTGAAAAAGAACAATACTTATGAGCTGGTGGAATTTCCAAAAGGCATGAAGGTTTTGAAGAACAAATGGATGTTCAAGCTGAAGAGAGACTGTCGCGACCCCGGACCGAGACCCGGGCCCCACGACGATGATTGATAAGATAAGATAATCAATTTCCCAAAGGTTCCCGCGGTGAGAATTCCGAGGACACGGAAATCTAGCTCACACGATTAGTTAAGCGGAAGCGTGTAGAAAATTACGTCATAACAAAATATGAACATTTACATCATCAAGACCAAAATATCAGAAAAGGAGTTATATCATGACATTCCCAACATAGTTCAAATCACAAGGTTTATCGAAGTGTGTTAATTTGTTACATCTCAAAATAAGAGGCCAACAAAGGCCAATACAACATCCAAAAGTATATAAAACCCAAAACGTGATAAATCGAACTCATGACCCGTCTCGACGTCTAGATGACATCGTCGGGTTGCCACTCGCGAGCTAGGGCATGCTCAACAGCCTCCTCCGAGCACTCCTCCTCAAAGGTAAAACCGCCTGCACCAGGGCACCAACATAACAAGCATCAAACACAACGGTTTGGCAAGTAATCAATTTAGGCCTGAGAATGAATAAAAAAGTTTAATCGAAAACATGTAAAAACAATTCATTGAACAAAAAAAAAATACTTGACTGAGATACATTTCAAAATTAATGACAAACTAGCATGCGTACATAATATATCATGAATCGTAAATCCACAAAGAGCCCATCCTTTCTCTATCATTTATAATGAAAAGAGTAAGCACGCGTGACGAGCACGATATACATAATATAACAAGACACGATTCCCACAAATACGGGATTCCGGCCGCGGAACCGGACACGCACGATGTGTAATAAAATACACGACTAATCTGCAGATAGTCCACATGTTTAAGGACCCCCGGACAGTGGATCAGACTGAAAGGGCAGTCCAAGCTCTGTGATGTTCACTTGAGTTCATGAATGCACAAAACACTTGAAACACGATCCAAACAGGTCGGAATAAAAGGGGAAATCACTTATCAAAACAAGACAAGGCACGGCTAGCAAAAATGCATAATGTATATGCACACAGCTTAAGAAGTGATCCCCATTTGATTCGTGACACAAATCTTCGAACGAGCTTAAAACTTGAATTCAAAGCGAGTACACAATATTACTTGCTGTATTAAACCAAAGTTCCAAAACACAATAATTTCATCAAGTATATGCTAAGGCAATTCATTGACTCTTGTGTAATTGGGACTCCATTGCTAAAATAAGAAGATTGGTGTCCCCGAAGTTGAATCGTATCTTAGAGTTCCATTTACCCAATGTCAGATTAAAGTCCATAACATAGCCTAGTTTTCAATCTTTAAAAAGTACGCAGATGGGGTAAAATTCCAAAAACTGGGATTTGACAGATCGCTCGAGCGGTCTGGACAGTTCGCTCGAGCGAACCATCAGGTCACTCGGGCGACCAAGGTTCTGTCTTGAAACTGGCCAGACAGCAGACAGTTCGCTCGAGCGAACCAATGGTCGCTCGAGCGGACAACCCTCTGTCTACGCTCGGACCAGGCAGTGGCCTGGTCGCTCGAGCGAACCCAGAGGTCGCTCGAGCGAACAGGCTTCTACCTGTGCTCGCTGAGTGCAGAAATTGCACTTCCCATAGATGATTTCGAAGACATTTCTTCCCTCCATCTTCCACATATACCACCTGAAATATTCTAAGCCTCCATGCTCTCCAAGGGGTCAAATTTACATTTCAATACCATTCATTCCATAATCATAAACATTCAAATCCCATTCTTATCAAAATAAGCCCAATTTTCTAAATGGGTAAGGCTTACATATAATTAGAATATCTGAAAGTTGGGAAAGTTACTTAACATCATTACACATATACTCGAGTAAAAATCACAAAATAGAAGTCTAACAAAACACGACATTAATACTTAATGACAAATCATATGGAAACTTCAAGAGAAATAATGAAATCCATAAACACACATGCACAATCAACCTATAAAGATTACTTACCTTTGACCAAATGCCAACACAATCTCCTTCAAGCACTCCTACTCAAGAACTAAGCCAAGAACTACAAAAACCCAAGAAAGACATTCAAAAACTCACCCAAAAATACAAATAAGAAACCCATTTCGAAATGGGTGTTGAAAGTTAGAAAAACAAGATCCTTAAGAGTCAAAAGAACTCCATTGAAGAGGTGGGTTGGAGCTCTTACCTAGAGGTGCCCAAACAAGAAGCAAGGAGGGAAATGGAGAGCTTGCCCAACTAGAAATCCAAGGAAAATAGCATCAATAGAAAGCTTGGAATGAGAGGAAGAAGATGATAGTCTTGGAATTTCTTTTGGAGGTCTCTAGCTCATGCATTCAAGAGGAGAAAGTGAAGAGGAAAAAGGGTTTTAGCCCTAAGTCAAGAAAATTGTAGAGATTTGGTAAATGGAGAGGAAGAGAAGGGAAGTAGCTTAAATACTTTGTAGTGGGACCCCTCAAGTGCTAATTCTTGCATGTGTAAAAACATGGTCTTACGGGCCTCAAATGAAGTTGATGAAGAAGGATAAAACAATCATTGAAATATCTAGTTTTCGAAAAGTATATTTTTGACACGGTTTTGAGGTTTCGAAAAGTGTGTCCAGATTTGGGTGTGAAAAGACAATTTAACCTTTGGCCAAAAACTTGAGTTTCCGGGCTTCAAACGCAGATGGGATAAACACAAAAGTTGTAAATAATCATAAAACCATTCAAATGAAATGAAATTCATGATTAACACAAAACTCAGCACGATCTTCCCATGCTTGCACGTACACCCAGGCCTTCCTAAGTGTGTCAAATCAACATTAAACGTCCTCAAAACTCCCCAAAGCTATGTTCAGAACTAAGACTAATGGAATTCTAACCCACGGTAACTAAACCCACTTAGGATTAAGCACACACTAAGAAAACGCTATTGGGTTAATCCTGGATTGCACACACTAAGAAAACACTATTCGGTTAATCCTGGATTGGGGTTTGATAGAGACGACAGTGGAAAACTGATAAAGCACAAAGCACGGCTAGTGGTAAAGGCTTTGCGCAGATGAAGGGTGTTGACTTCGATGAAATCTTCTCTCTAGTTGTGAAGATGACTTCTATCAGAGTTGTCTTATGTCTAGTTGCCAGCATGGACCTTGAACTCGAACAGATGGATGTGAAGACTGCATTTCTTCACGGTAATATGAAAGAAGAGATCTACATGACTCAGTGTTGCGACCCCGGACCGGGTCCCACTAGCCTAATCCGGGATCGGAATGCTAAAGAGAGATTATATGGATGATGAATGAATGATACACAATCCTATGAATTAATTTAAATCAAAATGTATACCAATTCATCAAAGATGCCACTCGTGCTCACGATTTCCCATAGGTGTCCGTGGTGAGGATATCACATCAACATGAATTTTTCTTTAAGTGCGGAAGCATGTAAAAAATCTAATTCATACATTCATGTCCAAAATAACAAGATTAAAACATAATTAACACCAGTATCAAAATGAGCAATGATCATTAGCTATTTCCCAAAAGAAAGTTAAAGTTTACAGCAATGTCATTTAATTACAATTCCCAAAAATAGGGGCCAACAAAGAACAATATAAACAAAATAGCAAGTTCCCAAAAGAATGGTTAATTCCTAACCCAAAATGTTACGTAACTAAAACACCCGAATGTCTAAACGACATCATCGGCGTGCCACTCAACTAGACGTTGCGGTTCTCCGACCTCCTCCTCGTGCTCCTCCTCGGGATAACCGACAACAGGACCTGAGTACCCAAACAAGAGTCAAACACGACGGTTGGCAGATGGGTGAAAAGATAATACAACAATTGACATTACCTTGGAAAAACATTTAAACTTGTTAAAACAATATATTTCATAAAACAAAGGGATCATCTATTCAAAACATATATGCAATTTAAAACAAGTAAGGTATCCAACGAATTCAGGAAACAACCAATATGGCAACCACACGAAGCTAAGTCCATTTTCACCGAAGTGAGGAGATGCAACATAAGTAACATATACATATACATAATAAATACGGGACATGACCACGGTAGCGAACCGGGCATCGGGAACCACAGTAGCAATCTGCGGCATCGGAACAAGACCACGGTAATAACCGGGTAGCGGAATCCAAATTGTAGCTGGCGGGATGGGAGAGGAATCTCCAAGTCGGTGGATTAGACCAACAAGGTTATCCAAGCTTAGTGGTGCCAACTCATCGGTCAAATCACATAAAACAAGGCATGTACAAAATTTATATGATTCACTATATAAACGGGCGAGACAGAGTGCTCGAAGGCACAAATATCATTTCAAACGGGAAGTGCATATCGGGATTGGCAGAATGCTACAGTTGCAAATTCAGTATTTTAGGGAATGATAATCATAATTCATGAAGTTCGGGACAAATATCGAGATTCGAAATTCGATCAAAGTGAATAAAGGTCCCATATGTTAAATTTAATAAAGATTGACACTCCTTGAGTTTGGAGACATTCCGGGCTCTTTATACGTCTTAGGATTTTCAAAACTTCAAATGAAAGCTTGTGATTTGGTTTCTCTTTTCAAATGGGTGCTAAACAATGGTTACAAGTTTTCCCATCACAATAGGGTCCCCAACAAAGACCTCTCAATCATTTAAACATTTTATTTTTGCTCACAGACTAGTCCCAGGTGAACAGTGCTGGTCGCTTGAGCGGACAGGAGGTTCGCTCGAGCGACGAGCTCTCTAGAATGGCTTCTAGGAGGTTCGCTCGAGCGGATAACGAGTTCGTCGAGTGAACATGTTAGCTCAAGCGAACAAATAGTTCGCTCGAACTAACGTTCTGTCTGATACAACTGGGAGAGTTCGCTTGACAAGCGAACCTGTTGGCTCAAGCGAACAAATAGTTCGCTCGAACTAACAAGGTTCTGTGAGAGACCTGATACAATTCTGGGAGTGTTCGCTCGAGCGAACTGTCTACTGGAATAGTTTGGAGCTTGTTCTGGACACTTCGCTCGAGCGACCACCAGGTTCGCTCGAGCAAAATGCCTAGAAATGGGTTCAGAGACAGTTCTGTTCCCTTCTATTTCCTCTCCTTTTTACAACACCTTTGTGTCCCATTTCTCATCAACATGAGAGGATCAAGACCTCTAATAATTAATACCTCCATAATCATCAAATCAAACAATTTTCTTCCCCATCACATTCAACCACAAAAGAGAAGAGAGAATCCATAATCATAAGGATTCATTTAAACTTCAATCAAGCAATAAATGAATGCTAACAACCACATTTCCAAAACATTAAATGAACTAATAAGACTCATTAATGTACATTTATTTCAAGTCAATGCAAATTATTAAAATCATTCAAAGCTCAAAATATCAAATCATCCACTTGCCTCAAGGTCTCTAACAAGCAATCCAAGCCCTAAACAAGCTATCCAAGCCAAAGGTCGCAATCTCTACAAAAACCTCCAAAACAAACCCTAAAATGGGTCAAACAATGAAATAGGAAGAGAGAGCTCACAATAATGAAAATGGAGCTTCTTAAGGACTAGAATAATACATATCTAAGAGATTAGGGAGAGAGCTTATTTGGAAGGTCTCCAAATGGAGAGATCTAGCTCAAAGCAAGTCTTGGAGATGGTGGTTTTCTCCAAAAATGGTGTCAATGGGAAGCTCTCAAGATGGTGAGGAGGATGATGAAATTCATTTATCAATTTGTGCAAGGTTGGTGGTTTTTTTTTGATGGAAAAGCAAGAGGGAGAAGAGAGGCAAGGAAAACCCTAGGTTGGAAAGAGTTTTGCTGGAAAAAAGGGAAGGGAAGAGAGATGGTTTCTCTTATATAAGCAATGCAAGTGGGCTCCACTACTAGGACACTTCGTGGGGTCAAAATCATGGCTTTCGGGACTTCAAATGAATTTGACGAATAAGGAAGAAATGATTGTCGAAATTTATAGTTTTCAAAACGTATATGTTTCATGGGTTTCGGGAATATTAAATATTGAGTCCATATTTAGTGTAAATGACTATTTTGCCTCAATGCAATGGAAGTCGGGTTTCTGAATTCGGGATGGGGGTGGGATCAACATGAAAGTTGTAGAGATTAACAAGATTAGTGAAATGGAATAAAAACACATATCCAAAGAATCTTGAGTAATCCCTCAAATAAACGCAAGGTCGTAACAGGAATCCCCAAAGGGCCCCACTAATCACAAAGGCACTCAAAATTTCTCAAAGCTATAACCAAACTATTCTAAACCCAAACTAAACCAAAAAACACTAAACACACTTAGAACTAACACACAACTTAATCACACTAATCGAGGTCTCTCGGGTCGGGGTCTTACACTCAATCAGAGGGGTTTGAGGTAGAAGGAAAAGAGCAGTTGGTTTGCTGGTTAAAGAAGAGTCTCTACGAGCTGAAGCAAGCACCGAGGCAGTGGTACAAGAAGTTTGATTCATTCATGGTGAGTCACGGGTACCGGAGGACAGCTGCAGATCACTGTGTTTATATTCGTAAATTTGGTAACGGTAAATTTATCAACCTTATTTTATATATAGATGATATGTTGATAGTTGGACATGATAGTAAGAAGAACATGTTGAAAAAGGACATGCCAAAGACTTTTGACATGAAATACTTGAGTCCCGCACGACAAATTTTGAAAATACAAATACGTCGTGACAGGAATGCCAAGAAGCTGAGGCTGTCACAAGAGAAGTATATTGAACGGGTGCTAACAAAGTTCAACATGAAAGATGCTAAGCCAGTTAGCTTGCCTTTAGCCAGTCACTTCAAGCTCAGTAAGAGATTATGTCCTACTACAGATGAAGAAAAGGAACGGACGACATCTGTTCCATACTCCTCAGTAGTTGAGAGCCTTATGTATGTCATGGTGTGTACACGGCCAGACATTGCTCATGCAGTGGGTTTAGTAAGTAGATTTCTTTCTAACCCTAGGAAAGAGCATTGGGAAGCAGTGAAGTGGATCTTCAAATATTTGAGAGGTAGATCAAATTTTTGCCTGTGTTTCGGAGGCTCAAAACCAGTACTTGAAGGCTTTACAAATGCTGATTTTGCAGGCGATCTTGATCGTCGGTTGTCTACTTCTGGGTACTTATTTACTTTTGCAGGGGGAGCTATTTACTGACAGTCTAAGTTGCAGAAGTGTACAGCATTGTCTACAACCGAAGCAGAATACATAGCTACTAATGAAGCAGGAAAGGAGATGATTTGGTTGAAGAAGTTTTTTCAAGAACTGGGTTTGAAGTAAGGAGAATATGTAGTCTACTGTGATAATCAGAGTGTTATGGATCTTAACAAGAACGCTACATGCCATGCCCGCACGAAGCATCTTGATGTGAGATACCATTAGATTCGTGAGGTCATCGAAAAGAATCTCATGAAGCTGGAGAAGATTCATACTGACAAGAATCCCTCCGACATGATGACTAAGGTCGTGTCTAAGGAAAAGCTGGAGTTGTGTTCTGAGTTGGCAGGACTGGACTCCTAGTAAGGGGGTTCAGAGGCGTCTTCCCCATGGTCTGGAGGGGGAGATTGTTGGCCTAGTGGGTCCAGACCAATTGGGTTAAGAGTCATGGGTATTTTAGTAATTGTACCGGAACTTTCTTATTGACTAAGATAGGGTTTCTTGGGGGATAAGAAAGAGAGCATTATATATATATATATATGATGTAATGTGTAACCCATGATGTACTAGAACAGACAATTAACAACTAACGCGCACAAACGCAGTGATTCATGTTTCCGCATACACGCGCACAACAATTAACAACCATTTATCATCTTAATGAGTCCCGATCTCGGATTAGGTCGGTTACCCGGTCCGGGTTCACGACAGTATGGCAACTCACAGCCTGAGTTACTATTTCCATCACCTTGCAGCATTGAACCGAGACCCACACCACCACTTTTACCCAGCCCTTCTCTCAATTTCCGTTATCATCCCTCACCATCTCATCTTCTCATTTACATACTACCAAAACCGAGTGCACTATCATCTCTTCCTTAACGAGCAAAGCATTCGATTCAACTCACTTACCAATTAAATCCCCAAAACTGTGACTACCCACTCGAGGCCATCATTCCCAAATAAGCCACCTGCCAACCCAACTGTCGACCCACCTTAAACCCAAGCCCATTTTGTCCACTCGACCCAACCACCTGTGGCCCGCCCACCAGTCACTCTTTATACTCGGGATCAAATCAGGACCCAAGCCCACCGTTACTTTAACACACGCCCGCTTCCTTTGTTTCTATCATAAGTTCATAACCATAGACGCTACACAGTGACATCCCGCTTTCGTAAGTCACTCTCTCCCCCATCCATACCTGAACCCACTTGCCAATAGCCATTCAACCCAGTTCAGTCCACTCGGTTTCTCCCTTCATCACTATTCTGTCTCATCATTTCATAAACAAAGCCATCTCTATTCTTGTCTCCATTATCTCGCCCACTACTACTGACACCCACTCGATCTCTGCAAGCTTCCATATCAGCCTAACCACTACTCCCCCATCGTCAAGATCTAACACTAGACCTATTCATATCTTTCTCTCACACGTAACCAACCTTCTAGCCATATCAACGTTCTATCTGCCCCATCTTCACCTCTTCATCATGCCCAGATAGACCAAACCTCAGAACCAATCCTCTCTGTTCCTACACTACCTTTTCTTTCTTCATCATCTTCTTCCTCTGATTTTCATGTACTCCATCCTCTCCTACTCATAGCATCGGGACTTAGGGTGGAAAACTCGGGACTCGGACTCCGACTCGTACAATACAAATGATAGAGTCAACACGGTAACTCGAGAGAGTCATGTCCTTTTTTAAAATAATTTGAAGATCATTCTAAAAATGGATTAAAGACTTATAAAATATAAATATTCATTTATTCACATGCATTCTTGATCATAAATCCAAATTAATAAATTTATATATGCAAGGAAAGTATTATATTAAAGGGGCATTCAGCGACGGGTCCCTGAACATTCCACTTTATTGCCTTAGATCGATAATCTTTTCTCATAGAGTGATAGGTCCTTTTTCCAAATTTGAAAACCTAAAATGTCTAATTTATCCTTTCTTCAAATCATATCCCATGATTAATGGGATAAGCCATTAATAATGGTCAACTACCATTTAATTAGCCACAATTAATAAAATTTCACTAATGAGATTTTCAAATAAATTTCAAAAATCGGAAATAAGTTTCAAATAAATTTCTAAAAATGAAATAAATTTAAAAAACGCAAATAAATTTCAAAAGAACACAAATAAATTTGAAAAAATGAAATGAATTTAAAAAACGCAAATAAATTTCAAATAATGAAATAAATTTTAAAAAACGCAATAAATCTCAAAAGAATATAAATAAATTTAAAAAGATGCAAATAAATTTCAAAATATCCAAATAAATTTCAGAAAATGTAAATAAATTTTCTAAGAGGCAAATAAATTTCAAAAGATCCAAATAAAATTCAAAAAATATAAATAAATTTGAAAAGACGCAAATAAATTTCGAAAGACTAAATAAAATTAAAAAACGCAAATAGATTTGAGAAAACACAAATAAATTTTCGAAAAAAAACTCAGATAGATTTTTCAAAAACTTAGATAAATTTGCCTAACACACAGAAAGAGTTATTCAAAAAAACTCAGTTAAAATTTTCAAAATGAAGATAAATTTGTCAGAAACTCAGATAAATTTGCTAAAAACTCAGATAAATGTTCCAAAAACTCAGTTAAAATTGTCGGGAACTCAGATATATTTGCCAAAAACACAGATAAATTTTTCAAAAACTCAGATAGATTTGCTTTTGGGCTTTTGAGACCAGGTCACACTTGACCGACCTGACCCCGGACTGGAATCAATCCTCTGGGTCATCTTCTTCCTCCTCTCGTTCTCTTGTTCCAGGACAGGAACTGGAAACGTTCCTGCGTCTCCTTCCTCTTTGGCGATGGCGCAGAGGCAACTCAACACGGGGCTCCGGTGAGGTGGCAGTGGTGATCTTCTTCCCTTGTTCTGGCAATGACGACGGCACTGACAAAGAACTTGTCTTCTTCTCTGGCGATGGGCGAATCTGGATCCTCTGTAATCTGGGTTTCTGCGAGTTTTGGTTTGAAAATCCGAATCTGCTGATCTTTATCTTCGACGAAGGTGATGGTCCACCTTCTGTTCAAAAACCCACTTCCTTGAACCATCAATCACGTCGGAAAACCCCATCTCCGTGCATAGAATTTGTCACAACGCCGGGCTTCAGAAAAAGGCATGGTTTGTTTCCTTGATTCAAACTAAGTTCTTTGTTGGCTACTCTGAGTCCAAAACTAAAGACAAAACGAAATCTTGTCTTGTTTTGACAAGTGGATGGACAGTTGGAAATCGGGCTTGATTACAAAGTGCAGAAACAAACAGGTATTTCGATACTTGTTGCTGCCCTAGATCAGAGATCCTAGACACCACGCGTAGCCGTAGAAGAGGACTTGATCCTCAACGCTGCTGCCGCCGCCGGACAAGCGTCCCAGATGTTGCATGGTGCTGCTCATCACTATTGCATATCCCGGAGACAGAGCTTATAGAAACCGGAAACAGAGCAGAGAAGTGGTTCATTTGGTAGGATAGATTTGAGAGAGCAAGAATGGAAGATTTGAAATTTTAAAATTCAAAATTTTATACCTAAATAATTGAAAATGGAAAATTAGTCATGAAAATTGTATCTTGGGACCTCTGGCTACAAACAGTCTAGCTGCTTGGACCAGATCCCTTAAAAAGAATTTGCCTGGACTGGAGGCTTGTGAGAACTTGGTCCGGGAGCACCCTTAACCACGGGGCGTAGCGTGTCTACCACGGGCTTTAAACGGTGAGTCTCCGTTAGCTCGCATTGGAAATATCCAAGTCCTAACCCTGAGCTTATAAGTTAAACCTCGTATTAACTTAGCATGAGGCATTTTAAAACCGTGCGGCCCTGGAAACCTTAAGAACTCCAACGTTAATCATGCTCAAGCTGGACCAGTACTAGGATGGGTGACCTCTTAGGAAGTCCTCGCGCGTGCACGTGGGCCAAAGCGAACAATTTCATGCTGAATTAGGCGGGGCTGTGACAGTTAGTATCAGAGCCGAGGACGACTCTATTTCCACTGGAGGAGAATGTGAGAACTTGGTCCGGGCGGCACTCTTAACCACGTGGCGTAGCGTGTCAACCATGGGTTTCAAACGGTGAGTCTCCGTTAGCCCGCATTAGAAATATCCAAGTCCTGACCCTGGACTTATAAGTCAAAACCCGTATTAACTTAGCATGAGGCCTTTTAAAACCGTGTGGCCCAGAAAACCGTAAGAATTCCGAAGTTAGGCGTGCTCGGGCGGGAACAATACTAGGATGGGTGACCTCCAAAGAAGTCCTCGTGCATGTACGTGGGCCAAAGCAGAGAATTTCATGCTGAGTTGGGCGGGGCTGTGACAGTTGGTATCAGAGCCGAGGACGACTCTATTTCCAATGGGGGAGAATGTGAGAACTTGGTCCGGGCGGCACCCCTAACCACGTGGCGTAGCGTGTCAACGACGGGCTTCAACCGGTGAGTCTCTGTTAGCCCGCATTGGAATTATCCAAGTCCTAACCCTGTGTTTATAAGTCAAACCCCGTATTAACTTAACATGAAGCCTTTTAAAACAGTGCGGCCCCGGAAACCGTAAGAACTCCGAAGTTAAGCGTGCTCGGGCGGGAGTAGTACTAGGATGGGTGACCTCCTAGGAAGTCCTTGCGCGTGCACGTGGGCCAAAGCGGACAATTTCATGTTGAGTTAGGCAGGGCTGTGGCAGTTGGTATCAAAGCCGAGGACGGCTCTATTTCCAGTGGGGGAGAAGGTGAGAACTTGGTCCGGGCGGCACCCTTAACCACGGGGCGTAGCGTGTCAACCACAGGCTTCAAACGAAGAGTCTCTGTTAGCCCGCATTGGAAATATCCAAGTCTTGACCCTGGTCTTATAAGTCAAACCCCGTATTAACTTAGCATGAGGCCTTTTAAAATCATGCGGCCCCGGAAACCGTAAGAATTTCGAAGTAAAGCATGCTCGGGCGTGGGCAGTACTAGGATGGGTGACCTCCTGTGAAGTCGTTGCGCGTGCATGTGGGCCAAAGCGAACAATTTCATGCTGAGTTAGGCGGGGTTGTGACAGTTTGTATCAGAGCCGAGGACGGCTCTATATCTAGTGGGGGAGAATGTGAGAACTTGGTCTGGGCGGTAGCGTTTGTTGGGATTTGTGTATGCCCTAAAGCCCACTGACAGCACTCACATCTCTGTTACTGGATATTTACTGGTTATTTATTAGAATTATTCTTTTTCTCTTACTGCATGTATATATGTAAGTTTATGTAAGGTCCATTATTTCTAGTAAATGACTTGGGTGTGTAGTGGCTACACACAGACAGGTCTGAGTCATGGACACTTGAAACAATAAACTGGTTCATAACTGAGAGATAGAGTTGGGCACTTCATCTTAGTATAAGTTATAGTGAGATACTCTCCTGTATTCAGGGTGACTTACCTTAGTCACGGGAGGCTTTTCCGGATTTATCTCATTAATGCATATGTCATGCATTGAACAGGACCATTATAGGTGTGATCTCTAAAATAGTACTATCACTGAGAGAGATCAAGTCACCTTGTGCTACTGAGTGACCAGTGCTCTTAATCTTGAGCATATGTGGATGAACTGATGAAGTCGAGTTCTTGTTCTTTAATTCACTATGGGTGAGATCTTGTTCATGGGTCGACAGCTTTGTGTTTTGGGTACTCGGGCTTGATTAGTTGGGACGTGCAGATGCAATAAAGAATCTATGCCATCTTGTGATGGAGTGATCGTCCCCTTAGAATTATCCAATTAATCATCAAAATCTAAGATCTTAGTATATGGATGTTCCATATGGATATTGAACTTGTGGGTCGCTCCCTGGACCAAGAGAATGATATCCGGATGATGATTAAGTCAAGGATATGAAGTTCTAAGGTTGAGATATAATCAAGAAGGTTGATAGTACATCGGATAACCTGACTTGATTATGGATGTTACATAGAGGGACATTTCGGTCATTTCACTTAGTTGGTCGAAGACGAATGTCATTTCCTGACGAGCTTAATTCAAATTTAATATTTGTCCTTGGAGTGCAACCCTAACTCTTTAGTGGAATAAGTTAGGGTTAAAATGAACTTAATGTTGCTTTGGGGTTAGCATGGACATTTTTGGTCATTTTGGGAGCCAAGGGCAAATATGTCTTTTGGTCCCTTCTCTAGCCACTTTCCTATATTAGCATGGTTTCCTAATTTGTTTAGATGATATGTGGTTGAATTATTTTTGTGGAAAAATATTTTTGAGTTTAAATTCAAATAGGCCTTTGATGGCATACATGAATTTAACTCTAGCTTATTTATTGACTTGTGGGCCATGGTGTGTTTTTCTTTCTTGTGGGCCAGCCATAAAGGGGGTCCCTTGTATGAGGTTTCCAATCTTTAGTAAGTTTCTTTACTTGGAAGGTTGGACTCATTGGGTAAAGATTCCTATAGTAAAAGTTTCCTAATTGTTTTAGAAACTAAAAAATTAGAAAGTGTTGCACACCTAAGGTAGCTTGTTGCTATTTTTGTGGGATGGACCTCTTAGTTTCCTATTTCTAATTAGAGAGAACTTAGAGAGCAATAAGCCATCCATATTTATCCCCTTTTGGGCGTGCAAAAGGGGGGAGGAAAAATATAAAAGAGTGAGAGAGCCCCTAGGGTGTGCAACAAGAAGAAAATCCCATTGGCCGCCCACACCCTTTGATCCACGCCTATTGCTGGCTTGTTCTTTCTTCCTTGAAGAGAGGAAATCAGGTCTGGGTCTTTCCACATAATATAGTTCAGAAAACCTCTCAAGGATTCCATAGTTTGATCCCACCATCATAGCCAATCAGATTGGGTTGTGGAATAGAGGAGAAGATCAAAGGAAAGTTACTGCAGAAAATTCCTGCAACACACATTGCTGATTGCAGGTCTAGAATCAGTCCCTTGGAGCCTTGGTTTCAGAGATTTGAAGTCTTCATATCAGCAAGGTATTAGTCCTCTTTCATCTCCTTTTATTATACACATGTTGATCATGATTTCATGGCGTTTTTATGCATAGATATATGGCTGATTTGCGCTGCCAATAACAGATTTCTGCAATCTGATTTTCTAATTAAAAAATCAGTCATAGACGTCCCTGGCATGGGACTTCAGATCTGGTTAGCATAAACTTTTACCCTTAACCACGGGGCGTAGCTTGTCAACCACGGGCTTCAAACGGTGAGTCTCCGTTAGCTCGCATTGGAAATATCCAAGTCCTAACCCGGAGCTTATAAGTTAAACCCTGTATTAACTTAGCATGAGGCCTTTTAAAACCTTGCGGCCCAGGAAACCTTAAGTACTCCGAAGTTAAGCGTGCTCGGGCTGGAGCAGTACTATGATGAGTGACTTCCTAGGAAGTCCTCGCGGGTGCACGTGGGCCAAAGCAGACAATTTCATGCTGAGTTAGGCGAGGCTGTGATAAGGTTGGATAGATTCAATTCTAGGGACCTTTCGCTAATTATCTCTATAATAAAAATAGGAAAAAGATTGCATAGTGCATATTTGTTTAGTCAAAATATTGAATGTAAAATGTCAAGTATAAGTCTCAAATTATATTCAATCATCATTTTTAAATTGTTGACTTGTGCATACTTACTTAAAAATAACTATTAACTGTTTTAAATAAGATCAACCTATCAAATGGTTCGAATGTAAATGACGTACTAAACTGAGGTGACTCGGCCGAGTCTTCCCTATATCTGACTCGGTCCTTCGACAAAACGAGATGACTTAAGAGAATTAAGAGTAAACTCAAGGAGTTTTCCAACCTGTATTTGAACAGCTGCCTAAACTGGTCTCTCTCCCGCTCTCTCTATCGCCCTTCTTTTTCATCTTTAAATTTGTATGTACTTCATCGAACAGAATGCTACTGCCAAATTAACCATTACAAAAAGTGAGTGACGAGATTTTAGAAAATCATGTTCTCAATTGAACAGTGGGATCTATGTATATTAAAATAAGATTTTAATGTGTCATTGAATGGGTTTACATTCATTTTGAACAATTCATATTATTATTATGTGGTACCCTAAAAACCGAAACTCCCAAATCATACCAAACAATATTGCATCTAATACCATTTAATACAATGTCTCTCTACCTGTAAATATAGAGATGACTCGTTCTAGTTTTAGATAGATGAAAAGGGGCTTCATATAACCTAGTCACAATTCTATCATGTGCTCAATTGAACAGTAGGATCCACATATATTAAAATAAGATTTTAATGTGTCATTATATGGGTTGACATTCATTTTGAACCGTTCGAAATATTATTATGTGGGATCCTAAAGATGGGAACTCACAAATCATGCCAGACAGTATTGCATCTAATACCATTTAATCCAATGTCTCTCTACCTATAAGTATACAGATGACTCGTTACAGTTTTAGATAGGTGAAAAAGGGCTTCTTAAAGATAGAGATACCTTAGATAGAGATTGAATTGTCAAAAGGAAGATAGATAGTGATTTTTTAAAAATTAAACTTATTATCTTATCTCTAATTAGATGATGGAGATAGATATTGGCCCACATGGAGAAAAGTCATTGTAGGGTTTAAAATTGAAATCAAAATTGAGTGTGAAATTGTTACAAATTGAGGCTCTTATTTCTCAATCAAATCGTCCGAAAATTATATATATTCATTCGATATAACAATTAGCCAAATTCCACACTCTAATAATAGTTAGGTCTACGTTAGATTTATTGTGAGTAAAAGAAAATGATCATAAATCAAAGCGAATAATTTAATTATATATCATGTGTTTCTTTATAAAGGCCAATCAAATAGTGGGAGTAGCTTCAAATGGAACTGATCAAGTTTTACTCAGTGCCAATTAAGGGAGAATTTTCTTGAGTTTTATGGGTTTAAGAAGGTAGGCCCCACTCATTGATTGAGATAAGATGGACTAATATGCAGTCTAGCTCGTGGGGCCCACTTAGACACATATCTACCAATGGGAGATGGGTAGATGGAAAGGTCTCTTCATGGACGACGGAAGAGAAAAAATAAAGTCCCATAACTATTAGATTGTATGGACTCAATCCATCAGTTGATATAATAAATTGATTAATTTCTTTATTTATCAATAAAAGCATGCTTTCCTTTCATGAAATGAATGGTGTTTTATTACTTTATGCACATGACCAATACATATGACATAATGGTTCATGAGTTGAACGGGGTCCCATTAGTATATTAGATGTGATATATGTGTATGAATGAGATCCACACACGGGAGACATGTGTCACAAATCTTATACTTAAATATCTTCACAACCAGTGATGAGACTAGGCATCTCATTTGATAAGGTTGCAGAATTTTGATCACTATGAGATAGTGTGATTTGTCTCGATTATCAGAATGTAAGATTCTGAATCAAGGTGCTGGTACATTGGATGTATTGAAGGACCATGAGAAGCACCTTATGAAATACTGTCTCGATTTTAAGGTTTGCTCTTATAATTCCCTAGCAATAGGCTCTCAATCCTAAGACATTGATGAACTCAAGTTTCTATCTATTAATTTGCTTTGAGTCACCAATGAGTGAGGCCAAATATAGGTCAACACCTCGGTGTCTTGGGTACGTGGTAGTAGGACTGTGTGAACATCCAATGGTCAAGATGGAATCTATCTATATTATCCTCTTGTGCCAATTAATGGATTTGTCATTAGTAAGTGCGCACCCATCTCGATTAAGAGTTAATTGGATGGTACTGATGATCACTGTGATTAATTGAGGCTCAAGGATAATAAGATGTGGATCTTAGATTGGAAGGGACAGGTTTGATCCAATTGATCCATGAATATTGATAGAGGGGCCTACTTATGGTAATCGGGAAGTTTAAGGTCTTATTTGTAATTTATTCCTAAGACTGGAGTGCAATTGCATTTATATAGTGATGTTATTTGCAATTAACTGTAGACCCGGATTGCATATGAGATGTGGGGTCGCGGTGTCCCAGTTGGAGCCAGTTTTCTATGGAATCCCTAGTGGTCCCCATGCTAGCCCAAGTTATTAGAAAGATACTAATCCTATTTGAACTCTAAAAGGAAGGAATTAGAAAGTTACTATTTCTATTTGAAGTAGGACTTTTAATAGTGGTAATAGTAAACTTACTCATTGTTGTGGAAGTGAGACTTCTATAGCAATTAGAAAGGGAGAAAGTTGCTAATTATTTTGGTAGTGGTACTTGATGGACCCGACTCTTCCCTCTCTCCTGCTGCCTCCGCCCCGGGTCTTTCGGGGTACGGCGGAGGGGAGGAGAAAAAAGTAAAGGGTATCAACATCTTTCTTTCTTTTTGTACGGGTATGCCAATTTCACTTTTCTACTTGGAATTTAGAAACGGTGATCCGAAGATCCACCTTCACAAGTAGAAAGGGGAAATGAAACTTTTTCTAGTTTCCCATTGCACGCATATTTTAAGAAAAGAGACAAAAGGGTTTTTTTTTATATGCCGTGAAAGGCGATTTCATTTGTTGCCGTGAAAGGCGATTGTGCCGTAAAAGGCGATTTACAAATCTTATCCATTATGAAAGACAAGAGTTGTGATTTTTGTCTCTAAAAGAAAAATAAAGTACAATAGAAATCAAGAAAAGGAATCTGACTTCTCATTCGATTGTGGGGACACGTTCAGATCGACGGTCGCGAGTCATGTATGGGCTCCTCCATCGTCCATGCAGATGAGAACATGATTCTTGGATTCTTGGCTTGGCTTTTTAACCTCAGATTTTTAAAGGACAAAGACCAAGAGAAGGTTTTATATCCGATAAAAAGTTAAGTAAACGGGCTGAAAAGCCACGTTTTAGCCATGTTGATAGAATAAGGGAGGTCCTTGGGGAGGTGGCCCCCCAAGGGTGCTTCAATCATCTTTTGGTGGTGTGAGACCCCGACCCGAGAGGCCCAGATTAGTGTTTTTGGAGCTGTGTTTAGCTCTAAGTGTGTCTCGTGGTTTTTGGTTTAATTTGGATTTAAAACAGCTTTGTTATAGCGTTGAGATACTTTGAGTGTCTTGGTTTTAGTGTGGGGCCCTTTGGGGGTTCCCTATTCATGGCTTTTCGTGTACTTGAGGTTTGATCTTGGTTTTCTCGACTTGTATTTTATCCCGATTTACTTGTTTTGTTATTGTCTTCAACTTTCATGTTGATCCCGTTCCCGTCCCGAACCCCGAAACTTGACTTTTCTAGCTTTGAGGGCAAAACAGTCTTTTCACACTAAATCTGTACCGGATTATTGTTATTCCTGAAACCCGTGAAACATATACTTTTTGGAAACTAGATATTTCGACGATCATTTCTTCCTTCTTCGTCGATTTCATCCGAAGCCCCGAAAACCACTATTTCAGCCCAACTAGGTTACTTGATGGTGGAGCCCACTTGTATGGCTTATAAAAGAGAACCCTCCTCCTTCATTCTCTCTTTTCCAGCAACTGTGACTTGAGTCTAGGGTTTCTCCTCTTCTTCTTGCTTCTCCATCATCAAGCATCTCCCAATCTTGCACCATCATCTCAAAAGATTGCATCACCTTCTTCTCCATTGCAAGGACTCTCCATTAGTACCATTTTTGAAGAAATCCCATCTCCACAAGATCTTCATTTAGCTTCCTTTGCTCATTTGGAGAACCTATTGGTAAGATCTCTTCCTAACCTTCTAGATTCATGTTCTTTTGGTCCTTGAGAAGCTACATTTTGATTATTAGAAGCCCTCTCTTCTTATTGCTTGTTTTGACCCATTTTAGGGTTTGTTTTAGGGCTTTTTGTAGAGATCTTGTTCTTGGCTTGCAAGTGTGATTAGAGCTGGTTTTTCATTGATTAAAGACCCAAGGCAAGTGGATGTTTTGACTCTTTTATCTTTGAATGAGTTTTGATAAAAATGCATATGATTTCACCATGTATTTTGTGTTATTAATGGCTTGATTAAACTTGAAAGAAATGCACATTTGAGAGTCTTGATAGCCTGTTTTATCCATGAATTAGATTGCTAAACATGTTTGTAAGAATGTAGAAAAGATTGGAAGAAAAGGGAAAAGACCACTGCACTGCTGTAACAGAACCTGGGTTCTGTTACGCAGTGTACGCGGTCGACCGGCCAAGAGGCGCGGTCGACCGGCGACACTGGAACAGGCCCCCCTGTTGGGCAATCTGCTGAACTGCGGGAGTCCCAGTTCTGCAGAGCACACGGTCGACCGGCCTAGGGCGCGGTCGACCGGCGACACAGAGGTCAGGCTCCCTGGAGCCTGACCAAAAGACTGTTCACCATTTAACTTACAACTCCCGGTCGACCTGGCCCATGGGCGGTCGACCGAGCCCCTGTGTACGCGGTCGACCGGCCATGGGCCAGGTCGACCGGCCCAACTGGAAACCTGCTGGAAAAACTGATTTTTGTCCTATGTTTAGATGGACTTTAAAGGGACTTTTGGCCCTTGGTTAGGTGGACTTTAAAGGGACTTTTGGCCCTTTGTTAGGCGGACTTTAAAGGGACCTTTGGCCATTGTTAGATGGACTTTCAACGGACTTTTGCCCCATGATTAGGTGGACCTTAAATGGACTTTTTGTCCTGTGATTAGATGAACCTTACATGGAACTTAGTGACCCTTTTGTGGACCCGTTTGACTTCCTTTGAGGATGGTTGAACCGACATCACCACACGGTTAATCCGGTTGTATCGGTACTTAATCTAATTCAATCGTGAACGGAACGGAACGACGGGATATCCTTTCTCTTATCTAAGCGCGAAATTGGTTTGTTTGGATATCGCGAATCCGTTTTCCTTTCGATGACTGAGTAGGTTGTAAGGTACTACTAGGTTAACGTTGTGCTTAGGTTCCCCTCTCTATTAGGTTTTGTTTATTTAAAATTTGATTAAGGTTTGAATACCTAAAGTGCATAAAGAGCCCGGAATGTCCCTAAACTCAAGGAGTACCAAGTAATCATTACAATCGACATACGGGGTCCTTATTCACTTGATTTATATTGAATCCCGATAATAGCCCGAATTTCTCGAATTATGATTTGTCTTGAATCCCGATAATAGCCCGAATTTCTCGAATATTGATTTAGCATTCCCGAAAGTATTGAAAGTGTATTTTTAGCATTTTTGCTAGCCCGGTTATACATGCCCGAATGAAATGAAATCAGTGCTTTTGAGCACCCCGTCCCGCCCGTTTATTTAAGTGCATTGCATATGATTTGTACATGTCTCGTTTTACATGATTTGACCTATGAGTCGGCACCACTAAGCTTGGCTTTCCTTGCCGGTTTGATCCACCGACTTGGAGACCCCTTCCCGTCCCGCCAGCTGCAGTTTGGATCCCGCTACCCGGTTATTACCGTGGTCTTGTCCCGATGCCGCAGATTGCTACTGTGGTCCCCAATGCCCGGCTCGCTACCGTGGTCATGTCCCGTATTGTATTATATTATGTATATGTTACTTGTGTTGCATCTCCTCACTTCGGTGACTGAGACAACACCCCGATATGCTCATGTCACTTCGGTGATAGAGGACTTAGCTTTGTGTGGTTGCCATCTTGCTCGTTTCCCGTTTCCTTGGATACCGTACATGTTTTATATTGCATACGTATTTGAAATAATGTTTATCTTGTTTGATGAAACTAATGCTTTGACAGGTTTAAATGATTTTCAAGGTATTTTCTATATTGTTATGTCTTTTCATCCGTTTGCCAAACCGTCGTGTTTGACCCACTATTTTGGTACTCAGGTTCAGTTTCCCGTCCCGAACTGAGAGTTGTCGCTGTGGAGCCATGAGTTGCAGGTTGTCTTGTCGGCTATGTCATGTAGACATTGGGCTTGACATCGGAGTTTCGTCACATGTGGGTAGTGGATATTAGTTTGTATTGTTCGGCTTTTATTAGCCTTTCTTGGGATTGTAATTAATGCACATTGTTACTTGTAACTTGAACATATATGGAAATGTAATATCCTGTTACCGTCAGCTCTGTATTTTATTTATGTTGGTTTATTCCAGTCTGATATGGTTCATAAAATGATGGCTTTATGCTAGGGGTTCTATGCGACGCGGAATTCGATGTTGTCCACGGACTCCGGGTCGCATTACCACAAAAGCTTCCGCAGAAATATTCAGACAGTGTTGTGATTGATTGTGGATCCTCACACACGCAGATCTTGGGAGAAATATTATCATCCTCCTCACGCTCCCCGGACCTCTTCTTAGGATCCCGGTCCGGGGTCGTGACAGGTGGTCTTGCAGCAGAGTTGCAGGAGTTCTGGATTTTCCGGGCAATTCTCTGGACTTTGAGTGAATTTCTCTGGCGATTTCTCTGGATTTTTTTCCCGTCCGTCTGTCTGGGTCTTTCCCTTTGGAATGCCTTCCTATTTATAGGCCTTTGGTAGCTATTTAGGAGGGTTTATGAGCATTGAATGCATTAATGCTCATAATGGGAGGAGTTACAAGTTTTAAATTATTTGTTTTGTAACTCCTTTTTCCTTGAATCTGATTGGCCGATGGAGAATAATGAGCTTTTAATTGTCTTTAATCCCCATCATGGGAGGAGTTTCATGGCTTTAATGCCATAAATCCTTTGACTTGTAACTCCCATTTGCTTGCTTTTGATTGGGCCGTCCAAAATAATGAGTTAATGACCGCATTAACTTGTCATAAAATGGGTCATTTAACCTCATTAATTGGTCGCCAAGTCGCTTGAAGAGTCGCGGGCCGCGCCGCGTCTTTTGGAATTCTTCTTGCGATGATCGCCGGTGGATCCACATGTTGTTTGATGTCGGATGGCGATGCAATTTCAGATATTGATTAACGTCAACGTGCCGGCAACATCTGTCCTGTCGATTTCACGATCGGGCGGGCGGAAAGTGTGCTTTCTTTGTCGGCCGGTTGGCGATTTCGAGGCATCTAATGATCATCCAATGATTTCGGCGGCGAATCCGTGATGTTGACGAAGATCGACGGATTTCATGCACGAAAAATCAGATTTTGGAAAAATCACAGGGGCCAATCAACTCGAAACGCGAAAAGGACCCGAAAAAGGGGTCTTCCGGCGACTTTTGGGTCGCCGGAATTCCGTGGTCGCCGGCGACCATGCACCCATGGTCGCCGGCGACCATGGGCCTTGGGCCCATTTTTCGGTCGCCGTTCGGTCGCCTTTTCTTCGCCGTTTTCCAATCTTTTTTCATTCTTTTTTCTTCTGTATTTTTCTTGACATTTCCCCTCATTTATTGGCCTGATTCTCTTGAAGAAAATCCAACAAGAAGCCACGCAAATCGGAGCACAAAGTTTCCTATTTTTCTGGAAAGCCGAAGACTTTGTTGTGCGGTATTGCCGATTTTTTGTCAAGCATTGAAACTGGGCCAAACGATGTCGGAATGACCTGCAATTTGACGTGGAGCTTCTTGAATAGTAGATAGGACCAACCATAGGCATTGGTTTGAGTTTTGAAGCCGTTCGGGGTCCCGCAAATGCTCGCCTTAATTTCGCCATGAGAGAAATGCCGAGCTTTGACCTGTGGTCAACCGATGTCCGATTGACCTGAAATTTGACAGGGAGCCTCCTGAGTAGTAAGTAAGACCAACCATGGGCTTTGGTTTGAGTTTTGAAGCCTTTTGGGGTCCCGTAAATGCTCGCCTTGATTTCACCTCGAGGAAAATGCCGAGCTTTGAAACTAGGCCAAACGATGTCCGTTTGACCTAAAACATGACAGGGGACCTAGTGGAGTCATTTTGAGATGATTCATTAGCTCCAATTTGGATGCCATGATTCCGGGGTGCTCCGCCGCCGGCAGGCCTGTTTTTGCTTCCCAAGAGTTGATGAAGGGTCAAACGCTGTCCGTTTGACTTGAAATTTAGCATTGGGCCTTTTGGAGGTATTCTGAGACCATCTATAGGCTCTGATCGAAGTTTTGAAGTCTTCGACACTGTCGCTGCCGGGTGCTCATGTCTGGCTGTCGGAGGAGTGAAGTTAGGCCAAATGACGTCGAAATGGCCCGAAACTTCATGTGTACCCCTCTTTTGGCTGCTTTGAAGAATCTTGCAGTTTTTGTTTGATTCTGACAAGATCTGGTGCTTGAAGTGGCGCCTTCCTATTTATGGCAGGATGTGGCTCCATGTAGCTTTTGGTGTTGAAGGGACATAGTGACATTTTTGGTGTCAACAAATGCCCCCTCGAGGTACAGCGACAAGGTGCTCAGCTCTATCAGTTGGTGTGCCTCGAAGAGAATTTGAAGGAGATCTTCTTGCTTGACCAAGAGTCTTGAGCGTTTTTCTTTTGATGGAATTGCTTTTTTGAGCTTCCAAGGGATTTCGATGTAATGAGAGGGGTCATGTACCGTCTCAAGGCAAGGATTTTGAAATGACATTTGGATATGGGTTTTTGGTTTTGGGTTTTCCCTTTTAACCTTGTGAACCTAAAGGCTTTATGTGGCACATTAGGCGGTTAAGAAGGTTTTTTGGTTTTTGACCTTGTGACCTAACAGGCTGTATGTGGCGAGTTAGGGGGTCGGGATTTTGGTTTTTGGTTTCGGTCTTGTGACCTAACAAGCTGTATGTGGCAAGTTAGGGGACCATGGTTTGGTTTTTGGTCACTCTTTGGGACAATTTTGGGTCCATTGGAGTGGTTTGGTTTTTTGTGGAATGTCAATTTCAAGATTGTGGCTTGATTTGGTGCATGGGGTTGGATGGTTTGGGTTTCTTTTGGAAGCTCATGAAGCTTGGAATTTTTTGTTTGGTCCAATCAACTCAAGAGAGGCATGGAACCATTTTTGTATGCTCTTGGTAAGAGAAATTTTGACTAAAAGCCACTTTTAGTGCCTAGGTGGTCTATCCTGGGTCATATGGGCTAACCCATGGGACCTTAAGCTTTTAAAAATGACTTAGATCTCATGTGGTGTCATTTTGTAAAGAATATCTAGTGATATCCCTTTTGTGTAGAGAATATCTAAAAATATCCTTACTTGGAGAGAATCTCTCAAGTTTCCTTGATTTTGGGAGAGATTTTCTCAAAGTTTCTCAAATTCCCTTTCTTTTTGGAGAGAATTTCTCAAGAATCTCCTCTTTAGGAGAGAATATCTCAAATCTCCCTTTCTTTTAGGAAGTTTGCTAATTTTTAGCACTTACCTCCTTGCTTTTCTCCTCCTTTCCTCTTTTGGTTTGCTTTTTCTATAAAAGCAATGGAGATGGGTTTTCTTTCTTTTGTTGCTTTCTTTTTGCAAAAACCTTCAAGATTGCTCCAAGATAAAGAATTTCTCAAGGATCTTCAAGTTTCTTCTTTTTTTCTCCATGGCTTCAAGTAGGTCTTCTTTTTCCAAGAAAAACCCTGTGTAGATGTAGAAAAGTTTCCTTTTCTTTTTTTTCTTCTTTTCTTTTCTTTTCTTTCTCTCTTTCTTTTTTTTTTTTTTTCACGTGTTTTCTTTTTCTCTTTTTTTTTTTGTACACGTTCTCTCTTTTTTTTTTATTTCTTCCCTTTTTTTTCTGTTTTTTTTTTTTCGTTTTTTTTTTTTTGGGTGCCGTACGGACCTGGCCGTACAGCCACGTGGCATGTGGGCCACGTCCCATGGGCCAACCCCTTGTTTTTTTTTTTTTTTTTTTTTTTTTTTTGAAGAGGTTTTTTTTTTTTTTTTTTTTTTTTTTTTTTTTTGCTCACCATGATATGAGGTTTATGCAATTCAAGATGATCATGCATTCTTTTTTTTTTTTTTTTTTAAATGCATCAAGATAAAGAGCTAGAATTTCTAGGTCAAGTCAACATGGATTTTGACTTAGACAAAGTTTGATTGGTTTTGACCAAATTGGGTTGGAATTGGTCAAACTTTTGTCAAAGTTTTCCTAGCATCTAATGCATGATGGTTTTATGCATGATTTTTGGTAAATGGAATTGGGAGCATGATGATGCATACCTCGAATTTTCTTGTAAGTCTTGGGATTTTTGGAGCTTGCAGCAATGTTGAGCCCACTTCTCCAGTCTCGCAGAATTTCGAGGAGCTTTGCAAGTTTTGGAATTTTGAGCTCGCAGCAATGTTGAGCTCTTTTCTGATCTTGCGAAGATTTGAGAAGAAAGGCTTGATCTCGCAGCAATGTTTGAATTCGAGTCTTCTTCGAGAATCCTTCATTGATTATGAGCTCGCAGCAGTGTTGAGCTCATCTTCAAGCTTCCTTTCTTTTTCGGGGTGCCTCCCTTTTCTTCGAAATTGCCCCGGAACCATGCCAAAATTTCGTTAGGATTTTTTTAGCAAAATTCTGTCATTTGGTGCTTGATTTCTTCCTTTCTGACTTTTGCAGGTGATTCCTCCAGAACGAACAAGGGTAAGGGCCTTGTTACTGATGCACCTCGCCGATCTACCAGATCTTCCAATGCGGCCGTTCAACAGGCGTGGGAAGAGGTTGACGGGAATCTCCGAAGAAAGACTCAAGAGCATGAGCGCTGGCAACTTCTTTGGGAGGAATTCCCTCGTGCTGAAGATGGATCGCGGTTTTCTGCCGCATTTTATGGCAGTATCTTAAAGAAGCGTGGCCTGGAAGCTTTGGAGGCTGAGGCCAAGAGTCTGCTCCAGGACCTCAGTCTTTGGTTGAAGACTATGATGGACTGAGCTAACAAACTTTCTTCTTTCATTTTTTTTTTGTACCTCCATGTATAAATATTTTGGCACTCTATTTTTTGTATCCCCTTGTTCTACTTAAATTCTTTTTGTTGAAAATAAGCAAAAGTTGGATGGGAATGTTTGTTTGAAAATCTTGATCAAAAGGTTATCATTTTGTGAAAATCTTTTGTCAAAAGTGTTGTTTTGGCATGAAAGCCAGATTTTGTGGCACAACGCCTAGTTTTTGATGGCTTAAAAGCCGAAAATTTTGAGGTGGCATGAAAGCCGATTTTGGTGGCGTGAAAGCCAAATTTTGGTGGCGTGAAAGCCGATGTGGCATGGAAGCCGATTTTTGGCATGAGAGCCGATTTTTTTGTTTTTGGCGTAAAAGCCGGATTTTGGCATGAGAGCCGGCTTTTTGTTTTTGGCGTAAAAGCCGGATTTTTTGAAAACCAAGTTTTGTTTTGTTGGCATGAGAGCCAGATTTTGTTTTGATTTTTGGCGTGAAAGCAGATTTTTGGCGTGGAAGCCGAGTTTTTTGGCTTAAAAGCCGAGTTTTTGGCGTAAAGGCCAGGTTTTTGGTTTTCAAAAATGCAAGTATCGACTAAGAGTCGCCTCCCGGCTGAATGGTATTGCAAGTATCGATGGAATGTCGCCTCCTTGCTCATTCGGTTGCGAGTATCGATGGAATGTCGCTTCCTCGCGAAGTTGGGTGCAAGTATCGACTAAGCGTCGCTTCCCTGCTTTTTCTTCAAAAATTTCGTTTTGCGGGTATCGATGGAATGTCGCCTCCCCACGAGTTTTGAAATTTGAGGTTTTTTCGAACCTTTGTTTTTCTTTTGACATTTGGGTTGTGGATATCAACTGGAATGTTGCGTCTCCACGATTTTTGAAATTTTGCAAGTATCAATGCGGTGTTGCTTCCTTGCGATTTTAAGGTTTTGGAAGTATCGAATGGGGTTCGCATCCTTCCAATGGGTTTTTACGAGTATCGACTTGACATCGCTTTCCCGATTTTTGTTTTTAGACACGAGGGTCGTAAATTTTGACCTAAAACCATTTTTGGCGGTAAAAGGGAAGGCGGACTAGGGTGGAAATTCCTAAGTCCTGATTTTTGTTTCAAACCAAGAATTTTGGGTTCAAGGATCGAAAATTTTGGTTAAGTTTGGGAAGAGGCTCCTAAACTTAGATTTTCAGATTTTGATTTTCTTTTGAACAATGAAACGATGAAAGTAAGCATTGTTTTGAAAGTTCAAGATAAAGGTGAAAATTCCAAAAGGAGTGGGTTTGACGAGCAAGTACCTAGAAATAGGCTTTGGCCTTGCAGGCGTCGTTCTGACCCAGTGGAGGAAGTCTTCAAGGGTAGTACCGCTTCAAGAACTTGCTTAGTGAAGGCGATAGTTGCACTTGCTGCTTTTTGAACTGAGAGGCAATCATTGCAAGATCCCTCAGTCTTCTTCTTTCTCCTTTTGAGGAGGTATTTGATTTTTTAACCTATAGTCCATTTCAATTTGTAGGACTTGTGGGGCATGCTTGTCGACATCCACATTCAGTCTTTGCAGTTCTGAAATGAGACTATCACGAGTTTGGGGAGACATTCGTAATAAGTCTAGGATGTGCAGACGTGCAGGTATGTGTCTAAAGTGCTCAATCAAGTCATACTTGAAAGCCTCCTTAGGGCCTGCATTCTTATTATTGTTGCCACTTGGGACGTTTACATTCTGTCCCGAAGGATTTACATAAGAAGAAGAAGTTAGATTGTAGTTTTTGTGGTAATCCCGGCCAGAGCGGGTACCTTTACCAACTTCGAGAGCTTCTGGAGGCGGTTCTTCATTCGGAAGTCCACCCTTGGGATTGAGGGGCTGATCCTTTTCATTTGCTGAAGATGCTTCCGTGTCAACCTTACCATCCTTAGTGATTGCATTACAAGGAGCATTTTCCGGGAACAAGTCCTGAACAGCGTCCAGCAATTTGTCTTCTTCGTTTACAATTTCATCTGTCCAGACATCACCCATGAGGTTGGGCATCTGGGACCAGTTGACTGGGTAGACTTCATCGGTAGAGACGTCTTCAAGGTAGTCAGCCAGAAGAGGTCTGTACTCTGATGTGACAGTCTCAGAAGACGAAGGTTGAGAAGATGCCATCTCGAGGTAGTAATATCAGAGGAT
>QPKB01000002.1:28915665-29087485 GCA_003546025.1 Camphora micrantha | reverse complement strand
ACATGTCCGAATAAAATGATACTTGTGCCTTTGAGCATCCCGTCCCGCTCGTTTACATACATGCACTCGATATGTTTTATACATAATTTGATTTGTCATTTGACCTATGAGTCGGCACCACTAAGTTTGGCTTTCCTTGCTGGTCTGATCCACCGACTTGGAGACCCCTTCCCGTCCCGGCAGCTGCAATTTGGATCCCGCTACCCGGTTATTACTGTGGTCTTGCCCCGATACCCAGTTCGCTACCGTGGTCATGTCCCGTATTATATTATGTATATGTATATGTTACTTATGTTGCACCTCCTCACTTCGGTGACTGAGACAACATCCCGATATGCTCATGTCACTTCGGTGATAGAGGACTTAGCTATGTGTGGTTGCCATCTTGTCTGTTTCTCATTTCCTTGGATACCTTACATGTTTATATAGCATATGTATTTGAATAAATGATTCTCTCGTTTTATGAAACTATTGCTTTGACAGGTTTAAATGTTTTCCAAGGTAATTCCTTTATTGATACGTCTTTTCACCTGTTTGCCAAACCGTCGTGTTTGACCCTTTGCTTTGGTACTCAGGTCCTGTTATCGGTCTCCCCGAGGAGGAGCTTGAGGAGGTGGTCGGAGAACCGCAACGTCTAGTTGAGTGGCACGCCGATGATGTTGTCTAGACATTCGGTTGTCGAGTGACGAAACATTTTGGGGATAGAAACTAACCATTCTTTTGGGAACTTGTTATTTGATTTATATTGGCCTTTGTTGGCCTCTATTTTTGGGGACAATGTAATTAAACTATATTGTTGTAAACCTTAACTTTCTTTTGGGTTATAGCTTTAATGATCGTTGCTCATTTTGATACTAGTATTAAACATGTGTTAATCTGGTTATCCTGGACATGAATGTATGAAATAGATTTGCTACACGCTTCCGCACATAAAAGAAACTTTCATGTTGATGTGATATCCTCACCGCAGACACATGTGGGAAATCGCATGTACGAGTGGTACTCTTTGGTAGACTCGTATACGTTTTGAGTTTAATTCAATTCATCATTCACAAACCAAACAATATTAGTCCCGACCCCGGATTAGGCCCGCCTCATCTCTTGGGGACCCGGTCCGGGGTCGCGACAGACTGGTATCAGAGCGAGACGTGTTTCAAGCAATTAAAAGAAACTAGAAATCCTAAGGACGTGGCGAGGATTCGTTAGAGTTTTCGTTAGTTAGTATCGTGTGAGCATTATGTGACCCTTATTGTATATCTTGTGCTAACAAATTGTTTGCAACATGATGCCACCTCGTAAGCGACCGGTAAACGGCAATCCCACAGCTAGTAACAGTGAATTCACAGGGCCAGTCCAAGAGGACATCCCCGAGAACACCATGCCGAATCAGTTCCAACAGATGATGCAAGCTATGTTAGATAAACAACGTCAGGCTAACGAGAATCAAGCTGGGTTGCAAGAACAGATGCTAAAGAAAGATGAAGACCATGCTAGGGAGTTAGCAAACATGCAGAGACAGTTGTTAGAGGTCTTACAGAGGAGGTCTGAGCCTGTGCAGGCCCAACCAGCCATTGTGATCAATCAGAGGGAGCATGACCCTAATGCACTGTTTGAGAAGTTTAGGAAGAGAGGTCCAAAGGAATTTCTTGGATCAGAGGACCCATTAGCTGCAGATGATTGGCTAGAGCATACGGAGAACATCTTCGAGATCTTCCAGTGCACCGGAGGAGAGAGGGTCAAGCTAGCAACATCTCTCTTCACTGGTTCAACAGGCATTTGGTGGAAGACGATTAGAGAGGAGTACAGACACATGGCTGATGCAGTGGCATGGGCTAGTTTCAAGAGGCAGTTTGGGGACAAGTATGTGCCCACCCACATCAAGAGACAGAAGGCAGTAGAATTCCAGCAGCTTGTCCAAGGCAATATGACAGTCCTCGAATATCTTACAAAGTTCGAGAGATTGTCAAGATATGCTCCTGAACTAGTGGATACGATTGAGAAGAAGATAGCTAAGTTCCTTGAAGGACTGAATCCCATCATTGAGAGGGATGCTACCGGGGTTATACCACCTATAACCTTCGAAGAGGCAATCAAGAGGGCTTACAAGTTTGAGAACTTTCACCACAAGATCCTCAGACTCCAGGGTAAAGGACAGCAGCAACAGTAGAACAGTCAGCAGAGGAACCATCAGCACAAGAGGCAGAGGCAAGAGCAGAATGTGCAGAATCCCTTGGTTTGTACACATTGTGGGAAGAACCATGAGAGTGCCCAGTGTCGTACCATCACAGGGGCATGTTTCATATGTGGTTCCATGGCCCATCAGATGAGAGACTGCCCAAGGCAGAATAGGCAGAATCAGCAGCAGCAAGGGGCACAGCGTCCAGCACCACCTCAGAATGCAATGGTTGTGCAAAACTGTCAAACCTCAACCCAGGATTAACCCAATAGTGTTTTCTTAGTGTGAGCTTAGTCTTAATCAGGTTTAGTTACCGTGGGTTAGAATATGATTAGTTTTAGTCATGGTTATAGCTTTGGGGAGTTTCGAAAACGTTTAGTGTTAACTAGACACACTCAGGAAGGCCTGGGTGTACGTGCAAGCATGGGAAGATCGTATTTGGTTTTGTTTTAATCATGAATTTCATTTCATTTGATTGGTTTTATGATTATGTGCAACTTTCGTGTTTAGCCTGTCTGTGTTTGTAGCCCAGAAACTCAAATTTTGGCCAAAAAGGGTAAAATAGCTTTTTCACACTCAAATCTGGACACAATTTTCGAGATCCCAAAACCCTATCAAAAATATACTTTTTGGAAACTAGATATGTCAAGGATCGTTTTATCCTTCTTCGTCGACTTCATCCGAGGCCCGGAAGGTCATGTTTTCCTTGAAACAAGAATGCTCTCTTAAGGGCCCCATTTGCAAGCACTTAAGCCCTTTCCCCTCTTTTTCTCTTCATTCCACAAATCTCTGCACTTTTCTTGACCTAGGGCTGAGAAACCCTCTTTTTCTCTTCATCTTCTCCTCTTGAATGCATGAGCTAGAGATCTCCAAAAGAGATTCCAAGACCATCATCTTCTTCCTCTTATCCCAAGCTTTCCATTGATGCCATTCTTGTTGGATTTCTAGTTGGGCAAGCTCTTCATTTCCTTCCTTGCATCTTATTTGGGCACCTCTAGGTAAGAGCTCCAATCCATCTCTTCAATGGAGTTCTTTTGACTCCTAATGATCATGTTTTTCTAACTTTCAACACCCATTTCGAAATGGGTTGCTTGGTTGCATTTTTTGGGTGAGTTTTTGAATGGGTTTCATGGGGTTTTTGTAGTTCTTGGCTTGGCTCTTGAGTAGGAGTGCTTGAAGGAGAGTTTTGTTATCATTTGGCCAAGGCAAGTAATCTCTTTAGGTTGTTTGTGCATGTGTGTTCAAGGATTTGTCATTTGGTTGCCTTGTTTTACTAGATTTTCATGTTGTGGTTTTACTTTAGAAATTGCGAGCATGCCAAATAGCTTTCCAAACTTTCAGATTTCATCATTTTTAATTAGGCCTTACCTTTTTGAAGTTTGAATTTGTTATGATAAGAATGGGACTGAAGGATTATGAAATGGGTTTTTATATTAATGGCTTGATTAAGTTTGAAATAAATGCACCATTGTGAGCTTTGATAGCTTGTTATATTCATGAATCAAATTGCTAATTAGGTTGGAAAGAATGTAGAAAAGGAAGAGAGAAATGAATGGACCACTGAACTGCAGAAATCGAAACTGGGTTCTGTTTCCGCAGTTCATGCGGTCGACCTGCCAAGGGGCGCGGTCGACCGGGAACACTGGATTTAGTCCCCAGTTGGATGAGCGGATGCACTGCGGGAACTACTGTTACGCAGTTCCCACGGTCGACCGGCCAAGGGGCGCGGTTGATCGGTGACACAGGGTCAGGTTCCCTGGAACTTGACCAAAACACTGTGCACCTATTTAATTTTACAACTGCAGGTCGACCGGGCTCGCTGTGTACGCGGTCGACCGGCCAAGGGCCAGGTCGACCGGGCCAACTGGAATTTTCCCTTTTTGGGAGGATTTTTACTCATTTACATATTCTTTAAAAATTTGAAAACTAGGCTATATTAAGGACTTTAACTTGACATTGTGTAATTGGAACTCCAAGATATGTATCAACTTCGGGGACACCAATCCTTCTATTTTAATAATAGAGTTCCAATCACACAGGGGTTAATGAATAGCCTAAGCATGTACTTGATGAAATTATCATGTTTTGAACGTTGATTTAATACCGCAAGTTATATCGTGTACTCGCTTTGAAGTCAAGTTTTTAAGCTCGTTCTAAGATTTGTTTCAAGTATTAAATGGGGATCACTTCTTAAGTTGTGAGCATATATATTATGCATTTTGCTAGTCGTGCCTTTTCTTGTTGTGACAAGTGATTTTCCTTTTGTTTTCGATGTGTTTGAATCGTGTTTTGCGTGTTTTGTGCATTCATGAACTCAAGTGAACACCACAGAGCTTGGACTGCCCTTCCAATCTGATGCACTGTCTGGGGGTCCTTAAACATGTGAACTAACTGCAGATTAGTCGTGTATTTATTACACATCGTGCTTGTCCGGTTCCGAGGCCGGAATCCCGTATTTGTGGGAATCGTGTCGTGTTATATTATGTATATTCGTGCTTGTCGTGCGTGCTTACTCTTTTCATTACAAATGATAGAGAAAGGATGGGCTCTTTATGGTTTTACGATTCATGATATATTATGTAAGCATGCTAGTTTGTCATAAATTCGGAAATGTTCTTTAGTCAAGTATTCGTTCTTGATTTAATAAACTGTTTTATATGTTTTCGATTAAACATTCGTATTCATGCTCTAGCTTAAATTGATTTCTTGCCAAACCGTCGTGTTTGATGCTTGTATTTTGGTGACCAGGTACATGAGGTTATCCCTTTGAGGAGGAGTGCCAGGAGGAGGCTGTTGAGCCTACCTTAGCTCGCGAGTGGCAACCCGACGACGTCATCTAGACGTCGGGACGGGTCATGAGTTCCGATGTATCACCTTTTTGGGCTTTTATATACTTTTGATGTTGTATTGGCCTTTGTTGGCCTCTTATTTTGGGATTGTAATAACTTAACACACTATGTTAACTTTGTAACTTGAACTATTATGGGAATGCCTTGTTATGTCTCCTTTCTGATATTTTAGTCTCGATGACATTTATGTTCATATTCTGTTATGATTTATTAAGATGTGATTTGCCACGCGCTTCCGCATACTTGATCGTGTGAGTTGGTTATTCCTTGTTTTTCGGAACCCTCACCGCAGGAACCTGTGGGAAAGAGATTTAATCATCTTACAATCATCAACCGCACAGTCGCGACGGGGCCCGGGCCTCGGTCCGGGGTCGCGACTGGACTGGTATCAGAGCGGGACTTGTTTCAGGCACTTAAAAAGAAACTAGAAAGATCTTAGGATCATGGTGAGAGTTCGTGAGTTCGTTAGAATTGCTTAGTGTGACATCTAGGAAACCATTTGACCATATTTATTATGTACTAACACTTTGTTTTACAGCAATGCCTCCTAGAAGAGTTCTTCCCAATAATGCCTCAGCTAGTAATAAGAATGAGAATGATTAGAATGCAACACCCACAACTAATCAATTTCAGGAACTTATGCAAGCAATGTTAGCACAGCAGAGGCAAGCCAATGAAGCACAAGCTAGATTCCAGGAGCAGATGGCCAAGAAGGATGCAGAAATGGCTCAAGTTCAGATGCAACTTTTGGAGGTTCTCCAGAATAGGCATGAGGCTCAACCTGTAGCTCCTAACATTGTCATTAACAATAGGGAGCATGACCCTAACCTGTTGTTTGAGAGGTTCAGGAAGAGGGCACCCAAGGAGTTTTCAGGCCATGAGAATCCATTAGTGGCAGATGATTGGTTGGCAAACACTGAGAAGATTTTTGATGTCTTCACTTGTACGGGGAGGCAGAAAGTTAACCTCACAGCCTCCTTGTTCTATGGGCTTGCAGATCAGTGGTGGCAGACAGTGAAGGAACCTTACATGGCTATGGCCAATGAAGAAGCATGGGCAGCTTTCAAAACTCAATTCCAAGACAAGTACATTCCTTCACATATCAAGAGGCAGAAGGCTATTGAGTTCCAGCAACTCAAGCAGGGTAACATGGCAGTGTTAGTATATGTCACCAAATTTGAGAGGCTAGCTAGATATGCCACTGAGCTGATTGACACATAGCAGAAGAAGATCAACAAATTCTTGGAGGGGTTGAATCCCATCATCATGAGAGATACTATTGGAGTAGTTCCACCGGCTACCTATGATGAAGCTGTCAAGCGGGCATACAAGTTTGAAGACATAAACAACATGATCATACAAGACAGGAAACAGCATTATCAGCAGCAGAATCAGAGGCAACAACCCCACAGCAAGAAACCCAAGCAGGAGCAGAATCAAGTGAGCCAAGGCTGTGCTCACTGTGGCAAGAACCATCAGACTCATGAATGTCGCAAGGCCACAGGTGCTTGTTTCAAGTGTGGGGCAATGAACCATGCAATCAGAGATTGCCCACAACTTCAGAATTAACCCAACAGGAACCAGCAGCAGAGGCAAGCAGCTCCTCAGAACCAGGCACCAATTTAGAATCAGGTTAGGCTACCTCAGTAGCAGCAGCAAGCAAGACCAAAGCAAAATCAGAATGTTCGTCCTCCTCAGCAGAATAGGAATGTCCAAGGCAGACAGAGTCAGGTACAGAACAGGCCACAGCAGCAAGGACGTTTATTCAATCTCAATCGTGCAGATGCTGAAGCTGCAAGAGACGTGGTAGAAGGTAAACTTCTTGTTTGTGGAGTAGAAGCACAAATTTTATTTGATCCTGGATCAACACACTCTTTCTTATCTCCTATGTTTGTCAAGATGATTGATGCACCACATAGCCAACTGGATTACATCTTGATTGTTACAACACCAGTGGGTAGACAGGTTGAGTGTAGAACCTATTACCCTAACTGTCCAGTTTTGTTAGGAGATGTTAATTTACCAACCAACCTTATTGTTCTAGACATGCATGATTTTCACATCATTTTAGGCATGGATTGGTTAGAAGCATATCATGCCACCATGGATTGTTTTAGCAAAATCATAATATTCAGATTGCAAGGAGAACAAGCAGGATTGATGTTTCAGGGGAGCAGGAAACCGTCTAGAGTAGGGTTTATTTCTGTGCTTAAGGCAAGCAGATTGATTCTTAGTGGATGTGAAGCTTTTGTGGCGTTTATCATGGAGGATAAACAGTCCCAAGGGGTGGAGGGAATCCCCGTTGTGTGCGAATTTCCGGATGTTTTTCCAGAAGAAATCCCGGGATTACCACCAATTAGGGAAGTTGAGTTCACTATAGAGCTTCTTCCAGCGACAACTCCGATCTCTATTGCACCTTATAGGATGGCTCCAGCAGAATTGGGTGAGTTGAAACTTCAGTTGCAAGAATTGTTGAGCAAGGGTTTCGTTAGGCCAAGTGTTTCACCTTGGGGAGCACCGGTTTTATTTATGAAGAAGAAGGATGGAAGCTTGAGAATGTGTATTGATTACAGAAAATTATATTAGGTGACAGTCAAGAACAAGTACCCTTTGCCAAGGATAGATGAATTGTTCGACCAATTGCAAGGAGCAGCATACTTTTCCAAGATAGATTTGAGATCTGGGTATCATCAGTTGAGAGTTAGAGACTCGGATGTGCAGAAAACGGCTTTTCGGACGAGGTATGGGCATTATGAGTTTCTAGTAATGCCCTTTGGATTGACCAATGCACCTGCAGTCTTCATGGCTCTTATGAACAAAGTGTTTGCTCAGTACTTGGATCACTCAGCAGTAGTGTTTATTGATGACGTCCTCGTGTATTCCAAGAGTAGAGAGGATCATGAAGAGCACTTGAGGACATCACTGCAACTTTTGAGAGATAACCAGTTGTATGCAAAACTTAGTAAATGTGAATTCTGGTTAGAGCAGGTCACCTTTCTAGGCCACTTCATCTCAAAAGAAGGTTTAGCAGTTGATCCAGCCAAGATAGAAGCAGTTGTTGATTGGAAGAGACCAAGCAGTGTGACTGAAATCAGGAGTTTCTTGGGGTTAGCAGGCTACCATCGAAGATTTGTTCAAGGCTTCTCATCAATTGCAGCACCATTGACTACATTGACCCGGAAGAATGTTCCGTTTGTGTGGACAGAACAATGTGAAATGAGTTTTCAAGAGTTGAAGAGAAGATTAACCACAGCCCCAATCCTCACATTACCATCGGGTAGCGGTGGATTCATTGTTTTTACAGATGCTTCTAATGTGGGACTAGGTTGTGTGTTGATGCAAGATGGCAAGGTGATTGCTTATGGCTCAAGGCAGCTGAAGGATCATGAAAAGAACTATGTAACTCATGACTTGGAATTGGCAGCAGTAGTTTTTGCTTTGAAGATGTGGAGACACTATCTCTACGGGGAGAAATTTTAAGTCCATTCCGATCATAGGAGTTTGCAATATTTGTTCTCTCAGAAGGATCTGAATATGAGACAGAGGAGATGGATGGAATACATCAAAGATTATGACTTTCCAATCAAGTACCATCCAGGCAAGGTGAATGTTGTAGCTGATGCGTTGAGCAGGAAGTCAGGGATCATGGCCAGCTTGAGAGGAGCCAGTGTTCTTCAGCAGTTTGAAGAGCTAGGTGTAGCAGTGCAGACCCTAGACTTGGGTGTTATGTTAGCAAATATGACAGTGTCTGAGCCCACTTTTATTCAGAAGATCAAGGACAGTCAGTTGCAAGATTCTGATTTGGCTAGGATTGTGGATCAGATTGCAGAACGTCCAGATTTCCAGATGGTGAATGGAGTATTGTATTTTCGTGATCGGTTGTGTGTACCGAATGTGGATGATCTGAAGGAAGAGATAATGGCTGAAGCCCACAACACAAGATACTCCATGCATCTGGGTAGCACGAAGATGTATCAGAACTTGAAGAATAGATTTTGGTGGAACAACATGAAGAGAGAGATAGCAGCTTTTGTATCTCGTTGCTTGAGTTGCCAGTTGATCAAAGCAGAGCATCAGAAACCCCCAGGTTTTCTGCAGCCTTTAGAGATTCCGGAGTGGAAATGGGAGCATATCACCATGGATTTCGTCTCCGGATTGCCTAATACTAAGAAGGGGAATAACGCAATATGGATTATTGTGGACCGTCTCACCAAATCTGCCCACTTCATTCCAATGAAGACTGGTAATATGATGCATATGGCAGCACTTGCAAAACTTTTTGTTGATGAGATTGTGAGTAAGCATGGTCAATCCGTTTCCATCACTTCGGATAGAGATAGCAGATTTGTTTCGAGGTTTTGGAAAACTCTTCTTGAGTCCATGGGTACCAAACTCCAATTCAGTACAGCGTATCATCCTCAGACAGATGGTCAGTCAGAGCGGACGATACAGACTCTTGAAGACATGTTGCGTGCATGTGTGCTAGATTTCAAAGTTCAATGGGATGAGTGCTTACCACTTTGTGAGTTCGCTTACAATAATAGCTACCATTCCAGCATTGGTATGGCACCTTTCGAGGCTCTCTATGGTAAAAGATGCAGAACTCCGGTTTGTTGGGAAGAAGTCGGTGTTCGTAGCTTTCACGGACCGACTATAGTTGGTGAAACTAGTGACAAGGTCAAATTGATTCAGGAACGCTTGAAAGTTGCCCGTAGCAGGCAGAAGAGTTATGCAGACACTCGCCGAAGAGAATTGCAGTTTCAAGTGGGTGACAAAGTGTTCTTGAAGGTTTCACCCGTCAGAGGGACTCTGAGGTTCGGACAGAAGGGCAAGTTGTCAAGGAGATTTATTGGTCCATATGAGATTTTGAGCAAGATTGGAGACGTGGCTTATAGGCTTACGCTACCGCCAGAACTCTCTGGGGTACATAATGTATTTCATGTTTCCATGCTCAAGAAGTATGTGTCTAGTCCTTCTCATATTTTACAGCACGAGCATTTGGAGATTCGAGAGGATGCTTCGCATGTGGAAAGGCCGACCAAGATCATTGATACCAAGGAGCAAAAGCTGAGAAATCGGACAATTCATTGGGTCAAGGTACTTTGGGAAAATCATGAACCAGAAGAAGCCACATGGGAATTGAGAGATCAAGTTCAGAGGAAATACCCACACTTGTTACTAGAGGTAAAAGTTTGATTTATTTGGTGGACCAAATATCCTAAGGGGTGGAGGATGTCAAACCCCAACCCAGGATTAACCCAATAGTGTTTTCTATGTGTGAGCTTAGTCTTAATCGGGTTTAGTTACCGTGGGTTAGAATATGATTAGTTTTAGTCATGGTTATAGCTTTGGGGAGTTTCGAGAACGTTTAGTGTTAACTGGACACACTCAGGAAAGCCTAGGTGTACGTGCAAGAGTGTGAAGATCGTGTTTGGTTTTGTTTTAATCATGAATTTCATTTCATTTGATTGGTTTTATGATTATGTGCAACTTTCGTGTTTAGCCTGTCTGTGTTTGTAGCCCAAAAACTCAAATTTCGGCCAAAAAGGGTAAAATAGCTTTTTCACACTCAAATCTGGACACAATTTTCGAGATCCCAAAACCATGTCAAAAATATACTTTTTGGAAACTAGATATGTCAAGGATCGTTTTATCCTTCTTCTTCGACTTCATCCGAGGCCTGCAAGGTCATGTTTTCCTTGAAACAAGAATGCTCTCTTAAGGGCCCCATTTGTAAGCACTTAAGCCCTTTCCGCTCTTTTTCTCTTCATTCCACAAGTCTCTGCACTTTTCTTGACCTAGGGCTGAGAAACCCTCTTTTTCTCTTCATCTTCTCCTCTTGAATGCATGAGCTAGAGATCTCCAAAAGAGATTCCAAGACCATCATCTTCTTCCTCTCATCCCAAACTTTCCATTGATGCCATTCTTGTTGGATTTCTAGTTGGGCAAGCTCTTCATTTCCTTCCTTGCATCTTGTTTGGGCACCTCTAGGTAAGAGCTCCAACCCATCTCTTCAATGGAGTTCTTTTGACTCCTAATGATCATGTTTTCCTAACTTTCAACACCCATTTCGAAATGGGTTGCTTGGTTGCATTTTTTTGGTAAGTTTTTGAATGGGTTTCATGGGGTTTTTGTAGTTCTTGGCTTGGCTCTTGAGTAGGAGTGCTTGAAGGAGAGTTTTGTTATCATTTGGCCAAGGCAAGTAATCTCTTTAGGTTGTTTGTGCATGTGTGTTCAAGGATTTGTCATTTGGTATTAATGCCTTGTTTTACTAGATTTTCATGTTGTGGTTTTACTTTAGAAATTGCAAGCATGCCAAATAGCTTTCCAAACTTTCAAATTTCATCATTTTTAATTAGGCCTTACCTTTTTGAAGTTTGGATTTGTTATGATAAGAATGGGATTGAAGGATTATGAAATGGGTTTTTATATTAATGGCTTGATTAAGTTTGAAATAAATGCACCATTGTGAGCCTTGATAGCTTGTTATATTCATGAATCAAATTGCTAATCAGGTTGGAAAGAATGTAGAAAAGGAAGAGAGAAATGAATGGACCACTGAACTGTAGAAATCAAAACTGGGTTCTGATTCCGCAGTTCACGCGATCGACCGGCCAAGGGGCGCGGTCGACCGGGAACACTGGATTTAGTCCCTAGTTGGATGACCTGATGCACTGCAGGAACTACTGTTACGCAGTTCACGCAGTCGACCGGCTAAGGGGCGTGGTCGACCGGCGACACAGGGTCAAGTTCTCTGGAACCTGACCAAAACACTATGCACCTATTTAATTTTACAATTGCAGGTCGACTGGGCCTTGGCCGGTCGACCGGGCTCGCTGTGTACGCGGTCGACCGACCAAGGGCCAGGTCACCGGGCCAACTGGAATTTTCCCTTTTTGGGAGGATTTTTACCCATTCACATATTCTTTAAAAATTTGAAAACTAGGCTATATTAAGGACTTTAACTTGACATTGTGTAATTGGAACTCCAAGATATGTATCAACTTCGGGGACACCAATCCTTGTATTTTAATAATAGAGTTCCAATCACACAAGGATCAATGAATAGCCTAAGCATGTACTTGATGAAATTATCGTGTTTTGAACGTTGATTTAATACCGCAAGTTATATCGTGTACTCGCTTTGAAGTCAAGTTTTTAAGCTCGTTCTAAGATTTGTTTCAAGTATTAAATGGGGATCACTTCTTAAGTTGTGAGCATATATATTATGCATTTTGCTAGTCGTTCCTTGTCTTGTTGTGACACGTGATTTCCCTTTTTATTTTCGATGTGTTTGAATCGTGTTTTGCATGTTTTGTGCATTCATGAACTCAAGTGAACACCACAGAGCTTGGACTGCCCTTTCAGTCTGATCCACTGTCTGGGGGTCCTTAAAGATGTGAACTAACTGCAGATTAGTCGTGTATTTATTACACATCGTGCGTGTCCGGTTCCGAGACCGAAATCCCGTATTTGTGGGAATCGTGTCGTGTTATATTATGTATATTCGTGCTTGTCGTGCGTGCTTACTCTTTTCATTACAAATGATAGAGAAAGGATGGGCTCTTTGTGGATTTACGATTCATGATATATTATGTAAGCATGCTAGTTTGTCATAAATTCGGAAATGTTCTTCAGTCAAGTATTCGTTCTCGATTTAATAAATTGTTTTATATGTTTTCGATTAAACATTCGTATTCATGCTCTAGCTTAAATTGATTTCTTGCCAAACCGTCGTGTTTGATGCTTGTATTTTGGTGACCAGGTACAGGAGGTTATCCCTTTGAGGAGGAGTGCCAGGAGGAGGCTGTTGAGCCTACCTTAGCTCGCGAGTGGCAACCCGACGACGTCATCTAGACGTCGGGACGGGTCATGAGTTCCGATGTATCACCTTTTTGGGATTTTATATACTTTTGATGTTGTATTGGCCTTTGTTGGCCTCTTATTTTGGGATTGTAATAACTTAACACACTATGTTAACTTTGTAACTTGAACTATTATGGGAATGCCTTATTATGTCTCCTATCTGATATTTTAGTCTCGATGACATTTATGTTCATATTCTGTTATGATTTATTAAGATGTGATTTGCCACGCGCTTCCGCATTCTTGATCATGTGAGTTGGTTGTTCCTTGCTTTTCGGAACCCTCATCGCGGGAACCTGTGGGAAAGAGATTTAATCATCTTACAATCATCAACCGAACAATCGCAACGGGGCCCGGGCCTCGGTCCGGGGTCGCGACGAAAACCAAGCTAGACCCATTCAGCAACAAGCACCACAGCAGCAGTACATACCACAACAGCAGCAGCAAGCCCGTCAGCGAGGGCAGAATCAGAATCAGCGTCCTCCACAACAGAACAGAAATGCAGAGCAGGGCAGGCCACAGCACGCTCAGATAGGCCACAACAGAGAGGACAGGTTTATGCGGTCAACAGAGCTGATGCAGAGGCATCATGAGATGTTGTGGAAGGTACACTTCTTGTTTGTGGATTCCAAGCTAGGGTTTTGTTTGACCCTGGCTCTACCCACTCTTTTATCTCTCCCAGATTTGCAAAGATGATTGATATGCATGCTAGAGATATGGACTTCTTATTGACTGTGGCTACCCCCATAGGTAAAGAAGTTATATATAGGACTTTTTACCCTAGTTGTTCAGTCATGATAGGAGGGTTATAGTTACCAGCAAATCTCATTTTATTGGAGATGTTCGATTTTGATGTCATCCTAGGGATGGATTGGTTAGCAGGATACCATGCTACAATGGACTATTTCCATAAGACCTTCACCTTCAAATTAGAAGAGACACCAGCAGGAGTACTGTTTCGAGGAGACAGGAGTAAACCTAGTACAGGGTTTATTTCAGCGTTGAAGGCTGATAGACTTTTGAAGGGTGGATGTGAGGCCTATTTGGAGTTTATCACGGAGGGTAAACGGTCCCAATGGGTGGAGGATATCCCAATTGTTTGGGAATTCCCGGATGATTTTCCGGAGGAGATTCTAGGTTTACCACCCATTAGAGAGATTGATTTCACTATCGAGCTGTAACCAGGGACTGCTCCGATATCCATTGGACCTTATAACTCCGGCGGAATTGGGAGAATTGAAAACACAATTGCAAGAATTGTTGGACAAAGGTTTTCTAAGACCTAGTGTTTCGCCATGGGGAGCTCCAGTATTGTTCGTCAAGAAGAAGGATGGTTCCATGAGAATGTGTATTGATTACTGGAGATTAACCAAGTGACCATCAAGAACAAGAATCCATTGCCAATGATAGATGAACTGTCTGATCAGTTACACGGTGCTTCCTTCTTTTCGAAGATTGATTTGAGATCTGGTTACCACCAGCTTAGAGTCAGAGAGTCAGATGTATTGAAGACAGCTTTCAGGACTAGATATGGGCACTATGAGTTTTTGGTGATGCCATTTAGTTTGACAAATGCACCAGCAGTGTTCATAGCATTGATTAACAAGATATTCGCAGAGTACCTAGATCAGTTTGTAGTGGTGTTCATTGATGATATTCTGGTGTACTCCAAGACCAAAGAAGAGTATGAGGAGCACTTGAGAATAGCTATGCAGCTTCTGAGAGAGAACCAACTGTATGCAAAACTCAATAAGTGTGAATTTTGGCTTGAACAAGTAGCGTTTTTGGGGCACATTATCTCCAGAGAAGGCTCGTCAGTAGATCCATCCAAGATTGAGGCAGTGGTACAGTAGGAAAGACCGAAGAATGTGTCAGAAATCAGGAGTTTTCTAGGATTGGCAGGCTATTATCGGAGGTTTGTATAGGGATTTTCGTCGATTGCGTCACCTTTGACGAAGTTGACAAGGAAGAATGTGCCATATGTGTGGTTAGACAATTGTGAAGTTAGATTCCAAGAGCTTAAGAAGAGATTAACCACATCACCGGTCCTTACTTTGCCAGCCGGAAGCGGCGGTTTCACCATCTTTACTGATGCTTCAAACATTGGACTTGGGTGCGTGTTGATGCAGGAAGGAAAAGTTATAGCTTATGGATCCCGTCAGTTGAAAGATCATGAGAAGAACTATGCAACACATGATCTTGAGTTAGCAGCAGTTGTTTTTGCATTGAAGATGTGGAGACATTATCTCTATGGAGAGAAATTTGAGGTTCACTCCGATCACCGCAGCTTACAGTACTTGTTTTCACAGAAGTAATTGAACATGAGGTAGAGAAGATGGATGGAGTATATCAAGGATTATGATTTTCCATTCAAATATCATCCGGGGAAAGCAAATGTAGTTGCTGATGCTTTGAGCAGGAAATCAGTGGGCATGGCAAATCTCAGTGGCACATGTATCTTTGAGCAATTTGAGGAGTTGAGAATAGATTTACTGCCGCTAGAGAAGGGTGTTTTATTAGCTAACATGTCAGTGTCAGAGCCTTCCTTCAGTCAAAAGATTAAAGACAGTCAGTTGCAAGATCCAGAGTTGGCCAAGATTTCAGAGCAGATAGCAGATCGTCCTGACTTTCGCATTGTTGATGGAGTCTTGTACTTCCGTGACCAACTGTGTGTGCCAAACATTGAAGATTTGAGGAATGATATCATGACCGAAGCTCACAATACGAGGTATTCTGTGCATCCTGGCAGCACGAAGATGTATCAGAATTTAAAGGGCAGATTTTGGTGGAATAACATGAAGAGAGAGATAGCAGCATTTGTTTCTCGGTGTATGACATGTCAATTGATTAAAGCAGAGCACCAGAAGCCTCCAGGGTTGTTGCAACCGTTGGAAATTCCGGAATGGAAATGGGAGCATATAACCATGGATTTCATTTCAGGATTACCAAGGACTAGCAAAGGAAATGACGTTATCTGGGTCATTGTGGACCGTCTCACCAAGTCAGCTCATTTCATTCTGATGAAGACTGGGAAGAAGATGCACATGCTACCATTGGCAGAGTTGTTTGTTAGTGAGATTGTCAGCAGACATGGTCAGCAAGTTTCCATCACATCTGATAGAGACAGCAGATTCATCTCAAGATTTTGGAAAACACTGCATGAGTTTATGGGTACAAGATTACAGTTCAGTACAGCTTATCACCCTCAGACAGATGGCCAGTCAGAGAGGACAATTTAAACTCTTGAGGATATGCTCCGTGCTTGTGTGTTAGACGTCAAAACTCAATGGGACGAGACTCTACCTTTGTGTCAGTTCGCGTACAACAACAGCTACCACTCGAGCATTGGAATGGCGCCTTTCGAGGCATTGTATGGCAGAAGGTGTAGGACACCTGTGTGTTGGGAAGAGGTTGGTACCCGCAGTTTCCATGGACCAACAATGGTAAGTGAGACCAATGACAAGGTCAAGCAGATTCAGGCACGTCTGGAAGTAGCCCGGAGTAGGCAGAAGAGTTATGCAGATTCTCACAGAAGGGACTTACAGTTCAAAGAAGGAGACAAGGTTTTCTTAAAGGTATCACCTACTAGGGGAACTTTGAGATTTGGGCAGAAAGGCAAGTTGTCAAGGAGATACATTGGACCTTATGACATTGTGAGCAAGATAGGTGAAGTGGCTTATAGATTAGCCTCACCACCCGAGCTTTCCGGCGTACACAACGTCTTCCATGTATCTATGTTGAAAAAGTACGTCCCCGATCCTTCACACGTACTCCAGCATGAGCCGTTAGAGATCAGAGAGGATGCTACTTATGTTGAGAAGCCTATCCAGATCATCGACACCAAAGAACAAGAATTAAGGACACGAACTATTCAGTGGGTAAAGGTACTTTGGGAGAATCATGGACCGGAAGAGGCAACATGGGAATTGCGAGACCAGGTGCAGAAGAAGTATCCACATTTCCTACCTGAGGTGAGTTTTGTGTTTTATTTGGAGGACCAAATATCCTAAGGGGTGGAGGATGTAAGACCCCGACCAGAGTGACCTCGATTAGTACTAATTAAGTTACGTGTTAGTGCTAAGTGTGTTTAATGGATTTTGGTTTAGTTGGTTTAGAATAGCTTTGTCATAGCTTTGGGGAATTTTGAGTGCCTTTGGAATTAGTGGAGCCCTTTGGGGGTTCCTTTTTATGACTTACGTGTACTTGGGGGATTACTCGAGATTCTTTTGATTTGGTGCTTTATCCCGATTTACTTATTTTGTTAATCCCTTCAACTTTCATGTTGATCCCGTTCCCGTCCCGAATCCCGAAACTTGACTTTTCTAGCTTCTTGGGCAAAACAGTCTTTTTATACTGAATCTGGACCAAATAATTGATATTCCCGAAACCCGCGAAACATATACTTTTTGGAAACTAGAAATTTCGACGATCATTTCTTCCTTCTTCGTCGATTTCATCCGAGATCCCGAAAACCCACTTGTGTTGCTTATAAAAGAGAGCTTGTCCCCTCCTTTTGCCCTTTTCCAGCACAACACCCAACCTAGGGTTTTCTTGCACTCTTTTCTTCTTCTTCTTGGCTTCTCCATCATCAAGACACAACCAAACTTGCACCAACATCAAAGAGGATTCCACCATCTTCTTCACCACTTCAAGGGCTCTCCATTGGTACCATTTGTGGTGAAATCTCATCTCTCTAAGATCCTCATTTAGCTTGCCTTGCTCATTTGGAGCACCTATTGGTAAGCTCTCTCCCTAATCTTCTAGATTTGTGTTCTTCTAGCCTTAGAGAAGCTACATTTCCATTATTGAAAGCTTTCTCTTCTCCTTCATTGTTTTGAACCATTTTAGGGTTTGTTTTGGGGGGTTTTTTGTAGAGATTGTGTTCTTGGCTTGCAAGGGTGTTTAGGAGCTTGTTTTCCTTGGATTTGAGACCCAAGGCAAGTGGATGATTTGATATGTTTAGCTTTGAATGAGTTTTATGAAATGCATTTATGATTTCACCAAATATTTTGTGATATTAATGGCTTGTTTAGGTTTGAAATAAATGCACAATAGTGTGTCTTGATAGCTTGTTTTATCTATGATTTAGATTGCTAATCAGGTCTAAAAGAATGAACACAAAAGAAAGGAAAAAGGAAGGAACCACTGAACTGTAGAAAACAGAACTGGAATCTGTTGCGCAGTTCACGCGGTCGACCCGCCAGGGGGCTCGGTCGACCGGGTACACTGGATCAGGTCCCCTGTTGGATGACCCACTGCACTACGGGAAATACTGTTATGCAGTTCACGCGGTCGACCGGCCAGGGGGCTCGGTCGACCTGCCACACAGAGGTCAGGTTCTTTGGAACCTGACCAAAACACTGTTCACGCATTTTATTTACAGCTGCAGGTCGACCGGCCAAGGGCTCGGTCGACCAGGCCTTTATGAGAGGGTCGACCTGACCTCCTTAGGTCAACCGAGACTGCAGTGTACTCGGTTGACCGGCACTCTGCGAATTTCCCCTGAAAAGTGATTTTTCACTCTTTTCTTAAATGGACTTAGGTGGAACTTGGTTACCCTTTTTATTGGACTCACTTGACTTATCGGAAGATTGTTTGACCCGGCATTTCCTAGAGGTTAATCCGGTCGTATCGGAACTTAACCTAATTCAATCCTCAATGGTATGAGACATGGGATACCCCTTTTTAACTATGCACGGGGTTCGTACGTTGGGTATCGCAAATCCTATCCCTTTCGTGACTGAATAAGTTGTACGATGCTTCAGGATTAACATTATACTTAGGATCTCTTTTGAGGTTTCGTTTGTTTTGAATTTCATTTAAAAAGATTGAAAATCATTAAGGTGTATAAAGAGCCCGGAATGTCTCCAAACTCAAAGAGTACCAAGTCATTATTACGATGGACATATGGGGTGCTTGAATCTCGATACTCGTCCTGAATTTCTCGAATTATGGTTTATCTTAAATCTCGACACTTGTCCCGAATTTCTCGAATTATGATTTATCATTCTCGAAAGTATTGAAAGTACATTTTAGCATTTTGCTAGCCCGTTTGTTCATAAGAGCCATGAAGACTGCGGGTGCATTGGTCAATCCAAAGGGCATTACTAGGAACTCATAACGCCCATACCTCGTTCGAAAAGCCGTTTTCTGCACATCCGAGTCTCTAACTCTCAACTGATGATACCCAGATCTCAAATCTATCTTGGAAAAGTATGCTGCTCCTTGCAATTGGTCGAACAATTCATCTATCCTAGGCAAAGGATACTTGTTCGTGACCGTCACCTGATTCAATTTTCTGTAATCAATACACATTCTCAAGCTTCCATCCTTCTTCTTCACAAATAAAACCGGTGTTCCCCAAGGTGAAACACTTGGCCTAACGAAACCCTTGCTCAACAATTCTTGCAACTGAAGTTTCAACTCACCCAATTCTGCTGGAGCCATCCTATAAGGTGCAATGGAGATCGGAGTTGTCCCTGGAAGAAGCTCTATAGTGAACTCAACTTCCCTAATTGGTGGCAATCCCGGGATTTCTTCTGGAAAAACATCCAGAAATTCACACACAACGGGGATTCCCTCCACCCCTTGGGACTGTTTATCCTCCGTGATAAACGCCACAAAAGCTTCACATCCACTAAGAATCAAACTGTTTGCCTTAAGCACAGAAATAAACCCTGCTCTAGACGGTTTCCTGCTCCCCTGAAACATCAATCCTGCTTGTTCTCCTTGCAATCTGAATGCTATGATTTTGCTAAAACAATCCATGGTGGCATTATATGCTTCTAACCAATCCATGCCTAAAATGATGTGAAAATCATGCATGTCTAGAACAATAAGGTTGGCTGGTAAATTAACATCTCCTAACAAAATGGGACAGTTAGGGTAATAGGTTCTACACTCAACCTGTCTACCCACTGGTGTTGTAACAATCAAGATGTAATCCAGTTGTCTATGTGGTGCATCAATCATCTTAACAAACATAGGAGATATAAAAGAGTGTGTTCATCCAGGATCAAATAAAATCTGTGCTTCTACTCCACAAACAAGAAGTTTACCTTCTACCACGTCTCCTGCAGCTTCAGCATCTGCACGATTAAGGTTAAATAAACGTCCTTGCTGCTGTGGTCTATTCTGTGCCTGATTCTGTCTGCCTTGGACATTCCTATTCTGCTGAGGAGGACGAACATTCTGATTTTGCTGTGGTCTTGCTTGCTGCTGTTGTTGAGGTGGCCTAACCTGATTCTGAATTGGTGCCTGGTTCTGAGGAGCTGCTTGCCTCTGCTGCTGGTTCCTGGTTGGCTGATTCTGAAGTGGTGGGCAATCTCTGATTGCATGGTTCATTGCCTCACACTTGAAACAAGCACCTGTAGCTTTGCGACATTCATGAGTCTGATGGTTCTTGCCACAGTGAGCACAACCTTGGCTCACTAGATTCTGCTCCTGCTTTGGTTTCTTGCTGTGGTGTTGTTGCCTCTGATTCTGCTGCTGCTACTGCTGTTTCCTGAACTGTATGATCATATTGTTTATGTCTTCAAACTTGTATGCCCGCTTGACAGCTTCATCATAGGTAGCCGGTGGAACTACTCCAATAGTATCTCTCATGATGATGGGATTCAATCCCTCCAGGAATTTGTTGATCTTCTTCTGCTCTGTGTCAATCAGCTCAGTGGCATATCTAGCTAGCCTCTCAAATTTGGTGACATACTCTAGCACTGTCATGTTACCCTGCTTGAGTTGCTGGAATTCAATAGCCTTCTGCCTCTTGATATGTGAAGGAATGTACTTGTCTTGGAATTGAGTCTTGAAAGCTGCCCATGCTTCTTCATTGGCCATAGCCATGTAAGGTTCCTTCACTGTCTGCCGCCACTGATCTGCAAGTCCATAGAACAAGGAGGCTGTGAGGTTAACTTTCTGCCTCCCCGTACAAGTGAAGACATCAAAAATCTTCTCAGTGTTTGCCAACCAATCATCTGCCACTAATGGTTTCTCATGGCCTGAAAACTCCTTGGGTGCCTTCTTTTTGAACCTCTCAAACAAGAGGTTAGGGTCATGCTCCCTATTGTTGATGACAATGTTAGGAGCTACAGGTTGAGCCTCATGCCTATTCTGGAGAACCTCCAAAAGTTGCCTCTGAACTTGAGCCATTTCTGCATCCTTCTTGGCCATCTGCTCTTGGAATCTAGCTTGTGTTTCATTGGCTTGCCTCTGCTGTGCTAACATTGCTTGCATAAGTTCCTAAAATTGATTAGCTGTGGGTGTTGCATTCTGATCAGTCTCATTCTGATTACTAGCTGAGGCATTATTGGAAAGAACTCTTCTAGGAGGCATTGCTGTAAAACAAAGTGTTAGTACATAATAATTGTCACGCCCCCGGACCGGGATCCTAAGAAGAGGTCCGGGGAGGTGAGGGGTGATTCTATTTCTCCCAAGATCCACGTGTGTGAGGATCCACAATCACAACACTGTCTGAATATTTCTGCGGAAGCTTTTGTGGTAATGCGACCCGGAGTCCGTGAACAACATCGAATTCCGCGTCGCATAGAACCCCTAGCATAAAGCCATCATTTTATGAACCATATCAGACTGGAATAAACCAACATAAATAAAATACAGAGCTGACAGTAACAAGATATTACATTTCCATTATGTTCAAGTTACAAGTATCAATGTGCATTAATTACAATCCCAAGAAAGGCTAATAAAAGCCGAACAATACAAACTAATATCCACTACCCACATGTGACGTATCTTCGATGTCAAGCCCAATGTCTACAGGACATAGCCGACAAGACAACCTGCACTCATGGCTCCACAGCCACAACTCTCAGCTCGGGGCGGGAAACTGAACCTGAGTACCAAAATAGTGGGTCAAACACGACGGTTTGGCAAACGGGTGAAAAGACATAACAATAAGGAAAATACCTTAGAAAACATTTAAACCTGTCAAAACGTTAGTTTAATAAAACAAGAGAAACATCTGTTCAAATACGTATGCAATATAAAACATGTACGGTATCCAAAGAAACGGGAAACGAGCAAGATGGCAACCACACAAAGCTAAGTCCTCTATCACCGAAGTGACATGAGCATATCGGGGTGTTGTCTCAGTCACCGAAGTGAGGAGATGCAACACAAGTAACATATACATAATATAATACAATACGGGACATGACCACGGTAGCGAGCCGGGCATCGGGGACCACAGTAGCAATCTGCGGCATCGGGACAAGACCACGGTAATAACCGGGTAGCGGGATCCAAACTGCAGCTGGCGGGACGGGAAGGGGTCTCCAAGTCGGTGGATCAAAACCGGCAAGGAAAGCCAAGCTTAGTGGTGCCGACTCATAGGTCAAATCATGTAAAACGAGACATGTACAAATCATATGCAATGCACTTAAATAAACGGGCGGGACGGGGTGCTCAAAAGCACTAATTTCATTTCATTCGGGCATGTATAAACTTTAGCACTAATTTGCTAAAATACACTTTCAATACTTTCGGGAATGCTAAATCAATATTCGAGAAATTCGGGCTATTATCGGGATTCAAGACAAATCATAATTCGAGAAATTCGGGCTATTATCGGGATTCAATATAAATCAAGTGAATAAGGACCCCGTATGTCGATTGTAATGATTACTTGGTACTCCTTGAGTTTAGGGACATTCCGGGCTCTTTATGCACTTTAGGTATTCAAACCTTAATCAATTTTTAAATAAACAAAACCTAATAGACAGGGGAACCTAAGCACAACGTTAACCTAGTAGTACCTTACAACCTACTCAGTCATCGAAAGGAAAAACGGATTCGCGATACCCAAACAAACCAATTTCGCGTTTAGATAAAAGAAAGGATATCCCGTTGTTCCGTTCCGTTCACGATTGAATTAGATTAAGTACCGATACAACCGGATTAACGTGTGGTGATGTCGGTTCAACCATCCTCAAAGGAAGTCAAACGGGTCCACAAAAGGGTCACTACGTTCCATTTAAAGTTCATCTAATCACAGGACAAAAAGTCCATTTAAGGTCCACCTAATCATGGGGCAAAAGTCCGATGAAAGTCCATCTAACAAGGGCCAAAGGTCCCTTTAAAGTCCACCTAACAAAGGGCCAAAAGTCCCTTTAAAGTCCACCTAACAAAGGGCCAAAAGTCCCTTTAAAAGTCCCTTTAAAGTCCACCTAACAAAGGGCCAAAAGTCCCTTTAAAGTCCACCTAACAAAGGGCCAAAAGTCCCTTTTACAGCAGGTTTTCCAGTTGGGCCGGTCGACCTGGCCCATGGCCGGTCGACCGCGTACACAGGGGCTCAGTCGGCCGCCCATGGGCCAGGTCGACCGGGAGTTGTAAGTTAAATGGGATGAACAGTCTTTTCGTCAGGCTCCAGGGAGCCTGACTCTGCATGGCCGGTCGACCGCGTGCACTGCGGAACAGAGAATCCCGCAATGCAGCAGGTCTGCTAACTGGGGCTTGTTCCAGTGTCGCCGGTCGACCGCGCCTCTTGGCCGGTCGACCGCGTACACTGCGTAACAGAACCCAGGTTCTGTTACAGCAGTGCAGTGGTCTCTTCATTTCTTCCAAATCTTTTCTACATTCTTTCAAACATGTTTAGCAGTCTAATACTTGGATAAAACAAGCTATCAAGATTCTCAAATGTGCATTTCTTTCAAGTTTAATCAAGCCATTAATAACACAAAATACATGGTGAAATCATATGCATTTTTATCAAGACTCATTCAAAGATAAAAGAGTCAAAACATCCACTTGCCTTGGGTCTTTAATCAATGAAAAACCAGCTCTAATCACACTTGCAAGCCAAGAACAAAATCTCTACAAAAACCCCCAAAAACAAACCCTAAAATGGGTCAAAACAAGCAATAAGAAGAGAGAGCTCCTAATAATGCAAATGGAGCTTCTCAAGGACCAAAAGAACATGAATCTAGAAGATTAGGGAGAGATCTTACCAATAGGTTCTCCAAATGAGCAAAGCAAGTCAAAAGAAGGTCTTGGAGAGATGGGATTCCTCCACAAATGGTACCAATAGGAAGCTCTTGAGGTGGTGAAGAAGATGAAGTAATCTTATGAGATGTTGGTGCAAGATTGGTTGTCTCTTGATGATGAAGAAGCCAAGAAAAGGCCAAGCAAGCCCTAGGCTCAAGGTGGCTGTGCTGGAAAATGGAGAAGGAAGAGAAGATGGGTTCTCTTATAGCATATGAAAATGGGCTCCACCACTTAAGAACTTTGAAAGGCTGAAATAGTGGTTTTCGGGACTTCGGATGAAATCGACGAAGAAGGAAGAAATGATCGTCGAAATATCTAGTTTCCAAAAAGTATATGTTTCGCGGGTTTCGGGATTAACACTAATTTGGTACAGATTTAGAGTAAAAGTACTGTTTTGCCCTTGAAGCTAGAAAGGTCAAGTTTCGGGGTTCGGGACGGGAACGGGATCAACATGAAAGTTGAAGACAATAACAAAACAAGTAAATCGGGATAAAATACAAGTCGAGAAAACCAAGATCAAACCTCAAGTACACGAAAAGCCATAAACAGGGTACCCCCAAAGGGCCCCACACTAAAACCAAGACACTCAAAATATCCCAAAGCTATAACAAAGCTGTTTAAATCCAAATTAAACCAAAAACCACGGAACACACTTAGAGCTAAACATAGCTCAAAAACACTAATCTAGGCCTCTCGGGTCGGGGTCTCACATCCTCCACCCCTTAGGATATTTGGTCCTCCAAATAAAGCACAAAACTTACCTCCGGTAGGAGATGTGGGTACTTCTTCTGTACTTGGTCTCGCAATTCCCAGGTTGCCTCTTCCGGTCCATGATTCTCCCAAAGTACATTAACCCACTGAATAGTCCTTGTCCTCAGGTTATGGTTCTCCAGCTTGCATCTGCACAATGTCCAAATTGATATCTCAAAAGTCTGTAAAGTCTGCAAGATATCCTCTATCATATGACCAGGTAACAATCCATTCTGTATACGGCTCTCTATGTCGCAGCTGAAAACTCATTATGACCACACACTGATGTACCCCTCTGAGTCAGCTTCATCATCCTTCTAGAATCATTGAAAATCCTCTAACACTTACCTGACAAAAGTTCATCCATACTCGAGAAGTTCCCAGCTCCTAGCATCCACTTGAAGCTCTATCAACTGAAAATCACTTCAAACTTCCTGAAATCTGTCATTCTCTGGTTTCTGGAGTCTTTTGACTTAGGAAAATGTTCCAAGTTTATCCAAAAATCCACACTTACTTGCCTGACGAATCCTCTGACGATACACGATCAACTGTAATTGGGTCTCAATATGCTGCTAACATTCCTTGCTGACTAACAACTGCTCATAAAACACGCTCTGTGGATCAGACTGAAAGGGCAGTCCAAGCTCTGTGGTGTTCACTTGAGTTCATGAGTGCACAAAACAAGCAAAACACGATCCAAACACATCGAAAATAAAAGGGGAAATCACTTGTCACAACAAGACAAGGCACGACTAGCAAAATGCATAATATATATGCTCACAACTTAAGCAGTGATCCCCATTTAATACTTGAAACAAATCTTAGAACGAGCTTAAAAACTTGACTTCAAAGCGAGTACACGATATAACTTGCGGTATTAAATCAACGTTCAAAACACGATAATTTCATCAAGTACATGCTTAGGCTATTCATTGACCCTTGTCTGATTGGAACTCTATTATTAAAATACAAGGATTGGTGTCCCCGAAGTTGATACATATCTTGGAGTTCCAATTACACAATGTCAAGTTAAAGTCCTTAATATAGCCTAGTTTTCAAATTTTTAAAGAATATATAAATGGGTAAAAATCCTCCCAAAAAGGGAAAATTATAGTTGGCCCGGTCGACCTGGCCCTTGGCCGCTCGACCGTGTACACAGTGAGCCCGGTCGACCGGGCCTGCAGTTGTAAAATTAAATGGGTGCACTGTGTCGCCGGTCGACCGCGCCCCTTGGCCGGTCGACCGCGTGAACTGCGTAACAGTAGTTCCCACAGTGCATCAGGTCATCCAACTGGGGACTAAATCCAGTGTTCCCGGTCGACCGCGCCCCTTGGGCGGTCGACCGCGTGAACTGCTGAAACAGAACCCAGTTCTGATTTCTACAGTTCAATGGTCCATCCATTTCTCTCTTCCTTTTCTACATTCTTTCCAACCTGATTAGCAATTTGATTCAAGAATATAACAAGCTATCAAGACTCATAATGGTGCATTTATTTCAAACCTAAACAAGCCATAAATATTAAAACCCATTTCATAATCATTCAATCCCATTATTACCATAACAAATCTAAACTTCAAAAAGGTAAGGCCTAATTAAAAATGATGAAATCTGAAAGTTTGGAAAGCTATTTGGCATGCTTGCAAATTTCTAAAGTAAAACCACAACATGAAAATCTAGTAAAACAAAGCATTAATACCAAATGACAAATCCATGAAGACATATGCACAAACAACCTAAAGGGATTACTTGCCTTGGCCAAATGATAACAAAACTCTTCTTCAAGCACTCCTACCCAAAAGCCAAGCCAAGAACTACAAAACCCCATGAAACCCATTCAAAACTCACCCAAAAATGCAACCAAGCAACCCATTTCGAAATGGGTGTTGAAAGTTAGAAAAACATTATCATTAGGAGTCAAAAGAACTCCATTGAAGAGATGGGTTGGAGCTCTTACCTAGAGGTGCCCAAACAAGATGCAAGGAAGGAAATGAAGAGCTTGCCCAACTAGAAATCCAACAAGAATGGCATCAATGGAAAGCTTGGGATGAGAGGAAGAAGATGATGGTCTTGGAATCTCTTTTGGAGATCTCTAGCTCATGCATTCAAGAGGAGAAGATGAAGAGAAAAAGAGGGTTTCTCAGCCCTAGGTCAAGAAAAGTGCAGAGATTTGAGAAATGAGGAAAGAGAGAAGGGAAAAGGCTTAAGTGCTAGCAAGTGGGACCCTTAAGAGAGCATTCTTGTATCAAGGAAAACATGACCTTACGGGCCTCGGATGAAGTCGACGAAGAAGGATAAAATGATCCTTGAAATATCTAGTTTCCGAAAAGTATCTTTTGACACGTTTTTGAGATCTCGAAAATTGTGTCGAGATTTGAGTGTGAAAAGGCTATTTTACCCTTTTTGGCCAAAATTTGAGTTTCTGGGCTACAAACACAGACGGGCTAAACACGAAAGTTGTACATAATAATAAAACCATTCAAATGAAATGAAATGAAATTCACAATTAACACAAAACCAAACACGATATTCCCACGCTTGCATGTACACCCAGGCCTTCCTGAGTGTGTCTAGTTAACACTAAACGTTCTCGAAACTCTCCAAAGCTATAACCATGACTAAAACTAATCATACTCTAACCCACGGTAACTAAACCCGATTAAGACTAAGCCCACACTAAGAAAACACTATTGGGTTAATCCTGGGTTGGGGTTTGACACAATGTAATTAAACTATATTGTTGTAAACCTTAACTTTCTTTTGGGTTATAGCTTTAATGATCATTGCTCATTTTGATACTAGTATTAAACATGTGTTAATTTGGTTATCATGGACATGAATGTATGAAATAGATTTGCTACACGCTTCCGCACATAAAAGAAACTTTCATGTTGATGTGATATCCTCACTGCGGACACCTGTGGGAAATCGCGTGTACGAGTGGTGCTCTTTGGTAGACTCGTATACGTTTTAAGTTTAATTCAATTCATCATTCACAAACCAAACAATATTAGTCCCGATCCCGGATTAGGCCCGCCTCATCTCTTGGGGATCCGGTCCGGGGTCGCGACAGCAAGCTAAAGAAATGTTTATATAATATTCACATTCATTTCCATGCCCATTTACAGTTTACTCAGAATCAATTATTAATAGGATATACATAGCTTAAACTTCATGTAAAACTCTTAGTATAGAAATCGCCAAACATGGCGACAGAGGTTAACCTATGAATTTCTTATAGGCATTTGGCAACTTGTGAAAATCCTATAGGCATTTGGCAACTCACACTTCTGCATAGGAGTGAACACATCACTCTTTGAAGAAAAATAAAGCTTGTAATCAACAAAAATTGGAATAATTCAAGATCTGAGATCCAAATGACATTCTGAAATTTATTATATTGTTTCAATAAGTAAAACCCACTTAAGAAAATGATTAAAGTTCCATACCCTCTCCAACCAGTATGACCAGTGTGCTCGACAAAATTGAGATTTCTTTGGGAAGAGCTGACAATACATGAGGCTGGTTTGCAAACCCAAGAAAATTCAAATTAAAACTTTGAAAATAAAAAACCAAAGGAATAATATCAAGAATTCGATGGAGATCGGCACAACCATTAATTTAAAAAAAATAGAAAGAAAAAGAGAGAGAGATTATTTTTTTTTCTTTGAGGAACAATATCGAATAGATGTCGGGCATTACGATTGATGTACCAGAGTTTGAATCCTAGGTACACCGCTTTCCACATGTACGGCATAACAATTCAAAGTTAAAAACACCCTTTTCATTTCACTATTTCTGTAGTTATAAACAATTCAAAGGGTTCCCATTTCAATAGTTGGAGGCCCATAGTTCACTCCTATCACTGCCGGAAGCATGGGTGAGGTGAGACATAGGATTTCAACCGAAGAGAAATTACCATGGAAAAGTTCACAGCCCATTTGCGTAAATGCTTATTTCAACAAACTTATGCTGCAGTTATTCAACTTCTCAACTGTTAGATTGTATGGACTCAATCCATCAGATGATGTAATAAATTGATTAATTTCTTTATTTATCAATAATATCATGCTTTCCTTTCATGAGATGAATGGTGTTTTACTACTTAATGCACATGACCAATATATATGACATAATGGTTCGTGAGATGAACTAGGTCCCATTAGTATATTAGATGTGACATATGTGTATGGATGAGATCCACACACAGGAGACATGTGTCACAAATTTTATACTTAAATATCTTCACAACCAGTGATGAAACTGGGCATCTCATCTGATAAGGTTGCAGCACTTTGCTTACTATGAGATAGTGTGATTTGCCTCGATCATCAGAATGTAAGATTATGGATCACGGTGCTGGTACATTGAATGTATTGAAGGACCATGAGTAGCACCTTATGAAATACTATCTCGAGTTTAAGGTTTGCTCTTATAATTCCCTAGCAATAGGCTCTCAATCCTGAGACATTGATGAACTCAAGTTTCTATCTATTCATTTGCTTTGAGTCACCAATGAGTGAGGCCAACTGTAGGTCAACACTTCGGTGTCTTTGGTACATGGTAGTAGGATTGTGGGAACATCCAATGGTCAAGATGGAATCTATCTACATTATCCCCTTGTGCCAATTAATGGATTTGTCATTACTAAGTGCGCACCCATCTCGATTAAGAGTTAATTGGATGGTACTGATGATCACTGTGATCAATTGGGGCTTAAGGATAATAAGATGTTGATATAAATTGGTGGGACAATTTTATTCCTATTGATCCATGGATATTGATAGAGGGGCCTACTTGTAGTAATCGGGAAGTTTAGGGTCTTCATTGTAATTTATTTCTAAGACTGTAGTGCAATTGCATTTATATAGTGGTGTTATTTGCAATTAACTGTGGGCCCGGTTTGTACATGAGATGTGGGGTCGCGGTGTCCTAGTTGGAGCCAGCTTTCTATAGAATCTCTAGTGGTCGCCACGTTAGCCCAAGTTATTGGAAAGATACTAATCCTACTAGAACTCTAAGATGAAGGAATTAGAAAGTTCCTATTTCTATTTGAAGTGAGACTTTTAATAGTGGTAATAGTAAGGTTACTAATTTATGTGGAAGTAAGACTTCTATTTCAATTAGTACAAGAGGAGGGAAGGAGGTTGCTTAAAGCTATAAAAGGAGAAGCAAGGGGGCTGGGACATACACACTCTTGGAATTCACGCCCAACCCTCCCTTTTGTGCAAGAGTTGCACATCTCTTCTAGTTCTCTTTTAGTTCTTTAAGTTTTTTGAAGGGTTTTTTCTTGAAGTTTCCACCGGTCTTCTTGAGAAGAGAGATCTGATACGGGACATAGTGTGGAAGACTAAGAGGTCTTGGAGATCCTAAGTTGCTTACAAAGAAAGAGTTTCTTCAACTAGCAAGTCTTCTTCTCCGTTAAAGCACAACCAGGCTCCAAAGGCCCACCTAATTCCAACAATTGGTATCAGAGCCTTACATCATTTCTAATCATGTTAGATCAGTGATCTAGATCTAATCTTTGCTTGAGATGTGTAGAGGATAGACATAGGGGTTTGTAAGGATCAGATTTGATGTTTGTATGCCTTTTGTATTTGGTATGATTGCTGTCAAAGGGGCTGGTTCGGACAAGAAATGGAATTTTCTGTAGGTTTTGCTAGCAGGTCGCTCGAGCGAACCTCCATTCGCTCGAGCGAACCAGGTTCTGGAACAGTCCACTCGAGCGGATCCAAGTCCGCTCGAGCGAACAATGTGCTGGATTTTTGTTTTTGGAAGTCCGAGATTTTCATCATAAGATGATGGATGGTATCCTTTATACCGAATTTTTCATCAGCTCGAACCCCGCCGGGGGACACCCCCGGACCCCCTTTGCGAAGCGCCTGTTATATAGAAGTGCCATGGTTTTGTGAGTTGTATGAGATACTAACTTTCTTTTATATGGTTATTGGTTTATTTGTGGCTAAGTGCAAAGGGCATCATGGTTTCCTTGATTTCCCGTGAAAGGGCAAAGCATGGTGAATTTCCCTATAGCCATTTTATTTCCATGTTTAGATTATCTTGTAAGTCTCATCCTTAAGGCATATGAATTTATATAATTTTCAATAATTTGTAAATTCTGGTGATGTCGGAGACGAAGAAGGAAAGTGAAGTTGGACTCCTAATTAAAGAGTTTGAAGATTACCAAAAAAGTTTTGGAGATGCCCAAAGAGTTTGAGGAATCCCAAAGTTTTGGAGAGTCTAGTAGTCCAAGAAGTCTATTCCGGTTGGGCCATGTGGAGGAGATGACTAGTTTCTAATTTTAGCACTTTCTATTTATGGATGGTTGCTTGTTTTAGAATGTTTCCAAATTTGATCCAAACATATCAGTTTCTAAAATTGGTCAAATCAAATTAATTTTTGGAAAGAGTTCTAATTAGAGTTCGTGGGCCCATGATATGGATCCATTGGTAACACTAATTTAAGAAACTGGACTTTCTATAAAATAACTTGACTTGGAACCAATCATTGGTCATATCATGAAATGATTTGATGTCTATATATATGTGGGCCCATATACCTATAAGGAAATCCTCAATTCTAAAAGATTAAGTGGGAACGGGGCATTTATATTTAAAAATCCATATGGTTTTCCACCATAGGTCCATTGTAAGGAAAGTATTAGCCTCGCGCCATCTTGAGAATGGCCATTCCCCACGGAGGGCGTGTGTTTGTCTGGTTACTAGATATGGATCTCCTATGGATAGTGTTGGTGAGATGGGGCTAGAGCCCACTCCCTGTCGCGGCCCCGGACTGGGTCCCACACACAAACGGGCCTAATCCGGGATCGGGACTTCGCTAATGAATAGAATAAAAGGATAGGATGGATAAATGAATGATGATCCAATCCATGTCCCCATTATGAATTAATTTAATCAAAACGTATACGAGTCCATCAAGGATGCCACTCGTACACGCGATTTCCCACAGGTGTCCGCGGTAAGGATATCACATCAACATGAGCATTTCTTTTTATGTGCGGAAGTGTGTAGCAAATCCAATTCATACATTCATGTCCAAGATAACAAGATTAATACATATTTAATACCAGTATCAAAATGAGCAATAATCAGTGACTAATTCCCCAAAAGTAAGTTGAGGTTTATAATCAAATCATTTAATTACATTTTCCCAAAATTAGAGGCCAACAAAGGCCAATATAACAACGTATCTATACCCTAAAATAATGGTAATTTCTATCCCAAAATGTTACGGAGCTCGAGCACCCGAATATCTAAACGACATCATCGGCATGCCACTCAACTAAATGTTGCGGTTCTCCGACCGCCTCCTCAAGCTCCTCCTCGGGAAAGCCGACAACGGGACCTGAGTACCAAAACAAGGGTCAAACACGACGGTTTGGCAAATAGGTGAAAAGATATGACAACAATTTAAATTACCTTGGAAAACATTTAAACCTGTTAAAACAATAAATCTCATAAAACAGGATGATCATTTATTTGAACATAAATGCAATATAAAACATGTAAGGTATCCAAGGTATATGGGAAACAACAAGATGGCAACCACACTGAGCTAAGTCCTCTATCACCGAAATGACATGAGCATATCGGGATGCTGATCTCAGTCACCGAAGTGAAGAGATGCAATATAAGTAACATATACATATATATATATAATAAATACGGGACATGACCACGTTTGCGAACCGGGCATTGGGAACCACAGTAGCAATCTGCGGCATCGGGACAATACCACGTTAATAACCGGGTAGCGGGATCCAAACTGCAGCTGGCGGGACGGGAGGGGGATTTCCAAGTCGGTGGATCAGACCGGCAAGGTTATCCAAGCTAAGTGGTGCCGACTCATAGGTCAAATTTCATAAATCAAGACATGTACAAATTCATATGATGCACTTATACCAACAGCGGGACGGGATGCTCAAAGGCATAAATACCATTTAAAATGGGAAGTGCGTGTCGGGATTAGCAAGAACGCTACAATTGTAATTTCAGTATTTTTGGGGATGGTAAATCATAATTCAAGAGGTTCGGGACAAATGTCGGGATTCGAAATTCAAACAAAGTGAATAAAGATCCCGTATGTCATGTACAATAAAAGTTGGTACTCCTTGAGTTTGGGGACATTTCGGGCTCTTTATACACCTTAGGATTTCCAAAATTTAAATGAAAACTTGTGATTTCATTTCTCTTTCCAAATGGGTACTACACAATGGTTACAAGTTTTCCCATCACAATAGGGTTCCCAACAAATGCCTCTCAATCAACTAAACTCTTCATTTTTGCTCACAGACCAGTCCCAGGTGAACAGTGCGGATCGCTCGAGCGGACAGGGAATTCGCTCGAGCGATGGGCTCTCTGGAATGACTTTTTGGGAGGTTCGCTCGAGTGGATAACGGGTTAGCTCGAGCGAACATGTTGGTTCGAGCGAATAAATGGTTCGCTCGAACTAACAAGGTTCTGTGACGCTCTGATAAACTTTCTGGGAGAGTTCGCTCGAGCGAGTAATGGGTTCGCTCGAGCGAACCTGTTGGCTCAAGCGAACAAAGGGTTCGCTCGAACTAACGAGGTTCTGTGACGAGCCTGAAACAATTCTGGGAGGGTTCGCTCGAGCGAATAAGGTGTTCGCTCGAGCGAACTGTCTACTGGAATGGTTCGGAACCTGTTCTGAACACTTCGCTCGAGCGAACTGCCCAGAAATGAGTGCCAGGACAGTTCTGCTCCCATTTCATTTACACTCCTCACAACTCCCTTAGCCACAATCTCCACTCCACAAGGGAGGCCTAATACTCCTTTCTAACATTCTTCAAACTCCACACAAACACTTCTATAATCATCAATCAAAACACATCCTTCTCCTCCATCTCATTCAACCACAAAAGGGGAAAGAAAATCCCAATCACAAGGAGTCATTTAATCCATAATCGAGCAATAAATGAAATCTACTAACTACATTTCCAAAACCATTAAATGAACTAATAGGAATCATTAATGCACATTTATTTCAATCAATGCAATCAATAGTAGTAGGAAATCATCAATGCATTTTATCAAAATCATTAAAAGCTCAAAATAACCATTCATCCACTTGCCTCAAGTCCAAAACTAAGCAAGAGATCCTCTAAACACCCTCTTAAGCACAAAATCCACAATCTCTACAAAAACCCCCAACACAAACCCTAAAATGGGTTAAACAAGGAAATAGAAAGAGAGAGCTTCCAATATTGAAAATGGAGCTCCACAAGGATCATAAGAACACAAATCTAAGAGATTAGTGAGAGAGCTTACTTGGAAGGTCCTCTAATGGCAAGTCTTAGCTCAAAACAAGTCTTGGAATGGGAGGTTTTCTTCAACAATGGTATCAATGGAGAGCCTTGAAGGAGAGGAAGAAGAAGATCACATCCATTTCTCAAATGATGCAAGGTGGGTGGTGATTGGAGATGGAAAAGCAAGAAAAGAAGAACAAGGAAGAAGAAAACCCTAGGCAAGAGAGAGAGTTGCTAGAAAAGGGGAAAGGGAAAGAGATGGGTTCCTTATATAACATTTGCAAGTGGGCTCCACCCCTTAGGAAACTTAGAAGGCTGAAATATTAGTTTTCGGGACTTCGGATGAAATCGGCGAAGAAAGAAGAAATGATCGTCGAAATTTCTAGTTTCCAAAAGATATATGTTTCGCGGGTTTCGGGAATATCAAATATTGGGTCTAGATTTAGTGTAAAAAGACTGTATTGCCCTCAATGCAAAGAAAGTCGGGTTTCGGGATTCAGGACGGGAACGGGATCAACATGAAAGTTGTAGAGATCGACGAGATTAATAAAACGGGATAAAAATACAAATCCAAAGAATCTCCATTAATCCCCCAAGTACACCCAAAGTCATAAAAAGGTACCCCCAAAGGGCCCCACTAATCATAAAGGCACTCAAAATTCCCCAATGCTATATCAAAGCTATTCTAAACCCAATCTAAACCAAAGTACACTAAACACACTTAGCACTAACACGCAACTTAATCAACACTAATCGATGTTACTCAGTTCGGGGTCTTACACTCCCTAAGGAGGAGTTGCCCGCAATGGTTGTTATTCAATGCTAATTGGTGACTCACACTTAACTAAAATAATGATGTAGTATCCCCAAGGATTTACCTCATGTATTTTAGAAACCGAAGTCAATCGGAAGTCATATGTTATTTGGTATGAGATACCTAGATAATAATGAATGATGGGGATCATGGATAGTTAGTCATAATCATAATTTTGACCAACTTTGATCCGAACTAATTTAGGTGGTATTTGCACTCCCCAAGGAGGCATACCCTGAGGATTAGGATTCCGATGTATTCTGAATTTTGTGGTTATTAGGATTCCCACATAAATTTGATAGAATACTAAAACTTAATGTCATTTAAATTCATTAATTGAATATATGGTTATGTGCTACAGTATTTCAAGCATGAATTCAAATACTTTCAATCCATTTGCGACCATCCTCAACTAGAATAAGTTGCTGGGATCCAACTATGTAGACTGGAAACGGAACCTGGATATTGTCCTGACTGCTTCAAGATATAAATATGTCCTTACCAAACCCCCCCTTAATGAGCCTGGCCCGGATGCATCGGAAGAAGAGAAGGAACTTCACACCAAATGGGCCAAAGACGATGAGATGGCCAGATGTTACATTCAGGCATCCATGTCTAGTGTTTTGCAACACCAATATCAATCCTATAAGACTACATACGATATTATATCGAACTTAAATGAGATGTTTGCGGAACAGGGCAGGCATGCTAGGCAGGCATCTATGAGGGTGTTGAAGGTACATCGGTACAAGAACATGTTGAAAATGATGGACTCATTAAATGAGTTAGATGCACTAGGGGCTGCGATTGATGTAGAATCGCAAATTGACATAATCCTTGAGTCACTGCCATAGTCATTCAACAATTTCAAAGTTAATTATAATATAAATAAGATGAATATGACTCTGGCTGAGCTGTCTAGCCAACTGGTAGTGACTGAAGGGATTATGAAGAAGAAGCCAACTGCCCTAGTGACAAAAAAGTCAGATGCCAAGTCCAAGCCGAAAGACAAAGGGCGGAAAGGCAAAAAGAAATCAGTTCCGAAGGGTCCTATGGTGGAGAATGGTCCTAATGGTAGCGTGGCCAAGGCTAAAGGTACAGGGACAAAAGGAAAGTGTTTCCATTGTGGTAAGAGAGGACATTGGAAAATGAATTGTCCAGAATATCTGTCTAAGAAGAAGACCTCAGGTATGATTGAGTCACTTATTTCTGAAGTTAGTTTTGCAACCGGTACTTCAGAATCTTGGTGTATGGACTCCGGGGCAACTAATCACATATGTAATACGTTGTAGGGGTTCAAGGAAACCAGGAGGCTTAGTGACGGAAAAATCATTGTAAACCTAGGATCTGACGCTAAGGCGGAGGCTGTTTCAGTGGGAGTCATTACTTTATGTTTTTCAAATAATAAGTTGGTTTTGTTTTTCAAATAATAAGTTGGTTTTGTCAGACACATTATATGTATTATATTTACAACGGAATTTGTCGCGACCCTGGACCGAGACCCAGGCCCCACGACGGTGTTTGTTGAGATTAGATAATCAATTTCCCACAGGTTCCCGCGGTGAGGATTCCGAGGACACGGATATCTAAATCACATGATCAAATAGGTGGAAGCGCGTGACAAATCATGTCATAACAAAATATGAACATTGTCGCGACCCCGGACCGGGTCCCCAAGACATAAGGCGGGTTTAATCCTGGATCGGGACTAATTTTATATTTGATGTATATATGGATTGTGCATGAATTAATTATATCCCAAAACATATACGAGTCTACCAAAGAATACCACTCGTACACGCGATTTCCCACAGGTGTCCGCGGTGAGGATATCACATCAACATGAATATTTCTTTTATGTGCGGAAGCGTGTAGCAAATCTGTTTCATACATTCATGTCCAAGATAGCAAGATTAACACATGTTTAATACTAGTATCAAAATGAGCAATGATCAATAATGCTATAACCCCAAAAGAAAGTTAAGGTTTACATCAATATACTTTAATTACATTGTCCCAAATATAGAGGCCAACAAAGGCCAATATGAATAAAACAACAAGTTCCAAAAAATAATGGTTAGTTTCTATTCCCAAAATGTTTCGTCACTCGACAACCGAATGTCTAGACGACATCATCGGTGTGCCACTCAACTAGACGTTGCGGTTCTCCGCCCGCCTCCTCAAGCTCCTCCTCGGGGAGACCAATAACGGGACCTGAGTACCAAAGCAAATGGTCAAACACGACGGTTTGGCAAACAGGTGAAAAGACATAACAATAAAGAAATTACCTTGGGAAAACATTTAAACCTGTCAAAGCAATAGTTTCATAAAACGAGAGAATCATTTATTCAAATACATATGCAATATAAAACATGTAAGGTATCCAAGAAAACGGGAACAGACAAGATGGCAACCACACATAGCTAAGTCCTCTATCACCGAAGTGACATGAGCATATCGGGTTGTTATCTCAGTCACCGAAGCGAGGAGATGCAACATAAGTAACATATACATATACATACTATAATACGGGACATGATCACGGTAGCGAACCGGGTATCGGGACAAGACCACGGTAATAACCGGGTAGCGGGATCCAAACTGTAGCTGGCGGAACGGGAAAGGGTCTCCAAGTCGGTGGATCAGACCGTCAAGGAAAGCCAAGCTTAGTGGTGCCGACTCATAGGTCAAATGACAAATCAAATCATGTATAAAACATATCGAGTGCATGTATGTAAACGAGCGGGACGGGATGCTCAAAGAAACAAGTATCATTTTATTCGGGCATGTAGAAACAGGCTAGTAAAATGCTAAAATACACTTTCAATACTTTCGGGAATGATAAATCATAATTCTAGAAATTCGGGACAAGTGTCGAGATTTAAGATAAACCATAATTCGAGAAATTCGGGACAAGTGTCGAGATTTAAGATAAATCAGGTGGTTAAGGACCCGTATGTCCATTGTAATAATGACTTGGTACTCTTTGAGTTTGGAGACATTCCGGGCTCTTTATACACCTTAGTGATTTTCAAACCTTTAGATGAAATTCAAGATAGACGGAAACTCGAAAGAGATCCTAAGTATAATGTTAATCCTGAAGCATTGTACAACCTATTCAGTCACGAAGGGGATAGGATTCGCGATACCCAATCGTACAAACCTCGTGCATAGTTATAAAGGGTATCCCTTGTCCCGTACCGTTCAAGATTGAATTAGGTTAAGTTCCGATACAACCGGGTTAACCTCAAAGAATGTCGGGTCAAACAATCTCATGATAAGTCAAGTGAGTCCAATAGAAATGGGTAACCAAGTTCCACTTAAGTCCATTTAAGAAAAGGGTGAAAAATCACTTTTCAGGGAAATTTGCAGAGTGCCCGGTCGACCCGGCCCTTGGCCGGTCGACCGCGTACACTGTAGTCTCAGGTCGACCTGAGAAGGTCAGTGTAAGACCCCGACCCGAGTGACCTCGATTAGTGTTGATTAAGTTGCGTGCTAGCTCTAAGTGTGTTTAGTGGATTTTGGGTTTAGTTGGTTTAGAATAGCTTTGTCATAGCTTTGAGAATTTTTGAGCGCCTTTGGAATTAGTGGGGCCCTTTGGGGGTTCCTTTTTATGACTTGCGTGTACTTGGGGGTTTACTTGAAACTCTTTTGATTTTATGTTTTATCCCGATTTACTTATTTTGCTAATCCCTTCAACTTTCATGTTGATCCCGTTCTCGTCCCGAATCCCGAAACCCGATTTCCATTGCTTGAGGGGGAAAACAGTCTTTTTACACTAAATCTGTACCCAAAACTGGATATTCCCGAAACACGCGAAACATATACTTTTTGGAAAGTAGAAATTTCGACGATCATTTCTTCCTTCTTCGTCGACTTCATCCGAGATCCCGAAAACTACTATGTCAGCCTTTCAAAATTCCAAAGTGGTGGAGCCCACTTGCAATGCTATATATAGAACCCAACTTTTCTCCCTTCTCTTTTCCAGCAACTTTCTTGTCTAGGGTTTCTTCTTCCTCATTATTCTTCTTTCTCTTACTCTCTTCATCTCAATCCCTCACTAAGCTTGCACCCACATCATAATGGAGATCACCATCTTCTTCCTCTCCTTCAAGGCTCTCTATTGATATCATTGTTGAAGGAAACCTCCCATTTCAAGACTCGTTTTGAGCTAAGACTTGCCATTAGAAGACCTTCCAAGTAAGCTCTCCCACTAATCTCTTAGATTTGTGTCCTTATGATCTTAGAGGAGCTCCATTTCCATTATTGGAAGCTCTCTCTTCCTATTTCCTTGTTTAACCCATTTTAGGGTTTGTTTTGGGGTTTTTATAGAGATCGTGGATTTTGTGCTTGAGAGGGTGTTAGAGGATCTTTTGCTTGGCTTTGGACTTGAGGCAAGTGGATGAATGGATATGTTTTGAACATTTACATGTTTCATGGAAATCTCTTATTTTTGCACTAATTATTCCTAATGATTTTTACATGTGTTTTCATAGTCTTCCTTGCCTTGATTTCTATTACTTTTGAAATGCATAATTATGAGTTGATTTTTCTATTATGCACCTTGATGAATGTATCTGTATGTTATTAAAGTTTGGATGAATCTTATGGGTGTTGGTTTCTCTTTCTTTGGTGATCAAATATGAATGAATGGAGGAGTTCGATTTGGATGTAATGGGAAGTAGAGAATAAGGTTGTAGTATTTGAAAGAAAATTAATGATTGTTATTGGGAGGCAAGGAGGCCTTTGTTGCAGGAAAAATATTTAGGGGGAAGAAGAGAAGAAGGCCAGGATGGCCATTTTCGGGCAGCAAAAATGACTGCCCGCTCGAGCGGACATTAAGCCGCTCGAGCGCGCAGTCATTCTGACTGCAGTTCTGGCAGCAAAAATGACTGCCGCTCGAGCGGACATCAGGCCGCTCGAGCGCGCAGTCATTCTGACTGCAGTTCGGGCAGCAGATTGCTTGCCCGCTCGAGCGCATGATTGGCCGCTCGAGCGCACGATTGGCCCCTCGAGCGCGCAGACGCTCTGTCCACCCGTTTACCTGCGCAGCCCAGGTCCGCTCGAGCGCACCTTGGTTCGCTCGAGCGCACCCCCTCCCGAGTACGGACCATTTTTGAGGCTCGGGAAAGGTTTTTAAGGGAATCCCTTGGTATTTAGGAGGTTTATGAGGCAATATACAAAGCCTATTGGAGAAAGAAACCAAACCACAAGCTTTCATTTAAAAGTTTGAAAATCCTAAGGTGTATAAAGAGCCCGGGATGTCTCCAAACTCAAGGAGTACCAAGTGATCATTACAATCGACATACGGGGTCTTTATTCACTTGGTTTATATCGAATCCCGATACTTGTCCCGAATTTCAAGAAATGTGATTTATCATTCCCGAAAACATTGAATTTGCAACTAGAGCTTTTGCTAGCCCCGATATGCACTTCCTGTTTGAAAATGAAATTAGTGCTTTTGAGCACCCTGTCTCGCCCGTTTGTTTAAGTGCATTACATATGATTTGTACATGTCTTGTTTTACATGATTTGACCTATGAGTCGGCACCACTAAGCTTGGCTTTCCTTGCCGGTTTGATCCACCGACCTGGAGACCCTTTCCCGTCCCGCCAGCTGCAGTTTGGATCCCGCTACCCAGTTATTACCGTGGTCTTGTCCCAATATCCGGTTCGCTACCGTGGTCCCGTCCCGTATTATAGTATGTATATGTATATGTTACTTATGTTGTATCTCCTCACTTCGGTGATTGAGACAACATCCCGATATGCTCATGTCACTTCGGTGATAGAGGACTTAGCTATGTGTGGTTGCCACCTTGTCTGTTTCCTGTTTCCTTGGATACCTTACACGTTTTATATTGCATATGTATTTGAATAAATGATTCTCTCATTTTATGAAACTATTGCTTTGACATGTTTAAATGTTTTTCCAAGGTAATTTCGTTATTGTTATGTCTTTTCACCCGTTTGCCAAACCGTCGTGTTTGACCCTTTGCTTTGGTACTCAGGTCCCGTTGTCGGTCTCCCCGAGGAGGAGCTTGAGGAAGCAGTTGGTGAACCGCAACGTCTAGTTGAGTGGCACGCCGATGATGTCGTCTAGACATTCGGGTGCTGGAGCTGCGAAACATTTTGGGGATAGAAATTAACCATTCTTTTGGGGAACTTGTTATTTCATTTATATTGGCCTTTGTTGGCCTCTATTTTTGGGGACAATGTAATTAAACTATATTGTTGTAAACCCTAACTTTCTTTTGGGGTTATACCTTTAATGATCATTGCTCATTTTGATACTAGTATTAAACATGTGTTAATCTTGTTATCTTGGACATGAATGTATGAAATAGATTTGCTACACGCTTCCGCACATAAAAGAAATATTCATGTCGATGTGATATCCTTACCACGGACACCTGTGGGAAATCGCGTGTACGAGTTGCATTCTTTGAAGGACTCGTATACGTTTTGGGTTTTAAATAAATTCATTCATCGTATGGACTGTTAGTTCACATACAATCACAATTATAACAATTAGTCCCGATCCCGGATCAGGCTCGATGACCCGGTTCGGGGTCGCGACAGATTGGTATCAGAGCCGAGGACGGCTCTATTTCCATTGGAGGAGAATGTGACAAGTTGGTCCGGGCGGCACCCTTAACCACGGGGCGTAGCGTGTCAACCACGGGCTTCAAACGGTGAGTCTCCATTAGCCCGCATTGGAAATATCCAAGTCCTGACCCTGGGCTTATAAGTCAAACCCCATACTAACTTAGCATGAGGCCTTTTAAAACCGTGAGGCCCCGGAAATCGTAAGAACTCCGAAGTTAAGCGTGCTCGGGCGGGAGCAGTACTAGGATGGGTGACCTCCTGGGAAGTCCTCGCACGTGCACGTGGGCCAAAGCGGACAATTTCATGCTGAGTTGGGCGGGGCTGTGACAGTCAGGTCGACCCTCTCATGAAGGCTCGGTCGACCGAGCCATTGGCCGGTCGACCTGCAGTTGTAAAATAAATTGCGTGAACAGTGTTTTGGTCAGGTTCTAGAGAACCCGACCACTGTGTGGCCGGTCGACCGAGCCCCCTGGCCGGTCGACCGCGTGAACTGCGTAACAGTGGTTCCCGCAGTGCTGCAGGTCATCCAACAGGGGACCTGATCCAGTGTGCCCGGTCGACCGAGCCCCTTGGCCGGTCGACCGCGTGAACTGCGTAACAGAACCCAGTTCTGTTTTCTGCAGTTCAGTGGTTCATCCATTTTCTTCATTCCTTTTCTACATTCTTTTAAACCTGATTAGCAATCTAAATCATAGATAAAATAAGCTAATAAGGTTCACAAATGAGTATTTATTTCAAACCTAAACAAGTCATTAATATCACAAAACATTAGGTGAAATCATAAATGCATTTCATAAAACTCATTCAAAGCTAAAAGTATCAAATCATCCACTTGCCTTGGGTCCCAAATCAAAGGAAAACAAGCTCCTAAGTACCCTTGCAAGCCAAGAACACAATCTCTACAAAAACCCCTAAAACAAACCCTAAAATGGGTCAAAACAATGAAGGAGAAGAGAAAGCTTTCAATAATGGAAATGTAGCTTCTCTAAGGCTAGAAGAACACCAATCTAGAAGATTAGGGAGAGAGCTTACCAATAGGTGCTCCAAATGAGCAAGGCAAGCTAAATGAAGATCTTAGAGAGATGAGGTTTCTTCACAAATGGTACCAATGGAGAGCCCTTGAAGTGGTGAAGAAGATGGTGAAATCCCTTTTGATGTTGGTGCAAGTTTGGTTGTGTCTTGATGATGGAGAAGCCAAGAAGAAGAAGAAAAGAGTGCAAGAAAAACTCTAGGTTGGGTGTTGTGCTGGAAAAGGGAAAAAGGAGGGAGATGAGCTCTCTTTTATAAGCAACACAAGTGGGCTCCACCAACTAGCAACCTTGTTGGCCTGAAATAGTAGTTTTCGGGATCTCGGATGAAATTGACGAAGAAGGAAGAAATGATCGTCGAAATTTCTACTTTCCAAAAAGTATATGTTTTGCGGGTTTCGGGAATATCAATTATTTGGTCCAGATTTAGTGTAAAAAGACTATTTTGCCCAAGAAGCTAGAAAAGTCAAGTTTCGGGATTCGAGACGGGAACGAGATCAACATAAAAGTTGAAGGGATTAACAAAATAAGTAAATCGGGATAAAACACCAAATCAAAAGAATCTCGAATAATCCCTCAAGTACACGTAAGTCATAAAAATGAACCCCCAAAGGGCCCCACTAAAACCAAAGGCACGCCAAAATTCTCAAAGCTATGACAAAGCTGTTCTAAACCAACTAAACTAAAATCCACTAAACCAAATCAAGACTAACACGCAACTTAATTAGTACTAATTGAGGTCACTCGGGTCGGGGTCTTACAAACATTTACATCATCAAGACCAAAATATCAGAAAAGGGATTATAACAAGACATTCCCATAACAGTTCAAGTTTCAAGATGAATCAAGGTGTGTTAATTTGTTACATCCAAATTAAGAGGCCAACAAAGGCCAATACAATAACCAAAAGTATAAAAAACCTAAAACGTGATAAATCGAACTCATGACCCGTCTCGACGTCTAGATGACATCGTCGGGTTGCCACTTGCAAGCTAGGGTAGGCTCAACAGCCTCCTCCGAGCAATCCTCCTCAAAGGTAAGATCGCCTGCAGCTGGGCACCAACATAACAAGCATCAAACACAACGGTTTGGCAGGTAATCAATTTAGGCCTGAGCATGAATCAAACACAACGGTTTGGCAGGTAAAACAATTCATTGAATCTAAAATAAATACTTGACTGAGATACATTTCGAAATTAATGACAAACTAGCATGCGTACATAATATATCATGAATCGTAAATCCACAAAGAGCCCATCTTTTCTCTGTCATTTATAATGAAATGAGTAAGCACGCATGACAAGCACGATATATACATAATATAACAAGACACGATTCCCACAAATACAGGATTCCGGCCTCGAAATCGGACACGCACGATGTGTAATGAATACACGACTAATCTGCAGATAGTCCACATGTTTAAGGACCCCCGAATAGTGGATCAGTCTGAACGGGCAGTCCAAGCTCTGTGGTGTTCACTTGAGTTCATGAATGCACAAAACACGTGAAACACAATCCAAACACGTCGGAATAAAAGGGGAAATCACTTTTCAAAACAAGACAAGGCACAGCTAGCAAAATGCATAATATATATGCTCACAACTTAAGAAGTGATCCCCATTTGGTACTTGAAACAAATCTTCGAACGAACTTAAAACTTGAATTCAAAGTGAGTACACGATATTACTTGTCGTATTAAACCGAAGTTCCAAAACCCAATAATTTCATCAAGTATATGCTAAGACTGTTCATTGACCCTTGTGTGATTGAGACTCTGTTGTTAAAATAAAAGAATTGGTGTCCCCGAAGTTGGTTCATATCTTGGAGTTCTAATTACACAATGTCAGGTTAAAGTCCTTAACATAGCCTAGTTTTCAAATCTTTAAAGAGTATATAAATGGGGTAAAATTCCAAAACTGGGATTTGACAGGTCGCTCGAGCGGTCTGGACAGTTCGCTTGGGCGATCAATGTTCTGTCTTGAAACTGGCCAGACAGCAGGCAGTTCGCTCGAGCGAACCAATGGTCGCTCGAGCGGACAACCCTCTGTCTGCGCTCGGACTAGGCAATGGCCTAGTCGCTCGAGCGAACAGGCTTCTGCTGTGCTCGGACCAGGCAGTGGCCTGGTCGCTCGAGCGAACAGGCTTCTGCCTATGCTCGCTAAGTGCAGAAATGGCACTTCTCACAAATGGCTCTTAAGACAATTTCCTCCCTCCATCTTACACCTAGACCACCTGAAATCCCCTGAGCCTCCATGCTCTCCAAGGGGTCAAATTCACATTCCCATATCCTTCATTCCATTATCATAATCATTCAAATCCCATTCTTATCAAAACAAGTTCAAATTTCAAAAGGGGTAAGGCTTACATATAATTAGAAGATCTGAAAGCTTGAAAAGTTGCTTAGCATCATTACATATACTTGGGTAAAATCACAAAATAGAAGTCTAACAAATCATTACATTAATACTTAATGACAAATCATATGGAAACTTCAAGAGAAATAATGAAATCCATAAACACACATGCACAATGAACCTATAGAGATTACTTGCCTTTGCCCAAATGCTAACACAAATTCCTTCAAGCACTCCTACTCAAGAGTTAAGCCAAGAACTACAAAAACCCATGAAACACATTCAAAAACTCACCCAAAAATACAAACAAGAAACCCATTTCGAAATGGGTGTTGAAAGTTAGGAAAACAAGATCCTTAAGAGTCAAAAGAACTCCATTGAAGAGGTGGGTTGGAGCTCTTACCTAGAGGTGCCCAAACAAGAAGCAAGGAAGGAAATGGAGAGCTTGCCCAACTAGAATCCAAGGAAAAATAGCATCAATAGAAAGCTTGGGGTGAGAGGAAGAAGATGATAGTCTTGGAATTTCTTTTGGAGGTCTCTAGCTCATGCATTCAAGAGGAGAAAGTGAAGAGGAAAAGGGGTTTTAGCCCTAGGTCAAGAGAGTTGCAGAAATTTGGAAATGGAGAGGGAGAGAAGGGAAAGTAGCTTAAATGCTTTGCAAGTGGGACCTTTCAAGTGCTAATTCTTGCATGTGTGAAAACATTGTCTTGCGGGCCTCAAATGAAGTTGACGAAGAATGATAAAACGATCCTTGAAATGTAGCAAAATAAAACTCCTTATAACACAAGATAAATGTACAAGTTTGATATCAAAAGAGAAATATATACATAGCATAACCAAAGTTAATTATAGTTGTGATAGCAAAAGTAGTTTAATTTATACATCCCTGACAAAGCCAACAAGGCTATAACAAAATTCCCAAAAATAACTGTTAGCTCCCAAAAAGATGTTATCGATGCCCCAAACCAAACGTGACATCTACATGACATCATTTGGTTGCCACTCGGGCTCCACCTAAGGCCCTACTGCCTCCTGCGTATACTCCACCTCAAAGGCTGCGAGTCCGACATCTGACACCAAACAAGAGAAGTATCAGACACGACGGTCTGGCAGGTGAATAAAACAGATCTGATATACAAGTTATAAATGTCATGTTTAAAATCATAAGGATACTGGTAAAAACAAATCATATATAAGGAATAAATCAAATGAATTTATTTCTATGCAAATGAATTTAAATATCTCAAGCTAACTGACAAATATTCAAATATTGGCAAACCACATTTAGCTAAATTCTCCTATTACCGAAGTAACAAGAGCAAACAGAAACCGTGGCCACTACCCGTGGGACCGGAACAAACAGAGCCGTTGCCACATAAAGTGGGACGGAAATCAGAACCGTTGCCACTAACCGTGGGACCGGAAAACAGAACCGTTGCCATGGCCGGACAAACAGACAGAATCCAAACTGCAGTTGGCAAATAGTTTTAAAGATTCCAAGCTGGGTGATCAGCCCAACAAGGTAACCTAAGCTTAGTGGTGCCGATTCAAATCCAAAACGATACAATTCAAACCATTAAACACAATTCAAACCTGATAAAAGGACTACTCGTTATCAAAATAAACAGACAAATTCAGAACAAATCAGATGAGTAGCCTTTTCATTGTTTTTCAAACCTGCCAAATTAACCAACTTTGTTTCAAACGAATTTATGAGAAAACATAAACTTTCTCTAACTTAGAATGAGATGATTTGGATGATTGATAAGGTTTGATGGGCTTACCGAGGCCGTCTTAATATACACTTATTGTCTCCATGTCGGTTTAGGAGTGAAGAAGTTGGTGTCTCTGAAGATCACTGACAATTGAGGCATAAAGTGTATATTAAGATTAAAGAAATTCCCGGGTAAGTTTAATTCTTTTCCAAACTTTCTCTATAGTTCAATTCAGTTAAAATTGATTCGGGCTCAAATTCTCCATCCCCGATGATTAATAAGTCATTAGGGAATTTTCATACTCAAACCGGGCTCAAAACTAGCCTAAACAGCCCAAGAAACAATGCAGGAAATGACCCAGGCCCTGACCCAGGCTCAGCTCGAGCGGGCTGGGCCTCTGTCCAGCCCGTAAGCTAACTGTCTCTCTCCTCTTGGGTTTCAGATTTCTGCTGTCAGCTGGCTTCTCCTCTTCTTCTTGTTTCAGATGGCTGACTGAGTTATCAAGCATACACCCTTTTTCCAAATGACTCCATTTCTTACTCCACCAAACTCATTCAATCATCATCAAACAAATTCCAAACATATGACAAAGGAACAAAAAGAAAAAAATACAGGAATCCAAAGTTCAAGTAGATAAACACAGAATTTATCTTTTCTAAAACAAAACTGAAATCTCAAGCAACAATTTACATTTTGAAATGAGCCAACATTAAACCATTTCCTGCATAAAAATCACACATAATCTGAAATGAAACAACCTCCTCTAGAATGAAATCAACATTAGAAATCATCTTCAAGGTTTCAAATCAAAAGAACACCATGTATACTCAATCCAATTATTCACTTGCCTGAGACAAATTGGTCACCAAATCACTCTAAGAAACTCTCAAACTCAGCAACTCCAATCTACACAAAAGAATCCAAAGAAGAACACTAAAAATCCACAAAATTTTGGAAAACAAAGAAGCTTTTCATGAAAGCTCTTGCATGTATGGAGAAACACTCCTAAAGGGTCTAGAAAATCCAAAATTTCAAGAAGGAAGTCATTGCTAACCTTTGAAGAACTCTAGACAAAAAGAAGAGCTTGGAGAAGATGATGAACTCAGCCAAAATCCCTTGAAAATACTATGGTTGGAAAGCTTGGGAAATGAAGATGAAAATGGTGAACTTCACTCTTTAAGTTGGGCTCAATTCCATTGACATGCAAAGGAGAGAGGATGGGAGAAAAGAGAGAAACTCTCTTATGTGGGTTGCAGGAAAAACTGAATGAAGAAGAATGAAGGAGAAGACCCACGTTGGTATAAGTTGTAAACAAAATGGGTTGTGGGCCAAATGGCCCTAAAAACTTCACATAGCTGGGTCTATCATTTAGAGGTTCCGAATGAAGTTGACGAAGAAGGGAAAAATGATCGTTGAAAAATCTAGTTTTCAAAAAGTATATTTTCCTCATGGTTTTTAAATTTCAAAATTTATGCACAGATTTGGGTGTGAAAAGACTGTTTTGTCTTTTTTCTCGAAAAACGCGATTTCTGAGGTTCGAATGCAAACGGAACAAATAGGAAAGTTGCTGGGATCAAAATAAAAAATTCAAAAATGTAGAAATCCATATTTTCCAAAAATTAAATAAATCCAATAACTCAAATTCCCACACTAACACGCGTTTTACGGGTCACCACACTTTGGGAAAATCATGAACCAGAAGAAGCCACTTGGGAATTGAGAGATCAAGTTCAGAGGAAATACCCACACTTGTTACCAGAGGTAAAAGTTTGATTTATTTGGTGGACCAAATATCCTAAGGGGTGGAGGATTGTCAAACCCCAACCCAGGATTAACCCAATAGTGTTTGCTTAGTGTGTGCTTAGTCTTGATTGGATTAACTTGTAGCACCTATTTCGAAATGGGTTGCTTGGTTGTGTTTTTGGGTGAGTTTTGAATGGATTTCATTGGATTTTTGGTAGTTCTTGGCTTGGCATTTGGTTTGGAGTGCTTGAAGAGGAATCTTGTTTTCATTTGGCTAAGGCAAGTGATCTATTTAAGTTGTTGTGCATGTGTGTTCATGGATTTGTTATTTGGTACAAATGTCTTGCTTATTTAGGTTTTCATGTTGTATTCTTACATTCGAAAATGCAAGCATGTTTAATAGCTTTCCAAACTTTCAGATTTCATATCTTTTAACCAAGTCTTGCTTTTGTTGAAGTTTGGATTTGTTTTGATAAGAAAGAGTTTCAAGGGTTTTGAAATGGGTTGCTATGTTAATGACTTTGTTAAGCATGAAATGAATGCCCCAATGTGAGCCTTGATAGCATGTATATTCATGTGTTTAATTTGCTAATTATGTTGGGAAGATTGTAGAAAAGAAAGGAAAGAAAGGAAGGAAAGATGGACCAGTGCATTGCAGAAATCAGAACTGGGTTCTGATTTCCGCAGTTCACGCGGTCGACCGGCCAAGGGGCGTGGTCGACCGGGGACACAGGATTTGGTCCCAGTTGGATGACCTGCTGCACTGCGGGAATGACTGTTCCTGCAGTTCACGCAGTCGACCGGCCAAAGTGGCGCGGTCGACCGGCGACACAGGGTCAGGTTCTCTGGAACCTGACCAAAACACTGTTCATCGAATTTATTTTACAACTCTAAGTCGACCGGGACTTGGCCGGTCGACCGGGCTCACAGTGTACGCGGTCGACCGGCCAAGGGCCAGGTCGACCGGGCACACTGAAATTTCCCTGTTTAAGCAGATTTTTGCCCATTTGCGTTTTCTTTTAAAATTGAAAACTAGGCTATATTAAGGACTTTAAATAGACATTGTGTGAATGGAACTCTATGCTATGCACTAACTTCGGGGACACCAATCCTTGTATTTTAAACATAGAGTTCCAATCAACCAATGGTCAATGAATAGCCTAAGTATGTACTTGATAAAATTATCCTGTTTTGAGTGTTGATTTAAGACCGCAAGTTACATCGTGTACTCGTTTTGAAATCAAGTTTGCAAGCTCGTTCTAAGATGTGTTTCAAGTATTAAATGGGGATCACTTCTATAAGTTGTGAGCATATATATTATGCATTGTGCTAGTCGTGTCTCGTCTTGTCGTGACAAGTGATTTCCCCTTCTATTTTCGATATGTTTGAATCGTGTTTAGCGTGTTTTGTGCATTCGTGAACTCAAGTGAACACCACAGAGCTTGGACTGCCCTTTCAGTCTAATCCACTGTCTAGGGGTCCTTAAACATGTGAACTAACTGTAGATTAGTCGTGTATTTATTACACATCGTGCGTGTCCGGTTCCGCGGCCGGAAATCCCGTATTTGTGGAATCGTGTCGTGCTATATTATGTATATTCGTGCTTGTCGTGCGTGCTTACTCTTTTCATTATAAATGATAGAGAAAGGATGGGCTCTTCGTGGATTTACGATTCATGATATATATGTTATGCATTCATGTTAGTTTGTCTTTGATTTAGAAAAGTATTTCCTTATGTTCTCGATTAAACATTGTTTTACATGCTTCACTTAAAATGATTTCTTGCCAAACCGTCGTGTTTGATGCTTGTATGTTGGTGACCAGGTGCAGGAGGCTACCCCCTTGAGGAGGAGTGCCAAGAGGAGGTTGTTGGGCCTACCTTAGCCCGTGAGTGGCAACCCGACGACGTCATGTAGACGTTTGGACGGGTCATGAGTTTCGATGGATCACCTCTTTGGGTTTTTTATATACTTTTGGAATTGTATTGGCCTTTGTTGGCCTCTTATTTTGGGAAGTGTAATAACTTAATATACCTTGTTAACTTTACAACTTATATTATTATGGGAATGCCTTGTTATGTCTTCATTCTGATATTTTAGTCTTGATGACATTATGTTTATAATCTGTCATGACTTGTTAAGATGTGATTTGCCACGCGCTTCCGCATACTTGATCATGTGAGTTGGTTGTTCCATGTGTGTTTTTCGAAACCCTCACCGCGGGAACCTGTGGGAGGTTTAATCATCTTTCAAATAATCTCACTATCATCTGCCACGGCCTCCTCGGTCCGGGGTCGCGACAGGACTGGTATCAGAGCCGGACTTGTTTCAGGCACTTAAAAGAAACTAGAAAGATCTTAGGATCGTGGTGAGAGTTCGTAAATTCGTTAGAATTGCTTAGTGTGACGTCTAGGAAACCATTTGACTATATTTATTGTGTACTAACATTTTGTTTTACAGCAATGCCTCCTAGAAGAGTTCTACCGAACAATGCTTCTGCTAGTAACCAAAATAGAAACTATCAGAATCCAATACCTACAGCAAATCAGTTCCAAGAGCTCATGCAGGCTATGTTGGTACAACAGAGGCAAGCAAATGAAGCCCAGAACAGATTTCAAGAACAAATGGCAAAGAAAGATGCTGAAATGGCACAAGTGCAGAGGCAGCTTCTGGAGGTTCTCCAGAATAGACAAGAGGCTCCACCGGTAGCTCCCAATATTGTCATAAACAATAGGGAGCATGACCCAAACTTGCTATTTGAGAGGTTTAGAAAGAGAGCAACCAAGGAGTTCTCGGGCCAAGAGAACCCACTTGTAGCTGATGACTGGTTGTCTAATACAGATAAAATCTTCGATGTCTTCACTTGCACAGGCAGACAGAAAGTGAACCTCACAGCTTCTTTATTCGATGGGCTAGCAGACCAATGGTGGCAAACAGTGAAAGAACCCTACATGGCCATGGCCAATGAGGAGGCATGGGCAGCCTTCAAAACCCAATTTCAGGACAAGTATATTCCATCACACATCAAGAGACAGAAGGCCATTGAGTTTCAGCAACTCAAACAGGGCAACATGTCAGTGTTGGAGTATGTTACAAAATTTGAGAGGCTGGCTAGGTATGCCACAGAGCTTATTGATACAGAGTTGAAAAAGATCAATAAATTTTTGGAGGGCTTGAATCCCATAATTATGAGGGATACCATTGGAGTAGTTCCACCAGCTACTTATGATGAGGCTGTGAAGAGGGCATACAGGTTTGAGGACATCAATAACATGATCATTCTAGATAGGAAGCAGCAGTATCAGCAGCAAAATCAGAGATCTCAGCACCATAGCAAGAAGCCCAAGCAAGAGCAGAATTTAGTGAGCCAAGGCTGTGCTCACTGTGGCAAGAACCATCAGACACATGAGTGTCGTAAGGCCACAGGAGCTTGTTTCAAGTGTGGGGCAATGAACCATGCTATCAAAGATTGCCCCCAGCTTCAAAATCAGCAGAACAGGAATCAGCAGCAGAGGCAGGCAGCTCCACAGAATCAGGCACCACCTCAGAATCAAGTCAGACCACCTCAGCAGCAGCAGCAAGCAAGGCAACAGCAACATCAGAACAGGCCTCAGCAGAATAGAAATGTGCAAGGCAGGCAGAATCAGCCCCAGAACAGGCCACAGCAGCAAGGACGTCTGTTCAACCTCAACCGTGCAGATGCTGAAGCTGCAGGAGACGTGGTGGAAGGTAAACTTCTTGTTTGTGGAGTAGAAGCACAGATTTTATTTGATCCTGGATCAACACATTCTTTTATATCTCCTATGTTTGTCAAGATGATTGATGCACCTCATAGTCAACTGGATTTTATCTTGCTTGTTACAACACCAGTGGGTAGGCAGGTTGAGTGTAGAACCTATTACCCTAACTGTCCAGTTTTGTTAGGAGATGTAAATTTACCAGCCAACCTTATTGTTCTAGACATGCATGATTTTTACATCATTTTAGGCATGGATTGGTTAGAAGCATATCATGCCACCATGGATTGTTTCAGTAAAATCATAACATTCAGATTGCAAGGAGAGCATGCAGAGTTGATGTTTCAGGGGATCAGGAAACCGTCTAGAGCAGGGTTCATTTCTTTGCTTAAGGCAAGTAGGTTGATTCACAGTGGATGTGAGGCTTTTGTAGCGTTTATCACGAAGGATAAACAGTCCCAAGGGGTGGAGGGAATCCCCGTTGTGTGTGAATTTTCGGATGTTTTCCCAGATGAAATCCCGTGATTACCACCAATTAAGGAAGTTGAGTTCACTATAGAGCTTCTTCCAGGGACAGCTCCGATCTCCATTGCACCTTACAGGATGGCTCCAGCAGAATTGGGTGAGTTGAAACTTCAGTTGCAAGAATTGTTGGGCAAGGGTTTTGTTAGGCCTAGTGTTTCACCTTGGGGAGCACCAGTTCTATTTGTGAAGAAGAAGGATGGAAGCTTGAGGATGTGTATTGATTACAGGAAATTGAATCAAGTAACGGTCAAGAACAAGTACCCTTTGCCTAGGATTGATGAATTGTTTGACCAATTGCAAGGAGCAGCATACTTTTCCAAGATAGATTTGAGATCTGGGTATCATCAGTTGAGAGTCAGAGATTCAGATGTGCAGAAAACGGCTTTTCGAACGAGGTATGGGCATTATGAGTTTCTAGTAATGCCCTTTGGTTTGACCAATGCACCAGCTGTCTTCATGGCTCTCATGAACAAAGTGTTTGCACAGTATTTGGATCACTCAGCAGTAGTGTTTATTGATGACATTCTCGTGTATTCCAAGAGTAGAGAGGATCATGAAGAACACTTGAGGACATCATTGCAGCTTTTGAGAGATAACCAGTTGTATGCAAAACTCAGTAAATGTGAATTCTGGTTAGAGCAAGTTGCTTTTCTAGGCCACATCATCTCCAAAGAAGGTTTAGCAGTGGATCCAGCCAAGATAGAGGCAGTAGTTGATTGGAAGAGACCGAGCAGTGTGACAGAAATCAGGAGTTTCTTGGGGTTAGCAGGCTACTACCGAAGATTTGTCCAAGGCTTCTCGTCTATTGTAGCACCTTTGACTACTTTGACCCAGAAGAGTGTTCCGTTTGTGTGGACGGAACAGTGTGAATTGAGTTTCCAAGAGTTGAAGAGAAGGTTAACCAGAGCTCCAATCCTCACATTACCTTCTGGCAGTGGTGGATTCATTGTTTTTACAGATGCTTCTAATGTGGGATTAGGTTGTGTGTTGATGCAAGATGGCAAGGTGATTGCTTATGGCTCAAGGCAGTTGAAGGATCATGAGAAGAATTATGCAACTCATGATTTGGAATTGGCAGCAGTAGTGTTTGCTTTGAAGATGTGGAGCCACTATCTCTATGGAGAGAGATTTGAAGTCCATTCCGATCATAGGAGTTTGCAATATTTGTTTTCTCAGAAGGATCTGAACATGAGACAGAGGAGATGGATGGAGTACATCAAAGACTATGATTTCCCAATCAAGTACCATCCAGGCAAAGTGAATGTTGTAGCTGATGCGTTGAGCAGGAAGTCAGGGATCATGGCCAGTTTGAGAGGAGCCAGTGTTCTTCAGCAGTTTGAAGAGCTAGGTGTTGAAGTGCAGACCCTAGAGTTGGGTGTGATGTTAGCCAATATGACAGTGTCTGAGCCTACTTTCATCCAGAAGATCAAGGACAGTCAGTTGCAAGATTCAGATTTGGCTAGGATTGTGGATCATATTGCAGAACGTCCAGACTTCAAGTTGGTGAATGGAGTATTGTATTTTCGTGATCGGTTGTGTGTACCGAATGTGGATGATCTGAAGGAAGAGATTATGACTGAAGCCCACAACACAAGATACTCCATGCATCCGGGTAGCACGAAGATGTATCAGAACTTGAAGAATAGATTTTGGTGGAACAACATGAAGAGGGAGGTAGCAGCATTTGTGTCTCGTTGCTTGACTTGCCAGTTGATCAAAGCAGAGCATCAGAAACCTCCAGGTTTGCTACAGCCATTAGAGATTCCGGAGTGGAAATGGGAGCACATCACCATGGATTTCGTCTCCGGATTGCCCAATACTAAGAAGGGGAATAATGCAATATGGATCATTGTGGACCGTCTTACCAAGTCTGCTCACTTCATTCCGATGAAGACTGGTAATATGATGCATATGGCACCTCTTGCAAAACTTTTTGTTGATGAGATTGTGAGTAAGCATGGTCAACCCGTTTCCATCACCTCAGATAGAGATAGCAGATTTGTTTCAAGGTTTTGGAAAACTCTTCTTAAGTCCATGGGTACCAAACTCCAGTTCAGTACAGCGTATCATCCTCAGACAGATGGTCAGTCAGAGCGGACGATACAGACTCTTGAAGACATGTTGCGTGCATGTGTGCTAGATTTCAAGGTTCAATGGGATGAGTGCTTACCACTTTGTGAGTTCGCTTACAATAATAGCTACCATTCTAGCATTGGTATGGCACCTTTTGAGGCTCTCTATGGTAGAAGATGCAGAACTCCAGTTTGCTGGGAAGAAGTCGGTGTTCGTAGCTTTCACGGACCGACTATAGTTGGTGAAACGAGTGACAATGTCAGATTGATTCAGGAACGCTTGAAAGTCGCCCGTAGCAGACAGAAGAGTTATGCAGACACTCGCCGAAGAGAATTGCAGTTTCAAGTGGGTGACAAGGTGTTCTTGAAGGTTTCACCCGTCAGAGGAACCCTGAGGTTCGGACAGAAGGGCAAGTTGTCAAGGAGATTTATTGGTCCATATGAGATTTTGAGCAAGATTGGAGACGTGGCTTATAGGCTTGCGTTACCGCCGGAACTCTCCGGGGTACACAACGTATTTCATGTTTCCATGCTCAAGAAGTATGTGACTAGTCCTTCTCACATTTTGCAGCACGAGCCTTTGGAGATTCGAGAGGATGCTTCTTATGTGGAAAGACCGATCAAGATCATTGATACCAAGGAGCAAGAGCTGAGAAATCGGACAATTCATTGGGTCAAGGTACTTTGGGAAAATCATGAACCAGAAGAAGCCACTTGGGAATTGAGAGATCAAGTTCAGAGGAAATACCCACACTTGTTACCAGAGGTAAAAGTTTGATTTATTTGGTGGACCAAATATCCTAAGGGGTGGAGGATGTCAAACCCCAACCCAGGATTAACCCAATAGTGTTTGCTTAGTGTGTGCTTAGTCTTGATTGGGTTTAGTTATCGTGGGTTAGAATGTGATTAGTTTTAGTCATGGTTATAGCTTTGGGGAGTTCGAGAACGTTTAGTGTTTACTAGGCTCACTCAGGAAGGCCTGGGTGTACGTGCAAGCGTGGGAAGATTGTGTTTGGTTTGGTTAATCGTGATTTTTATCTCATTTGATTGGTTTTATGATTATGTACAACTTTCGTGTTTAGCCCATTTGTGTTTGAAGCCCAGAAACTCAAGTTTTGGCCAAAAGGGTAAAATAGCCTTTTCACACTCAAATTTGGACACGATTTTCGAGATCCCAAAACCATGTCAAAAATATACTTTTTGGAAACTAGATATTTCAAGGATCGTTTTATCCTTCTTCGTCGACTTCATTTGAGGCCCACAAGACCATGTTTTGACTCATGCAAGATTTGCACCTAAGGGGACCCACTTGCAAGCACTTAAGTCCTTTCCCTTCTTCCTTTCCCCATTCCACAACAAAATCTCTGCACTTTCCCTTGACCTAGGGCTGAAAACCATCTTTTTCCCCTCTTCTTCTCTTCATGAATGCAAGAGCTATAAGTCTCCAAATGAAATTCTAAAACCACCATCTTCTTCCTCTCAAGACAAGCTTTCCATCTATACCATTTTCTTGAAGTTTCCTTGTGAGAAAGATCTCCATTTTCTTCTTCATTTCTTGTTTGGGCACCTCTAGGTAAGAGCTTCAACCCATCTCTTTAATGGAGTTTCTTCTATTCCTAAAGATCATGTTTTTCTAACTTGTAGCACCTATTTCGAAATGGGTTGCTTGGTTGTGTGTTTTTGGGTGAGTTTTGAATGGATTTCATGGGTCTTTTGTAGTTCTTGGCTTGGACTTTGATTAGGAGTGCTTGAAGAAGAATCTTGTTTTCATTGACTAAGGCAAGTGATCTATTTAAGTTGTTGTGCATGTGTGTTCATGGATTTGTTATTTGGTACAAATGTCTTGCTTATTTAGGTTTTCATGTTGTATTCTTACATTGGAAAATGCAAGCATGTTTAATAGCTTTCCAAACTTTCAGATTTCATATCTTTTAACCAAGTCTTGCTTTTGTTGAAGTTTGGATTTGTTTTGATAAGAAAGGGTTTCAAGGGTTTTGAAATGGGTTGCTATGTTAATGACTTTGTTAAGTATGAAATGAATGCCCCAATGTGAGCCTTGATAGCATGTATATTCATGTGTTTAATTTGCTAATTAGGTTGGGAAGATTGTAGAAAAGAAAGGAAAGAAAGGAAGGAAAGATGGACCAGTGCATTGCAGAAATCAGAACTGGGTTCTGATTTCCGCAGTTCACGCGGTCGACCGGCCAAGGGGCGCGGTCGACCGGGGACACAGGATTTGGTCCCAGTTGGATGACCTGCTGCACTGCGGGAATGACTGTTCCTGCAGTTCACGCGGTCGACCGGCCAAGTGGCGCGGTCGACCGGCGACACAAGGTCAGGTTCTCTGGAACCTGACCAAAACACTGTTCATCGAATTTATTTTACAACTCTAAGTCGACCGGGACTTGGCCGGTCGACCGGGCTCACAGTGTACGCGGTCGACCGGCCAAGGGCCAGGTCGACCGGGCACACTGAAATTTCCCTGTTTAAGCAGATTTTTGTCCATTTGCGTTTTCTTTTAAAATTTGAAAACTAGGCTATATTAAGGACTTTAAATAGACATTGTGTGAATGGAACTCCATGCTATGCACTAACTTCGGGGACACCAATCCTTGTATTTTAAACATAGAGTTCCAATCAACCAATGGTCAATGAATAGCCTAAGTATGTACTTGATAAAATTATCCTGTTTTGAGTGTTGATTTAAGACCGCAAGTTACATCGTGTACTCGTTTTGAAATCAAGTTTGCAAGCTCGTTCTAAGATGTGTTTCAAGTATTAAATGGGGATCACTTCTATAAGTTGTGAGCATATATATTATGCATTGTGCTAGTCGTGTCTTGTCTTGTCGTGACAAGTGATTTCCCCTTCTATTTTCGATATGTTTGAATCGTGTTTAGCGTGTTTTGTGCATTCATGAACTCAAGTGAACACCACAGAGCTTGGACTGCCCTTTCAGTCTAATCCACTGTCTGGGAGTTCTTAAACATGTGAACTAACTGCAGATTAGTCGTGTATTTATTACACATCGTGCGCGTCCGGTTCTGCGGCCGGAAATCCCGTATTTGTGGGAATCGTGTCGTGCTATATTATGTATATTCGTGCTTGTCGTGCGTGCTTACTCTTTTCATTATAAATGATAGAGAAAGGATGGGCTCTTCGTGGATTTACGATTCATGATATATATGTTATGCATTCATGTTAGTTTGTCTTTGATTTAGAAAAGTATTTCCTTATGTTCTCGATTAAACATTGTTTTACATGCTTCACTTAAAATGATTTCTTGCCAAACTGTCGTGTTTGATGCTTGTATGTTGGTGACCAGGTGCAGGAGGCTACCCCCTTGAGGAGGAGTGCCAGGAGGAGGCTGTTGGGCCTACCTTAGCCCGTGAGTGGCAACCCGACGACGTCATGTAGACGTTTGGACGGGTCATGAGTTTCGATGGATCACCTCTTTGGGTTTTTTTATATACTTTTGGAATTGTATTGGCCTTTGTTGGCCTCTTATTTTGGGAAGTGTAATAACTTAATATACCTTGTTAACTTTACAACTTGAATTATTATGGGAATGCCTTGTTATGTCTTCATTCTGATATTTTAGTCTTGATGACATTATGTTTATAATCTATCATGACTTGTTAAGATGTGATTTGCCACGCACTTCCGCATACTTGATCATGTGAGTTGGTTGTTCCATGTGTGTTTTTTCGGAACCCTCATCGCGGGAACCTGTGGGAGGTTTAATCATCTTTCAAATAATCTCACTATCATCTGCCACGGCCTCCTCGGTCTGGGGTCGCGACATATATTGTTCTCATGATTTTCAAATTTCAAAATTTATGCACAGATTTAGTGTAAAAAGACGAATTTGCCCCTTTTTCTCGAAAAACGTGATTTCTGGGTTTCAAATGCAAACGGGACGAACATGAAAGTTGTTGGGATCAAAATAACAAAATTCAAAAATGCCAAAAATCCATATTTCTCAAAAACCAAATAAATCCAATAAATCAAATCCCCACACTAACACGCGTCACACGAGCCACCCCGGGCCTGGTCCAACCAAACACAACCCTCTCAAAATTCCCCAAAGCTAGTCAAAATTCTACTCTAACTGGAAACTCAAGCTAATCATCCTCTAATCCTGCTTAGTGACTAATCACAATTAAAATAATAGTAAAGTATACTAAACCTGGGTCGGACCCTGACACTAATTGTCCGATTTCGGGAATGGAATAGTTTTAAAGTGATCAAAATCAATTGATCTAATTGTCTGATTTCAGGAATGAATCCATTTCGCTTCATATATATATATATATATATAATTGTTCAAAGAAAAATTGTCGTTATATTTTAGATTTGGGGAGTTTTCTTGAGATATTATTCAAGATTTTATATGAAAATAAAAATACCAAATGTAATTAATAATGAATGCGATATAAATATAATGCACCATTAGAAACTATTGTTTTATATTTTCTCTTCTTTTAGTTCTTAATAAGACATTTCCAGTTTTCTGGGATACTTCTATTTCTTGGAAGTATCTAATCATCTTTTTCCCTCGTTTTGTTTTTTTTTTTTTTTGGAAAATTTCCCCACATTTACATCCACAATTACCTATATAGATCTGTGTAAAAAGGAAAAATAATAATAATAATAGATGGGGCCCTTTGAGTTTTAGGTTTTTTTTTTTTTTTTTTTTTTGTTGTTGGGTTTTTGTTTTTTCGGGGGGTTGGATTGAGGATGGGAGGCCCAAGTGGTCCCACTAGTTGTCTTGGATAGTGCAAGACATTTGCACGTGATCATTTGCCTGTGGGGCCCCAATTCCACCCCTCCCCCTTCTCTATAGTTCATGGGATGGCATGATCAAATCAAAAAATCAAAGTGGGACCACTCCAAGTATAAAGTTTCAAGTCAATCCAATGTTTCTAACCCCTTTATTTGTGGTATTCGTATCGACCCCTGGTTCCCCCTTCTTCGTGAATTAAAGGTTGAGTCTACTAGTACTACCACCTTGGGGCCACAGGGGTGTTTACCCGGCTTCCCTCTGCCAGAGAGATTAGTCCAGTCCAAAGGATTGGGAACCCACCGATGGCAAAAAAAAAAAAAAAAAAAACCTTTATTTGTGGCTCATAAGGTGAACGATTTTATATAAAAGAAAATATGACACTCAATCCAATGATCCACTCCTTTTGAATCGATCTAAACCCATTAGATCCATGACACAAAGGGAGTTCGGATGGTCCATTTTGAAGGATCGTAAGGTGGGCCCCACTAGGTGGCGTGCAAGGAAAGACAATGTGTAACAGATGCTGTTAAGGTACCTCTCCTAAATTGTTTGAGAGGTGAACCTTTAAGCCCTTGTCGGACCCACTTGGATGCATGTCAATCAATGTAAGGAAGATGGAAAGGTCTTGACATGAATGTGACCTTGGGCAAACATTATCTCAATTAGATCATCACTACTATTGATTCACATAGCTCAGGGTTTAGTAGTTTCTTGGTTTACACTTTTTATGAAATTTTATCCAATGGTGAGTATAATCCAGGCTAGGGTAAAATCGGGGTGACTCTTAATTAAAGGGGGTTTAATGAGCAAGTGGGGGTGAAATTTATAATAAAGGGGCCCATATGGTGGCATTATCTCTTAGCAGAACATGACCATACGCATATAATGCAATTTTGATGATGCAAAATCCATCACGGACATAGGCATGATGAAGCATCTGATTTTATATAATTAGGTTGAGGTGGAGAAAATCCAGATCATGGATTTGGACAATGGGTATCACTGAACAATGGAATACCACGACAAGAGGTGGGACTTTCTTTCTCCTTTGACATATGAGGTGGGATTTGTTTGGGTTCTAAATCAACATACTGTTTTTCAGGTTAACAATCAATGGACTCTAAAAAAGACAAATCTATGTCAATTCAAATGTGAAACGCCTGACAAGATCAAGAATTCATAGATGAGTCCTGCTACATGGACCAAATTTTGGGACCGGTCCAAAGTTCGATCCCAAAATTCGGTCCAAGTAGACTTTTTCTTCATAGATCTCATGAATCTATAAAAGAGATTTGCTCATTCTTGCATCCGTTTGTTAAGCATCTATGTGGGTGTGACCTAGAGGAAGAATTATTTTATGTCAAAATTATTTAAGCAAAATTCGTCCGCAGTTTTTCCTTCCAGTGGTCTCCACAGTCATGTGGATTGTTGCGGGAAAATTATCTTTTTTGGAAAAGCGTCTGGGATTTTAACGGACATAGCCTTTCGTTAGGTGGTCATTGCACGAAAAAGTCCCTCCTAACTTGAGCAGTACAAACAGGATCCAATCCGTCAAGCCATGTCTTTTTTTTTTTTTTTTTTTTTTTTTTTAAACTTAAGAGGAGCAACTCACTCATCTTTAGTGTCATTCCCCATCTTTTTCTCATCTAAGTCCTCCATTACCGTCTTCTTCGTTCACAACGGCACAGCAGAACAGATTTATATTTGGAGACAAGCAGAGAGAAAAGGGTTAGATTCGGAATTTGGTCCGGATCCTCGAGGATTGTCCTTTGTATTGCAAATCGCCAAAGGGGCCAAATAACAAATTCAGATTGAGGATTGGGTTCGATTTGCTGGGGAGTGTTGACACACAAAAATTTCATCTGCCTATACATAACATTCCCCAAAGCAAAATACTCATTTTTCCATAAAAAAATGATGACATTGAAGTCTGGCCGACCACAGCAAGGGATTTCCCCAACAGCTGCTGTCTAAAAGGCCCATCAACCGTTACAATCCTTAGTTCACCAGCTGCTCAAAGCAATGAAGCAGCCACTGGTCTCCAACCAAGAAATGACCGCTGGTAACACTGGCTGCCACACTTCTTTTCTCCCGGCTACCTATAGGCCACGATCTCTGGCCAGTTTTTTCTTCTCATGGCCGCTGAACCTGCAAAAGAGGACCTGTAACCTCTCCCATTGAAGAAAGTTATGAAACCACCTCTACTCCTCCATGATCTCCAGCAGTTATGGCGCTTCAAAGGCTATAAAAGGAAGACAAGGGAGAGCATCAAAACAACTTCGATCCAGTGCAAAAAGGCCCGGAGACTCTGCCATTTTCAAAAGTCTCTTCTCCTCCATAAAAAATGTGAGAATTAGGCAGTAGTGGATGCTTCTCCTTGGACCTGAGCGACAGCTTCTGAGAGCCAGCCTTTGTTCCTCTCACCATGGAGGAAGGACAAAGATTGTTTATGTTGTTTCGAAGCAGATTTCTCTGATTAATCATTCTTCCAAAATAATGGTCATGAACTACAAAGACTGACAGAAGAAACTAAATTGCAGACTTCTCCAACCGCGTCTCCAGCAAACTCTCGAAGACAGCGGACTCATCTTCTCTCCTCTCCGTTTAATGTAGATTTTCATTTATCTTGATCTCCTAAGCCTGACGAGGAGGTTGTATAAAAAAAATTGTAAACAACCTGCACTCAGAAGGTGAAGCAACGAAGAACCCATGTAAACAAAAGTGGAGATGACTCTTCTCGCGCGAGCAAACATTCGCGCGAGTCGTCCTCACATTTTTCTGTAACGTTCAAAGGATGAAATAAACGAAGTTTCTACACCAAAGCTTTCATTTTACCCTTTTCCCCTTTTCTCCTTTTCTGGGCAAAATAGGGAGAAGAAGGAAGAGGATTGGAGTTCGGGATGTGGCAGTCTCGAACATAGAGAGTTGGTTTCTATTGGGATCTCGTTCAGAAGTGGGCCACTGATTCGCTGCAAATCAGAAGTATCCAAAATCTTGCCTGTTTGCAAGATGAAATAGAGAAGGGGATCTCTGTTGCAGGAAACTTGAGGAGAGTACCTCGGTTTGGTTGGGTACTGAGATCAAAGAAGAGAGAGGCATTGTTGTCGATCGCAGTCACAAATCGGATACACATGGTGGTCTATTGCAGGTATTATCTGAGGAGAGGGATTAGTGGGCCACTGATCAAGCCATAGTTTGATCGATTGCATATTCGGTCTCGTTTGAGGAGAGGTCCGGTCACTGTTGCTGGAGAAGAAGACACAAGGCATAGATTGAACTGGTTGAAATAGAGAAGTTTGAGTTCTGTGCATACCAATGAGAAGATCGGGATCAACTTGAAGGGGTTCTTTGTTTGGATTTTCTAAAGGAAGAGGAGTCTCCTACTTATGCATGTAATCGTCTTCTCTTAGCCCTCTATCACATGTCGTTTCTGTTGATAGAGAGGTGGGTTTGCTTCAGTGATATTGCAAAGGAAGAAGAGGGGGTTCTCTGTTTGCTACTTCCGGGAGAATACCGGTTGCTACACCATCGTAAACGAAGAAGACGATAATGAAGAACTTGAACGAGGAAGAGATGGGGAGCAACGCTAGCATCGTCAAGTTAAGAAAAAAAAAAAAAAAAAAGAACCAAATAGGGTCCTTTTTGTGATGCCCGAGTTAGGAGGGACTTTTTCATTGCAACAGCCACCTATAAGGAATTTTCCCGCAAAATCCTCAATTGTAATGCTTTCTGGGGATGAGCCTTTTACAACATTGCAGGCGATAAATTATATTTTTAAATAATGAAATATAGATAAACACAAAATATAAAGTATAGTTAAACAAGGGATTTCGGGAAAAAAATAGATTAAATTCCAACTTAATGAATTTATGAAAAGAATAAAATTATGACAGATGCACTTTCTTTTGACCAAATTGCTTCATCGACAATATTGTCTATAGGTAGACAATGTTATCAAAGGCGTGCCCGCTTTTCTTGTTTTTCTTCCTAGACATCATTTTTAGCCATCTTCATCCAACCCACCATATAGATGATTCCTATTTTGACTACTATACATACATGCTTCCCCTTTTTTCTCTACCTAAATTATAACAAAAATCTCTAATCTTATTCTAAATTTATTTGGGTAAGTGGATGAAACTTCTATGAGAGAAGATGAGTTACAGGTGAGGAAAACAGAAAAGATTAATTACAGGCATGACAATATTGTCAATGAGGTCACTTTGGTTTTAAAAAAAAAAATGTATAGACAACTCTGCCATAATTTTATTATTTTTCGTCATAAATCCATTAAATCAGAGTTTAAGCTTACTTTTTTCGTAAAAATCCCTAAATAAATAGTTTGATAGATCTTTCCCAAATATTTCAAAGTATTCAAATTTTTGACAAGTTCATAATATTATTGAGAAAATTAGTGGACAGTAAACTTTACTTTTTTAGGGTATTTCTTAAGGTAAAGATATGAATTCGCTCGTAGTAAAGTTATTGAAAATCAGTGGACAATGGACTTTACTTGTTATTTGTCAGTGTTATTGTGTGGGACATTTCCATAACACTGAGATTACCCTAGTTTCGGTACGAGTACCAGCTAGGTATGTCCCGATCTCGGTTTATACGTCTCGGCAGTAGTGCTAGCGAGGATATCTTCACAGTACCAAGATCATTCTGGCTTCGGTAAAGGTACCAGCTAGACATGTCTTGGTCTCAGTAAGATTGTTCTAACTTCGGTAAGAGTACCAGCTCAGCATAATGCATCTAGGCAACAGTGCCAGGAGGTATCCATTTTAAGGTCGTGCTCGGCCTCGGTGCCATCATCAGTTTGGTTGATCGAGACGAGCACCGACCCTTAACCAGTGACAAATGTACCACGTTACAGAATGTGTTAACCACGTTACAGAACATGTCAATGGATAAGGACATGCATCGGATAGAGATAAGAGGTTATCATTATTTGGTGGTTACATCCCTTCCAAGATATCAGGGTAAGGCTCGATGGGACTCTACCGCTAAAAGATCAAGGTAAGGTCCGATGGGACCCTACCTTTGGAAAACTAGGACAAGAGTCACAGGACTCCCAACCTATATATACAAGGATCAAATCCAGAAGAGGTATGATCTCGCTCATATCTACACTTAAAAACTCTTCCTTCCTCTCCCTCACTCACCCTTTGTCTAGTTACAGAACTAACTTAAGCGTCGGAATGCCTTCGGCTGAGCGTAGCCAGGGGCTTTGACCTTTTCTTTCTCCTTCCCTTTTAGGTTCCAGGTATCCAATCCTTCCCAAATAAGAGTTATATCCATCGAATCATGTCCGTAATATTTAGGCACTTACAATTGGTGCCGCCTGTGGGAAGAAATTGAATCAAATTCATAAACGCCATGCCTCCAAAAGTGAAGAAGGGCGGAGAATCATCAAAGACCTTACTACTACCGCCAGTGTTGCCAGCGCAATTGTCGCCGGTACTCCCAGCGCAGTTGCCGCCAATCCCTCGCCAAAGGAGATCCAGGGGAAGATATGGTGCAGTAAGCATGGAAGGACCTGTCACTCAGTCAAGTTCATCGTCGAAGGGTGTGACAACACCTCCCCGGCAAGATAACCTTCTGATGGCACCTCCCCAGCAGAATGCTCTTCGACTAGAGCCTCCCCGACGAGATAAAGCTCCAATGCCAGCCAGATCTCGTCAATCCCATCACCAAATTGACGACGATGACGGTGACAACTCTCTCCTCGTGGATATCAGGGCCCAAAACCTTGTTATCCAAGAACAAGATGAGTTGATTCATCGACTCCGGCAACAACTCCAGGAAAAAGCGAAGACCCCGGTTCCACCCCCTAGACGCCACCAAGCTCTTTTGGCCGAACATGATTTGAGGCGAATCCTGAATATCAAGAGGAGCAATCGAGCCTATGAAAAAGGCTCAAGTAGCAGCCACTTGGATGATGACTCAAAAAGACCGAGACAGAGACCAAAGGACAACGATGACTTGAGAGAATTGCTTGACCAACAAGTCAAGAAAAAGGTTCAACAGAACATGGAGGTAGTCGGTTTTACCCGAAATTGGCTAAACGCCTTCGACACTGAAGATCTCGGCACATCTCCCTTCTCTCAGGAGATAAAGGACTTCTCTCTCCCTAAAAAATTCAGTGTCCCAAGGTTTGTCCTTTACGACGGGACCTCGGACCCTGCTGCACATCTCCTGCATTTTACACAGCGGATGTCGGTATGAGGCGATATCGGTCCCTTGAACCGTAGAGTCTTCTCTTCTAGTTTAGGAGACCTCCCCCTAAAATGGTTCTGCGCACTTCTAGAGGGGTCAATTTCGAGTTGGCGGCAGCTCCGAAATTCCTTCGTGGAAAAATTCCAAGCTCATTGGATCATCCCAAAGACGAATGATGACCTGATGGCTATCAGAATGAGGCGAACCGAGAACATTACATAGTTCGCCAAAAGATTATGGACAGTCTATAGCCAAGTCGAAGACGCCACAGATACAGTGGCAATCAAGTCCTCCAAACAGGCTTTGTTGCCAAACAATGAGCTTCAGAGGGATTTGGTACGGTTCCCCGTGGTCACGGTGAAGGCACTGATGGCCAGGGTGGACCAATTCATTGAGCAAGAAGAAGATGAGGCCCAAGCTCGGGAAAGCTTCAGCCTTTGACAAGAAGACAAAACCTCCAAGAGAGACAAGAAATCATCTTGGAGGGAGGAGGCAGGCCGATACGAGGGATCGTCGAGCTCAACAGTGAACTTGGTCTCCACTTCGGGGTTCAGAAAGAATTCTAGCCCAGCGGGAGCTTCCGATAAGGCTGAGAACACAGTCTTCACGGAGCCAATCCACAGGCTCCTCGGCAAGATCAAGTCTCAACCATTCTTCAAATGGCCGCAACCAATGAAGGGTGATCCATCCACCCGAGATCAAAACAAGTTCTGTGCTTATTACAAACAAAATGGGCACCGAACCGAAAATTGCAAAGCCTTCAAGTCCCACCTCGAGAAGCTCGTCATGGATGGACATCTGAAGGATTATATCAAGGAAGAAGGCCATCCAACTCATTAGCGCCGAGATGATGATCAAGACAGTGATGAGCCGGAGGGCACCATTTCATGAAGCTGAGGGGTCCGAGCTCCTACACTTCTTGTTACAGAACAATGAAATGAGCTCGGTACTCATCAGAGAAGAACTCCCAGATTTATACTATAGTGGTTGTTACGGAACATCCACATAAGTACCTTTACAGAAAGGCAGACTTCATTGTGAAAATTATTTCTCCTAGTTCGGCACCGAGCCAACTTGAGACCGAACTGGGGGGCAATGAGCATGACGGTGAAGTTGCCTAGATCAAAGAAGAACGACCTCAGAAGTAGTTCCTTGGTTCGTCGTCAATGAGCATAACGGTGAAGTTGCCGAGATCAAAGAAGAACGACCTCGGAAGTAGTTCCTTGGTTCGTCGTCAATGAGCATAAAGGTGAAGTTGCCGAGACCAAAGAAGAATAACCTCGGAAGCTGTCAACAGATCCTCAAAAGAACAACGCCAAAACCCTGGGGCATGGTAGTTGGTGGTCTTCAGTGACTCTCAGTTGGTGACGAACCAGTTGAACGGAGACTACCAAGCTCGGACGAAAGGATAGCAACCTACCTAACTGCTACGGAGCATTAGAAAAATAGAGAAAAGCCCCAAGTTACAGAACTCGGTGGCTACCTCGGTGCAATTACCTACCTAGCTGCTATGGAGCATTAGGGAAATAAAGAAAGACCTTAAATAGTTAAGGCACAATCAAAATGCCAAGTTAGAGAACTCGGTAGGTACCTCGCTGTTCGGGATCAAAATATGTTTGGTTATAGAACCAAGCGTAAATTATCCTATCACCAAGGTAAAGACTGTAATTCCTTGTATTCCTTAAAGTTGAAGAACTGAAACAATTTGCTCTTGTTAAGCTCAGTTAAAGAACCAGCTACGGCACGGACAAATTTGGTATTTGGATACAAGTTTCTATTCTTGAGTTACGGAACTTAAGACTTTGGTTGTTGAACCGAACTCAATTACTTAGCACCGGTTGTGGAACCAAACTAAGGAACTTGAGTACATCCGAGATTCTGGTTGTTGAACCAAACTCAATCACTTCAGCTCTTCTGGTTGTCGAACCAAACTCAAACTTCTATAGAACTTGGTTAGGGAACTGAGGATAAGCACATGTAATTCATGAAGAAATGTTTGATTTCAAACATGAAAACGAAAAAGTGCAATTGTATTTATAGAATCAAAAGTACAATGTTCGTCATTACATCAAAACCATCATCCGAAGAGGAACAACAAAAAAGATCTTCAGTCGGTGGCCTCGACAATAGTGACAGGCTCAGTTTGAATGTCTTCAGTCACGGCAACCTCAGAAGGAACCTCGGCCTCTGTGGATGGAGTGGGGGCAGCAGAGCTTGACCCAGGATCCGAGCTTGGGAACTTAGGCAGATTCTTGGAAAGAGGGTGATCCTCGGGGACCCCTGCTTCCTTCAGTGCGGTCTGACAGCAAAACTCCCACACTCGTTGACTTATATTGAGGACCTGAGCCTCATAAAGTGATGTTGCCTCTGCCACCCCTTCATCAAAAGCAGCATCGGTCTCAGCCTGGAGTTTGGCATCAAACTCGGCCTTCTACTTCTCCAAAGCTGCTTCAGTCTCGGCTTTCTGCTTCTCCAAGTTGGCTTCGATCTTTGTCGCGACCCTGGACCGGGTCATTGGGCCTAATCCGGGATCGGGACTAATTGTGATTGTGTATGATGGATGATGAATTAATTTAAACCCAAAACGTATACAAGTCTACCAAAGAATACCACTCATACACGCGATTTCCCACAGGTGTCCGCGGTGAGGATATCACATCAACATGAACATTTCTTTTATGTGCGGAAGCGTGTAGCAAATCTATTTCGTACATTCATGTCCAAGATAACAAGATTAAACCTATTTGAAACCAGTATCAAAATGAGCAATGATCATTAGCGCTATAACCCAAAAGAAAGTTAAAGTTTACAACAATATCGTTTAACTACATTGCCCCTGTCAGACTCCGACCCAGGTTTAGTATAATTTATTATTATTTTAATTTTGATTAGTCACTAAGCGGGATTAGAGGACGATTAGCTTGAGTTTTTAGTTGGATTAGAATTTTGAATAGCTTTGGGGAATTTGGAGAGCGTAGTGTTCGGTTTGAACGGGCCCGGGGTGACCCGTAAGACGCGTGTTAGTGTGGGAATTCAAGTTATTGGATTTATTTGATTTTTGGAAAATATGGATTTCAACATTTTTGGATTTGTTATTTTGATCCCAGCAACTTTTCTGTTTGTTCCGTTTGCATTCGAGCCTCAGAAATCGCATTTTTTGAGAAAAATGGCAAAACAGTCTTTTCACACTCAAATCTGTGCATAAATTTCGAAATTTGAAAACCATGAGGAAAATATACTTTTTGAAAACTAGATTTTTCAACAATCATTTTTCCCTTCTTCGTCAACTTCATTCGGAACCTCTAAATGATAGACCCAGCTATGTGAAGTTTTCAGGGCCATTGGGGCCCACAACCCATTTAAACAAATCAACCCACGTTTTATTTCCTTCTTCCTCACTTCATTCTTCTTCATTCAGTTTTTCCTGCAACCCACATAAGAGAGTTTCTCTCTTTTCTCCCATCCTCTCCCCTTTGCATGTCAATGGAATTGAGCCCAACTTGAAGAGCGAAGTTCACCATCTTCATCTCCATTTCTCAAGCTTTCCAACCATGGTATTTTCAAGGGATTTCAGCTGATTTCACCATCTTCTCCAAACTCTTCTTCTTGTCTAGAGTTCTTCAAAGGTTAGCAATGGCTTCCTTCTTGAAATTTTGGATTTTCTAGACCCTTTAGGATTGTTTTATCATACATGCAAGAGCCTTCATGAAAAGCTTCTTTGTTTTCCAAAATTTTGTGGATTTTTAGTGTTCTTCTTTGGATTCTTTTGTGTAGATTGGAGTTGCTGAGTTGAGAGTTTCTTAGAGTGTTTTGGTGACCAATTTGTCTCAGGCAAGTGAATAATTGGATTGTGTATACATGGTGTGGAAATTTATCTTTTCTAAGAGCTCTTTTGATTTGAACTATGAAGCTTTGAAGTGGGTGGTTGTGTGTGAATTTTGTGCAGGAAAATGGTTTAGTGTTGGCTCATCTTAAGTTGCATTTTTGTTGCTTGAGATTTCAGTTTTGTGTAGAAATGATAAATTTTGTATTTACCTAATTGAATTCTGAAATTCTGTTTTCTTGCTTGCCTTTGATATATGATATATGAATTGGGATGATGTGATGATGATGGTGGTTGAAAGAGGGTGTTTGGAGGAATTTGGAATTCAGTTTTGAGTGAGTTTTGAATACAAGAATGAAGGGAGAGTGGTGAATGTGAGAAGGAAAAAAAATTCTGCACCAAAGAGGAGAGAGACATTCAGCAAAGCTGACTGTCCACGGGCTGGACAGAGGCCCAGCCCGCTCGAGCGAGCCTGGGCCCGCTCGAGCGGGCCTGGCTTCTGTCACAGCCCGCTCGAGCGAACTGGGCCCACTCGAGCTGGGCCTGGGTCATTTCCTGCATGGATTTTTGGGCTGTTGATGCTAGTTTTGATGGATTTTTGGGCTGTTTAGGCTAGTTTTGAGCCCGGTTTGAGTACGAAAATTCCCTAATGACTTATTAATCATCGGGGAGGGAGAATTTGAGCCCGAATCAATTTTAATTGAATTGAACTATAGAGAAAGTTTGGAAAAGAATTAACTTACCCAGGAATTTTCTATTAGTCTTAATGTATACTTTATGTCCAAAATTGTCGGTGACCTTCAGAGACACCAACTTCTTCACTCATAAACCGACATGGAGACATTAATTATGTATTAAGACGGCCTCGGTAAGCCCATCAAACAATATCAATCATCCAAATCATCTCATTCTAAGTTAGAGAAAGTTTATGTTTTCTCATAAATTCATTTGAAACAAAGTTGGTTAATTTGTCAGGTTTGAAAAACAATGAAAAGGCTACTCGTCTGATTTGTTCTGAATTTGTCTGTTTATTTTGATAAAGAGTAGTCCTTTTATCAGGTTTGAATTGTGTTTAATGGTTTGAATTGTATCGTTTTGGATTTAAATCGGCACCACTAAGCTTATGTTACCTTGTTGGGCTGATCACCCGGCTTGGAATCTTTAAAACTATTTGCCAACTGCAGTTTGGATTCTGTCTGTTTGTCCGGCCATGGCAACGGTTCTGTTTTCCGGTCCCACGGGTAGTGGCAACGGTTCTGATTTCCGTCCCACTTTATGTGGCAATGGCTCTGTTTGTTCCGGTCCCACGGGTAGTGGCCACGGTTTCTGTTTGCTCTTGTTACTTCGGTAATAGGAGAATTTAGCTAAATGTGGTTTGCCAATATTTGAATATTTGTCAGTTAGCTTGAGATATTTAAATTCATTTGCACAGAAATAAGTTCATTTGATTTATTCCTTATATATGATTTGTTTTTACCAGTATCCTTATGATTTTAAACATGACATTTATAACTTGTATATCAGATCTGTTTTATTCACCTGCCAGACCGTCGTGTCTGATCCTTCTCTTGTTTGGTGTCAGATGTCGGACCCGCAGCCTTTGAGGCGGAGTATATGCAGGAGGCAGTAGGGCCTCAGGTGGAGCCCGAGTGGCAACCAAATGATGTCATGTAGACGTCACGTTTGGTTTGGGGCATCGATAACATCTTTTTGGGAGCTAACAGTTTTTTTTTTGGAATTTTGTTATGGCCTTGTTGGCTTTGTCAGGGATGTATAAATTAAACTATTTTTGCTATCACAATTGTAATTAACTTTGGTTATGCCATGTATATATTTCTCTTTTGATATCAAACTTGTACATTTTTCTTGTGTTATAAGGAGTTTTATTTTGCTACATGCTTCCGCATAACATTATTTTGATGTGAAATTAATTCTTTGGTTGTGATGGATCGTACGGGATCCTCACCGCGGAATCCTGTGGGGAAATAATTAGCGCGTGCGGGCGAAATTTTCTAGTCCGTCGCGCCGCGACCCCCGGATTAAGGACTTGATTATCAGGGCCTCGGTCCGGGGGCGTGACAGGAGTTGGTATCAGAGCGAGAAATATGTCAGGCAATTAAAAGACATTAGAAACATAGGGTCGTGGAGAGGATCCGTTAGACTCTTCGTTAACTAGTATTGCGCGGGGGATTGTGGGAATGTTTTCTTAATATATTTGTTGTACTAACAAGCGGTTTTGCAGCAAAATGCCTCCATGCAGGGACCACACCAACACAAATCCTTCTTCTAGCAATGCTCAGACTGCAGGCTCCTCTGGAGATAATCCATTTCAGAACTTTATGCAGAGGATGATGGAACAACAACAGAAAACAAATGAAATGATGATGGAACAGCAGTTGAGAGCCAATGAGAATCAAACCAGATTGCAAGAGCAGATGGCTAAGAAAGATAAGGAATTAGCACAAGTACAAAGGCAGTTATTAGAAGTGTTGCGTAGAAGACCAGAACCAGTACAACCTCAACACATGGGTCCTCAAATTGTTATCAATGATTGTGACAACAACCCGAATGTTTTATTTGAACGCTTCCGGAAGAGTGGTCCAAAAGAATTTACTGGGAATGAGGATCCTTTGACAGCAGATGATTGGCTAACTCATACCGAGAATATCTTTGATCTTTTTCAGTGTATAGGCAGGCAGCGAGTTCTCCTAGCGGCATCTATGTTTATTGGTTTGGCTGATATTTGGTGGAAGACACTCAAGGGTGGCTATCAGAACATTGCTAATGATATTGCATGGGCTACTTTCAAGGAACAGTTCACTGAGAAATATATGCCCCCTCATGTTAAGAGACAGATGGCGGTGGAGTTTCAGCTACTCACCTAAGGAGATATGACAGTTCTCGACTATCTTACGAAGTTTGAGAGATTGTCACGGTATGCACCAGAGCTCGTTGATACTGAGGAGAAGAAGATTATCAAATTCCTTGAAGGGTTGGACCCTATCATTGAAAGGGATGCTTCAGGTGTTGTCTTACCAGCTACATTCCAAGAAGCAGTCAAGCGAGCCTACAAATTTGAAAACATTAATAACAAGATTATTAAGAATAATCAGAGGAAAAGACAGCAGCAAGGTCAGAAGCCCTATCAAGGCAAGAAGTCAAGGCCAAATCAGAACACCCAAAGGCAAGGTGGATGTGAGCAATGTGACAAGAATCATCCTTCCCATTTATGTTACAGAGTTACGGGTGGATGCTTTAGGTGTGGCCTTACAGATCATCAGATGAAAGATTGTCCAAACAATAAGAACCAAGGCAACCGGGCACCTCAGCAGAATCAACAAGCAGTTCAGAACCAACCCAGGCAGCCACAGCAGCAGAATCAACCACAGCAGCCCTGTCAGCAACCTCAGAAACAGAATGCCCGTCCACTTCAGCAAAACAGGAATGCGCAACAAGGAAGGCAGAATCAGAATAGAAATAGACCTCAACAGCAAGGACGCATGTATCATCTGAATCAGGCGGACATCGATGCGGCGGGCAACGTAGTTGAAGGTATACTTTTTTGTTTGTGGATTAGAAGCTAAAGTATTGTTTGATCCTGGATCCACTCATTCATTTCTATCCCCCATGTTTGCTAAATTGATTGATGTGCCTATTAGCGAACTAGACTTTATTCTAACTGTCACAACACCAGTAGGGAAACAAATTGTTTGTAGCACATATTACCCTAGTTGCACAGTTAAGATAGGTGATGTTACATTTCCAGCAGATCTTATCTTGTTAGACATGCATGACTTCGATGTCATTTTGGGGATGGATTGGTTGTCTGGACATCATGCCAGTATGGATTGTTTTAATAAAACTATTTCCTTCAAGTTAGATGAATCATCACCAGGGGTAGAATTTCATAGAGAGAAAATGGTTTCACAGGCTGGTGTTATTTTAGCATTGTCAGCAGTTAAACTATTGAGAAACGAATGCGAGGCATTCATAACATTTATTTCAGAGGACAAACAATCCCAAGGGGTGGAGCAAATCCCTGTAGTGTGCGAATTTCCAGATGTGTTTCCGGAAGAAATTCCAGGATTGCCACCAGTCAGGGAAGTAGAATTCACCATAGAGCTTATGCCAGGAGCAGCTCCAATTTCTATTGCACCGTATAGAATGGCTCCGACAAAATTGGGTGAACTGAAATCACAGTTGCAAGAGTTATTGAAGAAAGGTTTTATCAGACCCAGCATAGCACCGTGGGGAGCTCCGGTGTTATTTGTCAAGAAGAAAGATGGAAGCTTGAGGATGTGCATAGATTACAGAAGACTGAATCAAGTGACCATTAAGAACAAGTACCCATTACCAAGAATAGATGAGCTTTTTGATCAGTTGCAGGGAGCAGAGTATTTCCCGAAGATAGATTTGAGATCCGTATATTACCAGTTGAGAGTCAGAGATTCAGATATATCAAAAACAACCTTCAGGACTAGATATGGGCACTATGAATTCCTAGTAATGCCCTTTGGATTGACGAATGCTCCAGCAGTGTTCATGGCTCTAATGAACAAGATTTTTGTACCTTACTTGGATCAATTCACTGTTGTCTTCATTGATGACATACTAGTATATTCCAAGTCTAGAGAAGAGCATGAGCAGCACCTGAGGACGTCACTGCAATTGTTGAGAGATAACCAGTTGTATGCAAAGCTCGAGAAGTGTGATTTTTGGTTCACTTAAGTTTCTTTCATTGGTCACATTATCTCCAAAGAAGGTCTGGCAGTTGATCCAGCAAAGATAGAAGCGGTTATCGGTTGGGAGAGGCCAAAGAATGTAACCGAAATCAGGAGCTTTCTGGGTTTTGCAGGTTACTACAGAAGGTTTGTGCAGGGATTTTCATCTATTGCAGCACCTTTGACCAAATTAACCCGGAAAAATGTGCCATTTGTATGGACAGAGCAGTGTGAAGCAAGTTTTGAAGAGTTGAAGAAGAGATTAACCACAGCACCAATTCTCACCTTACCTTCGAGCAGTGGTAATTTTATAGTTTATACAGATGCTTCGACAGTGGGACTTGGATGTGTGCTAATGCAAGATGGTAAAGTCATAGCGTATGGCTCAAGGCAGTTGAAGGAGCACGAGAAGAATTATGCGACGCATGACTTAGAATTGGCAGCAGTTGTTTTTGCACTAAAGATGTGGAGACACTATTTGTATGGAGAGAAATTCGAGGTTCACTCGGATCATCGTAGTCTACAGTATTTGTTCTCTCAGAAGGAATTGAACATGAGACAGAGAAGATGGATGAAGTATATTAAGAACTACGACTTTCCAATCAAATACCATCCAGGGAAAGTAAATGTTGTAGCAGATGCATTGAGCAGGAAGTCTGGGAGCATGGCTAGCTTGCGAGGAATGGGTAGACTCCAACAGCTTGAAGAATTGGGAGTTGAGTTTCAACTATTGAGACTAGGTGTTATGTTAGCAAACATGACAGTGTCTGAACCCATTTTCATTCAGAAAATCAAGGAGACTCAGCTACAGGATCTAGATTTAGCAAGAATTGTGGAGCACATTTCAGATCGCCCAGATTTCAGAGTCGTGGGTGGAGTACTGTACTTCGGTGACAGATTGTGTGTTCCAAATATTGATGAATTGAGAAATGAAATCATGACTGAAGCCCATAACACCAAGTATTCTATGCACCCGGGGAGTACTAAGATGTACCATAATTTGAAGAACAGATTTTGGTGGAGCAATATGAAGAGAGAAATTGCAGCATTTGTGTCCCGATGCATGACTTGTCAATTAATTAAAACAGAACATCAGAAACCAGCAGGTCTTTTGCAGCCATTGGAGATTCCACAGTGGAAATGGGAACATCTTACGATGGATTTCGTCTCGGGTTTACCGACGACTAGCAGAGGGAACAATGCCATATGGGTTATAGTTGACCGACTGACGAAGTCTGCACGTTTCATTCCATTGAAGACAGGGAAAAAGATGCAAATGTTAACACTAGCACAAACATTTGTTAATGAGATCGTCAGCCAACATGGTTGTCGCGACCCCGGACCGGGTCCCCACTAAGAAGGCGGGCCTGATCCGGGATCGGGACTGTTAATGTGATGTTTGATTGATTGTTCCAATTTATTGAAACCAAACCAACAAAACGTATACGAGTCCATCAAGAAGGATGCCACTCGTACACGCGATTTCCCACAGGTGTCCGCGGTGAGGATAACACATCGACATGAATATTTCTTTTATGTGCGGAAGCGTGTAGCAAATCTATGTTTCATACATTCATGTCCAAGATACAAGAATAAAGCAAGTCTCATACTAGTATCAAAATGAGTAATGATCATTAAAGCTATAACCCCAAAATAAAGTTAAGGTTTACAACAAAGTAGTTTAATTACATTGTTCCCAAAAATAGAGGCCAACAAAGGCCAATGAATACAATATCAAGTTCCCAAAAGAATGGTTAGTTACAACCCAAAAGGTGTTACGCAACTCAAGCACCCGAATGTCTAGATGACATCATCGGCGTGCCACTCAACTAGTCATTGCGGTTCGCCAACCGCAACCTCGAGCTCCTCCTCGGGGAGACCAACAACGGGACCTGAGCACCAAAATCAAGTGTCAAACACGACGGTTTGGCAAACGAATGAAAAGACATAGCAATATAGAAAATACCTTGAAAATCATTTAAACCTGTCAAAGCATTAGTTTCATAAAACAAGATAAACATTTATCCAAATACATATGCAAAATAAAACATGTAAGGTATCCAAGGGAATGGGAAACACACAAGATGGCAACCACACATAGCTAAATCCTCTATCACCGAAGTGACAAGAGTATATCGGGATGTTGTCTCAGTCATCGAAGTGAGGAGATGCAACATAAGTAACATATACATATATAATACAATACGGGACGGGACCACGGTAGCGAACCGGGTATCGGGACAAGACCACGGTAATAACCGGGTAGCGGGATCCAAGATTGCAGCTGGCAGGACGGGAAGGGGTCTCCAAGTCGGTCGATCAAACCGGCAAGGAAAGCCAAGCTTAGTGGTGCCGACTCATAGGTCAAATCATGTAAAACAAGTCATGTACAAATCATGTTTAATGCACTTTAATAAACGGGCGGGACGGGGTGCTTAAAAGCACTAATTTCATTTTCAAACGGGAAGTGCATGTCGGGGCTAGCAAAAGCTCTAGTTTCAAATCCAATGTTTTCGGGAATGATAAATCACATTTCTTGAAATTCGGGACAAGTATCGGGATTCGATATAAATCAAGTGAATAAGGACCCCGTATGTCTATTGTGATGATCACTTGGTACTCCTTGAGTTTAGAGACATTCCGGGCTCTTTATGCACCTTAGGGATTCAAACCCTAATCGTATTTTAATTAAACAAAACCTAAGAGGAATGGGATCCTAAGCACAATGTTAATCTAGTAGTACCTTACAACCTACTCATTCGTCGAAGGGAAAACGGATTCGCGATACCCAAACAGCCCAAATTCGCGTTTAGATAAAAGAAAGGATATCCCGTCGTTCCGTTCCGTTCAAGATTGAACTAGGTTAAGCACCGATACGACCGGATTAACCGTGAGGAGATGACGGTTCAACCATCCTCAAAAGAAGTCCAATGGGCCCACAAAAGGGTCCCTAAGTTCCATCTAAAGTCCATTTAACATTGGGTAAAAAGTCAGTTTTTCAGCATGTTTTCAGTTGGGCCGGTCGACCTGGCCCATGGCCGGTCGACCGCGTACACAGGAGCTCGGTCGACCGCGTGCACTGTAGAACTGAGACTCCCGCAGTTCAGCAGCTGTTCTGCAGGGGGGGTCTGTCTCAGTGTCGCCGGTCGACCGCGCCATTGGCCGGTCGACCGCGTACACTGCGTAACAGAACCCAGGTTCTGTTACAGCAGTGCAGGGGTTCATTCCCTTTTTCCAACTTTTTCTACATTGTTTCCACACCTGATTAGCAATATCATATGTGATTAAAAACAAGCTTTCAAGCATGAATATGATCATTTATTTCCAACTTAAACAAGTCATTAATGCATCAAAACCTTAGGTAAAACCATAAGTGCATTTCAACCAAAACTCTTTCAAAAGTAAAAATGTCAAAACATTCACTTGCCTCAAGTCCCAAATCCCTGAAAAATAGCTCCTAGCACTTTTGCAAGTCAAGGAAACAAGCTCTACCAAAAACCCCTAAAACAAACCCTAAAATGGGTCAAAACAATGGAGAAGAAGAGAGAGCTTCCAATATAGAAAATGTAGCTTCTCTAAGGCTAGAAGAATACTAATCTAGGAGATTAGGAAGAGAGCTTACCAAATGGTGTTCCAAAGAAGCAATGCAAGCTAGAAAAGAGTCTTGGAGTGGTGGGATTTCCTTCAAAATGGTGTCTATGGAGAGCCCTTGCAATGGAGAAGAAGATTATGGAATCTCTTGAGATGATGGTGCAAGCTTGGGAGGTGCTTGATGATGGAGAAGCAAGAAGAAGAAGAGAATAGTGCAACCAAACCCTAGGCTCAGTTAGAGTTGCTGGAAAAGAGAAAATGAAGGAGGAGGGTTCTCTTTTATAAGCCAAACAAGTGGGCTCCACCATCAAGAAACCTATATGGGCTGAAATAGTGATTTTCGGGGCTCCGGATGAAATCGACGAAGAAGGAAGAAATGATCGTCGAAATATCTAGTTTCTAAAAAGTTTATGTTTCGCGGGTTTCGGGATTAACACTAATTTGGTACAGATTTAGAGTAAAAGTACTGTTTTGCCCTTGGAGCTAGAAAAGTCATGTTTCGGGGTTTCGAACGGGAACGGGATCAACATGAAAGTTGAAGGCAATAATAAAACAAGTAAATCGGGATGAAATACAAATCACGAAAACCAATACAAAATCTCAAGCATACAAAAAGCCATAAACAAGGGAACCCCCAAAGGGCCCCACTAATACCAAGGTACTCAAAATCCCCAAAGCTATTCCAAAGCTATTCTAAACCACTAAACCAAAACCACAAGACAAATCAAGACTAACACGCAACTAACTAAGCACTAATCGGGATCACTCGGGTCGGGGTCTTACAATGGTCAACCAGTCTCCATTACTTCAGACAGAGATAGCAGATTTGTCTCAAGGTTCTGGAAGACTCTGCATGAGTCCATGGGTACAAAGCTTCAATTCAGCACAGCGTATCACCCACAGACAGATGGACAGTCAGAAAGGACCATTCAGACATTGGAAGACATGCTTAGGGCTTGTGTGCTTGATTTCAAAACTCAGTGGGACGAAAGTCTACCTCTTTGCGAATTTGCATATAATAACAGTTACCACTCAAGCATAGGAATGGCACCTTTTGAAGCACTTTATGGAAGGAGATGCAGAACTCCAGTGTGTTGAGAAGAAGTCGGAGAACGCAATTTTCATGGACCGACATTGATTGGTGAGACCAATGAGAAAGTTAAACTCATTCATGAGCGTTTGAAGACTGCGAGAAGCCGGCAGAAAAGTTATGCAGATGTTCGGAGGAAGGACCTACAGTTCCAAGCAGGAGATAAAGTATTTTTGAAAGTGTCACCCACTAGAGGCACTTTGAGGTTTGGTCAGAAGGGTAAATTGTCAAGAAGATTCATTGGACCGTATGAGATTTTGAGTCGTGTCGGTGAAGTGGCTTACAGACTGGCCTTACCGCCAGAACTTTCAGGAGTACATAATGTGTTTCATGTCTCAATGTTGAAGAAATATGTTTTGGACCCCTCACATGTGTTAAGACATGAGCCTCTAGAGATTCGAGAAGATGCCACCTATGTCGAGAAACCAGTCAGAATTATCGACAGGAAAGAGCAAGAATTGAGGAACCGGACAATTCACTGGGTAAAAGTGCTTTGGGAAAATCACGAACCGGAAGAGGCTACTGGGGAATTGCATGATCAAGTTCAGAAGAAGTACCCGCACTTGCTACCAGACGTTAGTGTTCATTTGGAGGACCAAATGATTCTAAGGGGTGGAGGATGTCAGACCCCGACCCAGGTTTAGTATAATTTATTATTATTTTAATTTTGATTAGTCACTAAGAGGGATTAGAGGACGATTAGCTTGAGTTTTTAGTTGGATTAGAATTTTGAATAGCTTTGGGGAATTTGGAGAGCGTAGTGTTCGGTTTGAACGGGCCCGGGGTGACCCGTAAGACGCGTGTTAGTGTGGGAATTCAAGTTATTGGATTTATTTGATTTTTGGAAAATATGGATTTCGACATTTTTGGATTTGTTATTTTGATCCCAGCAACTTTTCTGTTTGTTCCGTTTGCATTCGAACCTCAGAAATCTCATTTTTAAACAGTCTTTTCACACTCAAATCTGTGCATAAATTTCGAAATTTGAAAACCATGAGGAAAATATACTTTTTGAAAACTAGATTTTTCAACGATCATTTTTCCCTTCTTCGTCAGCTTCATTCGGAACCTCTAAATGATAGACCCAGCTATGTGAAGTTTTCAGGGCCATTGGGGCCCACAACCCATTTAAACAAATCAACCCACGTTTTATTTCCTTCTTCCTCACTTCATTCTTCTTCATTCAGTTTTTCCTGCAACCCACATAAGAGAGTTTCTCTCTTTTCTCCCATTCTCTCCCCTTTGCATGTCAATGGAATTGAGCCCAACTTGAAGAGCGAAGTTCACCATCTTCATCTCCATTTCCCAAGCTTTCCAACCATGGTATTTTCAAGGGATTTCAGCTGATTTCACCATCTTCTCCAAACTCTTCTTCTTGTCTAGAGTTCTTCAAAGGTTAGCAATGGCTTCCTTCTTGAAATTTTGGATTTTCTAGACCCTTTAGGATTGTTTTATCATACATGCAAGAGCCTTCATGAAAAGCTTCTTTGTTTTCCAAAATTTTGTGGATTTTTAGTGTTCTTCTTTGGATTCTTTTGTGTAGATTGGAGTTGCTGAGTTGAGAGTTTCTTAGAGTGTTTTGGTGACCAATTTGTCTCAGGCAAGTGAATAATTGGATTGTGTATACATGGTGTGGAAATTTATCTTTTCTAAGAGCTCTTTTGATTTGAACTATGAAGCTTTGAAGTGGGTGGTTGTGTGTGAATTTTGTGCAGGAAAATGGTTTAGTGTTGGCTCATCTTAAGTTGCATTTTTGTTGCTTGAGATTTCAGTTTTGTGTAGAAATGATAAATTTTGTATTTACCTAATTGAATTCTGAAATTCTGTTTTCTTGCTTGTCTTTGATATATGATATATGAATTGGGATGATGTGATGATGATGGTGGTTGAAAGAGGGTGTTTGGAGGAATTTGGAATTCAGTTTTGAGTGAGTTTTGAATACAAGAATGAAGGGAGAGTGGTGAATGTGAGAAGAAGGAAAAAAAATTCTACACCAAAGAGGAGAGAGACAGTCAGCAAAGCTGACTGTCCACGGGCTGGACAGAGGCCCGGCCAGCTCGAGCGAGCCTAGGCCCGCTCGAGCGGGCCTGGCTTCTGTCACAGCCCGCTCGAGCGAACTGGGCCCACTCGAGCTGGGCCTAGGTCATTTCCTGCATGGATTTTTGGGCTGTTTATGCTAGTTTTGATGGATTTTTGGGTTGTTTAGGCTAGTTTTGAGCCCGGTTTGAGTACGAAAATTCCCTAATGACTTATTAATCATCGGGGAGGGAGAATTTGAGCCCGAATCAATTTTAATTGAGTTGAACTATAGAGAAAGTTTGGAAAAGAATTAACTTACTCAGGAATTTTCTATTAGTCTTAATGTATACTTTATGTCCTCAATTGTCGGTGACCTTCAGAGACACCAACTTCTTCACTCATAAACCGACATGGAGACATTAATTATGTATTAAGACGGCCTCGGTAAGCCCATCAAACATTATCAATCATCCAAATCATCTCATTCTAAGTTAGAGAAAGTTTATGTTTTCTCATAAATTCGTTTGAAACAAAGTTGGTTAATTTGTCAGGTTTGAAAAACAATGAAAAGGCTACTCGTCTGATTTGTTCTGAATTTGTCTGTTTATTTTGATAAAGAGTAGTCCTTTTATCAGGTTTGAATTGTGTTTAATGGTTTGAATTGTATCGTTTTGGATTTAAATCGGCACCACTAAGCTTAGGTTACCTTGTTGGGCTGATCACCCGGCTTGGAATCTTTAAAACTATTTGCCAACTGCAGTTTGGATTCTGTCTGTTTGTCCGGCCATGGCAACGGTTCTGTTTTCCGGTCCCATGGGTAGTGGCAACGGTTCTGATTTCCGTCCCACTTTATGTGGCAACGGCTCTGTTTGTTCCGGTCCCACGGGTAGTGGCCACGGTTTCTATTTGCTCTTGTTACTTCGGTAATAGGAGAATTTAGCTAAATGTGGTTTGCCAATATTTGAATATTTGTCAGTTAGCTTGAGATATTTAAATTCATTTGCACAGAAATAAATTCATTTGATTTATTCCTTATATATGATTTGTTTTTACCAGTATCCTTATGATTTTAAACATGACATTTATAACTTGTATATCAGATCTGTTTTATTCACCTGCCAGACCGTCGTGTCTGATACTTCTCTTGTTTGGTGTCAGATATCGGACCCGCAGCCTTTGAGGCGGAGTATACGCAGGAGGCAGTAGGGCCTCAGGTGGAGCCCGAGTGGCAACCAAATGTTGTCATGTAGACGTCACGTTTGGTTTGGGGCATCGATAACATCTTTTTGGGAACTAACAGTTATTTTTGGGAATTTTGTTATAGCCTTGTTGGCTTTGTCAGGGATGTATAAATTAAACTACTTTTGCTATCACAACTGTAATTAACTTTGGTTATGCTATGTATATATTTCTCTTTTGATATCAAACTTGTACATTTATCTTGTGTTATAAGGAGTTTTATTTTGCTACATGCTTCCGCATAACATTATTTTGATGTGAAATTAATTCTTTGGTTGTGATGGATCGTACGGGATCCTCACTGCGGAATCCTGTGGGGAAATAATTAGCGCGTGCGGGTGAAATTTTCTAGTCCGTCGCGCCGCGACCCCCGGATTAAGGACTTGATTATCAGGGCCTCGGTCCGGGGGCGTGACAGCCCCCAAAAATAGAGACCAACAAAGGCTAATATTAATAAAATAACAAGTTCCCAAAAGAATGGTTAGAGTCAACCCAAAATGTTACGTCACTCGGGCAACCGAATGTTTAGACGACATCATCGGTGTGCCACTCGACTAGACGATGCGATTCTTCGACCGCCTCCTCATGCTCCTCCTCGGGAAGACCAATAACGGGACCTGAGTACCAAAGCAAAGGGTCAAACACGACGGTTTGGCAAACGGTGAAAAGACATATCAATAAAGAAATTACCTTGGAAAACATTTAAACCTGTCAAAACAATAGTTTCATAAAACGAAAGAATCATTTATTCAAATACATATGCAATATAAAACATGTAAGGTATCCAAGGAGAATGGGAAACAAGCAAGATGGCAACCACACGAAGCTAAGTCTTTTATCACCGAAGTGATATGAGCATATCGGGATGTTGTCTTAGTCACCGAAGTGAGGAGATGCAACATAAGTAACATTTACATATACATAATGTAATACGAGACATGACCACGGTAGCGAACCGGGCATCGGGAACCACAGTAGCAATCTGCGGCATCGGGACAAGACCACGGTAATAACCGGGTAGCGGGATCCAAACTGCAGCTGGCGGGACGGGAAGGGGTCTCCAAGTCGGTGGATCAGACCGGCAAGGAAAGCCAAGCTTAGTGGTGCCGACTCAGAGGTCAAATGACAAATCAAAACATGTATAAAACATATCAAGTTCATGTATGTAAACGGGCAGGACGAGATGCCCAAAGGCACAAGTATCATTTTATTCGGGCATGTATAAACGGGCTAGCAAAATGCTAAAATACACTTTCAATACTTTCGGGAATGATAAATCATAATTCAAGAAATTCGGGACTAGTGTCGGGATTCAAGATAAATCATAATTCAAGAAATTCGGGACTAGTGTCGAGATTCAAGATAAATCAGGTGAGTGAGGACCCCGTATGTCCATTGTAATAATGACTTGGTACTCCTTAAGTTTGGAGACATTCCGGGCTCTTTATACACCTTAGGGATTTCCAAACTTTTAAATGAACTTTAAAACAAACGGAACCTCAGAAGAGATCCTAAGTACAATGTTAACCCTAAAGCATCGTACAACCTACTCAGTCACCGAAGGGGATAGGATTCGCGATACCCAAACGTACAAACCTCGTGCATAGTTATAAAGGGGGTATCCCGTTGTCCCGTACCGTTCAAAATTGAATTAGGTTAAGTTCCAATACAATTGGATTATGTTAGGATTTTTGTATGTTGCTAATTTGATGGAAGCACTATCTCTATCAGTCATCTGATCACACACCCATTCATCATAGTTTGGACCTTGAAATCTGGACCTTAGACTTGAAAATGTTTTTGATTTTCAAAGACTTCATCCTGCATGTTTTTAGAACTTAAAATGTATTTTCGAAAGCCTAAGTTCTTCGTGCATGATTTTGAAAAATTAAGTTTGAAATCGAGGTTCATGTTTTGCATACATATCTTTTTTTGTAGAATCATTTTAGTATGCATAAAACATATTGGCTAAGAGTTCATCTTTTCTTAAATCACTTTCTCAAAAATTCAGTTGGAACTCTGCTCTGGCTTGTGTAGCCGGTCGACCGCGCCAAGCACCAGGTCGACCGCATACACTAAAACAGGTTCTCAAAATTCTGAAAATATCTCTCAGAATCCTGTGTACCCGGTCGACCGCGCACAGGGGCCGGTCGACCGCGTAAAGAGCCGTTGGGCCAATATGACCGTTGGACCCGGCGACCGCATGGTCATGGGGTCGACCGGGCCAACTAGCCGTTGGACTGTCTTTTTGTATAAAAGTCCATTCTATTCCCTTCTTTCATAGGGCTGTTGGTATGAAATCTTTGAACCATTTTGAAACCTAAAGAAGAGGAATAAGCTAGAAAAGCTAGAGCCTATTGGTAATCAAATGTTTGAGATTTAAAAAGGTATATCTTTTCAGTTAACTTTGATTTTCATTCCATTTAAAATCATGCATGTTTAATTCTTTGTAATCTCATATTTGCATGATTTCTAGCTTTAGTTGAGATGTTTTGCAAACACAATATCACCTTGGAATACTAGTTTGTTTTGCAAACATCCTTATCTCAATCACATGTGTTTTTAATCTTTAAAACTTCATACAACTTGTGTAGCATGTCTTTTCAAGTTGTTTGAATTCTTCATGTGATTGGTTTATAACTTCAATCATCATTTTCAGTGCTTACATTTTCAAATGCATCAAGCATTCATTTGTGAGCTTCCTTTTAGAAAATGATTGAAGTAAACATTCATACACTTTGAGCACACACCTTTGCTAATTGTTTGTGTATGTTTGTATCTTGATTTAAACTTTCATATCAGCCTATTTAAGAGGCAAATGTATTGAGCTTAACTTGTATCTCTTTAAGTGTTTGTGTAGACACTTCTTTGAGAAGAAATATTTTTCTTGTCAAGGTTATTGCTTAGCCTAAGAAAAGCATATTGTAGAGGTTATTGCTTAGCCTTTGAAAAGCATCTTGTAAAGGTTATTGTTTAGCCTAGAAAAGCACATTGATAGGTTGTTGTTTAACCTAGAAAAACATCATTGTAAAGGTTATTGCTTAGCCTTTTGAAAAGCATAAATAGTGGAAATCCGGTGGGGTGTTGGAACACAAGCCGGTAGTGGATGTAGGCATTGAGGCCGAACCATTATAAATCTTTGTGTGAAGTTGTATGCTTGTGGTGATTTCTCTTGTTAGCTTCCGCATCTTGTTTGGTAAATCATCATATGTGACTAGTTACTTGTTAAGAAATTAAAATTGGCCATGATTAGTCATTAAGTGTAGATCACCCTATTCACCCCCCCCCCCCCCCACTCTAGGGTTAGGATCCCGGACTTTCAGATTAACCTCAAAGAATGTCGGGTCAAACAATCTCACGATAAGTCAAGTGGGTCCAATAAAAGGGGTAACCAAGTTCCACCTAAGTCCATTTAAGAATAGGGTAAAAATCACTTCCCAGGAAAGATTCACAGTTGGCCCAGTCGACCGCGCACACTGCAGTCCCGGTCGACCTGAGGAGGTCAGGTCGACCCCTCTCATGCATGCCCGATCGACCGAGCCCTTGGCCGGTCGACCGGCAGTTGTAAGGAAAAAACGGGGGGAATAGTGTTTTGGTCAGGTTCCAGAGAACGTGACCCCGTGTGGCCGGTCGACCGCGTGAACTGGGTAACAAAACCCAGGTCCTGTTTTCTGTAGTGAAATGGGTCATTCATTTTTCCTTCCTTTTTCTTCATTCTTTAAACCTGATTAGCAGTCTAAATCATGGATAAAACAAGCTAACAAGATTCACTAATGTGCATTTATTTCAAATCTAAACAAGCCGTTAATATCACAAGACATATGGTGAAATCATCAATGCATTTCCTAAAACTCATTCAAAGCTAAAAATATCAAATCATCCACTTGCCTTGGGTCTCTAATCAATGGAAAACAAGCTCCTAACCACACTTGTAAGCAAAGATCACAATCTCTACAAAAAACCCCAGAACAAACCCTAAAATGGGTCAAACCAAGCAATAAGAAGAGAGAGCTCCCTATAATGAAAATGGAGCTTCTCAAGGACTATGAGAACACAAATCTAGAAGATTAGGAAGAGAGCTTACCAAGAGGTGCTCTAAATGAGCAAGGCAAGCTAAATGAGGATCTTAGAGAGAAGAGATTTCTTCAAAAATGGTACCAATGGAAAGCCATTGAGGTGGTGAAGAAGATGATAAAGTCCTTTTTGATGTTGGTGTAAGCTTGGTAGTGTCTTGATGACGGAAAAGTAACAAGAAGAAGAAAGAAGGCAAGAAAACCTTAGACAAGAGAAAGTTGCTGGAAAAGGGAAAAAAGGAGGGGGAGAGCTCTCTTTTATAAGCAATACAAGTGGGCTCCACTAACTAGCAATCTTGTTGGGCTGAAATAGTAGTTCTCGAGACCTCAGATGAAAACTATGAAGAAGGAAGAAATGATCGTCGAAATTTCTACTTTCCAAAAAGTATATGTTTTGCAGGTTTCGGGAATATCAAGTATTGGGTACAAATTTAGTGTAAAAAGACTGTTTTGCCCAAGAAGCTAGAAAAATCGAGTTTCGGGATTCGGGACGGGAACGGGATCAGCATGAAAGTTGAAGGGATTAACAAAATAAGTAAATCGGGATAAAACACCAAATCAAAAGAATCTCGAGTAAACCCCCAAGTACACGCAAGTCATAAAAAGGAACCCCCATAGGGCCCCACTAATTCCAAAGGCACTCAAAATTCCCAAAGCTATGACAAAGCTATTCTAAACCAACTAAACCAAAATCCACCAAACAAGTTCAAGATTAACACGGGACTTAATTAGTACTAATCGAGGTCACTCGAGTCGGGGTCTTACAATCTCGGTTGTACGCTTCTCTTGAACTTCGGCCTCAGCCTTCAGTCTATGGATCTCGGCCGTTGCCGCATCAAGCTCGGCCTTGAGGCTAGAGTTTCTGTCCACCTGCTCCTTCAGCTTATGATTACTCGCTTCCAAGGCAGCTTGGAGGTCCTTCTTTTATGCCTCTAGCCCTGAAACCTTGAAGTGGATCTCCTGAAGCCTTTCCAGGGCGACTTGGCATCTTTGCACCACCCGAAGAAGGAACAGGCGTCATAAGGTGATAACCGAAATAAGACACTTGGAAAAGTTTATAGAAAGCTTACCGAGATGGCCGACTGCATCGATGAGACCGTTAACGTGACGTCATCCAACTTTTTGAACCTCTGTATGTCTTGAGGCAAGGCGCAATCTCGGCCAACTGCGGCAACGACGAGGGCGTTTCCACTAGAAATGCGGTCTTCCACTGATAATGGCCTTCCAGGCTCGACCTGGGGTCTCGGTCTCCAAGGAGCAGGACTGGTGGGCTCGGGTGCCACAACTGCGCCAGAACTGCTCTCACTGGGGGCCTCGCTCCTAGGCCTATTTTCTCTACGAACTTCCTCACAATTGGTCTTCGCAATCGTTGTTGAACGCTGCTGAACTCTAGTACTTGGAAAAGTAGCAGGAGCAGGAGTAGAGGCACCAGCAGCAGCTGAGGACGCGGAAGCAAAAGTAGAGTCGGAAGCACCATCAAAGGGCGTGGGGGTATGAGGAGCTCGGCCTCCAAACACCAGAGTCCCTAAATCCTTCACGACAGGACGACGACGCTGCTTGCCTTCTCTTTCTTTAGAGCTGGCAGAAGGGCTAGGGGAGCGAACGAGTTGCTGTGATCTCTCCAACCTCGAGGAGGTCCCAACCAGGCTCGGCGCTCTCCGAATCAGATTCTGAGGTAATGGCTTCGGCACCAGAAGCAACCCGACGCTCAACATCGGTTAAGGCTAGAACTAGCCCCGCCTCTTCTACTTCAGCAGGAACTTTGCGTTCTCCCCTTCACTGAGGTTGACCAGTCCTCCTCTTGATAAAGGAGTGGTACCTTGGTTCGTAATTCAATAGTGCAAAAGCGACTCGGCCATTGTGACCTCGGTAGCTATATACCTCCCGGAGCCACGTGTCATTCCTCTTCCAGCCAACTTGGTTGGCTTCATGTTTTCTCTGGCGGAACTCTGCACGACAAATAGAAATAGATCAAATGTGACACTTCTGCATACAAGAAAAGGGAAATGCAGGAAAGACTTTAAAAGCTAAAGAGCTCAGTAATTACTTGGAGGGCTTCCGTGGTTACGGGGAACCTTATCGATCCTTGCCACTTTGGGCACAGTTCTTCCATACTCCTAGTGGCCCGAAATGAACAAGCGGTCATCCCCTGTATACCTATTAGAGTCCTCCAGATTGTTGACGAAACATCCCCAGTTCGCCTTGACTCGGAGATAGTAGAAGCCATCACCAATACACTTGCTAAGGTCATAGACATCATTGATGTCATGGACACCAAGGTTAATACCGAGGATCTTATTCAGCTCGGCCACGCCCATGATTATTTTGTAGCGTTTCGGCATCAACTGGCAAGGGCTGAGATGTCATTTCTTAAGGCAGCTTATAAGGTTGGGATGAAGGGGGAATCGGACCCCGCCTTCAACTATTGTGACCAGGTAAAGTGGCATCCAGCCATTAGTAAAGGAATAACCATCGAAGGGACTTTCCGGGTCATTCAGCCTAATGAGGACATCATCAGGGATCCCGTACTTGGCCCCGAACTCAGTCATTGTCGCGACCCCGGACCGGGTCCCACACACAAAAGCGGGCCTAATCCGAGATCGAGACTCACTAATGAATAGAATTAAAGGATAGGATGAATAAATGAATGATGATCCAATCCATGTCCCCATTATGAATTAATTTAATCAAAAAGTATACGAGTCCATCAAGGATGCCACTCGTACACGCGATTTCCCGCAGGTGTCCGCGGTAAGGATATCACATCAACATGAATATTTTCTTTTTTTATGTGCGGAAGCGTGTAACAAATCTAATTCATACATTCATGTCCAAGATAACAAGATTAACACATATTTAATACCAGTATTAAAATGAGCAATGATCAATGGCTAATTCCCCAAAAGTAAGTTAAGGTTTATAACCAAATCATTTAATTACATTTTCCTAAAATTAGAGGCCAACAAAGGCCAATATAACAAAGTATCAAATTCTCAAAAGAATTGGTTAATTTCTATCCCAAAATGTTACGGAGCTCGAGCACCCAAATGTCTAAACTACAACATCGGCGTACCACACAACTAAACGTTGCGGTTCACCGACCGCCTCCTCATGCTCCTCCTAGAGAAAGCCGACAACGGGACCTGAGTACCAAAACAAGGGTCAAACACGACGGTTTGGCAAATGGGTGAAAGATATGACAACAATTTAAATTACCTTGGAAAACATTTAAACCTGTTAAAACAATAAATCTCATAAAACAGGATGATCATTTATTTGAAACATATATGCAATAGAAAACATGTAAGGTATCTAAGGAATACAGGAAACAACAAGATGGCAACCACATGGAGCTAAGTCCTCTATCACCGAAGTGACATGAGCATATCGGGATGTTGATCTCAGTCACTAAAGTGAGGAGATGCAACATAAGTAACATATACATATATATAATAAATACGGGACATGACCACGGTAGCGAACCGGGCATCGGGAACCACAGTAGCAATCTGCGGCATCGGGACAATACCACGGTAATAACCGGGTAACGGGATCCAACTACAGCTGGCGGGACAGGAGTGGGATTTCCAAGTCGGTGGATCAGACCGGCAAGGTTATCCAAGCTTAGTGGTGCCGACTCATAGGTCAAATATCATAAATCAAGACATGTATAAGTTCATATAATGCACTTATACAAACGGGCGGGACGGGATGCTCAAAGGTATAAATGCCATTTAAAACGGGAAGTGCATGTCGGGGTTAGCAAGAACGCTACAATTCCAAATTCAGTATTTTCGGGGATGGTAAATCATAATTCAAGTGATTCGGGACAAATATCGGGATTCAAAATTCAATCAAAGTGAATAAAGGTCCCGTATGTCATATACAATAAAAATTGGTACTCCTTGAGTTTGGAGACATCTCGGGCTCTTTATACACCTTACGATTTTCAAAACTTAAATGAAAACTTGTGATTTGATTACTCTTTTCAAATGGGTGTTACACAATGGTTACTAGTTTTCCCATCATAATGGGATTCCCAACAAACGCCTCTTAATCAACTAAACTCTTCATTTTTGCTCACAGACCAATCCCAGGTGAACAGTGCTGATCGCTCGAGCGGACAGGGAGTTCGCTCGAGCGATGAGCTCTCTGGAATGACTTTCTGGGAGGTTCGCTCTAGCGGATAACGGGTTCGCTCAAGCGAACATGTTGGCCCGAGCGAATAAATGGTTCGCTCGAAGTAACGAGGTTTTGTGACGAGCCTGATACAGTTTTGGGAGGGTTCGCTCGAGCGAATAAGGGGTTCGCTCGAGCGAACTGTCTACTGGAATGGTTCGGAAACCTGTTCTGGGCACTTCACTCGAGCGACCTCCAGGTTCACTCGAGCGAACTACCCAGAAATGAGTTTCGGGACAGTTCTGCTCCCATTTCATTTACACTCCTCACAACTCCCTTAGCCACAATTTCCACTCCACAAGGGAGGCCCAATACTCCTTTCTAACATCCTTCAAACTCTACATAAACACTTCTATAATCATCAATCAAAACACCTCCTTCTCCTCCATCTCATTCAACCACAAAAAGGCGAAAGAAAATCCCAATCACAAGGAGTCATTTAAACCATAATCAAGCAATAAATGAAATCTACCAACCACATTTCCAAAACCATTAAATGAACTAATAGGAGTCATTAATGCACATTTATTTCAATCAATGCAAAACAATAGTAGTAGGAAATCATCAATGCATTTTATGAAAATCATTAAAAGCTCAAAATAATCATTCATCCACTTGCCTCAAGTCCAAAGCCAAGCAAAAAGATCCTCTAAACACCCTCTCAAGCACAAAATCCACAATCTCTACAAAACCCCAAAAAACAAACCCTAAAATGGTTCAAACAAAGAAATAGGAAGAGAGAGCTCTCAATAATGGAAGTGGAGCTCCTCTAAGATCATAAGAACTCAAATCTAAGAGATTAGTGAGAGAGCTTACTTGGAAGGTCCTCTAATGGCAAGGTTTAGTTTAAAACAAGCCTTGGAGATGGTAGTTTTCTTCTCAAATTGTATCAATGGGAAGCCTTGAAGGAGAGGAAGAGAATGGTGATCTCCATTATGATGTCGGTGCAAGCTTGGTGAGGGATTGAGATGAAGAGAGCAAGAGGAAGAAGAAGAATGAGGAGAAAACCCTAGACAAGAGGAAAGTTGCTGGAAAAAGAGAAAGGAAGGAGATGGGTGCTTATATAGCATTTGCAAGTGGGCTCCACCCCTTAGAAAACTTGGAATGCTGAAATATTAGTTTTTGGAACTTTGGATGAAATCGACAAAGAAGGAAGAAATGATCGTCGAAATTTCTAGTTTCCAAAAAGTATATGTTTCATGGGTTTCGGGAATATCAAATATTGGGTCCAGATTTAGTGTAAAAAGACTATTTTGCCCTCAATGCAAAGAAAGTCGGGTTTCGGGATTCGGGACGGGAACGGGATCAACATGAAAGTTGTAGAGATCGACGAGATTAATAAAACGGGATAAAAATCCAAATTCAAAGAATCTCCATTAATCCCCCAAGTACACGCAAAGTCATAAAAAGGAACCCCCAAAGGGCCCCACTAATCATAAAGGCACTCAAAATTCCCCAAAGCTATTCTAAACCCAATCTAAACCAAAACACACCAAACACACTTAGCATTAACACGCAACTTAATCAACACTAATCGAGGTCACTTGGGTCGGGGTCTTACAGTCGTGGCCTCTGGGGTTTCCAACTAGTGCCTGTAAATGCCCTTTCATAAAGTACGAAGAAGCAAGAAGAATGGATGGAAAAACCAGAAAAAGGGAAAAGGGGACAAGAAATCCTAAAATAGAACCCTAAGGGAAGCCTGAGAATAGAAACGAACAAGATTAGAAGAGAAGACTTACGTATTAAAAGATGGATGGGATTGGACTCGAAGAATGCTGAGCTTGGATTCGAAGGAACTGGACTTCAGCGGAACCTCTCTCTTCTGCAAACCCCCTCTCTTCTTTAAAACCCTATCTGCTCTGACGAATATGAAGATGGGAGATGAGAACGAGAGACCTCTATTTATAATGGAAAAGAGGCGCCCCTTTTGAATTTCGAGGACGCACGTGCGGAACGTCACCTCAAGTACTAGCGCGTCTCTTTAAGCTGATTGGATAGCCAACCAAGCGGTGACACGTAGTGCCACCTATGCATTTTCTGCATCGATCAAGGCGCCTAATTAGTTACCTCAGGCAGACAAAGGCTCCCGATTAATTACCTCGGGCAGATAAAGCGGCAGAGTGACATGATGACAAAGATCAGATGTTAGCAACCGACACCAAGGTGGAATACAATACAAGCTTCAAACACCGAGATCAAATGCTCAAAAGGCTTTCCCATCACAATACTTAGCTTCCGACCTCAAAGAGTTAGAGAACTCTAAGAGGTCAGACGCTAGGGGGCAATTGTGTGGGGCATTTCCATAACACTAAGATTACCCTAGCTTCGGTACGAGTACCAGCTAGGTATGTCCCGATCTCGGTTTATACGCCTCGGCAGTAGTGCCAGTGGGGATATCTTCACAGTACCGAGATCATTCTGGCTTCGGTAAAGGTACCAGCTAGACATGTCTTGGTTTCGGTAAGATTGTTCTAGCTTCGGTAAGAGTACCAGCTCAGCATAACGCATCTTGGCAATAGTGCCAGGAAGCATCCAATTTAAGGTTGCGCATGGCCTCATTGCTATCATCAGTTCGGTTGACCGAGACGAGCATCGACCCTCAACCACTGACAGCTGTACCGCATTACAGAACGTATCAAGAGATAAGGACATGTATCGGACAGAGATAAGAGGTTATCATTATCCGGTGGTTACATCCCTTCCAAGATATCAGGGTAAGGCCCGATGGGACTCTACCGCTGACAAATCAGGATAAGGTCCGATGGGACCCTACCTCCGGAAAACCAGGACAAGAGTCACAGGACTCCCAGCCTATATATACAAGGATCAAATCCAGAAGAGGTACGCTCGCGCTCACATCTACACTTAAAACTCTTCATTCATCTCCATTACTCACCCTTTGTCTAGTTACAAAACTAACTTAGGCGTCGGAGTGCCTTTGGCTGAGAGCAGCCAGGGGCTCTGACCTTTTCTTTTTCCTTCCCTTTCAGGTTCCAGGCATCCAATCCTTCCCAGAGAAAAGTTATATCCATCTAATCAAGTCCGTAATATTTAGGCACTTACAGTTGTTTCTGTAGGGTTGTGATCATTGCTCTTGATCGTTAAATAGAGGACTAGAATTACACTTACTGCAACATGCATCTATACAAATAGATCTAAAATGAAGGAGAAAGTTTTGTATGAACCAGGGAAGTGTTAGGATTTTTGTGTTGCTAATTTGATGGAAGCACTATCTCTATCAGTCATCTGATCACACACACGTTCATCATAGTTTGGACCTTGAAATCTGGACCTTAGACTTAAAAATGCTTTTAATTTTCAAAGACTTCATCTTGCATGTTTTTAGAACTTAAAATGTAATTTCGAAAGCCTAAGTTCTTCGTGCATGTTTTTTGAGAAATCAAGTTTGAAATCGAGGTTCATGTTTTGCATACATATTCCATTTTTAGAATCAATTTAGTATGCATTAAACATATTGGCTAAGAGTTCATCTTTTCATAAATCACTTTCTTAAAATTACAGTTGAAACTCTGCTCTGGCCAGTGTACCCGGTCGACCGCACCAAGCACCAGGTCGACCGCGTACACTAAAAACAGGTTCTGAAAATTCTGAAAATTTGTCTCAGAATCCTGTGTACCAGGTCGACCGCGCAAAGGGGCCGGTCGACCGCGTAAAGAGCCGTTGGGCCAATATGACCGTTGGACCCGGTGGACCGCAGGGTCATGGGGTCGACCGGGCCAACTAGCCGTTAGGCTGTCTTTTTGTATAAAAGTCCTTTCTATTCCCTTCTTTCTTAGGGCTGTTGGTATGAAATCTTTGAACCATTTTGAAGCCTAAAGAAGAGGAATAAGCTAGGAAAGCTAGAGGCAAATTGGAAATCAAATGTTTGAGATTTAAAAAGGTATATCTTTTAAGTTAACTTTGATTTTCATTCCATTTACAATCATGCATGTTTAAATTCTTTGTAATCTCACTTTTGCATGATTTCTAGCTTTAGTTGAGATGTTTTGCAAACACATTATCACCTTGGAATACTAGTTTGTTTTGCAAACATCCTTATCTCAATCACATGTGTTTTTAATCATTAAAACTTCATACAACTTGTGTAGCATGTCTTTCTTTCCAAGTTGTTTGAATTCTTCATGTGATTGGTTTATAACTTCAATCATCCTTTTCAGTGCTTAGATTTTCAAATGCATCAAGCATTCATTTGTGAGCTTCCTTTTAGAAAATGATTGAAGTAAACATTCATACATTTTGACCACACACCTTTGCTAATTGGTTGTATATGTTTGTAACTTGATTTAAACTTTCATATCAGCCTATTTAAGAGGCAAATGTATTGAGCTTAAATTGTATCTCTTTGAGTGTTTGTGTAGACACTTCTTTGAGAAGAAATCTTTTTATTGTAGAGGTTATTGCTTAGCCTTTGAAAAGCATCTTGTAGAGGTTATTGCTAAGCCTTTGAAAAGCATCTTGTAAAAGTTACTGCTTAGCCTAGAAAAGCACATTGATAGGTTGTTGTTTAACCTAGAAAAAAATCATTGTAAAGGTTATTACTTAGCCTTTTGAAAAGCATAAATAGTGGAAATCCGGTGGGGTGTTGGAACACAAGCCGGTAGTGGATGTAGGCATTGAGGCCGAACCACTATAAATCTTTGTGTGAGGTTGTATGCTTGTGGTGATTTCTCTTGTTAGCTTCCGCATCTTGTTTGGTAAATCATCATATGTGACTAGTTGTTTTTAATAAATTTAAAATTGGCCTTGATTAGTCATTAAGTGTAGATCACCCTATTCACCCCCCCCCCCCCCTCTAGGGTTAGGATCCCGGACTTTCAATTGGTATCAGAGCCTTGTGCTCTATTTTAGGATCAAGTGTTTTTAGAACTCTTGATTAGGTGTAAAAACCTAGAGCCAAAACCCTGGTATTGTGTTTTCATGAAAACCATTAGAATGGATTCCACTACTTTAGATTGTATAGATTCTTGTGTAGATTCATCTAGATCCCTCCTTCTTCCATCTATTGGAGATTCAATCCTTCAAATTAATGAATCTCAATTTGACTTAAAAGAAGAAGAAAATGATGAAAATGAAGATGATATTCACCAAGCTTATGATGAATTATATACCTTGTCCTTAAAGCTTGATGAGAAAAATAAAAGATTAGAAGAAGAATCTAAAAGACTAAACAAGGAATTAGTCTCTTCAAAAGATGAACTTAGAGAGAAAGAAGAAATAATTAATTGTGTAGAATCTAAGTTCATGATCTCTTTACATAACCTATCTATTGTTCAAAATGAGCTAAATGAATTAAAGATAGGATGTGATGAACTAAATAAGGAAAACTTAGAGCTAAGAGATTAATTAAAAAGGCAAGACAAAGACTTTAACAATTTAGAATCCAAGTTGAGTATCTCTAAGAAAGATTTATCTAATGCTCAAGATGAACTAAATAATATGAAGTCAAATTATGATGAGCATAATAGAGATAACTTAAATCTAAGAGATACTTTAAAAAGACAAGATGAAAACATTACCCATTTAAAATCCAAATTAAACTTGTCTAATGATCAAAGTAATTTGCAAACCTTGGAACTTAGATCTAATGTTAATAAACTTAAACTTGAGTTAAAACTTGCCCATGAAGAACTAAACAAACATAAGGGATTTGAAAATGAGCTCATAATGGTAAAAAATGAAAATTCAACCCTTAAAAAGCAAGTCACTCAACTTGAAAGCTACAAACAAAAGTATGAGTGCAAATTTACCCAAGGTGAAGAGAAATTTGAAAAATTATTTAGGTTGGGTAAATCTCAAAGAGATAGGACGGGTCTTGGTTACAATAGGAATATTTCACATGACCCTAAATTCACCAACACTTTTGTGAAAGGTGAGTCCTCATTCTCTAGCACTCATTCTCCCTTGCCTAAAACAAAATGTCACTATTGTGGGAATGAAGGGCATTTCAAATTTGAGTGCAAATTAAGAAAAAGTCATATGTCTCAACCCATCTATGAACCTAAGGAAGTTAAAACTAAATCTATGAAGGGAAAGACATTAAAATTAAAGGAAGACTCTAGAAAGTTCAAACAAGTTAAATCATTTCATCAAGAGTCTCCTAAGATAGATTTTAAAAAGACTAAACAAAACATAAATAGTCAAAATAAATCTATCAACAAGAAACTTCTCACTTTACCTCCTCTATCTTTGGAAATGAAAGATCTTTTGAAAAAGGTTGAAAAATTAAAATTAAAATTCAAAAGACAAAAAGAGGGAGGAAAAGCTAAAAGAAGTGAGAAGAGTAAAAATAAAATGAAACACCAACTTCCAAAGACAAATCATCAATCTAAATTTAAAGAGGTCAAACCTATAAGATATGATGACAAGTCTAAAAGAATCAAATCTCCTTCTCCTCTAGTTGGTAGGATTTCTAACATAGACCTAAAAGTCCAAGACCTTAGATGGATACCTAAGGTTAGACCTTTAGACAAATACTAAGTTCTCCTAATTAGATAGGACCATCCTTTTCTCATAGTCAAATGTGTTGATGGTCTTAAGTCTAGTTCTTTGTGCTTCTCTTAGTATCTTCTTTTGGTTTCAGTTATAGTTATTTTAGGTTTACTTGTTGATTAATGCATTTTGAATTTAAAAGGTATGTTATGTTAAAGTGCATGTTTTGTTGATCAATTTGATTTGAAAAAGTTCTTTTAAAGTTACATCTTTCCAATCAATTGATTTGTTTTTTCAAATGTGTTTAAATTTGATTAAATTCATAGTTAACCAATATTTATCAAATTAAATGTTTTTGAAAAATCTTTTCATAGTCATACAAGTCTTTTGTATTTCAAAAGGAAATTTGTAGAATTGATTTTATAAAATCTCTTTTCTACTTCGTTTTAAGCTTGTAGGATAGCTGGGTTAGGGGGAGATTCAGTGTAGTTTGTCTCTGAAATTTTCAGGACATTTCTTCTCTCTGTCTCTGTTCTGCTGTCAGGTTAGCCCTGTTGGCCCGGTCGACCGCGTGGCTTGGCCAGTCGACCGGCCACACGGGCCCAGCAACTTAAAAAGTTGTTTTTCTATTTTTGTTCTGTTCCATTCTGTTTTCCCATTTCTTCCCTCCTTCAGCCGGTCGACCCCCTGGTCTGGTGTTCCTTTCTTCCCATCTGCTTCTGTACCTTTTCCAGCTTATTCTCTTCCTCTTCTTCTTCCTCTATCTTCATCTCCTTCATCTGCTAGCTCTCTCTCTCTCTGCTGGCTCATTCTCTGGCTCTCTCTCTCACTCTCCCTATCGTCGTTTTTCTGCTGGTTCCCTCCCTGTCAATCGCTCTCTCTCTCTCTCTCTCTCTCAGCTGGAGACGCATTGCACCAGGCTGTGTGTAAACCCTCTGGCAGATTCATAAACTCATCCATTCTGGTCGTCTCAGGTCTGTGCTGCAGCTGTCAAGCTCTGTGCATTTTTTTTGATTCAGAACCCATTCTGTTTACATCTTCTGAAGCCTCTGGCTTAACCTTTGCTTGTAGTTTATTCTCTACCTTCCTTGAGGAATTTCTGTAGCCCATTGTGCACGTCTTTAGGCAAGCTATAGTTTGGAGTCTTGTAGCTTCTTCCCCTGCACTCCAACTGTTTGACAAATTGCTTGAACCAAACTTTTCAAATCTTTAAGGCATCTGTCTTGGCTTTCAGTCTTGTGTGAGCATCCACTCTACTGGTATCTCCTTGACCAACTATGGCTCGCACCAAGCAGCCATTTAGGAGGCCTAGCAAAAAGTCCAAAACAGGACAAGCTTCCTCTTCACATAGATCTCCATCGTCTTCTCCCGAAGCTCCTTCTCCTCCTCCTTCTGTGATTCGTTTCAACCCCATTCATTCTCCATCCTCTGTTGTTAAATCCTTTAGGAGTAAAGGGATCATTGTTGAGAAGTTGTGCATAGTTGAAGATCTTGTAGACTATAATGTCCCTGCTCTCCTCGAAGCTATAGGCTGGGGTAGCATTCTGACCTGGAGTGGCAACACATTTGTATCCTTAGTCCATGGACTGTATGAATCTATTTGTGCCACTTCTGCAAATTCCTTTACTATCAGATTCATGCATGGTGAAGAAGTGGTCACCATAGACACTATTTCCTCCATCATGGGCATTCCTAGGTCTGCTAGACCAAGGTTCATTTCTGACATTCTGCCCCTTGATGAGAGAGAATCAGTCACTACTGCTCTCTGTGGTCACCCTGAGGTTTGGTCAGCCAGAAATTTTCTCCAAGCCTCCTCCATGATTCCTCCTCTTCGCATTATTCACAGCATTTTCACTCACTCCATTTACCCGAGGAAAGGAAACAGGACTGAGGTAACACCGTACATGGCAAATATCCTTTTCAAAGTTATCTCAGGTGTCCCTATGTGCCTCCCTTCTGTCATCATGCATCATATTATTAGAGTTATCACAGGCTCTCAGCCCTGTGCAGCTCCACTTGGGTTCCTGATGACCCAACTCGCTAGTTCTTTTGGAGTGATTCCTCCAGCTTCCGAGAGACTGGAGACTACCACTGTCTTCAACAAAACCAACATTCTCTTGATGAAGCTTCCTCCTCCACAGCGAGTAAACCCTATAGCAGAAGGTGATGCAGAGGTAGAGGCTGCAGAGGTTGCAGCAGATCCAAGAGCTGATCAGCCTCCTCCACAAGAGCCTCTTCAGCCTCCTCCACAAGAGCCCCCTCAGCCTCCTCAACAGCGCAGCTTGGAAGACCGTATGACATCTGTTGAACAAGTGGTGTCTTCTATGCGAGCAGAATTTCAGGAGTTTCGTCAAGAGGTATCGGGTATGATGAAGAAGACTTCGAGATACCTCTCGAACATCTCCAGTAGCTGCAGGCGGCATGATGATGTGATGCCTCCTTCTCCTGCAGATTCTTCTTAGATCTTAGGAGGGTTTTTCTTTTTGTGGAGGGTTGTAATAGATTTTATCTCATCTTGATGTATATTGTTTATCAACTCTCTGACTTTTTGTTTACTGACCATGATCTTTTGATTTTTGTATTGGTCAAGTAATTTGTAAATGAAATTGTACTAATCTTCATATTTAAATCAATGAATCTTCAGTTTCACTTATTCTTCTCTTCTTGTTATATTCCTGATATGGTGAATGGTTATGATGCTTTGAATCTATATAATTATCTTTTGTCTTAGCTTCATTCAAACACAGCATAAACAACCAACATACATGATAACCTGTTCTGTATTTCATTTTCTATTTCATTTGGTAACAGGTGCTACTAAAAGGTAATTCCTTTATTATGTATACAGGTTCCTTTGCAATTCGATGACAAAGGGGGAGAGAAGATCAAACAAAGGGGGAGAGAAGATCCAACAAAGGGGGAGTTAAAGAAGATCAGATCTAACTAAGGGGGAGATCTGTCCAAGGATCATAAAGGGAGAATACTTTTAAAGTATAATGAAGGAGTTCAGAGCGCTTAACAGAAAAGCTTAGAGCAAGGAGAAAGCTCTAACGAAGGGGGAGAAACCGAGGTTAAGCTGCATTCCAGAGACTTCAAGATCTGAAGTCCTAGAAGTGTTGTGATCGACTTAGTTGCCATCAAATTGCGAAGGGGGAGATTGTTAGGATTTTTGTGTTGCTAATTTGATGGAAGCACTATCTCTATCAATCATCTGATCACACACACGTTCATCATAGTTTGGACCTTGAAATATGGAACTTAGACTTAAAAATGCTTTTAATTTTCAAAGACTTCATCCTGCATGTTTTTAGAACTTAAAATGTAATTTCGAAAGCCTAAGTTCTTCGTGCATGTTTTTGAGAAATCAAGTTTGAAATCGAGGTTCATGTTTTGCATACATATTCCATTTTTAGAATCAATTTAGTATGCATTAAACATATTGGCTAAGAGTTCATCTTTTCATAAATCACTTTCTTAAAATTACAGTTGGAACTCTGCTCTGGCCAGTGTACCCGGTCGACCGCACCAAGCACCAGGTCGACCGCGTACACTAAAAACAGGTTCTAAAAATTCTGAAAATTTGTCTCAGAATCCTGTGTACCCGGTCGACCGCGCAGAGGGGCCTGTCAACCGCGTAAAGAGCCGTTGGGCCAATATGACTGTTGGACCCGGTCGACCGCAGGGTCATGGGGTCGACCGGGCCAACTAGCCGTTGGGCTGTCTTTCTGTATAAAAGTCCTTTCTATTCCCTTCTTTCTTAGGGCTGTTGGTATGAAATCTTTGAACCATTTTGAAGCCTAAAGAAGAGGAATAAGCTAGGAAAGCTAGAGGCAAATTGGAAATCAAATATTTGAGATTTAAAAAGGTATATCTTTTAAGTTAACTTTGATTTTCATTCCATTTACAATCATGCATGTTTAAATTCTTTGTAATCTCATTTTTGCATGATTTCTAGCTTTAGTTGAGATGTTTTGCAAACACATTATCACCTTGGAATACTAGTTTGTTTTGCAAACATCCTTTTCTCAATCACAGGTGTTTTTAATCATTAAAACTTCATACAACTTGTGTAGCATGTCCTTCCAAGTTGTTTGAATTCTTCATGTGATTGGTTTATAACTTCAATCATCATTTTCAGTGCTTAGATTTTCAAATGCATCAAGCATTCATTTGTGAGCTTCCTTTTAGAAAATGATTGAAGTAAACATTCATACATTTTGACCACACACCTTTGCTAATTGGTTGTGTATGTTTGTAACTTGATTTAAACTTTCATATCAGCCTATTTAAAAGGCAATTGTATTGAGCTTAAATTGTATCTCTTTGAGTGTTTGTGTAGACACTTCTTTGAGAAGAAATCTTTTTATTGTAGAGGTTATTGCTTAGCCTTTGAAAAGCATCTTGTAGAGGTTATTGCTAAGCCTTTGAAAAGCATCTTGTAAAGGTTATTGCTTAGCCTAGAAAAGCACATCGATAGGTTGTTGTTTAACCTAGAAAAACATCATTCTAAAGGTTATTGCTTAGCCTTTTGAAAAGTATAAATAGTAGAAATCCGGTGGGGTGTTGGAACACAAGCCGGTAGTGGATGTAGGCATTGAGGCCGAACCACTATAAATCTTTGTGTGAGGTTGTATGCTTGTGGTGATTTCTCTTGTTAGCTTCCGCATCTTGTTTGGTAAATCATCATATGTGACTAGTTGTTTTTAATAAATTTAAAATTGGCCTTGATTAGTCATTAAGTGTAGATCACCCTATTCCCCCCCCCCCCCCTCTAGGGTTAGGTTCCCGGACTTTCAGGAAGAACTGGAGTTTGAGAGAGAAATAGAGAGTCAGCCAGAGTGGTTCTTTCGTGGTGGTTTATGTATGTATGTGATGTGACATTGTATTGTTGCATTTCGTAGTATTCCCCATCCATGGGAATTTCTCTTCCTTTTTTGAGATGTATATATATTTCATGTATGAGTGTTATTGACATAAATGTATATGTGGAGCCCACTTCATCTTTTTATTTAAAAAGGATACATTTTCATTATAACAAAAAGAAAACCAAAACAAAGCTTACAAACATTCTAACAAACAATTCAAGCTGTAAGATCCTGACCCTAATTAACTCTAATTAGTGCTAATTAATTTTATTTAGTTGTTAATTAAATAGGTTTATGTATTAGACCAGTGGTCTAACTGGTTTGGTTTCACTTAGACTATGTTTGGACTTACAAAGGATAATTTTGGCAATTTGAGCATTGTCAGGGGTATTTTAATCATTTTAGGAGTATGTTGATAGGGGCTTGCTATTGGCACACAAAATAATACTTTTCCCACACAAGGAATCTAACTTTTTTTAATTACATTTTAACCCCTTTATGAAATGACCAAAATATCCAACCTCCCACCAAAACTCAAAAAAAATGTTCTTTACACACACAACTGATCTTCTTCCTTAAACATACTCTCACACACAACTCATCTTCTCCACATCTCAGTCTCCACTTCTCTTTCTCCACTTCATTGTTGTTTTGGGCAACTCATCTTTTTCCATTTTCTATTCGTAGCCAACTCATTCTCTTCCATCTCCTTCATCTTTCCTTCTTCTTGTACTTAACTTTTTTCATTAGATCTTTCTAATGCAATGAAGGAAGAAAAAAACAATGAAATCGTGCCTCTCAATCAGAGGAGCAATGGAAAGGTCCGTTGCTATGTGATTTTTTCGTAATTTTTGCCATTTTTGTGAAATTTTGCTCGCCTGGGAAGAAGTAGAGTTCCCAATATGTATGGTATTTCAGGTTCGAACAAACTGATTCTGTTCGGACTTTTATGTCCGAACAAAATGGTTTTGTTCGGAGATTGTATCCCGAACATACGCAATATGTTCGGTTTTAAAGTTCCGAACAGAATCAGTTTGTTCAGACCTGTGTATCCGAACAATATATGAAATTTGGAAGTTTAACTCTGTCACGTCCCCAAACCCGGACCCTAACAGCGGTCCGACCTCGGGGACGCGAATTGGGAGGTAAGTGATGATTATATTTCTCCCAAGATCTGCGTGTGTGAGGATCACAAATTTCAACACACTCGGAATATTTTGTGGAAGCTTTCTTGGCATTGCGACCCGAAGTCCGTGGCCATCGGATTCCGCGTCGGACTCAGCCGCTAGCATAAAGCTATCATATCAAGAACCATATCAGACTGGAATAAATCAACACAATAAAGTATAGAGATGACAGTAACAGGATATTACATTCCTATTTATGTTCAAGTTACAAGTTATCAATACACATTAATTAACAATCCCAAGAAAAGGCTAAGAGAAGCCATATAATAACAACTAATAACCACTACCTAAATGTGACGTAGCCTCGATGTCAAGCACAATGTCTACATGAAATAGCCAACAAAATAACTTGTAAACTCATGGCTCCACAGCCAACAAAAGCTCTCAGCTCAAGGCGGGGAAAACTGAACCTGAGTACCAAGGTAGTGGGTCAGACACGACGGTCTGGCAGGTGGGTGAAAAGACAATAAATGCATAGAAAAGTAAAACATGTGATAAATCATATTATCAGATCAAATGCTGCATATAATTAAAGCGGGTGGAAAATCATGGAAATCTGACAAATCCTGTATATATGTAAAACGGGTGTAAAACATGGAGATTTGGCAAATCAAGTGTTCATTTAAAACATTTGTAAAGGCATGTAAAGGTATCCAAGGAAATCGGAAAAAGCAAGATGGCATCCACACAAGCTAAGTCCTGTATCATAGAAGTGACAAAAGCATATCGGGATGTTGACCTCAGTCACTGAAGTGAGGAGGTTCAACAAAATTTACATATACATATACATAATAATACGGGACACGACCACGGTAGCGAGCAGGGCATCGGGAACCACAGTAGCAATCTGCGGCATCGGGAGACCACGATAATAACCCGGTAACGGGATCCAAACTGCAGCTAGCGGGACGGGAAGGGGATCTCCAGCTCGGTGGATCAGACCAACAAGGTTATCCAAGCTTACTAGTGCCGACTCATAGGTCAAATAACGGAAATCAAGTCATGTACAAAATACATATGATGCACTTATATAAACGAGCGGGACGGGGTGCTCAAAGGCACAAATATCATTCCAAATAAGAAGTGCATATCGGGACTAACAAAATACTACAATTGTAATTTCTGTATTTTCGGGAATGATAAATCATAAATCATAAAATTCGAGACAAGTATCAGGATGCAAAGTTTGATCAAGGTAAATAAGGGTTCCGTATGTCGATTTCAATATATATATATGGTACTCTTTAAGTTTGGAGGCATTCCGGGTTCCTTATATTCCTTGGTCATTTCCAAATATACAATGAATGTTCATGATGTGATTTCTTTCTCAAATGGGTGTTAAACAATGGTTGCAAGTCTTCCCATCACAATAGGGTTCCCAACAAACCTCTCTAAATCATTTAAATATTTCATTTTTGCTCACAGAATGGTCCCAGATGAATAGTGTCCATCGCTCTAGCGGACAAGACGTTCGCTCGACCAACGAGCTCTCTGGAAAAATTTCCTAGGATGGTTCGCTCGAGCGAACATGTTGGCCCGAGCGAAAATTACATTCGCTCGAACTAACAAGGTTCTGTGAAGTTCTGGGAGGATTCTAGGAAAGTTCGCTCGAGCAAAGTTTGGTTCGCTTGAGCGTACTGTCTACTGGAATGGTTCGGAACCTTTTCTGGACAGGTCGCTCGAGCGACCTGTCAAGTTCGCTCGAGCGAATTGTCCAGAAACTGATTCCGGGACAGTTCTACTCTCTTCCTTTTTCCACTTCTTACAAACTCCTTTAGCCACATTTTCTCATTAAAATGAAAGGGTCAAATCCTCCTCCTTACAACATTCAAAACACCATCAAATCCCCATCAATACTTCCATAATCATCAAATGAAAAATCTTCCTCTTAATCACATTCAACCACTAAAGAGGAGAGAAAGATCCACCAAATCACAAGGATTCATTTATACCAACAAAAAGTAATAAATGAGAGTTATAAACTAACTTTTCCAAAATATTTAATGAACTAATAAGACTCATTAATGTGCATTTATTTCAAATCAATGCAAGTCAATAATAACATGAAACATATAGTGAAATCATCAATGCATTTCATGAAAACCATTCAAAGCTCAAAATATCAAATCATTCACTTGCCTTGGGTCTCTAATCAAGCAAAACAAGTCTCTAATCACCTCTTCCAAGCCAAGAACAAAAGCTACACAAAAACCCCAAAACAAACCCTGAAATGGTCAAGACAATGCACAAGGAAGAAGAAAGTTTCAATAATACAAATGGAGCTTCTCTAAGGTTAGAGGAACACAAATCTAAGAGATGAGGATGATTGCTTACTTGTAGGTTCTCCAAATGGGCAAGATTAGCTCAATGAGGATCTTGGAATGGGAGGTTTCCTCCACAAATGCTATCAATGGAGAACTTTCAAGATGATGAAGATGAAGATGACATTCATTTATCAAGTGATGCAAGGTTGGTGGTGATTTAGGGAAAGAAAAGTAAGGAGAAGAAATAAGAAGAAGAAAACCCTAGGTGGGTGAGGCTTTGTGCTGGAACAAGGGAGGAGAAGAAGGGTTCCCCTTATAAAGCAAATGGGGAGTGGGCTCCACCACTAGCAATCTCATTGGGTTGAAATCATGGTTTTCGGGACCTCGGATGAGTTCGACAAAGAAGGGAAAAACGATCGTCGAAATTTCTAGTTTCCAAAAAGTATACATTTCAAGGGTTTCGGGAATATCAAATTTTGGGTACAGATTAGTGTAAAAGGACTGTTTTACCCCTGAAGCTAGGAAAGTCGAGTTTCGGGTTTCCAGACGGAAACGGGATCAGCATCAAAGTTGTAGTGATTAACGAGATGAGTAAAACGGGATAAAAATGCAAATCATTGGGATCTCAAATAATTTTCCAAGTACGTGCAAAGTCATAAAAGGAACCCCCAAAAGGGCATCACTAATCACAAAGGCACTAAAAAATTTCCAAAGCTATAACAAAGCTATTATAATCCCAACTAAACCAAAATACACTAATCACACTTAGAGCTAAAACACAACTCAATTAACACTAATCGTGGTCTCTCGGGTTAGGGTCTCACAGACTCCGAACATTTCTTCTACAGGTCTCTAGATAGGAAAGTAAGGTAGGAACGGACTTTTTCATGGGTTATACCAGTGAGTTTATAACTCAAGATGTAAGACCTACTATGGATTTATTACTCAAATTACAATTGTTCATTACTAAATTCGTAATAAATTTATTTATTGTAGATATTTTACAGTCGGGATTCGTTGATTAGTTGGGCTCGTGGTGTAGGAAGGAAAAACGGTTTTGTCATTGGCATAAAGATTTCAAATGCCGCTCGGGTAGGTGTCAAAGCTAGAGTACTCCTTGCATGCGAGAGAAGCGGACAATATGAGCATGAACATGGCCAGAAGCGAAAAATGATCAAACAAATAGGTTCCAAAAAATGTGGATGCCCTTTCGCATTAAGGGGCAAAAAGTTAGAATCAAATGATGATTGGATGTTGGAGGTTGTAGGTGGCGTGCATAATCACTCGGCCTCGGAACATTTAGAGGGGCATTCATTTACAGGCAGATTATTAGAGGAGGAAACAAAGTTGATGGTTGATATGTTCAAGAGCATGGTTAGATCAAAAGAAATTTTGATTACATTGAAACAAAGAAGCAAATTAAACGTAACCACAATGAGGACAATATACAATGCACGTTATAGATATAAAGTTAATGAGCGGGGTGGAAGAAGTCAGATGCAACAACTGCTTGGGAAGTTGGAAAAGCACAATTACATAGAATGGCATAAGAATTGTGAGAATAACGAGATTGTAACTGAGTTGATTTGGACACACCCAAGGACTTTAGAATTGTTGCGTGCATTTCCACATGTTTTAATAATGGATTGTACTTACAAGACCAATCTTTATCGCATGCCTCTGTTGGAGATTGTTGGAGTCACATCCACAGACATGACCTTTTCTATATGCTTTGGATACCTTCAGGCGGAACGTGAAGAGAATTATGCATGGGCACTGGGAGTATTGCGTTATATTATTGGTGATGGTATTCTTCTCGGTGTGATTGTGACGGACAGAGAATTATCACTTATGAAAGCCATTAGCACTGTATTCCCTGGTGCTACTCATTTATTATGTAAATGGCACATTAATAGAAACGTATTTGCGAGATGCAAGAAATTGTTCGAAACGAAAGAAAAATGGGACAGGTTTATTATGAGCTAGAATATGTTGGTGTCTTCATCCACAAAAGAGGAGTTTGGTGAACAACTCTGTAAGCTAAATCCAGAATTCATTACGTATCCCGGTGCACTAAATTACGTGAAAGGTACTTGGTTGGATGCATACAAAGAAAGATTTATCTCTGCATGGACAGATAAATGTATCCATTTTGGAAATACTACATCGAACAGGTATTTTTTAACGACTACTGATCATTTGAGTGATACATATTAATTACTATGCCTCACCTCTTAACAATTCTATGCAAGGCTGAGAGTTCACATTCACAGCTCAAGAGGCAACTTGGATCAAGTCAAGGAAATTTTGAAGCTTGTTGGAGTAAAATCGACAATTTGCTTGAGTTGTAGTATACTGGTATCAAAGCTTCGTTTGAGAAAAGTAAGACAATTGTGCAACATAATCTCAAGCCTGCTGAATACAAAGAGCTTCGTGGTAATGTCTCCAAAAATACACTTGAAAAAATCTTAATAGAAACCAAGAGAGCCAACCTAGTTGGAATTAACGCCAGTGTTTGTGGTTGTGTTATTCGACGCACACATGGATTACCCTGTGCGCACGAGATTGCAGAATATATAAGTCAAGGGCGGCCTATTCCTCTACATTGTGTACATTCGCATTAGTGTAAGCTTGATATGTTGCAAACTGCCCCACCCAATGATGGACCCGGCTTTTGTCCTCTCCTTCCGCCCTAGGGCTGCTGAGATCCGGCGAAGGAGAAAAGCAAGCATCAACATTTTTTTGTACGAGTATGCCAGATTTTCTATTCTACTTGGAATTTAAAGTGGTGATCCGAAGATTCACCTTCACAAGTAGAAAGGAAATCAACTGTTTTTCTAACTTTCCATTGCACATATATTTTTAAGAAAGAGACAATTTTTTTTTTTTAAATGCCGTGAGAGGCGATTTCATTTTGTTTGTCGTGAAAGGTGGTTTTGCCGTAATAGGCGATTTTTGTGCCGTGAAAGGCTATTTACAAATCTCATCAATAATGAAAGACAAGAATTGTGATTTTTTTTTTCTCTTTTAAAAATACAAAATACAATAGAAAAGTAAGAAAAGGAATCTAACTTCTCAGAAGATTGTGGGGACTTGTTCAGATTGACGGTCGTAAGTCATGTATGGGCTTCGTCATCGTCCTTCAGATGAGAACATATGATGCTTTGATACTTTTGGCTTGGCTCTAACTTCATATTTTTAGAGGATAAAGAACAAGGAGAGGTCCTATATCCAATAAAAAATCGAGTAAACAGGCTGAAAAGTTGTGTTTAGGCCATGTTGGATAGAAGGAGAGAACCTTGGGGGGGTGGCCCCCCAAGGGACTTCGATTACCTTGTGATGTTTTTTGTAGCAGAGTTTCTTCGAAGAATGAGAGCTTGTTCGTGCAGAGAATTCTTCGGGACTTTTCTTGGATTTTTTTCTTTTGTACATTTCTTCTTGGATTGACCCCCCCTTTCATAGGCTTTTGGTGGCCATAAGGTGGGCTTATGATGAGCATTGATGGCATTGATGCTCCATGATGGGAGGAGTTACAAGTTTTTATTTCTTGATTTTGTAACTCTTTTTCCTTGAATATGATTGGCTGATGGAGAATGATCAGCATTTAATCACCTTTAATCTCCACGATGAGGGGAGTTTCATGATTTATTGCCATGATTTATTGGACTTGTAACTCCTTTTTCCTTGAATATGATTGGGCCGTCCAAAATAATGAGGTAATGACCGCATTAACTTGCCATGAAACGAGTCATTTAACTTCATTAATTGGTTGCCAGGACGCTCGAAGAGTCACGGACCGTGCTGCGTCTTTTGGTATTCTTCTTGCGATGATCGCCGATGGAACCACATGTTGTTTGATGTCGGATGGCGATGCAACATCAAATGTTGATTAATACTAGTGGGCCGGTAACATCTGTCATGTCGATTTCTTGATCGGTCGGGCAGAAAATGTACTTTCTTGGTCAGTCAGTTGGTGATCTTGAAGTGATCAATGATGATTTCAAACTTTTGACGGCGGATCCGAAATGTTGATGAAGGTTAGTCAATTTCGAGCATCAAGAATCAGATTTTCAAGAAACCACAGGGGCTAGAATTCCCGAAACGCTAAAAGGGTCGAGAAAAGGGCCTTCCAGTTGAAATCCGGCGACCTGGATTTCTAAGGTCGCCGGTGACCATGGGGATTTTTCCCCTTTTTGTCGCCGTTTTCCGATCTTTTTTTATGCTTTTTTCTCCTGTATTTTTCTTGACATTTTTTCTCATTTATTGACTTGATTCTCTTCAAGAAAACCTGACAAGAAACCGTGCAAAATGCAAAGCTTCTTATTTTCTGGAAAGGCCAAAGACTTTGTTGTCGATTTTCCATCAGAAGTCAAAACTGGGTCAAACGATGTCAGAATAACCTGAGATTTGAGGTAAAGCCTCATGAGCGGTAAATAGGACCAACCATGGGCTTTTGTTTGAGCTTTGAAGTCGTGTGGGGTCCTGTCGCCAGTAAACTTGATTTGGTTGCGATGGAGATGCCGCTCTTTGATGTACGGTCAACCGATGTCCAATTGACTTGAAACTTGACAGGGAGCCTATTGGAGTCATTTTGAGACAATCCATTAGCTCCGATTTGGATGTCATGGTCTCGGGGTGCTCCTCCGCCGGTAGGGTTGATTTTGTTTCTGAGCATTAAAGTCTGGTCAAACATTGTCGGAATGACCTGAAATTTGACTTGTAGTCCTTTGGAATCATGTAGAAGCCACCCATGTGCTCTGTTTGATGAATGATGGTTTCGGTGGTTCTCGCCGCCGAGAGGTTTGATTTTACTACTCGAGGGTTGATGGAGGGTCAAACGTTGCCGGTTTGATTTGAAATTTGATACGAAGCCATTTGGAGGTATTTTGGGACAATTCGTAGGATCTGATCGAAATTTTAATCTCTTCAACACTGTCGCAGCTGGGAGAGCTGACTTTGCTGCGGCTGTTTCTTTTTTGGGCCAAACGATGTCGGAATGGCCTGAAACTTGATGTAGAGAATCCCAGTGGCATTTTGAGGCCACCTGTGTGCTCTGTTTTGTGTGTCAGGGTCTCTGGCTTCACCATCACCGGAAGATCCTGCTCTGCTACTGGAGGAGTGAAGTTAGGCCAATTGATGTTAAAATGGCTCGAAACTTTGTGTACCCCTCTTTTGGCTATTTTGAAGGATCTTGTAGTTTTTATTTGATTTTGACAATATCTGATGCTTGAAGCGGTATTCGCCTGTTTGTGGTAGGATGCAGCTCTATGTGGTGTTTTGAAGTTGAGAATGTGTGAAGAGGCAAAGTGACATTTTTTGTGTCAACAAATGCCCCTCGACGTACAGCGACGAATAGCTTTTATCGTCGATGTGCCTCGAAGAGATCTTTGAAGGAGAACTTTTGATTTGACCAAGAGTCTTTAAGTGTTTTCCTTTTGATAAGGTAGCTTTTGAGCTTCCAGGGTAATTTTGTGGCAGCGAGAAGGATCATGTACCTTCTCAAGGCAAAGATTTTGAAAATGACATTTGGATTTTTTTTTTTTTTTTGGGTTTTGGATTTTCCTTTTGACCTTATGAACCTAAAGGCTTTATGTGACGCATTAGGTGATCAAGAGGGTGATTTTTTTTTTTTTTTTTGGACCTTGTGACCTAACAAGCTGTATGTGGCAGATTAGGGGGTCGGGTTTTGGATTTTGATTTTAACCTTGTGACCTAACAAGCTGTATGTGGCAAGTTAGGGGGTCGAAATTTAGTTTTTGGTTTTGGCCTTGTGACCTAACAAACTGTATGTGGCAAGTTAGGGGACCATGGTTTGGGTTTTGGTCACTCTTTGGGACAATTTTGGGTCCATTGGAGTGGTTTGGGTTTCTGTTTTTTTTTTTTTTTTTTTTTTTTTTGAATGTCAATTTTAAGATTTTGGCCTAATTTGGTGCATGGGGTTGGATGGTTCAGAATTTTTTTTTTTTTTTTTTGGAAGCTCATGAGGCTTGAGAAAATTTTGTATGGTCCAATCAACTCAAAAGAAGCATGGAACCATTTTTTTTTTTTTTTTTTTTTTTTGTATGCTCTTTGTAAGAGGGATTTTTTGACTAAAAGCCACTTTTAGTGCCTAGGTGGTCAAACCCGGCTCATATGGGCTAACCTATGGGACCTTAAGCTTTGAAGATGGCTTAGATCTCATATGTTGTCATTTTGTAAAGAATATCTAAAAATATCTCCTTTGGGTAGAGAATATTTAAAAATATCCTTACTTGGAGAGAATCTCTCAAGTTTCCTTGATTTTGGGAGAGATTTTCTCAAAGTACATTTCTTTGGGAGAGAATATTTCTCATTCTCTTTCTTTTTGGAGAGAATTTCTCAAAGAATCTTCTCTTTAGGAGAGAATATCTCAAATCTCCTTTCTTTTTGGGAAGGTTGCCAATTTTTAGCACTTACCTCCTAGCTTTTCTCCTTGTTTCCTCTTTTGGTTTGCTCTCTTCTATAAAAGCAAGGGGAGATTGGATCTTTGCTTCATTGCTTTCTTTTTTGCAAGAGTCTTCAAGAGTGCTCCAAGATCAAGAATTTCTCTTCTTCTTCAAAGATCCTCAAGTTCTCTTTCTTCTCCGTCTATGGCTTCAAGTAAGTTTTCTTCCTTCACAAGAAACTCTATGTAGAAGTAGAAAAAGTTTCTTTCTTTTCTTTTCTTTTTCTCTTTCTCTCTCTCTCTCCCTTTTCTTTTCTTTTCCATGTGTTTTCTTCTCTTCTCTGTCTTTTACACATGCCCCATTTTTTTTATGGTTTTCCTTTTTTTTCACCGTTTTTTTTTTTTGGCTATACGGACCTGGTCATACTACCACGTGTGCCAGTGGGCCACGGCCTATGGGCCATCCCATAATTTATTTTTTTTTTGAAGAAGTTTTTCTCTTTTTTTTTTTTTTTTCGCACCATGATAATAAGGTTATGCAATTCAAGATGTTCATGCAATTTTTTTTTTTTTTTTTTTTTTTGATGCATCAAGATAGAAGGCTAGAGTCTCTAGGTCAAGCCAATATGAATTTTGACTTGGACAAAGTTTGATTGATTTTGACCAAGTTGGGTTGGAATTGGTCAAACTTTGGTCAAGGGTTTCCTAACATTTAATGCATAATGATTTTCTTTGATGCGTGATTTTTAGTAAATTGATTTGGAAGCATGATGATGCATACCTGGAAATCTTTTGTAAGTATTGGGATTTGGAGCTGGCAGCAATGTTGAGCCCTTCCTTAGTCTTGCGGGATTTTGAGGAGCTTTGCAAGTTTTGGTGTTTAGAGCTCGCAGCAATGTTGAGCCTTTTTTCAATTTTGCGGAAATTTGATAAGACTGGCTTGATCTCGCAACAATGTTTGAGTTCAAACCTTCTTTGAGAATCTTCCACTAACTATGAGCTTGCAGTCGTGTTGAGCTCATCTTTAAGCTTTCTATCTTTTTGAGGTGTTTCCCTTTTCTTCGGAATTGCCCCGGAACCATACCAAAATTTCGCTAGAATTTTTTAGCAAAATTCTGTCATTTTGGTGATGATTGATCTTTTCTTTTCCATCCTTTGCAGGTAGTTCCTCCAGGACGAACAAGGGCAAATAGCCTGTTACTGATGCACCTTGCCGTTCTACCAGATCTTCTAATGTGGCCATACAGCAGGCCTGGGAGAAGGTCTAGTACGTCAAGAGGAACTTGGAAGAGTGTGATTCCCTTAACCGTGATGAGGCGAGACAACAATCTCCGGAGGAAGACTTAGGAATATGAGCAATGGCAAATGCTTTGGGAGGCTAAGGCCAAGAGTCTGCTTGAGGAGTTGATTCTTTGGTTGAAGACCATGTTAGACTGAGCTCCTGAGTTGTAACAAACTCCTTTTCTTCTCTTTTTTTGGTACCTCAATGTAGAAACATTTTTTGTACTATATATTTTTTGTATTCCCTCCTTTCACTTAAATTATTTTTTTGATGAAAACAAATTTAAGCAAGAGCTGAATGGGAATGTTTGTTTGAGAATTTGATCAAAAGGTTGTCATTTTGTGAAAATCTTTTGTCAAAGGGTTGTTTTAGGTATGAAAGCCAAATTTTGTAGCAAAAGCATGGGTTTTTTTTTTGATGGATTGAAAGCTGGATTTTGAGATGGCATGGGAGACGAATTTTGTGGCGTAAGAGCCAAAATTTGTTTGTGGCCTGGTAATCAAAATTTGTTAGTAAGCCAAAATTTGTTTGTGGCATGGAAGCCAAAATTTGTTCGTGTTTTTGGCATGAAAGCTAGATTTTCTTTTTATTTTTGTTTTTGGCATGAAAGCCGGATTTTTTTTTTTTGAAAACCAAGTTTTGTTTTGTTGGCGCCGATTTTTTGATTTTTTTGGAGTGAAAGCCGGGTTTTGATTTTTTTTTTTGGAGTGAAAGTCGGGTTTTGGTTTTCAAAAATGCAAGTATCGACTAAGAATCGCCTCCCTGCTGAATGGTATTACAAGTATCGATGGAATGTCGCCTTCTTGCTCATTCGGTTGCGAGTATCGATGGAATGTCGCCTCCTCGCGGATTGGGGTGCAGGTATCGCTTACTTGCTTTTTCAAAAAAATTTGGCTTTGCGGGTATCGACTGAATATCGCTTCCCCACGATTTTTGAAATTTGAGTTGCAGATATCAACTGGGATGTTGCGTCTCCATGATTTTTGAAATTTTGCAAGTATCGACAAGGTGTCGCTTCCTTGAGATTTTGAAATTTTGGAAGTATCCAATGGGGTTCACATCCTTCCGATTTTTGGGGTTTTACGAGTATCGACTGCACGTCGCTGCCCCGCAGTTTTTGAAAAACCACTTTTTTTTTTTGTTTAAAGACATGAGGGTCATAAATTTTGACCTAAAACCATTTTTTGTGGTAGAAGCTAGGGCAGACTAGGGTGAAAATCCATGAGTCCTGATTTTGGTTAAGTTCGGGAAGAAGCTCCTAAACTTGGATTTTTGGATTTTTTTCTTTTTTGAACAACGAAACTGTGAAAGTAAGCATTGTTTTTAGAGTTTTTTTTTTTAAGAAATTTCAACATAAGGATGAAAATTCCAAAATGGATGGGTTTGGTGAGCAAGTACCTAGGAATAGGCTTTGGCCATATAAGCATCACTTTGACCCGTTGGAGGAAGTCTTCAAAGGTAGTACCGCTTCAAGAACTTGTCGTTGATGGGTAGCATACATCTGTCACCTTCCATTTTTAGAAGAGCGTATGCGTCGTTGGAGAAGACTTTGTTGATGACGAAGGGTCCCTCCCATTTTGGTTCGAATTTTCCTTTGGATTTGTTAGCAAAAACCATTGGCCTTTTTAGTGCAAGAACCAAGTCACCCTTTTTATAGGCCCGTTGCCTGACCTTCTTGTCGAAAGATCCTACCAAGCGTGCTTAGTACAAGTCAGTGCTTTGTAAAGCTTCAAGCCATCTCTCATCGAGATTATCTAGCTCTTGGAGTCTCAATTTGACATTGCATTCTTGCGTCATGTCATTTTGCAAAGATACCCTTAAGGAAGGAATTTGTACTTCCAAAGGGACAACAGCTTTGAAAGTCCGGGATCCTAACCCTAGAGGGGGGTGAATAGGGTGATCTACACTTTATGACTAATTATGGCCAATTTTAATTTCTTAACAATTAACTAGTCGCATGTGATGATTAACAATCAATATGCGGAAGCTTAAACAAAACAATCACCACAAATCAAACACCACTACACAAGAATTTATAGTGGTTCGGCCTCAATGCCTACATCCACTACCGGCTTGTGATCCAACACCCCACCGGATTTCCACTATTTATGCTTTTGACAAAAGTCTAAGCAATAACCTCTACAATATGCTTTCCAAGGATAAGCAATAACCTAACAATGTTGTTTTTCTAGGCTTAACAACAACCTATACAAGATGCTTTTTTAGGCTAAGCAATAACCTTTACACAATGCTTTTCTTAGGCTAAGCAATAACCTTTACAATAAAAAGATTTCTTCTCAAAGAAGTGTCTACACAAACACTCAAAGAGATACAATTTAAGCTCAATTAATATGCCTCTTAATTAGGCGGATATGAAAGTGAAAATCTAACTCACACAAACACTATATGAATGCAAAGGTGTATGTTCATGATGTGTGTGTGTGATAACTTCAATCAAGTTAAAATGAAGGCTCAATTAAAGTATGCTTAATGCATTTTAAAGTTTAAAGCACACAAAGATTTGATTGAAGTGAAATGCAAATCACATGAACAAAATACTAACTTGTTGATGATATGAAAATCAAAAGCTCACAAGTTGTATGAAATTAATTATGTCTAAACATGTGATGCATGTGCAATGTTGTTTTCAAAAACAAAAGTTTAACTAAGGTTTAAATGAATGAAAACAACAATTTGATTCAACCAAGTAAATGAAACATGTTACAAAAGAAATCAAAGGTTTTGACAAAACATGTTTTATAAAGTTTTAAAACAAACTTCGTTTGAAATCAAGGGTGAAGAATCCAATCCAACTTAAATCAAAGATTAAGAGAAGTGATGGATTCAACACATCATAGTTAACATGCTAAAATTAATTTACCAATAATTTAAACAAAGCATGAAACATATGATAATGAAAAGTAAAACTTACTTAGAGATTTAACTTCATTAATCCAAGCTTTAGCTTTTCATTAGACCCCTTGATCTCTCTTAGTTCATCCCCTTTCTTTTGTCTCCAAATACCTCAAAGAAGACTAAAATGTTCAACCTTCTTCTCATGGGAATGAACCTCATTTAATAGTCAAAAAGAGACTTCTGGCGTGTCCCCGATCGACCTGGTACATGGCGCCGTCGACCCGGGCTCAACGGTCATAAATCTGACCGTTTGAAAAGAAGCCCAACGGCTCTTTTCCCGGTTGACCGCACAGTGTGCTCGATCGACCGGGTCCCTTGGGCCGGTCGACCGGCCACACTGTGCGGTCGACCCGGGCCTGGGACCAATTTCCCCAAAGAATGCATATTTCAAGGATATTTCTTGTGGGGACTTTTGGGCCATGGAATCAAGCATGGAAACATGATTTTAATTCAATCTAAGTGCTTTTAAAATCATGAAACATAAAAGCCTAAAATGATTTGAAAGATTTAAAACATAGGCTAGCTTGATTCATAAAACTTCTTTTTCAAATTAAAATGCATCCAAGTTTAAAAACAAAACATGCATAAATCAATAGTTTTACAAGTCTAAAAAACAATGCATGTGTAAATCCAGATTTCAAGTTTTTCTAAATCAATGCAAGTGTGAAAATTCAAATGATGATTAAAATGATAATGCATCCATCAAATTGCAATACACAAAATTCCTAACAATCTCCCCCTTTGCAATTTGATGGCAAACCTTACTCAACACCGAATTTACACACTGAGTTTTCAGCTCCCCCTAAGCTGGACAAGACTTGAAATCTCTTGGATGCTCCTGCTTGGACTCTAGTTCTTTTTCTTCAATCTTCTTGATGCTTGGATTTTGATCATTCTTCAAGCTTTCTTTTTAATAGCCAAGCATCTTCTTTAGCTCCCAAGCTTTCTCTTCTATCAACTCTCCCCCTTTGACCATGCACTCTCTCCTTTTGGCAAGATATGCATTTTCTCCCCCTGTAGAAGATCATACAATATCTCTCTTTAGAATGTATGGACATACTCACCCTTTTGAGACAACTTGATTTCTCTCTCCCCCTTTGACATTAAATTGTAAAGGTACCTACACACATGAAATAAGAAAAATACCTTTTAATAGCACCTGTTAACAAAAGAAAACGAAAATGAAATGTATAACAGGCCATCTTGTATGGTTAGAAGTCTCTAAGAATTCAAAGCCAATACATAGGTCAATTTGATCAAAACTAATACTTCCTATGAAGGTTTACACTCCCCCTCAATCCATTCTCTCCTTTTGTCAAACTTTTGACAAGAATTTAACTATTTGGAGCAAGAAGAAGATGGTTTAACCAATTGAGGGTTAACTTCAAGAGAAGGATTAGATACAAGTTTAACTATAGAGCTCAATATGATCAAATTGTCAATATAAAGAGCAAGGCCATGGAGAAAAGCGATCATGGATACCAATTGGAATATATGTAAAACAAATATATCAATTGAGATTGAAGGATATGACTATTAAATCAATCACTCTAAAATGGAGTTAAAAAGAATATAACTAATAGGAAAAAAAATCCAAATTAGAGCTATCCATGATGTTATGGGGTTTACTAATCATAGCATCAATCAATATAACTTATGAAAATCATATGCTATGAAAATTTTGAAATCATTTCATCCAATCTTTAAATATGACTATCAAGTGCAAGATGAATGAAATGAAGTTCAAACATGAAGCCAACCTCAACTAATAACCAACCAATATTATGAACACATAAGCATGGTGGTCATGAGATATACCTATATGAACAAGAGAGGTGGCAACATGAAAATTATGATGCTAATGGAATGTGACATGGAATGTAAACATATTACTATCAAGTTCAATCCAATGTACATGATCTATCACATTCTCAAGATATGACATCAATTGGATATTACAACAATCGAAAATTATACCAATTGAAACCAATTGAATTTGAAAACATGATTAAGAGCATGGATGTGACAAACACAAAATTCCATCAAGCATCATAAATGGATATTTATCACTTTTAAAGATATAACTAATGAGCATATGTGATGAACAAGTTAAATTGCATAAAAGAATACGACTTGGTGATGCATGCAATTTAAAAAGTGTCAAATCATATGAATTCAACATCTAAGATATCCATCAAACAATAGATATAATTATAAAATACAAGTAATAGATTTCAAAGAGGTTCATATGATTAAGATCACTACTATGAAGTTGAAACATGTATAAGAATGACATCTTTAAGAGAATATACATGAAACAACATCATAACCATCCATTTCAAAAATAATTACTTAGAAAGCATAAAGGATGGATTTGAGAGTTCTAGTATGGTATATTCAAATATAACTAAGATTACAACCATACATGGAACTCATTGACATTTGCATAGAGAGGATTAATTACAATCAAGATCTAACTCATACCATATCATCAACAATACAACCATGTGTGCACAAGAAGGTATGAAGTTAGAAGGATATAATAGATCACATATAGATGAAAATGGATCTCATATATGGGTATACCTATAAAGAACAATGGTTTAAATCCAATTCATCTAAGATGATCCATTAATCTATCATGCAAGATCTCTACCCTTAGCAAATGTACTAAGTTTACAATGCAATGGAAAGGGATATGAATATCATATCAAATGAGTGTAGCATATAAAATCTCATATGTACTTTTGAATCTCAAATGATTATGAAAGAAAAGATTTTACTATAAAGAGCATAAATAACATCAATTTGCATTGATGAAAAGATATACAAAGTTAAGAAAAATATGCAAATCAATGAGACCATACCCAACCATGCAATGTAAAACATCAAAATCAATTTGCTTTTGAAAGAATGTGACTTTGTTGAGTAAAGAAGCAAATTGTTTGAAAACTTTATTTCCTTTCAAAAGATATATTCATAACTAGGCACAAGGAAATAAATTCAAGGAAAATGCTTTTATAAATATAACCAATAAAGCTTAGAACATTTTCCAAAATCAATTGATCATGAAAAAACTTAGCTATGAAAGCTTATGTAATCACAATCAATTGACCATCAATAGAAATGCAATGCAAGAGATATAACTAAATGAGAGCAAAAAGCAAATCTATCATGAGGAAAATATAATCAAATGATTTTGAAAACCATGATATGTAACTAGAGAAGTATATGAAAACAAAATCAATTGATTACAAATAAACATTGCATTTAAAGAAATGTAAGTAATGAAGGAACATAAATGCAAATGATTATGACCAATAATATGATTTAACTATAAAGGATAGGTTGGTCAATGAGGTTCAAGGCCTTAAGGTTTGACTAAGCATATTACTTTAGGAATCCACCTAAGGTCTTGAGAGGGTTGACCTTTGAGGTCTAGTTTAAAAGTCTCACCAGCTATAGGAGATTTGACTTGATAAATTTTCAATTTAGACTTATCAACATTATGTTTAGTTTTAACTAAATTTAGCTTGGGTTGGTGAATAGTCTTTTGATGTTGGTGAGTTTGTTTCTTAGGGGATTGAATTCTTTTCTTCTTATTTTCTCCCTTTAATTGACTTTTGAATTTTAGATTTAACTTTGCAACTTTATTCAAAAGTTCTTTCATATGATGACTTAAGGGAGATAGATTGAGAAGCTTTTTATTGATAGATTCTTTTATAATTGGTTTAACTTGTTTAACCTTTTTAGAATTTATCTTAGGAGACTCCTTTATAATTGATTTAACTTGTTTAATCTTCTTGGAGTCTTCTTTGATTTTTAGTGTCTTACCCTTCATAGATTTTGATTCTATCTTTTTGAGTTCAAAGATGGGTTTAGACACATGGCTTCTTCGTAGTTTGCACTCAAACCTAAAATGCCCTTCAATGCCACAATAATTACATTTAGACATGGGCAAGGAAGTGTGAGTGCTAGAGAATGAGGACTCACCTTTCACAAAAGTGTTGGTGAATTTAGGGTCATGTGAAATATTCTTATTATAACCAAGACCCGTCCTATCTCTTTGTGATTTACCCAATTTAAATAACTTTTCAAATTTTTCTTCACTTTGGGTAAATTTGCACTCATTCTTTTGCTTATAATTTTCAAGTTGAGTGACTTGGGTTTTAAGGGTTGAATTTTCATTTTTAACTTTTGTTAGTTCATTTTCAATTCCCTTAAATTTGTTTAGTTCTTCATGGGCAAGTTTTAACTCAATTTTAAGTTCATTAATAACATTAGATCCAAGTTCTAAAGTTTTTATCTTATTTTGAGCATTAGATAAATTTTCCTTAGAAGTAGTCAACTTGGATTCTAGGTTGTTAATGTTTTTGTCTTGCCTTTGTAATTGATCTCTTAGTTTTGAATTTTCCTTATTAAGATCATCACATCCTATCTTTAATTCATTGAGTTCATCTTGAACATTAGATAGGTTATGTAAAGAGATCATGAACTTAGATTCTACACAATTTATTAATTCTTCTTTCTCTCTAAGTTCATCTTTTGAAGAAACTAATTCTTTGTTTAGTCTTTTAGATTCTTCTCTTAATATTTTATTTTTCTTATCAAGCTCTATGGAAAAAGTATGTAATTCCTCATAGGCTTGTTGAAGGTCATCTTCATTTTCAACATTTTCTTCCTCTTTTAATTCAAATTGAGATTCACTAATTTCAAGGTTTGAATCTCCATAAGTGGGAAGGAGGGGTCTAGAAGAATCTACACAAGAATCTAAACAACCTAACATAGTGGAATCCATTCTAATGATTTTCATGAAAAAATAACACTAGGGTTTTGACTCTAGGTTTTTACACCTAATCAAGAGTTCCAAAACACTTGATCCTAATGAAGAGCACGAGGCTCTGATACCAATTGAAAGTCCGGGATCCTAACCCTAGAGGGGGGGGTGAATAGGGTGATCTACACTTTATGACTAATTATGGCCAATTTTAATTTCTTAACAATTAACTAGTCACATGTGATGATTAACAATCAATATGCGGAAGCTTAAACAAAACAATCACCACAAATCAAACACCACTACACAAGGATTTATAGTGGTTCGGCCTCAATGCCTACATCCACTACCGGCTTGTGATCCAACACCCCACTGGATTTCCGCTATTGATGCTTTTGACAAAAGTCTAAGCAATAACCTCTACAATATGCTTTCCAAGGATAAGCAATAACCTAACAATGTTGTTTTTCTAGACTTAACAACAACCTATACAAGATGCTTTTCTAGGCTAAGCAATAACCTTTACACAATGCTTTTCTTTGGCTAAGCAATAACCTTTACAATAAAAAGATTTCTTCTCAAAGAAGTGTCTACACAAACACTCAAAGAGATACAATTTAAGCTCAATTAATATGCCTCTTAATTAGGCGGATATGAAAGTGAAAATCTAACTCACACAAACACTATATGAATGCAAAGGTGTATGTTCATGATGTGTGTGTGTGATAACTTCAATCAAGTTAAAATGAAGGCTCAATTAAAGTATGCTTAATGCATTTTAAAGTTTAAAGCACACAAAGATTTGATTGAAGTGAAATGCAAATCACATGAACAAAATACTAACTTGTTGATGATATGAAAATCAAAAGCTCACAAGTTGTATGAAATTAATTATGTCTAAACATGTGATGCATGTGCAATGTTGTTTTCAAAAACAAAAGTTTAACTAAGGTTTAAATGAATGAAAACAACAATTTGATTCAACCAAGTAAATGAAACATGTTACAAAAGAAATCAAAGGTTTTGACAAAACATGTTTTATAAAGTTTTAAAACAAACTTCGTTTGAAATCAAGGGTGAAGAATCCAATCCAACTTAAATCAAAGATTAAGAGAAGTGATGGATTCAACACATCATAGTTAACATGCTAAAATTAATTTACCAATAATTTAAACAAAGCATGAAACATATGATAATGAAAAGTAAAACTTACTTAGAGATTTAACTTCATTAATCCAAGCTTTAGCTTTTCATTAGACCCCTTGATCTCTCTTAGTTCATCCCCTTTCTTTTGTCTCCAAATACCTCAAAGAAGACTAAAATGTTCAACCTTCTTCTCATGGGAATGAACCTCATTTTATAGTCAAAAAGAGACTTCTGGCGTGTCTCCGATCGACCTGGTACATGGCGCGGTCGACCCGGTCTCAACGATCATAAATCTGACCGTTTGAAAAGAAGCCCAACGGCTCTTTTCCCGGTCGACCGCACAGTGTGCTCGGTCGACCGGGTCCCTTGGGCCGGTCGACCGGCCACACTGCGCGGTCGACCCGGGCTTGGGACCAATTTCCCCAAAGAAAGCATATTTCAAGGATATTTCTTGTGGGGACTTTTGGGCCATGGAATCAAGCATGGAAACATGATTTTAATTCAATCTAAGTGCTTTTAAAATCATGAAACATAAAAGCCTAAAATGATTTGAAAGATTTAAAACATAGGCTAGCTTGATTCATAAAACTTCTTTTTCAAATTAAAATGCATCCAAGTTTAAAAACAAAACATGCATAAATCAATAGTTTTACAAGTCTAAAAAACATGCATGTGTAAATCAAGATTTCAAGTTTTTCTAAATCAATGCAAGTGTGAAAATTCAAATGATGATTAAAATGATAATGCATCCATCAAATTGCAATACACAAAATTCCTAGCAAGCTTCGCATCCATAGACCAAAGAGAATGGTGTGATATGGGTTGGCCCTCGAACGGTGGTTTGATAAGCCCACAAAGCTTCCGGTAGTTTGTCGCCCCAGTCTCTTTTGTGGCTAGAGACCATTTTCTTGAGAATCTTGCAGAGTGTCTTGTTGAAGGCTTCTGCTAGTCCGTTCGCTGTCGGATTATATAGAGTCGAAGGACAACTTTGGATTTTGTACTTGTCGCAGAACCTGTAGAATCTGTGATCCCGGAATTGTGGCCAGTTATCATGGACGAATCTTTTAAGCATGCCGAAGAGACATATAATGTTGGTGCATAAGAATTCAAAGACTGATGAGGTCTTCATTTCGCTGAGCGCAAATGCTTTTGACCACTTGGAGAAATAATCCGTAGCGGCGAAGATGAAGCAATGACCTTTGCTTGATGGGAGAGAGATAGGACGTATGATGTCCATACCCCAGGCTTCAAAAGGCCATGAGATCGTTGTAGGATTTAGCCATTCTGGAGGCATGTGGACATGATCTCCATGAATTTGGCATTGTTGGCAGCGTTTAGCAAATTGCATTGCGTCAGCTACCATGGTAGGCCAATAATAACCTAACTTTTTTATCTGATCGTAGAGCTTAGGACCAGCCTGATGGATTCCATAAAGACCAGCATGTACTTCTTTGAGAGTTTCATCGGCCTCTTGTTGTGACAAGCAGCGTAGAAGTACTCCGTTACAGGATTTTTTGTAAAGTGTTTTTGAAGGAATATCCAAATGAAAGTTTGGGGTTCGTCTTTGAATGCTTACCCACTCTTTTGGATCTTTAGGTAGGATTCTGAAAATAATGTAATCAATGAACGGATCCCTCCAGTCGCTGATCAGAGGTTTGAGGATGGACATCCGACTTTCAATCACTTGGTGGCATTCAGCAACTGCTTGGTGTGTGTTAAGAGGAGGGAGAATCCTTCTTTGACACACTGTGATTTGCATGGTTTCCCTTTCTTGGATTGCCATAGACGTAGCAAGTCCAGCTAAGGCATCTACACGAATGTTTTCTCCTCTAGGGATGTGGCTGATATGACAGATGTCGAACTTTTGTGGAAGCGATTGCGCCTTGTTGTAATAAGGCAACAGATCAGGCTTCCTGACTTCAAATTTTTGATTCATCTGGTTGACGATCAGTTGAGAGTCTCCAAAGGCTTCTGGCATGGTGATACTAGATTCAAGGGCGAGTTCCAATCCCATAATCAGGGCTTGGTACTCAGCTGCATTGTTTGAACATGGTTCCAGTAGCGAGAAAGCGTGCGGAATCATGTATTTTTCGGGACTAACAAAGAGAATGCTAATTCCCGATATCTGCTTTTCTTGTTCATTTGTCCTGATCGCGCCATCGAAGTACATGTTCCAAGAGGCATTTGATGAGGAAATCTCCATGGCGTAGACGGGCTCGTCTGGGAGATCATCCCTGAGTGGAGAATCTTTAGGCAATAGGTGCTCTGCGAAAAAGTCTGTTAGAGCTTGGCCTTTGATTGCTTTTTATGGTACATACCTAATATCAAACTGCGATAGAAGGATGGTGTCAAACCCCAACCCAGGATTAACCCAATAGTGTTTGCTTAGTGTGTGCTTAGTCTTGATTGGGTTTAGTTATCGTGGGTTAGAGTGTGATTAGTTTTAGTCATGGTTATAGCTTTGGGGAGTTCGAGAACGTTTAGTGTTAACTAGGCACACTCAGGAAGGCCTGGGTGTACGTGCAAGCGTGGGAAGATCGTGTTTGGTTTTGTGTTAATCGTGATTTTCATTTCATTTGATTGGTTTTATGATTATGTGCAACTTTCGTGTTTAGCCCATTTGTGTTTGTAGCCCAGAAAACTCAAGTTTTGGACCAAAAGGGTAAAATAGCCTTTTCACACTCAAATCTGGACACGATTTCGAGATCCCAAAACCATGTCAAAAATATACTTTTTGGAAACTAGATATTTCAAGGATCGTTTTATCCTTCTTCGTCGACTTCATTTGAGGCCCACAAGACCATGTTTTGACTCATGCAAGATTGGCACTAAGAGGGACCCACTTGTCTAGCACTTAAGCCCTTTTTCCCCTCTTTCTTTCCCCATTCCACAAAATTCCTGCAACTTTTCTTGACCTAGGGCTGAAAACCCTCTTTTTCCCCTCTTCTTCTCTTCTTGAATGCTTGAGCTATGAGTCTCCAAATGGAATTCTAAAACCATCATCTTCTTCCTCTCATCTCAAGCTTTACATTGATACCATTTTCTTGAAGTTTCTTGTTGGGAAAGATCTCCATTTTCTTCTTTGCATCTTGTTTGGGCACCTCTAGGTAAGAGCTTCAACCCATCTCTTTAATAGAGTTCTTTCTACTCCCAAAGATCATGTTTTTCTAACTTGTAGCAACCATTTCGAAATGGGTTGCTTGGTTGTATTTTTGGGTGAGTTTTTGAATGGATTTCATGGGTTTTTTTGTAGTTCTTGGCTTTTGGTTAGGAGTGCTTGAAGAAGAGTCTTGTTTTCATTTGGCTAAGGCAAGTGATCTATTTAGGTTGTTTATGCATGTGGATTTATGGATTTGTCATTTGTAATAATGCTTTGTTCTACTAGGTTTTCAAGTTGTGATCTTGTTTTAGAGAATGCAAGCATGCCAAATAGCTTTCCAAACTTTCAGATTTCATTACTTTTAATTAAGTCTTGCTTTTGTTGAAGTTTGGATTTGTTTTGATAAGAAAGGGTTTGAAGGATTATGAAATGGGTTTCTATGTTAATGACTTGTTTAAGTATGAAATAAATGCCCCAATGTGAGCCTTGATAGCATGTATATTCATGTATCTAATTTGCTAATTAGGTTGGAAAGAATGTAGAAAAGAAAGGGAAGAATGGATGGACCAGTGCACTACAGAATCAGAACTGGGTTCTGATTTCTGCAGTTCACGCGGTCGACCGGGGACACTGGGTTTGGTCCCAGTTGGATGACCTGCTGCACTGCGGGATTTACTGTTTCCGCAGTTCACGCGGTCGACCGGCCAAGGGGCGCGGTCGACCGGCGACACAGGGTCAGGTTCTCTGGAACCTGACCAAAACACTGTTCATTGAATTAAATTTACAACTCCAAGTCGACCGGGCTCATAGTGTACGCGGTCGACCGGCCAAGGGCCAGGTCGACCGGGCACACTGGAATTTCCCTGTTTAAGAAGATTTTTGCCCATTTGCATTTTTTTTTTAAAATCTGAAAACTAGGCTATATTAAGGACTTTAACTTGACTTTGTGTGAATAGAACTCCATGTTATGTACTAACTTCGGGGACACCAATCCTTGTATTTTAAATATAGAGTTCCAATCACCCAAGGGTCAATGAATAGCCTAAGCATGTACTTGATAAAATTATCGTGTTTTGAACGTTGGTTTAATACCGCAAGTTATATCGTGTACTCACTTTGAAATCAAGTTTATGAGCTCGTTCAAAGATGTGTTTCAAGTATTAAATGGGGATCACTTTTATAAGTTGTGAGCATATATATATTATGCATTTTGCTAGTCGTGCCTTGTCTTGTTGTGACAAGTGATTTCCCCTTTTATTTTCGATATGTTTGAATCGTGTTTTGCATGTTTTGTGCATTCATGAACTCAAGTGAACACCACAGAGCTTGGACTGCCCTTTCAGTCTGATCCACTGTCTGGGGGTCCTTAAACATGTGAACTAACTGCAGCTTAGTCATGTATTTATTACACATCGTGCGTGTCCGGTTCCGCGGCCGGAATCCCGTATTTGTGGGAATCGTGTCGTGCTATATTATGTATATTCGTGCTTGTCGTGCGTGCTTACTCTTTTCATTATAAATGATAGAGAAAGGATGGGCTCTTTGTGGATTTACGATTCATGATATATATGTTATGCATTCATGTTAGTTTGTCTTTGATTTAGAAAAGCGTTTCGTAAGTATTTGTTTTACGTTCTAGTAAAGTATTTCTTTATGTTCTCGATTAAACAGTGTTTTACATGCTTTCACTTAAAATGATTTCTTGCCAAACCGTCGTGTTTGATGCTTGTATTTTGGTGACCAGGTGCAGGAGACCATCCCTTTGAGGAGGAGTGCCAGGAGGAGGCTGTTGAGCCTACCTTAGCCTGTGAGTGGCAACCCGACGACGTCATCTAGACGTTCGGACGGGTCATGAGTTTCCGTTGGATCGCCTTTTTGGGTTTATATACTTTTGGTATTGTATTGGCCTTTGTTGGCCGATTATTTTGGGAATTGTAATAACTTAACATACTTTATTAACTTTGTAACTTTGAATTATTATGGGAATGCCTCGTTATGTCTTCATTCTGATATTTTAGTCTTGATGACATTATGTTTATATTCTGTCATGACTTGTTAAGATGTGATTTCCCACGCGCTTCCGCATACTTGATCATGTGAGTTGGTTGTTCCTTGTGATTTTTCGGAACCCTCACCGCGGGAACCTGTGGGAGGTTTAATCATCTTTCAAATAATCTTACTCATCATCACCCACTAAGCCGCGGCCTCGGTCCGTTGGTCGCGACAGATGGACCATTTTGCCAGTCGGGCATTGAGAGAACCTACTTTTGTGACAAGGACCTTTAAGAGATTGATCCTCAAAATTAGGTAGACTGTGTTGGATAGCAGGTGGTGACGTAGCTTTTGTACGGCAAACATCACTGCAAGGCATTCTTTTACAACTGGGGACTAGCGATGCTCTACACCTACCAACATCGGGGCTAAGGTAATATAGAGCAACTTCTTTTCCTTCGTCGTTTTCTTGTGCAAGTAGAACACCCAAATAATAGTCAAGACCTCTTGTGTACAAGATGAATGGTCTTCCAGTTGTGGGGGCAGCCAACACTGGAGGTTTGGTCAGGTATGTTTTGATATCTTGAAATGCAACTTCACATCCAGCATCCCAAACAAAGTCCACACCTTTATTCATCAAGCGAGAGAATGGACAGCACTTCCCTGACAGATTGGAGATAAACCATCGGATGTATGTCAATCTTCCTTGAAGCCCTTTTAGTTCTCTTAGTGTCCTTGGAGATGGCATTTCTAGGATAGCCTTGACTTTGGTGGGGTCAAGTTCTATTCCGACTTTCCGAACTATGAATCCGAGAAACATACCCGATGAGACACTAAAGAAGCACTTTAGTGGATTCATCCGCAGTTTGTGTTTGCGAAGTCGGAGGAAGACTTCTCGAAGATCTTTGAGATGATCTTCTTTTCTTCTACTTTTGACAGCGAGGTCGTCGACATAACACTCAACTGTCTTGTGCTGCATATCTTGGAATATTTTCATCATAGCCCTCTGATATGTTGCACCTTCATTTTTTTAGACCGAATGGCATGACAGTGTAGCAATACACGCCAAATGGAGTTCGAAATGATGTAAGTCTTTCATCTTCAGGATACATCTTTACCTGATTGTAGCCATAGGATCCATCCATAAATGTCATTCGCTCAAACCCATAGGTGTTGTCAATCATCACCACTGTATGGGGAGCGGGAATTCATCTTTAGGGCATGCATTATTCAGGTCCCTGTAGTCAATACAGACCCTTATCTGCCCATTTTTCTTTATCACGCGGACGATGTTGGCCAACCATTCAGGATGTTGTTCCTCGCGGATGAAGCCAACGCTTTTGAGTTTCCGATGTTCAATTTTGTCCATCACATCAAGACGGAATCTTCTACGGCCTTGTTTGACGGGCTTGATATCTTTTTGCAGATTGAGTTTGTAGACTGCTATTTTGAGGTCTAAGCCAGGCATTTCAGCATAAGACTATGCAAAACAATCAACGAACTCACGAAAAAAAGCGATATACTCAGGTAACTCATCATCCTTTATATTCTTACTTATGAATATAGGACGTGGGTTATCAGGTGTCCCCAAGTCTATCTTTTGAACAGGATCTTCTGTTGGAAGGTTTAAAAGTGGTTCCTTCACAATGTTTTCGGAGGCTTCCAACTTAATAAGATCTTCTGGAGTTCCAAAGGCATTTACAGACCAAGGCTTTGCTTCTGTCGATGGGTCTTCTTGATTAGTACTCTTCTCAAGACTTGCAATGAGATGATCCCAATCACCATTTGAAACTGGGTTGAAGTAGGGTACTTCTTTTGGAGACGATGGTTCTTCTAGGTCAGAAAACCATGCGTCTGTATCATCGGACAATTCTTCTTCATCGTCAGAGAAATCATACCAATTGGAGGAGCTTCCTGGATCCTTGACGGGTGACTCCTCAAAGAGATATCCAAGGAGATCAATGTCTTTATGGACACGAGATGTTGAGGCCTGGTCGGCAGAACGACTTTGCAGCCTTTGTGTCAACTGTCTCATGGGAGTGTCAGGATCATACTCCAACTCGTATGAAGACTTGTCTATATGATAGAGTTTCCAATCCTCCAGTTGACTTTTGGTCAGGGTGGGTTCCAATGGTGTGAGAATACCACGGCCACCTCCCAAATCGATTGGATTCTGAGCATTATAGTCCATTTTCTTCATGATGGCTTGTACCATTTGACAATATAGGAATAGTTGAGGCATACCTTCGTTTTGAAGATTTTTAAGCGAAGAATTTGATGAAGAAGTTTCCGATCTGTGGAAGAAAATTGGATGTTCTTATGCCGTAGTTGCCGGAACGATGAGGAAAGCAGACGTAGGATCTTCTACGTCAGCTGGTGTCTCCAATGGAGTGAGAGCATGCTAAACTTGCTGAGTATCAGCTCGGCTTGACAATGTGTCGTCTTCTGTCTCTGAATCCGAATCTGTGCCATGCATGATAGACACAAAGGAGACAACGAACTTGCCCCCAGTCTTTTGTTTTGTCTTCTTTGCTTTGGTGGTGATTACCAAAGGCTTTGAAGATTTGAGAGAGACAACGAAGGGAGAATGACTGCTCCTTTCGAATTTGCTGGAAGGTTTGTTTTCTTCTGATGATTACTGAGGAGCCTTGCCCATATCTTTCTGGAGATTTTTGGCAAAGGGTGTTGTTTCTTCCTCCTTTTATTCTTTTTCATCTTTATACATCTGAGCATCTGCAAAATTGACGTCTTTGCCTTTGAAGGGCTTTTTGTCTGCAAACAATCGATGTATCAAGCCGTCGTTGCCAACGAACTCGATGCACTGATGTAAAGTTGAAGGGACAACACCATTCTCGTGTATCGAGGGGCGTCCAAGAAAGATATTGTAACATGAAGGGGTCCATATTGCATATACAGTGACTTCAGAAATATGATCACCGATTTGTAACTTTAACCTGATTTTGCCAATAGGCCTTTGAGCGCTCCCGTCATATCCAAAGATGGATACAAACGTGTGACTCAGCTTGCTAGGTGGAATGCCCAGTTCTTCGAGTGCCGAAGTAGAGATGAGATTTGAGTGCAGAACTTGGGTTGATCTGGAGTCTGTGTACTGGCATCTCTTTGACGTACCCCGTGAAGTACAAGGGTCGATTGTGCTTTGTCTCACCTAGCAGGAGGTCATCCTCATCGAAGGCAATTGTTGCACTTGCTGCTTTTAGAACCGAGAGGCATTCAATACTTGATCCCTCAGTTTTCTTCTTTTCTCCCTTTGAGGAAGTACTTGATTTTTTGACCCTATAGTCCATTTCAATTTGTAGGACTTGTGGGGCATGTTTGTCAACATCTGTATTCAGCCTTTGTAGTTCTGAAATGAGACTATCACGAGTTTGTGGAGACATTCGTAATAAGTCAAGGATGTGCAGTCGTGCAGGTATGTGTTTGTAGTGCTCAATCAAGTCGTACTTGAAAGCCTCCTTCGGGCCTGCATTTTCATTATTGTTGCCACTTTGTGTGTTTACAACTTGCTTTCCCGAAGGATTTACATAAGAAAAATAAGGTTGGTTGTAATTTTTGTGGTAATCCCGACCAGAGCGGGTACCTCTACCAACTTCAAGAGGTTTTAGAGAAGGATCTTCTTTTGGAAGATCACTTTCGGGATCAAGGGGTTGATCCTTGTCATTTGCTGAAGACGTCTCTGTAGCAGTCACGTTGCATGGAACATTTTCCGGGAACAAGTCCCGAACAACATCCAGCAACTTTTCTTCCTTGCTGAGTAATTCATCAGTCCAGATATCTCCTATGAGGTTAGGTATCTGGGGCCAGTTGACCGAGTTTTCATTGAAGAAGACTTCATCGGCAGGAGCTTCTTCAAGATGATCGGTAGGAAGAGACTTGAACTCTGATGTCGTAGTTTCAGGAGACGAAGGTTGAGAATGTGATATCTCAGTGGAAGCCACCTGAGATGATGTAGCTCCGGAAGATATCATGCCGGATGTAGTTTGAGAATCTGAGGCCTCGGCGGATGAAGCTTTAGAGGCACCATCATCTCAAACTATCTCATTGCAAGCAACTCTGATAGGAGATGCCTCTAGAATGCACTGCTGAGATTTAGACTCATCTTCAAATGTAAGAGGATTATCAATCTGCCCCTGGTATGCCTCAACAGAATGGAGTATCAAAAAAAAAGAACTGGACTCTTTTAGATATGATCAGGTCTATGCTGAGTTTATCAGGATTACCTATATCCTTTTGGGGATACACATTGGATACTGCGATGTACATACTAAACCTCGTATCATCTAAGTCTGTACGTAACACTCCCCGGGAGTTGTGGTCCGGGCGAAAGCCTAGTCTGCAGCATTTACACATTTGGGGTTGTCCAGCACACGTGTTGAAGGTTAAGTCGGATAAGTTGGAATCGAAGTCGGAAGTATGCACGTTTGTAGGATATCCTAAGGGAACTAAATGATGGTCATTCTATAATCCCAGAGAGCAGAAAGTAGAGAGCAGAAAGTGCTAGTGAGCACCAATGCATTTTTTCTGGAAGAAGATTATATGATGAATCGAAAATCTTTAGAAAAGGTGATCTTGGAAGAAATTCAAGAGCAATCAATTCCAAATCCAAGTGAGACCGAACTTGAGGAAGAACCGCCCTTACCAGACCCAGTAGTTACACCAGTGCCTCATCGTAGTGGGAGGATTGTCAGACCTCCTGACAGGTTCTCATTCTTGGGAGAGTCTTATGAGCCAGTCCCGGAAGAACCGGAACAAGATCCCTGTAACTATGATAAAGCAATTAATGACATAGATTCGAAACGTTGGCAAGATGCTATGAAAGCTGAGATGGAGTCTATGTACTCCAATCAGGTCTGGAGACTTGTGGACTTACCTGCCAATATTAAACCTATTGGGTGCAAGTGGGTCTACAAGAGAAAACGAGGACTAGAAGGTAGAGTGGAGACCTTTAAGGCCAGGCTTTTTGCGAAAGGATATACTCAAAAAAAGGGTATCGATTATGAGGAAACCTTTTCGCTGGTAGCCATGCTCAAGTCCATCCGGATACTCTTATCCATTGCGGCTCATCTCGATTATGAGATTTGGCAAATGGATGTCAAGACGGCGTTTCTTAACGGCCATCTTGAGGAAGACATCTATATGGTGCAGCCAGATGGTTTTGTTGCTAAAAACCAAGAGCAAAAAGTTTGCAAGCTGCAGAAGTCCGTCTATGGATTAAAGCAGGCATCCCAAAGCTGGAACATCCGTTTTGACCAGGTAATCAAGTCATTTGGTTTTTGTCAAAATCCGGATGAGTCATGTGTGTACATGAAAAGTGAAGGTGATAGGGTAGTTTTTCTGGTTTTATATGTTAACGACATCCTTCTCCTCGGGAAAGACATAGGAATGTTGTCAACAGTGAAAGTTTGGTTGGCCAAGACTTTTGATATGAAGGACTTGGGAGAAGCTAGCTACATCCTAGAGATCAAACTCCATCGAGACCGGAAAAATAGGATGATTGGCTTATCTCAAGCTTCATATATAGATAAGGTACTAGTACAGTTTGCTACGCAGGACTCCAAGAAGGGAATTACACCTTTCAGGCATGGAGTGCACCTTTCCAAAGACCAGTGTCCCAATACACCTGAGGAAAAGGAGCATATGAGGTCGATACCATACGCTTCAGCGGTTGGTAGCCTCATGTATGATATGCTATGTAATAGACTGGATATCTGTCATGCAGTGGGCCTAGTCAGCAAATATCAGTCTAATCCAATACCTGAACATTGGACTCCTGTAAAATGTATTCTCAAATACTTGAGAAGGACTAGAGATTACATGTTTATTTATAGCAGTGATGAGCTCATTCCAGTCGGATACACAGATTCTGACTTCATGTCAGATAAGGATTCCAGGAAATCCACTTCTGGTTATGTATTTATGCTTGGTGGCAGAGCAATCAGCTGGAGGAGTATAAAACGGGAATGTACCGCTGATTCCACCTTGGAGGCTGAATATGTAGCGGCTTGTGAAGCAGCTAAGGAAGCAGTATGGCTCAAGAGATTTCTTATGGAACTTGGGATGGTACTTTGGCACGACAGCCGCTCACAGTTTACTTTGACAGCAGCGGGGCAGTCGCTCAGTCCAAAGAGCCCAGAAGCCATAAAAGCCAAAAGCATGTACAGAGGAAGTATCATTTAGTCAGAGAGATTGTGCAGAGAGGTGATATAACTATTACCAATATAGGCTCTGCAGACAATCTGGCAGATCCCTTTACTAAGCCATTGACTACTAAAGTCTTTGAGCAGCATGTAGACGGGATGCGCATGAGATGCAACCCTGACTGGCATTGAGCCCAAGTCGGAGATTGTTAGATTGTATGGACTCAATCTATTAAATGATGTAATAAATTGATTAATTTCTTTATTTATCAATAATACCATGCTTTCCTTTCATGAGATGAATGGTGTTTTACTACTTAATGCACATGACCAATACATATGACATAATTGTTCATGAGATAAACTGAGTCCCATTAGTATATTAGAAGTGATATATGTGTTTGGATGAGATCCACACACGGGAGACATGTGTCACAAATCTCATATTCAAATATCTTCACAACCGGTGATGAGACTGAGAATCTCATCTGATAAGGTTGCAGCACTTTGATCACTATGAGTGTCAAACCCCAACCCAGGATTTAACCCAATAGTGTTTGCTTAGTGTGTGCTTAGTCTTGAGTTGGGTTTAGTTAGCATGGGTTAGAATGTGATTGGTTTTAGCCTTGGTTATAGCTTTGGGGGAGTTCGAGAACGTTTAGTGTTTATTAGGCTCACTCAGGAAGGCCTGGGTGTACGTGCAAGCGTGGGAAGATTGTGTTTGGTTGTGTGTTAATCGTGATTTTTATCTCATTTGATTGGTTTTATGATTATGTGCAACTTTCGTGTTTAGCTCGTGTGTGTTTGAAGCCCAGAAAATCAAGTTTTGGCCAAAAAGGGTAAAATAGCCTTTTCACACTCAAATCTGGACACGATTTTCGAGGTCCCAAAACCATGTCAAAAATATACTTTTTGAAAACTAGATATTTCGAGGATCGTTTTATCCTTCTTCGTCGACTTCATCCGAGGCCCGCAAGTTCATGTTTTCCTTGATACAAGAATTAGTTCTAATGGGTCCCATCTTGCAAACACTTAACCTCCTTTCCCTTCTCTTCCTCTCCATTCTACAAATCTCTGCAATTTTTTCTAAACTTAGGGCTGGGAAAACCCCTCTTTTCCCCTCTTCTTCTTCCCTTGAATGCTTGAGCTAGGAGACTCCAAATGAAATTCTAAAGCCATCATCTTCTTCCTCTCATCTCAAGCTTGCCATTGATACAATTTTCTTGAAGTTTCTTGGTGGGAAGGATCTCCATTTTCTTCCTCATTTCTTGTTTGGGCACCTCTAGGTAAGAGCTTCAACCCATCTCTTTAATGGAGTTTCTTCTACCTCCAAAGATCTTGTTTTTCTAACTTATAGCACCTATTTCTAAATGGGTTGCTTGGTTGTGTTTTTGGGTGAGTTTTGAATGGATTTTTTTCATGGGATTTTGTAGTTCTTGGCTTGACCTTTGGTTTGGAGTGCTTGAAGAAAGAACTTGTGTTCATTTGGCTAAGGCAAGTGATCTTTTTATGTGGGTGTACATGTGTGTCTTGGATTTGCATTTGGTATTAAGGTTTTGATTTATTAGGTTTTCATGTTATGATATTGTTTTAGACAATGCAAGCATATCTAATGTCCTTCCACACTTTCAGAATTTCATATCTTTGAAATGGGTCTTGTTTTTGTTGAAGTTTGGATTTGTTTAGAGATGAATGGGTTTCAAGTATTGTGAAATGGGTTCTTTGTTAATGCTTTGATTAAGTTTGAAATGAATGCCCCAATGTGAGCCTTGATAGCATGGTTAATCATGTATTTAGTTTGCTAATTAGAGTGGAAAGATTGTAGAAAAGAAAGGAAGAAAAGAATGGACATGTGGACCATGTAGTAGGAGTGCAATATCTGCACTCAGCGAGCACAGGCAGAAGCCTGTTCGCTCGAGCGAACCATGGGTCGCTCGAGCGACCAGCGATGAGCGAAGGCAGAAGCCTGTTCGCTCGATGGGTCCGCTCGAGCGACCAGGCCATTGCCTGGTCCAGGCGCAGACAGCAAGCTGTCCGCTCGAGCGACCCCTGGTTCGCTCGAGCGAACTGCCTGCTGCCTGAAATTTTTGGAGAAGAGCCTGTTTAGAAATTTTAACCCATTTATGCACCTTTAAGGATTGGAAAAGAAAAAACTAGGCTATGTTGTGGACTTTAACCTGACATTGCGTGATTGGAACTCCAAGATACGAAGCAACTTCGGGGACACCAATTATTAGATTTTTAACAACAGAATTCCAATCACCCAAGAGTCATTGAATAGCCTAAGTACGTACTTGACAAAATTATCGCGTTTTGAACTTTGTTTTGATACTTCAAGTAATATATGGTACTCGTTTTGAAATCAAGTATTTCCACGATATGTTTCAAGCTGTGTTTCAAGTATTAAATGGGGATCACTTCTATAAGTTGTGAGCATATATATTATGCATTGTGCTAGTCGTGCCTTGTCTTGTCGTGACAAGTGATTTCCCCCTTTATTTTCGATATGATTGAATCGTGTTTCGCGTGTTTTGTGCATTCATGAACTCAAGTGAACACCACAGAGCTTGGACTGCCCTTTCAGTCTGATCCACTGTCTGGGGGTCCTTAAACATGTGAACTAACTGCAGATTAGTAGTGTATTTATTACACATCGTGCGTGTCCGGTTCCGCGGCCGGAAATCCCGTTTTTGTGGGAATCGTGTCGTGCTATACTATGTATATTCGTGCTTGTCGTGCGTGCTTGCTCTTTGCATTATAAATGCTAGAGAAAGGATGGGCTCTATGTGGATTTACTATTCATGATATATATATATGTACGCATTCATGCTAGTTTGTCTTCGATTTAGAAAGTGTTTCGTAAGCATTGTTTCGTGTTCAGCAAAGTATTTCTTTATGTTCTTGATTAAACGATGTTTTACATGCTTTCACTTAAAATGATTTCTTGCCAAACCGTTGTGTTTGATGCTTGTATGTTGGTGACCAGGTGCAGGAGATCCTCCCTTTGAGGAGGAGTGCCAGGAGGAGGCCGTTGGGCCCAACCTAGCCCGTGAGTGGCAACCCGATGACGTCATCTAGACGTTGGGGTGGTGCATGAGTTCCGTTGGATCACCTTTTTGGGATTTTGATATACTTTTGGTATTGTATTGGCCCTTGTTGGCCTCTTATTTGGGAAGTGTAATAACTTAACTTATTTTGTTAACTTTACAACTTGAAATTATGGGAATGCCTTGTTATGTCTTCATTCTGATATTTTAGTCATGATGTCATTATGTTCCCTATTTTGACATGATATGATAAGATGTGATTTGCCACGCGCTTCCGCATACTTAATTCATGTGAGTTGGTTGTTCCATGTGTATTTGTTTGGAACCCTCACCGCGGGAACCTGTGGGAGGTTTAATCTTATCTTTTAAAAACAATCTTTACTACACTAACCGCCGCGGCCTCGTTCCGGGGTCGCGACAATGAGATAGTGTGATTTGTCTCGATTATCAGAATATAAGATTTTGGATCACGTTGCTGGTACATTGGATGTATTGAAGGACCATGAGAAGCAACTTATGGAATACTGTCTCGAGTTTAAGGTTTGCTCTCATAATTCCCTAGCAATAGGCTCTCAATCCGGAGACATTGATGAACTCAAGTTTCTATCTATTTATTTGCTTTGAGTCACCAATGAGTGAGGCCAACTGTAGGTCAACACCTTGGTGTCTTGGGTACGTGGTAGTAGGACTGTGGAAACATCCAATGGTCAAGATAGAATCTATCTACATTATCCCCTTGTGCCAATTAATGGATTTGTCATTAGTAAGTGCGCACCCATCTCGATTAAGAGTTAATTGGATGGTACTGATGATCATTGTGATTAATTGGGGCTCAAGGATAATAAGATGTGGATTTAAATTGGTGGGACAATTTTAGTCCAATTGATCCATGAATATTGATAGAGCGGCCTACTTATGGTAATCGGGAAGTTTATGGTCTTTATTGTAATTTATTGCTAAGACTGGAGTGCAATTGCATTTATATAGTGGTGTTATTTGCAATTAATTGTGGGCCTGGATTGCACATGAGATGTGGGGTCGCGGTGTCCCAATTGGAGCCAACTTTCTATGGAATCCCTAGTGGTCCCCACGCTAGCCCAAGTTATTAGAAAGATACCAATCCTACTAGAACTCAAAGATGAAGAAATTAGAAAGTTATTATTTCTATTTGAGGTGAAACTTCTAATAGTGGTAATAATAAGGTTACTAATTTGTGTCGAAATAAGACTTCTATTCTAATTAATACAAGAGGAGGGAAGGAGGTTGCTAAAAGCTATAAAAGGAGAAGCAAAGGGGTGGGACGTCCACTCTTGGATTTCAGGCTCAGCCCTCCCTTTTTTGCAAGAGGTGCACATCTCTTCTAGTTCTCTTCTAGTTCTGTGAGTTTCTTGAAGGGTTTTCTCTTGAAGTTTCCACCAGTCTTCTTAAGAAGAGAGATCTGATACGAGACATAGTGTGGAAGACTAAGAGGTCTTGGAGATCCTAAGTTGCTTACAAAGAAAGAGTTTCTTCAACTAGCAAGTCTTCTTCTCCATTGGAGCACAACCAGGCTCCAAAGGTATAATCTGCTTCTCTATCTGTTGTAGATTATTTTGTTGCATGCTATACTTGTTTTATTGTTATACATGATAGATGAGTATGAGGGATTGCATCATGGATATGGTTTATGGCCTTATGGGTACTTGATCCCTGAGTCAAGTGGGTCAAAAGTTTTGATATCCTATCCACGAGGCCTACCTATTTCCAACAATGAGAACATATGATGCTTTGATTCTTTTGGCTTAGCTCTAACCTCAGATTTTTAGAGGATAAAGACCAAGGGGAGGTCCTATATCCCATAAGAAAATGAGTAAATGGGCTGAAAAGCCGCGCTTAGGCCATGTTGGATAGAAGGAGAGAACCTTGGGGGGGTTGCCCCCCAAGGGACTTCGATCACCTTGTGGTGTTTCTTGCAGCAGAGTTTCTTCGAAGAAGGAGAGCTTGTTAGTATAGAGATTTCTTCGAGAATTATTCGGGATTTTTCTTGGGTTTTTTGACCATTTCTTCTTGGAATGACCCCCCTTTTATAGGCTTTTGGTGGCCATAAGGTGGGTTTATGATGAGCATTGATGGCATTGATGCTCCAAGATGAGAGGAGTTACAAGTTTTTATTTCTTGATTTTGTAACTCCTTTTTCCTTGAATATGATGGTAGATGGAGAATGATGGGCATTTAATCACCTTTAATCTCCATGATGAGGGGAGTTTCATGATTTATTGCCATGATTAATTGGACTTGTAACTCCTTTTTCCTTGAATCTGATTGGGCCGTCCAAAATAATAAGTTAATGACTGTTGCGACCCTGGACCGAGACCCGGGCCCCACGGTGAGGATTCTGAGGACACGGAGATCTAGCTCACACGATCAAATAGGCGGAAGCGTATAACAAATCACATCATAAATTTATAAATGAACATATACAGCATCCATACCAAAATATCAGAAAAGGAATTATAAATAGACATTCCCATCATTGTTCAAATTATAGGATTAATCAAAGTGTGTTAATTTGTTACATCCCAAAATAAGAGGCCAACAAAGGCCAATACAATCCCAAAAGTAAACAAAACCCAAGACGTGATAAATCAAACTCATGACCTGTAAGGTCCGCGACCTTACTAGGTCAGTTGGGCCCAATAACGGCCGTTGACCCATTTATTTTGATATTATTATAATTATTATTTTATTAGATATTTAAGTGGGTTTAGATGGTGAGCGAGTTTCTTTTAACATTAGAATAGTGCCTGCGAAGTTTCGTGCGATTTCGAGTTCGTTTGACCCTAGTAGGGGGTAGTTTGCAAATTAGGGAAAAATTGAGTGTTTTCCGGAAAAATTCTTATCGCCGTGATTTTGGTTTCGTTGGAAAGGTCTCATCGGGTTGATCAATTTTGTCTTCTGGCTCGTTGCGATCCGACGACCAGAAACCCTTCTAATAATTTTTTCTTCTCCGGACCCACTTAGGGGCAACTTAGTCTTTTCTTTCTCCCTTCTTCTTAAACAAGAAATTAACCCTAATCTCTTTTCTTTCTCTGCAACGAACGAAAACTCCAGCAGCCCTCTTCTTCTTCCTCATTTCCCAAGGCTCCAGTACTCTTTCCCAGAAAGACCATCTCGAAGATCCAAGCCGCTCATCTTCTTCCTCGCGATCTCCTCTTTCCATTAACATCGTTTGGTAAGGTTTCCCTCACTTTCATCTTTTCAATCATTTCTCTTTGGTTTAGATTTAGGTTAGATCTCAATCTTTTCCTTTCTTTTCTTCTCCTTTGCGTGTTAGGTTGCATTTGGTCGGGGTAGATCGAGGTTTTCGCAGTAGTAGGGCTTCTCCTCAGATTTCCCTAATTCCAATCTTCTTCTTGGTTGAGGCAAGTAGATTTGCATTTTATAATTAAGCATGTATGTATGTTTATTATTGATTGACTGTGTTATCTTGTTAGATTACCCTAAATCCCAAGCCTATTCTGTTATTAATTTGGGGGTTAATATGTTAAAATAGTTTTGGGTAATCTTTTTTTTTTATTATTGTTAATTCATGTAAGTGGAAATGATGATGGATGAAATGGATTATTGGGGGAGCACGGTGGCTCAGTTATGTGCTGGTGAACTTTTGGAAGGGAGGTAATTAAGAACTGGCTTCTGACTTTCTGCTGGAAACGTCCGTACGTCGAATCAAATGTACGTACGGTCCGTTGCGCATTAAATAATGTATATATATATAAAGGGAATTTCTAAAGGCCATAACTTTTAATCCGTTCATCGGAATTTTACGTATAATATACCGTTGGAAGCTCTTGAGATGTAGAATCCAATGGTTCTGGTTTTATACGATCAGAGATCGGAAAGTGGGAAAATTACTTAGATTAATGATTCAATCCATGTTTCATTGGAAATGAGACTTGTTAACATAGGTTTGGACCTTAGATATTGGCAAATATGAACCTAGTCTCACGTGACCATTAATGGGGTTTTGAAATCGTAGCACGTGGCTTGGTGTGCTTCGATGGGTTGTTTAGGTATTCGTGTATGGTGTTTGGTTTAACCGAATGCGTAGGGAATTGAATCCAATCGATGTTCAACATAATTGTACACCCTGGAATTTCTTTATAACCATCGTTGATTCGAATTTCCCACGCACTCCGTTAAAACATATATGGTACAGGGATGACAACACTTGCCTAGGATTGGATTGTAATCTCTCCTTGATTTGTTAATCGTATCCGTTGGTTTCGTTTCTTTGTACACTCTCTCGGCATAAAACACTTAATTAATTATGAAACATAAACTCTTGTAGAATTAGGACAAGGACCTGACTTAGAGTGTACCATAGGACCCTGTGTCATGTAATTGATAAACATGACTGGCTAGACTGAAGGGATTATCATGGGTTTGGACTTGTCTTGTATTGGTTTGAATGAGATAATCCCTATGAACATGTCTTGTTTGTTGAACTAGCCAGATATGCTTGTCTTGGTTTTCCTTGTGTCAACACCACTTTATTATTATTATTATTATTATTATTATTATTATTATTATTGTATATCATAGCCAGCTGCAGTTTGGGGTTTTATTGATAGGCCGGTTACTCGGACATCGGGGTGGGCAGTCGGCTTTGGACGGCATCCATGGCGTTGAATAGTTGGGAGCGGGCTTGGACCGTGCTTCTATTCCTGCGACCGGGAGCTTGGATCCCCCTGGAGCCGAACTTTGGTATCAGTAGTCCGAATAGGATTGTTACTGGTACCCCGTGAGGTGGCTTGGACATCCACGGAGTCTCCCTCTTGTGCATTGCATGACATTTGGTAGTGGTGATTGTTAGTATTGCTAGGATTACTATTATTGATTCTGTTGTTTTTTTTTACTCATGCTTTATGCCTAGTTCTGTTCCTTGTATCCGCCTGATTACGTCCTGTTATTACTCTTACATTTGATGGATATTATGTTTTAATTATATCTTGCTTATCTATTGCTCAACATGTCGTTGACTCTGTTCCTTGGTGTGCAGACTCCTCAGGTGAGTATTACTATGAGGAGCAGGTCGATGAGGAGATCCCAGAGGATCTCCAACCAGCAGAGGAGGCACGGGAGTGGAGTACCGATGACGTAGAGTAGCGTCATCATTACCAGGCACATGAGAGACTCACAGGGGCACTTCATTAGACTTTCATTTATTCATTTATTATTCCTCGTTGGAACTTTCATTTCATTGACTTGATGTTGTTTAATGGCCTTGATCATTGGGATGGTCATTGTTAATACATTAATTTCTTGGTTAGCTTTATTTATTCCTGTTGCAACTTTAAATATCAATTGAGATTTATTATCCATTGTTTGGTATTTAGATATGCCTCGAATTGTATGAATTCCGCAATTTTATATTTCTTAAAGTTTGAAATACAATATCCTCAGAGCGGACTTACGATCCTTGGGCCTAAAGGGCAAAAATTTTAATTAGCCCTAAATTTCACTCCCCGGATCCGGTTTATTCTCTAATTGGGTTCGGGGGACGTGACATGATGGTATCAGAGCAATGGATGGTTTCTCAGGGTAAAAAAAAAAAAAAAAAAAAAATTTGCAGAAACCATAGGACGCGTGTGAGGATTCCATTAGTTAGTAGGTTGGCTTGTTAGTCTTTTCTAGTGTTGTGTTGATAACTTAAGGCCTATTGAAACTAACCTTGAGTTTTTTTTTTTTTTTTTTAGAACTATGGCTGGCAGATCTACTCGATTCAATGGTGCGCCCACACACGAGGGTAGCTCTTCTCAGAATGGTCCTGAGAATCAGTTTCAACAATTCCTTAATGCCTTAATTCAGTCTCAGAAGGATTTGGCTGAGCAGAGTACAAGACAGAACGAGAATCAGGCTGTATTCCAAGCACAAATGCTTGAGGTAGTGCAGAAAATGGGCCAGCCACAGGTCAAGGAGTATGACCTCAATGATTTGGTTGAAAAATTCAGGAAGAGATTTCCCCCAAAGTTCCATGGCATTGAGGACCCCGCTGTTGCAGATGAGTGGGTAGTTCAAATAGAGAAGATATATGAAGTATTCAAGTGCACGGGTGTCCAGTAAGTGCAGTTAGTGACCCACATGTCCCGTGGGGCAGCAGAGAGGTGGTGGAAGATAGTGAAGCACCCATATGAGACAATTGCAGAAGAAATAGCCTGGAAGACCTTCAACGAGCAATTCCAGAAAAAGTTCATCCCAAGGCACTATAGGGATCAGAAAATGGAGGAGTTTGAGAGATTGGTTCAGGGTGATATGACAGTACAGGATTATGATTTTCCGATTAAGTACCACCCTGGTAGGGTGAATGTTGTAGCAGATGCTCTCAGCAGGAAAACAGCTTTCAGTGGGTGTATAATGCCTGAGTGGAGATGGATGGAGCAGTTCAAAGATATGGATGTAGAGGTATGGCCTGTTAACGAGAAAGTACTGGTTGCTACTATGGGAGTTTGGGAGCCAGAAATAGTTAACAGGATCAAAAAAGCTCAGAAGGATGATCCTGAGTTGCAAAGAATTATTGACCACATTGATGATCATTCAGAATTCAGATTGATTGAAGGAATCCTGTACTGTAAAGATAGGTTGTGTGTGCCAGATGTGCAAGACATCAAGTTAGAGCTGATGACAGATGCACACCACACCAGATATTCAGTTCACCCGGGGAGTACCAAAATGTATCAGAATTTGAAGAATCACTATTGGTGGGTGAAAATGAAGAAAGAAATGCAGAATTTGTCGCTAAGTGTATGACTTGTCAAAAGATTGAGGCAGATCATAAGAAGCCTCCTGGTTTGCTTCATCCATTGAACATTCCACAGTGGAAATGGGAGCACATCACTATGGATTTTGTGTCAGGGTTGCCAAATGCCAGGAAGGGTAATGATGCTATTTGGGTGATTGTGGATAGGTTGAAGAAGTCGGCACACTTTCTGCCATTCAAGACTGGTCAGTTTATGAGCAAGATGACTGTGTTGTACAGGGACAATATAGTCAAGTTACATGGAGTGCCTAAGTCCATAGTATCCGATCGAGACCCTAAGTTTGTCTCTCGGTTTTGGTCTACTTTCCAGTCATCTATGGGTACTCAGTTGAAGTTCAGTACAGCTTACCATCCTCAGACAGATGGTCAGTCTGAGCGTACTATCCAGACATTGGAAGATCTTCTCCGAGCATGTGTTTTGGATTTCAAGGAGAGCTAGGATGAAAACTTGCCTTTATGTGAGTTTGCATACAATAACAGCTATCATTCAAGCATTGGTATGGCACCATTTGAGGCATTGTACGGACGGAGATGCATGACCCCAGCATGTTGGGAGGAAGTAGGAGTTCGGAGTTTCCATGGACCCTCAGAGGTTGCTAACTCCAGTGAGAAAGTTAGGATTGTTCAGATGAGAATGAAAGAGTCTCGCGATCGTCAGAAGAGTTATGCAGATAAGAGGCGGAGGCCTCTAGAATTCCAAGTGGGGGATAAGGTGTTTTTGAAGGTGTCACCGATGAGAGGAGTTGTCAGATTCGGACAAAAAGGAAAGCTTGCCAAGAGATTTGTGGGACCGTTTGAGATTAAGAGCAGGATCGGAGACGTCGCTTATCGTCTTGCGCTGCCGCCTGAGTTAGCAGGTGTGCACGACGTTTTCCATGTCTCAATGCTTTGGAAGTATATTCTGGATCCTACTCATGTGTTGCAGAGCGAGCCACTTCAGTTACAGGCAGATGCAACATATGTGGAGCGTCCGGCACAAATCATTGACACAAAGGAGGTAGTTCTGCGTACCAAGACTATCCAGTGGGTCAAGGTACAATGGGAACACCATACTCCAGAGGAAGCTACGTGGGAGCTTAAAGACCAGATGCAGAAGGCTTACTGTAAGACCCCGACCCGAGTAAGCTCGATTAGTGCTAATTAAGTCGCGTGTTAGTCTTGTATTTGTTTTGTGGATTTTGGTTTATTGATTTAGAATAGCTTTGTCATAGCTTTGGGGAATTTTGAGTGCCTTTGGAATTAGTAGGGCCCTTTGGGGGCTCCTTTTTATGACTTACATGTACTTGGGGGATTACTCGAGGTTCTTATGATTTGGTGTTTTATCCCGATTTACTTATTTTGTTAATCTCTTCAACTTTCATGTTGATCCCGTTCCCGTCCCGAATCCCGAAACTCGACTTTTCTAGCTTCTTGGGCAAAACAGTCTTTTTACACTAAATCTGGACCAAATAATTGATATCCCCGAAACCCGCGAAACATATACTTTTTGGAAAGTAGAAATTTCGACGATCATTTCTTCCTTCTTCGTCGATTTCATCCGAGATCTCGAAAACTACTATTTCAGCCTTCCAAGTTTCCAAAGAGGTGGAGCCTACTTGCAAATGCTGTATAAGCACTCATCTCCCTCCTTTCTCCTTTTTCCAGCAACTTTTCTTGCCTAGGGTTTTCCTTTCTTCTTCTTGCTTGTCCATCATCAAGACATCACCAACTTGCACCAACATCAAGAAAGGACTTCATCATCTTCTTCACCACTTCAAGGGCTTTCCATTGGTACCATTTGTGAAGAAATCTCATCTCTCTAAGATCCTCATTTAGCTTGCCTTGCTCATTTAGAGCACCTATTGGTAAGCTCTCTCCCTAATCTTCTAGATTTGTGTTTCTATAGTCCTTGAGAAGCTCCATTTTCATTATTGGGAGCTCTCTCTTCTTATTGCTTGTTTTGACCCATTTTAGGGTTTGTTTTGGGGTTTTTTGTAGAGATTGTGTTCTTGGCTTGCAAGGGTGCTTAGGAGCTTGTTTTCCTTTGATTTGAGACCCAAGGCAAGTGGATGATTTGATATGTTTAGCTTTGAATGAGTTTTATGAAATGCATTTATGATTTCACCAAATATTTTGTGATATTAATGACTTGTTTAGGTTTGAAATAAATGCACATTTGTGAACCTTATTAGCTTATTTTATCTATGATTTAGATTGCTAATCAGGTCTAAAAGAATGAACACAAAGGAAAGGAAAAAGGAATGAACCACTGAACTGCAGAAACAGAACCTGGGTTCTGTACGCACTTCACTCGGTCGACCGGCCAGGGGGCGCGGTCGACCGGCCACACGGGATCGGGTCCCCTGTTGGATGACCCACTACACTGTGGGAAACAGAACCTGGGTTCTGTTACGCAGTCCACGCCGTCGACCGGCCAGGGGGCTCAGTCGACCGGCCACACAGGGGTCAGGTTCCCTAGAACCTGACCAAAACACTGTTCATACCTTTTTATTTACAACTGCAGGTCGACCGGCCAAGGGCTCGGTCGACCGGGCCTTCATGAGAGGGGTCGACCTGACCTCCTCAGGTCGACCGGGACTGCAGTGTACGCGGTTGACCGGCCAAGGGCCGGTCGACCGGGCCAACTGCGAATCTCCCCTGGAAAGTGATTTTCGCTCCTTTCTTAAATGGATTTAGGTGGAACTTGGTTACCCTTTTTATTGGACTCACTTGACTTATCATTAGATTGTTTGACCTGTCATTCTTTGAGGTTAATCCGGTTGTATCGGAACTTAACCTAATTCAATCTTGAACGGTATGGGACACGGGATACCCCCTTTATAACTATGCACGAGGTTTGTACGATTGGGTATCGCGAATCCTATCCCCTTTGTGACTGAATAGGTTGTACGATGCTTCAGGATTAACTTTATACTTAGGATCTCTTTTGAGGTTCCGTTTGTTTTGAATTTCATCTAAAATTTTGAAAATCACTAAGGTGTATAAAGAGCCCGGAATGTCTCCAAACTCAAGGTGTACCAAGTCATTATTACAATGGACATACGGGGTCCTTAACCACCTGATTTAGCTTGAATCTCGTTACTCGTCCCGAATTTCTCGAATTATGGTTTATCTTAAATCTCAACACTTGTCCCGAATTTCTCGAATTATGATTTATCATTCCCGAAAGTATTGAAAGTATATTTTAGCATTTTGGCTAGCCCGTTTATATATGCCCGAATAAAATGATACTTGTGCCTTTGAGCATCCCGTCCCACTCGTTTACATACATGCACTCGATATGTGTTATACATGATTTGACTAGTCATTTGACCTATAAGTCGGCACCACTAAGCTTGGCTTTCCTTGCCGGTCTGATCCACCGACTTGGAGACCCCTTCCCATCCTGCCAGCTGCAGTTTGGATCCCGCTACTCGGTTATTACCGTGGTCTTGTCTCGATACCCGGTTCGCTACCGTGGTCATGTCCCGTATTATATTATGTATATGTATATGTTACTTATGTTGCATCTCCTCACTTTGGTGACTGAGACAACATCTCGATATGCTCATGTCAATAGAGGACTTAGCTATGTGTGGTTGCCATCTTGCTTGTTTTTCCGTTTCATTGGATATCTTACATGTTTTATATTGCATATGTATTTGAATAAATGATTCTCTCGTTTTATGAAACTATTGTTGACAGGTTTAAATGTTTTCCAAGGTAATTTCTTTATGGATATGTATTTTCACCTGTTTGTCAAACCATCGTGTTTGACCCTTTGCTTTGGTACTCAGGTCCCATTATCGGTCTCCCCGAGGAGGAGCTTGAGGAGGCGGTCGGCAAACCGCATCGATTAGTTGAGTGGCACGCCGATGATGTCGTCTAGACATTCGGGTGCTTGAGCTGTGAAATATTTTGGAGATAGAAACTAACTATTCTTTTGGGGAACTTGTTGTTTTATTCATATTGGCCTTTGTTGGCCTCTATTTTTGGGGACAATGTAATTAAACTATATTTTTGTAAACCTTAACTTTCTTTTGGGGTTATAGCTTTAATGATCATTCCTCATTTTGATACTAGTATTAAACATGCGTTAATTTTATTATCTTGGACATGAATGTATGAAATAGATTTGCTACACGCTTCTGCACATAAAAGAAATATTCATGTTGATGTGATATCCTCACCGCGGACACCTGTGGGAAATCACGTGTACGAGTGGTACTCTTTGGTAGACTCGTATACGTTTTGGATTTAAATCAATTCATCCATCATACAATCACATTAACATTAGTCCCGATCCCGGATTAGGCCCACCTCCTATTCTTGGGGGCCCGGTCTGGGGTAGCGACATTTATCCCTATCTTTTTCCCTGATGAGGTATGTTTAGGCATTTGGGAGACCAAATGTTCTTTTTAGAGGTGAGAGATGTAAGGTCCGCGACCTTACTAGGTTAGTTAGGCCCAATAACCGGCCCGTTGACCCATTTATTTTGATATTACTATAATTATTATTTTATTAGATATTTAAGTGGGTTTAGATGGTGAGTGAGTTTCTTTTAACATTAGAATAGTGCATGCGAAGTTTCGTGCGATTCCGAGTTCGTTTGACCTTAGTAGGGAGTAGTTTACAAATTAGGGAAAAATTGAGTGTTTTCCGGAAAAATTCATATCGTCGTGATTTTCGTTTCGTTGGAAAGGTCTCGTCGCGTTGATCAATTTTGTCTTCTAGCTTGTTGCGATCCGACGAACAGAAACCCTTCTAATAATTCATTTTTTCTCCGGACCCACTTAGGGGCAACTTAGTCTTTTCCTTTTCCCTTCTTCTTAAACAAGAGATTAACCCTAATCTCTTTTCTTTCTCTGCAACGAACGAGAACTCCAACAGCACTCTTCTTCTTCCTCATTTCCCAAGGCTCCAGAACTCTTTCCCAGAAAGACCATCTCGAAGATTCGAACCGCTCATCTTCTTCCTCGCGATCTCCTCTTTCCATTGACATCAGTTTGGTAAGGTTTCCCTCACTTTCATCTTTTCAATCATTTCTCTTTGGTTTAGATTTAGGTTCGATCTCAATCTTTTCCTTTCTTTTCTTCTCCTTTGCGTGTTAGGTTGCGTTTGGTCGGGGTAGATCGAGGTTTTGGCAGTAGTAGGGCTTCTCCTCAGATTTCCCCAATTCCAATCATCTTCTTGGTTGAGGCAAGTAGATTTGCATTTTATAATTAAGCATGTATGTATGTTTATTATTGATTAATTGTGTTATCTTGTTAGATTACCCTAAATCCCAAGCCTATTCTGTTATTAATTTGGGGTTGATATGTTAAAAAAATTTTGGGTAATCTATTTTTTTATTATCGTTAATTGATGTAAGTGGAAATGATGATGGATGAAATGGATTATTGGGGGAGCACGGTGGCTCAGTTATGAGCAGGTGAACTTTTCGAAGGAAGGTAATTAAGAACTGGCTTCTGACTTTGATGCTGCTGGAAACGTCCGTACGACGAATTAGATGTACGTACGGTCCGTCGCGCATTAAATAATGTATATATATAAAAAAGGAATTTCTAAAGGCCATAACTTTTAATCCGTTCATCGGAATTTTACGTATAATATACCGTTGGGAAGCTCTTGAGATGTAGAATCCAATAGTTCTAGTTTTATAACGATCAGAGATCGGAAAGTTGGAAAGTTACTCAGATTAATGATTCAATCCATGTTTCATTGGAAATGAGACTTGTTAACATAGGTTTGGACCTTAGATATTGGCAAATATGAACCTAGTCTCATGTGACCATTAATGGGGTTTTGAAATCATAGCACGTGGCATGGTGTGCTTCGATGGGTTGTTTAGGTATTCATGTATGGTGTATGGTTTAACCGAATGCGTAGGGAATTGAATCCAATCGATGTTCAACATGATTGTACACCCAGGAATTTCTTTATAACCATCGTTGATTCGAATTTCCAACGCACTCCGTTAAAACACATATGGTACAGGGATGACAACACTTGCCTAGGATTGGATTGTAATCGCTCCTTGATTTGTTAATCGTATCCATTGGTTTCGTTTCTTTGTACACTCTCTCAGCATAAAACACTTAATTAATTATGAAACATAAACTCTTGTAGAATTAGGACAAGGACCTGACTTAGAGTGTACCATAGGACCCTGTGTCATGTAATTGATAAACATGACTGGCTAGACTGAAGGGATTATCATGGGTTTGGACCTGTCTTGTATTGGTTTGAATGAGATAATCCCTATGAACATGTCTTGTTTGTTGAACTAGCCAGATTTGCTTGTCTTGGTTTTCCTTGTGTCAACACCACTTTATTATTATTATTATTACTATTGTATATCATAGCCAGCTGCAGTTTGGGGTTTTATTGATGGGCCGGTTACTCGGACATCGGGGTGGGCAGTCGGCTTTGGACAGCATCCATGGCGTTGAATAGTTGGGAGCGGGCTTGGACCGTGCTACTATTCCCAGGACCGGGAGCTTGGATCCCCCTGGAGCCGGACTTTGGTATCAGTAGTCCGAATAGGATTGTTACTGGTACCCGGTGAGGTGGCTTGGACATCCACGGAGTCTCCCTCTTGTGCATTGCATGACATTTGGTAGTGGTGATTGTTAGTATTGCTAGGATTACTATTATTGATTCTGTTGTTTTTTTTTACTCATGCTTTATGCCTAGTTCTGTTCCTTGTATCCGCCTGATTACGTCCTGTTATTACTCTTACATTTGATGGATATTATGTTTTAATTATATCTTGCTTATCTATTGCTCAACATGTCGTTGACTCTGTTCCTTGGTGTGCAGACTCCTCAGGTGAGTATTACTATGAGGAGCAGGTCGGTGAGGAGATCCCAGAGGATCTCCAACCAGCAGAGGAGGCATGGGAGTGGAGTGCCGATGACGTAGAGTAGTGTCATCGTTACCAGGCACATGAGAGACTCGCAGGGGCACTTCATTAGACTTTCATTTATTCATTTATTATTCCTCGTTGGAACTTTCATTTCATTGACTTGATGTTGTTTAATGGCCTTGGTCATTGGGATGGTCATTGTTAATACATTAATTTCTTGGTTAGCTTTATTTATTCCTGTTGCAACTTTAAATATCAATTGAGATTTATTATCCATTGTTTGATATTTAGATATGCCTCGAATTGTATGAATTCCGCAATTTTATATTACTTGAGGTTTGAAATACAATATCCTCAGAGCGAACTTACGATCCTTGGGCCTAAAGGGCAAAAATTTTAATTAGCCCTAAATTTCACTCCCCGGATCCGGTTTATTCTCTAATCGGGTTCGGGGGACGTGACATGACCCGTCCCAACGTCTAGATGACGTCGTCAGGTTGCCACTCACAAGCTAGAGTTGGCTCAATAGCCTCCTCCGGACACTCCTCCTCAAAGGCGATGCCGCCTGCACCTGGGCACCAAAATAATAAGCATCGAACACAACGGTTTGGCAAGTAATCAATTTAAGCATGAGCATGGAAAAATAATGTTTTATCGAAAACATATAAGAACAATTTACTGAACTTACAATAAATACTTGATTGAAATATATTTCACGATAGAAACGAACTAGCATGGATACATAATATATCACGAATAGTAAAACCACAAAGAGCCCATCCTTTCTCTATCATATTAAATGAAAAGAGTAAGCACGTACGACGAGCACGATATACATAGTATAATCAAGACACGATTCCCACAAAAATAGGATTTCGGCCGCGAAACCGGACATGCACGATGTGTAATAAAATACACGATTAATCTGTAGATAGTCCACATGTTTAAGGACCCTCGGACAGTGGATCAGACTGAAAGAGCAGTCCAAGCTCAGTGGTGTTCACTTGGATTCATGAATGCACAAAACACGCGAAACACATTTTTAACTGGTCGAAACAAAGGGAAGAAATCACTTTTCGAAACGAGGCATGACACAACTAGCAAAGGCATAATTAATATGCATACAAGCTTATGAAGTGATCCCCTTTGATTCCTAGAAACAAATCTTCAAAAGTGCTTATACTTGAATTTCAAAACAAGTGTACGATGATATTCATTGTATCAAAACTAAAATACGAGCACAAGGTCTATCAACACATGTAAGGACCTCTGGTTGACACTTGTATAATTGAAACCCAAATGTTGGAATTTAAAATAGAATCGGTGCCCCCGAAGTTAAAAGACATTTAAGGTTATCAAGTGTACAATATCAGGCTAAAAGTCCCTTAACATGTTCTGGTTTTCACTCTTATAGAAATTCTTCAAAAACAGGGCATTTTGCCAGTTTCTGTCAGCTCGCTGTCACCTGTCGGCTAGCCGCAAGTGGGATGTCGCGGCAGGCCGCCAGCTGACCGACAAGTTGACCGCTGGAAAGCAGGTTTCTGGAAATGAAACCGCCAATTTCGGTTGGCTCGCGGTTAGCCGAGGTGGGGTGTGGCGGCTAACCGCCAGCTGACCGCCAGGGTGACCGCTGAGATGCAGGCTTCTGGAAAAGGAACCACACAATTCGGTTGGCTCACGGTTAGCCGAAGTGGGGTGTAGCGACTAACCGCCAGCTGGCCGCCGTGCTGACCGCCATGCACGGGCAGTGCATTTCAAGTCAGATTTTCACATTTCTTCTCCTCTTCTTCCCATTTCTGAAATACCTGCACTTCCCTGAGCCATCATGCTCTCCAAGGGATAAATCCTCATTTCAAAACCATTCACATTCACAGTAATCCAAACACTAAATTTCCAATTTCCATTTCTCATCAAGACAAAATTCCAAAGTTTTAATGAAATAAGGGTTTACAATCAAAAATGGAATCTCATGATTAACAATGTAATCCACAAACACACATGCAACATTAAACCCAAAGAGATTACTTACCTTGCCCAAATGCTAAACAAAACTTCTCCTTCAAGCACACTAATCCAAGAGCTAGCCAAGAACTATAAAAACCCACGAAAACCATTCAAAACTCACACAAAAATGCAAACAAGGAACCCATTTCAAAATGGGTGTTAAAAGATAGAAAATCAAGATCCTTAGGAGTCAAAAGAGTTCCATTGAAGAGAATGGGCTGGAGCTCTTACCTAGAGATGCCCAAACAAGAAGCAAGGAAGAAAATGGAGAGCTTGCCCAACTAGGAATCCCAAGAAAATGATATCAATAGAGAGCTTGGGATGAGAGGAAGGAAATGGTAGTCTTAGAATTTCTTTTGGAGGTCTCTAGCTCATGCATTCAAGAGAAGAAAGTGAAGAGGAAAAAGAGTTTTCTTCTTGAGCTTGGGTCTCCTAGGGTTGCAGGGATTTTGGAAATGGAAAAGGGGAGAAAGGGGAAAGTGATTAAGTAACTTGCAAATGGGACCCAAAAGTGCTAATTCTTGCTTGGATGAAAACATGATCTTGCGGGCCTCGGAAAAAGTTGACGAAGAAGGATAAAATAATCCTTGAAATATCTAGTTTCCAAAAAGTATATTTTTGACACGGTTTGGAGATTTCGAAAAGTGTGTCCAGATTTGTGTGTAAAAGGACAATTTTACCCCTTTTGGCCAAAAACTTGGGTTTCTGGGCTTCAAACACAGACGGGCTAAAAACGAAAGTTGTAGACAATCATAAATCCATTCAAATGAAATCAAAATTATGATTAACACAAAAATCATCACAATCCTCCTAGGCTTGCACGTACACCCAGGCCTTCCTGAGTGTGTCTAACTAACATAAAACTTTTTCAAAATTCCCAAAACTATGTCTAGGACTCAAACTAATTATATCCTAACCCAACGGTAACTAAACTCACTTATGACTAAGCACACACTAAGAATACACTAATCGGGTTAATCTTGGATTGGGGTTTGACAATGACCGCATTAACTTGCCATGAAACGGGTCATTTAACTTCATTAATTGATTGCCAGGGCGCTCGAAGAGTCACGGGCCGTACCTCGTCATTTGGAATTCTTCTTGCAATGATTGCCGATAGATCCACATGTTGTTTGATGTCGGATGACGATGCAACTTCAGACATTGATTAATACTAGTGGGCCAATAACATCTGTCCTGTCGATTTCTTAATCGATCGGGCAGAAAGTGTATTTTCTTGGTCAGTCGGTTGACGATCTTGAAGCGATCAACGATGATTTCAAGCTTTTGATGGTGGATCCAAAATGTTGATGAAGATCAGTCGATTTCGAGCATCAAGAATCAGATTTTCTGAAAACCATAAGGGCTGGAATTCCCGAAACGTGAAAAGGGTCAAGAAAAGGGCCTTCCGGCGGTAATTTGGCGACCTGGATTTCCAAGGTCGCCGGCGACCATGCACCCATGGTCGTCGGCGACCATGGGGATTTTTCCCCTTTTTGTTCGCCGTTTTTTGGCCATTTTCCAATCTTTTTTTATCCTTTTTTTATCCTATATTTTTCTTGACATTTTTCCTCATTTATTGACTTGATTCTCTTGTAGAAAACCTCACGAGAAGCCGCGCAAAATGAAGCACAAAGCTTTTTATTTTCTGGAAAGGCCGAAGACTTTGTTGCCGATTTTCCATCAGAAGTCAAAACTGGGTCAAACGATGTCGGAATGACTTGAAATTTGAGGTGAAGCTTCCTGAGGAGTAAATAGGACCAACCATGACCTTTTGTTTGAGTTTTGAAGCCTTGTGGGGTCCCGTCACCGGTAGACTTGATTTGGTTGCGAGGGAGATGCCGCTCTTTGATGTACAGTTAATCGATGTCCGATTGAACTGAAACTTGACAGGGAGCCTATTGGTGTCATTTTGAGACGATCCATTAGCTCCGATTTCGATGCCATGGTCCCGGGGTGCTCCGCCACCGGTTGGCTTGATTTTGTTTTCGAGCATCAAACTCTGGTCAAACGTTGTCGATTTGATTTGAAATTTGATACGGAGCCTTTTGTAGGTATTTTGGGACCATCCGTTGGCTCTGATCGAAGTTTTAATGTCTTCGACACTTCACCGCCGGGAGAGCTGACTTTGCTGCGGTTGTTTCTTTTTTGGGCAAAACGATGTTGGAATGGCCTGAAACTTGATGTAGAGAATCCTAGTGGCATTTTGAGGCCACCTATGTGCTCTGTTTTGTGTGTCAGGGTCTCTGGCTTCATCGCCGCTGGGAGATCCTGCTCTGCTACTGGAGAAGTGAAGTTAGGCCAAATGAGTTAAAATGACCCGAAACTTCATGTGTACCCCTCTTTTGGCTATTTTGAAGGATCTTGTAGTTTTTGTTTGATTTTGGCAATATCTGATGCTTAAAGCGGCATTTGCCTGTTTGTGGTAGGATGCAGTTCCATGTGGCTTTTTTATGTTGAGAATGTATGAAGAGGCAAAGTGACATTTTTGGTGTCAACACCGAAAAATCCTTCTCTGGTGTTGGATTGTAAGGCAGATTTGGAGTTACTTGAAAAACGGTTCAATGAGTTTAATTCCACGAGAAAACTGTTGACATCAAAAATGTCACTATGTCCCTTCAACACCAAAAGCTACATGGAGCCACATCCTGTCATAAATAGGAAGGCGCCACTTCAAGCACCAGATCTTGTCAGAATCAAACAAAAACTGCAAGATCCTTCAAAGCAGCCAAAAGAAGGGTACACATGAAGTTTCAGGCCATTTCGACATCATTTGGCCCAACATCACTCTTCCGACAGCCAGACAAGAGCTCCCGGCAGCGACAGTGTCGAAGACTTCAGAACTTCGATCAGAGCCTACGGATGGTCTCAAAATACCTCCAAAAGGCCCCCTGCCAAATTTCAAGTCAAACGGACGACGTTTGACCCTTCATCAACTCTCAGGAAGCAAAAACAGACCTACCGGTAGCGGAGCACCCCGGAATCATGGCATTCAAATTGGAGCTAATGGATCATCTCAAAATGACTCCAATAGGTCCCCTGTCAAATTTTAGGTCAAACGGACATCGTTTGGCCTAGTTTCAAAGCTCGGCATTTTCCTCGAGGTGAAATCAAGACGAGCATTTGCGGGACCCCAAAAGGCTTCAAAACTCAAACTAAAGCCCATGGTTGGTCTTACTTACTACTCAGGAGGCTCCCTGTCAAATTTCAGCTCAATCGGACATCGGTTGACCACAAGTCAAAGCTCGGCATTTCTCTCATGGCGAAATTAAGGCAAGCGTTTGCGGGGCCCCAAAACGCTTCAAAACTCAAACCAAAGCCTATGGTTGGTCCTATATAATGCTCAAGAAGCTCCACGTCGAATTTCAGGTCATTCCGACATCGTTTGGCCTAGTTTCAATGCTTGACAAAAAATCGGCAAAACCGCACAACAAAGTCTTCGGCTTTCCAGAAAATAGGAAACTTTGTGCTCCGATTTGCGTGGCTTCTCGTCGGGTTTTCTTCAAGAGAATCAGGCAAATAAATGAGGGGAAATGTCAGGAAAAAATCAGAAGAAAAAAGAATGAAAAAAGATCGAAAAACGGCGAAGAAACGGCGACCGGACGGCGACCGAAAAACGGGCCCAAGGCCCATGGTCGCCGGCGACCTTGGCGGGCCCAAGGCCCATGGTCGCCGGCGACCATGGCCCAGGGTCGCCGGCCCATGGTCGCCGGCGACCATGGAATTCCGGCGACCCAAAATTTCGCCGGAAGACCCTTTTTTGGGTCCTTTTCGCGTTTCGAGTTGATTGGCCCCTGTGATTTTTCCAAAATCTGATTTTTCGTGCATGAAATCCGTCGATCTTCGTCAAACATCACGGATTCGACGCCGAAGTCATTGGATGATCATTAGATGCCTCGAATTCGCCAACCGGCCGACAAAGAAAGCACACTTTCTGCCCGCCCGATCGTGAAATCGACAGGACAGATGTTGCCGGCACGTTGACATTGATCAATGTCTAAAATTGCATCGCCATCCGACATCAAACAACATGTGGATCCACCGGCGGTCATCGCAAGAAGAATTCCAAAAGACGCGGCGCGGCCCGCGACTCTTCGAGCGACTTGGCGACCAATTAATGAAGTTAAATGACCCGTTTTATGACAAGTTAATGCGGTCATTAACTCATTATTTTGGACGGCCCAATCAAAAGCAAGCAAATGGGAGTTACAAGTCAAAGGATTTATGGCATTAAAGCCATGAAACTCCTCCCATGATGGGGATTAAAGGCAATTAAAAGCTCATTATTCTCCATCGGCCAATCAGATTCAAGGAAAAAGGAGTTACAAAACAAATGCTTTAAAACTTGTAACTCCTCCCATTATGAGTATTAATGCATTCAATGCTCATAAACCCTCCTAAATGGCTACCAAAGGCCTATAAATAGGAGGGCATTCCAAAGGGAAACAAGGCTAGTGCTATCCGGATCTAGCTCTCGCTTTCTCCCCGAAGAAGACAAAAAATCTAGAAGCCCTGCAACTCTGCTGCAAAGACCACCAAAAGGTGATTGAAGCACCCTTGGGGGGCCACCCCCCCAAGGACCTCCCTTCTTCTACCAACATGGCTAAAACGTGGCTTTTCAGCCCGTTTACTTAGCTTTTTATCGGATATAAGACCTTCTCTTGGTCTTTATTCTTTAAAAATCTGAGGTTAGAAAGCCGAGCCAAGAATCCAAGCATCGTGTTCTCATCTGCATGGACGATGGAGGAGCCCATACATGACTCGCGACCGTCGATCTGAACGTGTCCCCACAATCGAATGAGAAGTCAGATTCCTTTTCTTGATTTCTATTGTACTTTATTTTTCTTTTAGAGACAAAAATCACAATTCTTGTCTTTCATAATGGATGAGACTTGTAAATCGCCTTTTACGGCAAAATCGCCTTTCACGGCAACAAATGAAATCGCCTTTCACGGCATTAAAAAAAAACCCCTTTGTCTCTTTTCTTAAAATATGTGTGCAATGGAAAACTAGAAAAAGTTTCATTTCCCCTTTCTACTTGTGAAGGTGGATCTTCGGATCACCGTTTCTAAATTCCAAGTAGAAAAGTGAAATTGGCATACCCGTACAAAAAAAAAAAAGATGTTGAAACCCTTTGTCTTTTCTTCTCCTCCCCTCCGCCGTACCCCGAAAGACCCGGGGCGGAGGCCAGCGGGAGAGAGGGAAGAAATCGGGTCCATCAAGCTGGCACACCCGGTGGGACACGTTCATTTGAGAACATGAACTTAGATTCTTTGGCACCTTTCTAGTTGGTTGCCAATGTTGAATCTTGCATAAAAAAAAAAAACATGAGATGGGATTTTTTTTTGTTTTGGAAATTTCTTTCTTTAAGTCTATTTCCAATCTTTCTCCTTCTCGAAAAAAAAAATAATCTTCTCTTGTTCTTTGAATTCAGATCTGAGAAATCTCGATCTCCTCCCTTTTGGACTCAGTGCCCGCAGAAATGTTTGAGCACGCTTTCAGATTGGGAAAGGGACCGTTTGCTCTCTTTGATGAGTTCGAAAAAAAATCTGATTTCAAACTTTTCAGATTTTAAAAAAAAAAAAAAAACTTCTTTCTTTTGGACCCAAATTTGAGAAATTTTGGTTTTCTTTTCCTTTCTGACTTAGGGCTCGCAGAAATTGTTTGAGCCCCTGTTCAGACGGGGAACGGACCATTCGCTCTCTTTGATGAGTCCACCAAAAAAAAAAAAAAAAAAAAAAAAATCTGATTTCAAACTTGTCAGATTTTCAAAAAAAAATCTTCTTTCTTTTGGACCCAAATTTGAGAAATTTTGGTTTTCTTTTCCTTTCTGACTTAGGGCTCGCAGTAATTGTTTGAGCCCCTGTTCAGACGGGGAACGGGCCATTCGCTCTCTCTGATGAGTCCGCCAAAAAAAAAAAATCTGATTTCAAACTTTTCAGATTTTCAAAAAAAAAAAATCTTCTTTCTTTTGGATCCAAATTTGAGAAATTTTGGTTTTCTTTTCCTTTCTGACTTAGGGCTCGCAGAAATTGTTTGAGCCCCTGTTCAGACTGGGAACGGACCATTCGCTCTCTCTGATGAGTCCATAAAAAAACGGGGAAGCATTTGAGAACACGAAAGTTTTATCGATTGCGTTCTTTAATCGACGTTGATCTAAGAAAAGCCTTGTCCAGAGTGTGGAGACAGCTAGGCTGTTCTAGGTAAGGGTCCTCCAAACGGGTTCATTAAGTAATCCTACCCTTACCTGGGGGCTGATCTATCAACATTGGTTTCATAAGAACGAATCGTGAGAACTCGATGTATTCTCAAACCCTAAAAAAAAAAAAAAAAAAAAAAAAAAAAAAAAAAAAATCGTCGATTTTTGGTTCAAATTTGAGAAATCTTGATCTCTTCCTTTCCAGACTCTGTGCTCGCAGAAATGTTGAGCACGTGTTTGGATTGGAACATCATTTGCTCTCCAAAAATCTTCAAAAAAAAAAAAAAAACAAAAAAAAAAAAAAAAACTTCCGTCACGTTTGGATTCAAAGTCGAGAAATCTTGATCTCTTCCTTTTCAGACTCTGTGCTCGCAGAAATGTTGAGCACGTGTTTGGGTTGGAACGTCATTTGCTCTCTTTGATGAATCTGATCCTGACTTTTCAAAAAAAAAAAAAACTTCCGTCATTGTTGGGTCCAGATTCGAGAAATTCTGGTTATTTCCCTTTCGGACTCTGTGCTCGCAGAAATGTTGAGCACGTTTTCGGATCGGAGTGCCATTTGCTCTCTTTTATGAACCCAACCTTGACCTTTCAAAAATCCCATCTCGTGTCCATTTCAAGGATGCGATTTACAACATCTGTGCCTAGCGGTGCTAGTACGCCCTCTTGGGTCTACTGTATTCGCGACCGACACATTTGTACTCCCAACCTTATATCATTTTACCTCGAGTGAGCTTCGCTCCTCGGTAATCTGAATTAAGGTTCACAATTGCTTCTAGCAGTCACTGGAACGCTCACTCTGAGTCTTTCATACTTGCGTTTAGAACAATTGTATACTCTATGGCTTTTTGCCTTCTTCATCTTGCTTGGGCCGGGCCTTGTCCCCTCGAGCAAATTGAAAAGAAAAAACCATAGTTTATTTCCATTTATGATCACCACATTCTTGTGATTACTAATGGATCCGGTCTTGTTTCAGAAAGGTTTTTCAAAAACTAACAATGGCAGCTTCGCTGACAATCACCTTCGATGAGAACAAGTACCAGCTGATGCTTCAAGAGAAGCAAAACAAATGCGCTTCTAAGCGCCTTGCCAGCGGCCGAAGTGTCACTTCCTTCGGCAACGCACAAGACACCGGGTCGACCTCCTCTCCCCGGTCCATCATCTTCGGGTCGCTGGGACCTTTCCCACTTCCCGCAGAAGAAACAACTCCTGCCAAGAAGCAAAGAACCACCCCTGGGCATGTCACTACCGTGACACCAAGGGCAACCGCCAAGAAGACTGAAGCTCGCGACAACCTCGTGAAACCTCAGCCTGCAAGAAACCAGGTCTACCTCAAGACTTGGTCTCCAAGACCTTCTCCAAAACAAAGAAGGTCCCAAAGATCTGCAAGGCCAGCATACCTGGCCCCGCTCAAGGAGAACCGGTTCTACCCTCTCTCGTACACGAAAGAGGAGAAACCAACCCTCCACCAAACAAAATCTACCCAGCACGAGCCGGCTTATTCCTATAAGCCCAGGATCAAATCGTGCATCATCAGGCCTCAGCGAGAACCTGTCAAGGCCTGTATTTCTGCAACTCGGCCCTTCATTTCAACAGGGGCCGAGCTCGCCGAATTTAAAGCTTCGCTGCGACAGGCTAAGGACCGCATCCAGATCCTGTCCTTACCAAATTACAAAGAAGACAAGCTCGGCTGCTGCGCACGAGGGACCACCTCCTTCGTGGCTAGAGCACAGCCCGAGCTAACTGAAGCTCAGATTGCTCGTCGCATGCGTCGCCGCGCGGCGTATCGGCAAAAGAGACTAGAGAAGCAAAGAGCTCAGCACTCTACGCTCCAGGTCTCTCAAAAATGGGTTGAAAAAGAACCACCCAACCAAGTTGCTACTGTCCATATGGTTGGCAAAACCAGAAAGCGCCAGAAGTCAGCAACAAAAATCCATGTCAAGCGACCGGTGACTCGCAGCGTGTCCCGGGCGCGAAAATATAGAGAAGATTCTCCCACTCCTTCAAGTCAAGGACACCGGAGCAATCACTCTTCGAGCTCTTCATCCAAAAGAATGAGCTCCAGCTCAGCCACCAAGACAATATCCTCATTCGACTCTCGAAAGATGAACGTCTTAGTCACAAATGCTGAGCAGCCTCCACCGCAAGATGACGTAGCAGCACGCATCCAGCAGCTGGAACAAGGACAACAGAGGATAGAAGCTCTCATAGAGAACTTACTTCTTACCCTCCAACGTCCACTGAATAATGAAAATGAAGCTCCTCCAAGTCACCATGAAGAGGAGGTAAATGAGTCACGCGCCCTTACCAAAAAGGACGTTGACGATATCCTCGCCAAAGCAAAGGAAGAGGATTCACTAAAGGAACATGGAATCAAGCCGCCATATCCCTTATGGATGGACTCGGTACCGTTTCCTACCAAATTCAAACAGCCCACTCTCCAAACATATACGGGGAAGGGCTCGGCCAGGCAACATGTCATCCATTTCAAGATCCTGACGGGAGCCATCGCGGATCAAGACGCCCTCAAGATCCGTCTCTTCGCAAGTACCCTAAAAGGTACGGCCTTTGATTGGTACTCCACTCTTCAGGAGGACTCTATCCAAAACTGGGCCATGATGGAGACACGCTTCCTAACTCACTTCAAAGGTGAGGATCATCCTGTGACTATGGCTCAACTCTGCAGCCTAAAACAGGGAGAGAATGAGTCGACATACGACTACATTCACAAATGGAAGGCAATGGCGTACAAATGTTCAGACGTACTGCCACAAACGTCGCTGGTCGACATCTGCCGTAACAACATGAGAGCAAAAATACGCTCCATGATTATCGGCAACAAGTCAAAGAATCTGGGAGAACTCCTAGAAGCATCTATGGAGGCTGAGACGGTGATCAAAGACCTCAGCAGTCAGAAATCATCAAAGAAGGAGCCGACCGCCGTTGCAACCTCGAAGCAAAAGAAAAAGGAGGTTCTCAATGTGCAAACCAAGTCAGCTCCGCAGCCACCAAAGAAAGCTGAAAACAAAGGTGCAGGTAAGAGACCTGAACTCTCTGATGCCTTCAAAGAACGAGTAGAAAAGAAATACCCGTTCGATGAAGATGTCGAAGAAATCTTCGAGGCTCTCTTGGCAAACGGGAAGCTCACCCTGCCTGAACCCAAAAGACCAGGAGATGTTGGCAAAACCAACGATCCCCGGTACTGTCCATACCACCAGATGATCTCGCATCCTCTCAACCAATGCTTCGTTGTGAGAGAAAAGATCAACGAGATGTGGAAAAACGGAGTCATCACCTTTGACAAAAACTATGGGTCTGCCTCCGTCAACATGGTGTCATATGGACAAACACAAAAGTCACCAAAGAAGAAGGTCACTACTTCCTTCAAGGTGATAAAAATGGCTCAAACATCCCAAGAGCTAGTCCCGTACCCAACACCAGATGGACAGCCCATATGGGTACATCCCGACCTCCTGGAAGATGAAAACTGGGAGATCGTCAAAACAAAGCCGACCGCTCAACAGCGAAGGCAAGCCAGGAGACAACTCCGCAAGCTTAAACAGCAGGAGAAAGCTCAACCAAAACAAGAAGTTCCTGAAAAGACAGAAACTTCCCCTACCCCTTCACTGGGGGCAGCAGAAAAGTCTCCTTCCGAGACTTCGAGGCCGGCAAGGAAATTCACCCTTGGTGATTTCATGCCATTACTACTCAAAACTGAAGACATGCAGGGGGCATCATACTCTTGCAATTCAGTAGTTGGATTCCCCATGGATGGGTACGAGTCCAGTGACACCGCCAGTGACACCGATGAATGGGAGGAATCCCTCGAAACAGGAGAATACCTCTCTGACGAGGAATGGATCCCCGAATCCCATCTCATGCCGGTGATCTGGTATAACCCTTTACAACCACAGGGATCTTGGTCTGATGATGAAGGAGACCAAGAGGTTGTTCAGGAAAATGCTGTTGACACAGCACCTGCCAATGCTCCGGTAGAACCCGATCAGGAGGAACTACAAGGAGTAGATGAAGAAGAAGATCTGGCCCCTATGCCTGATCTCGAAGAATATGCAAGGATCTTGCAGCGTCTTGCCATAGAGCAAGGACAAGATCACATCAATCAGCTTCATCGCAATCCAGAACCGGTGGTCCCGGAAAATCTACAGGAGTCCCCTCCAGTAACTCCTGAAAATGAAGAAAACTGCTGGGTGGATGATCCCCTTACATCAGAGGACGAATCTGACTCCCAACAATCCGTTCCGGAGACGTTTCCTATTGCTTGCAATGCGATAGTTCGAGACGACAGCGCCTCTGGAGCTTCATCTGCCGAGCTCCCATACTACATCAGAGTATATCCTCTGATATTACTGTGGCATCTTCTCAACATGTCACATCAGAGTACAGACCTCTTCTGGCTGACTACCTTGAAGACGTCTCTACCAATGAAATTGTAAACAAAGAAGACAAATTGCTGGACGCTGTTCAGGACTTGTTCCCGGAAAATGCTCCATGCAATGCAATCACTGAGGATAGTAAGGTTGACACGGAAGCATCTTCAGCAAATGAAAAGGATCAGCCCCTCAATCCAGAGGGTGGACTTCCGAATGAAGAACCATCTCCAGAAGCTCTCGAAGTTGGTAAAGGTACCCGCTCTGGCCGGGATTACCACAAAAACTACAATCTAACTTCTTCTTCTTATGTAAATCCTTCGGGACAGAATGTAAGCGCCCCGAGTGGCAACATTAATGAAAATGCAGGCCCTAAGGAGGCTTTCAAGTATGACTTGATTGAGCACTTTAGACACATACCTGCACGTCTGCACATCCTAGACTTATTACGAATGTCTCCCCAAACTCGTGATAGTCTCATTTCAGAACTGCAAAGACTGAATGTGGATGTCGACAAGCATGCCCCACAAGTCCTACAAATTGAAATGGACTATAGGGTTAAGAAATCAAATACCTCCTCAAAAGGAGAAAAGAAGAAGACTGAGGGATCTTGCAATGATTGCCTCTCAGTTCAAAAAGCAGCAAGTGCAACTATCGCCTTCACTAAGGAAGACCTCCTACTACTAGGTGAAACAAAGCACAACCGGCCCTTATACTTTACAGGGTACATCAAAGAGATGCCGATACACAGAGTACAGATTGATCCGGGTTCTGCCCTCAACCTCATCTCTACTTCGGCACTCGAAGAGCTGGGCATCCCGCCTAGCAAACTGAGTCACACATCCGTGTCTATCTTTGGATACGATGGAAGCGCTCAGAGGCCTATCGGCAAGATTAGGTTCAAGTTGCAAATCGGTGATCTTATCTCTGAAGTCACTGTGTATGCAATAAAGACCCCCTCATGCTACAACATCCTTCTCGGACGCCCCTGGATACACGAGAGTGGTGTTGTTCCTTCAACTCTTCATCAGTGCATCAAGTTTGTTGGCGACGACGGCTTGGTACATCGCGTATTTGCGGACAAAAAGCCTTTCAAAGGCAAAGAAGTCCATTTCGCAGACTCGCAGATGTACAAAGATGAAAACGAAGAAAAGGAGAAAGAAATAGCATCCTTTGCCGAAAGTCTCCAGAAAGATAAAGGCAAGGCTCCCCGGCAATCACCGGAAGAAAATCAACCATCCGGCAAAACTGAGGAGATCAACCAATCTCCTTTTGTTGTCCCCCTCAAGTCTTCAAAGCCGCTGGTGATCACTACCAAGGCGAAGAAGACCAAACAAAAGCCTGGGGGCAAGTTCGTCATCTCCTTTGTGTCTATTATGCAAGACACAGATTCGGATTCAGAGACAGAAGACGACACTTCGTCAAGCCAAGCTGATACTCAGCAAGCTCAACCTGCTCTCACTCCATTGGAGGCACCTGCTGGCATAGGCGATCCAGCATCAGCTTCCTTCGTTGTTCCGACAACCTCACCAAAAGAAAAGCCGATCCTTTTCCACAGGTCGGCGGCTTCTTCATCAAACTCTTCGCTTGAGCCTTTCCAAAACGAAGGTATGCCACAACTATCCTTGTATAGTCCAATGGCGCAAGCTATCATGAAGAAAATGGGCTATGACGCTCAAAATCCAATCGGCTTGGGAGGTGGCCACGGTATTCTCGTACCATTGGAGCCCACCCTGACAAAAGGCCAGCAGGAGGATTGGAAACTCTATCGTCATATAGAAAAATCTTCATACGGACTGGGCTACGACCCGGATGCTCCCATGAGACAGTTGACTCAAAGGCTACAAAGTCGTCTGGCCGACGAAGCCTCAACATCTCGTGTCTTTGAAGACATTGATCTCCCTGGATATCTCTTTGAAGAGTTACCCGTCAAGGATCCAGGAAGCCCCTCCAATTGGTACGATTTCTCTGATGATAAAGAGGAATTGTCCGATGATACAGATGCACAGTCTTCTGGTCCAGAAGAACCATCATCTCCAAAAGAAGTGCCATACTTCGATCCAGTTTCAGCAGGTGATTGGGACCATCTCATAGCAAGTCTTGAGAAGAGTGCCGATCAAGAAGACCCATGGTCAGAAGCACAGCCTTGGTCTGAGAATACCTTTGAAACTCCGGAAGGTCTTGTTGAGTTGGAAGCCTCCGAAAATATTATGGAGGAACCACCTTCAAGTCTTCCAACAGAAGATTCTGTTCAAAAGATAGACTTGGGAACGTCAGATAGCCCACGTCCTGTATTCATAAGCAAGAATATAAAGGATGATGAGTTACCCGAGTATATCGCTTTTCTTCATGAGTTTGTTGATTGTTTTGCATGGTCTTACGCTGAAATGCCTGGTTTAGACCCCAAAATAGCAGTTCACAAACTCAATCTACAAAAAGATATCAAGCCTGTCAAACAAGGCCAAAGAAGATTTCGTCCTGACATAATGGACAAAATTGAACAAGAAGTTCAGAAACTCAAAAACGTTGGCTTCATCCGCGAGGAACAGCATCCTGAATGGTTGGCCAACATCGTCCCAGTGACAAAGAAAAATGGGCAGATCAGGGTCTGTATTGATTATAGAGACCTGAACAATGCATGTCCTAAGGATGAATTTCCGCTCCCCATACCGGAGGTGATGATCGACAACACCTGTGGATTCGAGCGGATGACATTCATGGATGGTTTCTCTGGGTACAATCAGATAAAAATGCATCCTGAAGATGAAAGACACACATCATTTCGGACCCCATTTGGCGTGTATTGTTACACTGTAATGCCATTTGGTCTGAAAAATGCTGGTGCGACATATCAGAGGGCTATGATGAAGATATTCCAAGATATGCAGCATAAGACGGTCGAATGCTACGTTGATGACCTCGCCGTCAAAAGCAAAAAGAAAGAAGACCATCTCAAAGATCTTCGAGAAGTCTTCCTCCGACTACGCAGGCACAAACTGCGAATGAATCCCCTAAAATGCTTCTTCGGTGTATCATCGGGTAAGTTCCTCGGATTCGTAGTTCGGAAAGCGGGAATAGAGCTTGACCCTATCAAAGTCAAGGCTATCCTAGAAATGCCATCCCCAAAAACCCTGAGACAGTTAAAAGGGCTTCAAGGAAGATTGGCATACATTCGACGGTTCATCTCCAACCTGTCAGGGAAATGCCGTCCATTCTCCCGCCTAATGAAAAAGGGCGTGGACTTTGTCTGGGATGATGAATGCGAAACTGCGTTCCAAGACATCAAGTCATACCTGACCAAACCTCCAGTACTGGCTGCCCCCACAACTGGAAAACCATTTATCTTGTACACAAGAGCCCTCGACCACTCTTTGGGAGCTCTACTTGCACAAGGAAATCATGAGGGAAAAGAAGCTGCTCTATACTATCTCAGCCGCATGCTGGTAGGTGCAGAGCATCGCTACTCTCCAGTCGAAAAAGAATGTCTTGCAGTGATGTTTGCTGTACAAAAGCTACGTCACTATCTGCTGTCCAACACAGTATACCTGATCTCGAGGATCAATCTCCTGAAGGTCCTTGTCACAAAAGCAGGTTCCCTCAATGCCCGACTGGCAAAATGGTCTATCCTCCTGTCACAATTTGATATTAGGTATGTACCACAAAAAGCAATCAAAGGTCAAGCTCTGGCAGACTTCCTTGCAGAGCATCCGTTGCCTGAAGATTCTCCACTCAGGGATGATCTCCCAGACGAGTCAGTCTACAACGTGGAGGCTTCCTTATCAAATGCTTCCTGGGATATGTACTTCGACGGTGCAACCAGGACAAGTGAAAAAGGAAATCAAATTTCAGGGATTGGCATCCTCTTTGTTAGTCCCGACAAACACATGATTCCACACGCCTTCTCGCTGTTGGAACCATGTTCAAACAATGCAGCTGAGTACCAAGCCCTGATTGTAGGATTGGAACTCGCCCTCGAATCTGGCATCACAGTGCTAGAAGCCTTCGGGGATTCTCAACTGATCGTCAACCAGATGAATCAGAAATTTGAAATCAGGAAGCCCGATCTGTTGCCTTACTACAACAAGGCGCAATCACTTCGGCGAAAATTTGACATCTGTCATATCACCCACATTCGTAGAGGCGAAAACATCCGTGCAGATGCCCTGGCTGGACTCGCCGCCTCTATGGCGGTCCAAGAAGGAGAACACATGCAAGTTACAGTGTGTGAGAGAAGGATTCTCCCTCCCCTCAATACACACCAAGCAGTTGCTGAATGCCACCAACTGGTTGGAAGTCGGATCTCCATCCTCAGACCTCCGATCGGCGACTGGAGGGATCCGTTCATTGATTATATTATGTTCGGAATCCTGCCTGAAGATCCAAAAGAACGGGTAAGTGTTCAAAGACGAACCCCAAACTTTCATCTGGACATTCCTTCAAAGATGCTCTACAGAAAATCCTACAATGGAGTACTTCTACGCTGCTTATCACAACAAGAAGCTAAAGAAACTCTCAAAGAGGTGCATGCTGGTCTTTGTGGAGCTCATCAGGCTGGTCCAAAGCTCTACGATCAGATAAAAAGGTTAGGTTATTATTGGCCTACCATGGTAGCTGACGCAATGCAATTTGCTAAACGCTGCCAACAATGCCAAGTTCATGGAGACTATGTCCACATGCCTCCAGAATGGCTACATCCTACAGCAATTTCATGGCCTTTCGAAGCCTGGGGTATGGACATCGTAGGTCCTATCTCCCCTCCGTCAAGCAAAGGTCATCGCTTCGTCTTCGCCGCTACGGATTATTTCTCCAAGTGGTCAGAAGCTTTTGCGCTCAATGAAATGAAGACCTCATCAGTCCTTCAGTTCTTGCGCACCAACATCATTTGTCGCTTCGGCATACCTAAAAGATTCGTCCATGATAACGGACCACAATTCCGTGATCACAGATTCTACAGGTTCTGCGACAAATACAAAATCCAAAGTTGTCCTTCAACTCCGTACAATCCGGCGGCGAATGGACTGGCAGAGGCCTTCAACAAGACACTCTGTAAAATTCTCAAGAAAATGGTCTCTAGCCACAAAAGGGACTGGGGCGACAAACTATCCGAAGCTTTGTGGGCCTACCGAACTACCGTTCGAGGACCGACCCATAGCACGCCATTCTCCTTGGTCTATGGATGCGAAGCTGTTGTCCCTTTAGAGGTACAAATTCCTTCCTTAAGGGTATCTCTACAAAATGACATGACGCAAGAAAGCAATGTCAAATTAAGACTCCAAGAGCTGGACAATCTCGATGAGAGACGGCTCGAGGCACTCCAAAGCATTGAGCTCTACCAAGCACGCATGGCTGGATCTTTCGACAAAAAGGTCAGGCAACGCGCCCACAAAAAGGGTGACTTGGTTCTTGCGGTGAAAAGGCCGATGGTTTTCGCTCACAAATCCAAAGGCAAATTTGAACCAAAATGGGAAGGACCCTTCGTCATCGACCAAGTCTTCTCCAATGGCGCATACGCACTTCTAAACATGGAAGGTGATAGATGTATGCTGCCCATCAACGGCAAGTTCTTGAAGCGGTACTACCCTTGAAGACTTCCTCCACTGGGTCAGAGCGACGCCTACAAGGCCAAAGCCTATTTCTAGGTACTTGCTCGTCAAACCCACTCCTTTTGGAATTTTCATCTTTATGTTGAATTTCAAAACAATGTTTACTTTCATCGTTTCATTGTTCAAAAGAAAATCAAAATCCAAAAATCTAAGTTTAGGAGCCTCTTCCCAAACTTGACCAAAATTTTCGATCCTGGAACCCAAAATTCTTGGTTCGAAACAAAAATCAGGACTTAGGAATTTCCACCCTAGTCCGCCTTGCCTTTTACCGCCAAAAATGGTTTTAGGTCAAAATTTACGACCCTCGTGTCTAAAAACAAAAATCGGGAAAGCGATGTCAAGACGATATTCGCAAAAACCCATTGGAAGGATGCGAACCCCATTCGATACTTCCAAAACCTCAAAACCGCAAGGAAGCAACACCTCGTTGATACTTGCAAAATTTCAAAAAAATCGTGGAGACGCAACATTCCAGTTGATATCCACAACCCAAATTTCAAAAGAAAAACAAAGGTTCGAAAAAACCTCAAATTTCAAAAATCGTGGGGAGGCGACATTCCATCGATACCCGCAAAACAAAATTTTTGAAGAAAAAGCAGGGAAGCGACGCTTAGTCGATACTTGCACCCAACTTCGCGAGGAAGCGACATTCCATCGATACTCGCAACCGAATGAGCAAGGAGGCGACATTCCATCGATACTTGCAATACCATTCAGCAGGGAGGCGACTCTTAGTCGATACTTGCATTTTTTAAAACCAAAAACCTGGCTTTTACGCCAAAAACCTGGCTTTCACGCCAAAAAAAACAAAAGATCGGCTCTCATGCCAAAAATCGGCTTCCATGCCACATCGGCTTTCACGCCACAAAAATTTGGCTTTCACGCCACCAAAATCGGCTCCCACGCCAAAAAATCGGCTTTCATGCCAAAAAAAATCAAAACAAAATCTGGCTCTCATGCCAACAAAACAAAACTTGGTTTTCAAAAAATCCGGCTTTTACGCCAAAAATCGGCTCTCATGCCAAAATCCGGCTTTTACGCCAAAAACAAAAATCGGCTCTCATGCCAAAATCCGGCTTTTACGCCAAAAACAAAAAATCGGCTCTCATGCCAAAAACCTGGCTTTCACGCCAAAAAAACAAAAAATCGGCTCTCATGCCACACCGACTTTCACGCCACCAAAATTTGGCTTTCACGCTACCAAAATCGGCTTTCATGCCACCTCAAAATTTTCGGCTTTCAAGCCATCAAAAACCAGGCTTTATGCCACAAAATCTGGCTTTCATGCCAAAACAACACTTTTGACAAAAGATTTTCACAAAATGATAACCTTTTGATCAAGATTTTCAAACAAACATTCCCATTCAACTTTTGCTTATTTTCAACAAAAAGAATTTAAGTAGAACAAGGGGATACAAAAAAAAGAGAGTGCCAAAATGTTTATACATGGAGGTACCAAAAAAAAGAAAGAAGAAAGTTTGTCAAAAGCTCAGTCCATCATAGTCTTCAACCAAAGACTAAGGTCCTTGAGCAGACTCTTGGCCTCAGCCTCCAAAGCTTCCAGGCCACGCTTCTTCAAGATGCCGCCATAAAATGCGGCAGAAAACCGCGATCCATCTTCAGCACGAGGGAATTCCTCCCAAAGAAGTTGCCATCGCTCATGCTCCTGAGTCTTCCTTCGGAGATTCCCGTCAACCTCTTCCCACGCCTGTTGAACGACTGCATTGGAAGATCTGGCAGATCGGCGAGGTGCATCAGTAACAAGGCCCTTACCCTTGTTTGTTCTAGAGGAACCACCTGCAAGAGTCAGAAAGGAGGAAATCAAACACCAAATGACAGAATTTTGCTATAAAAAAAAAATCCTAACAAAATTTTGGCATGGTTCCGGGGCAATTTCGAAGAAAAGGGAGGCACCCCGAAAAGAAAGGAAGCTTGAAGATGAGCTCAACATTGCTGCGAGCTCATAATCAATGAAGGGTTCTCGAAGAAGACTTGAATTCAAACATTGCTGCGAGATTAAGCCTTTCTTCTCAAATCTTCGCAAGATCAGAAAAGAGCTCAACATTGCTGCGAGCTCAAAATTCCAAAACTTGCAAAGCTCCTCGAAATTCTGCGAGACTGGAGAAGTGGGCTCAACATTGCTGCAAGCTCCAAAAATCCCAAGACTTGCAAGAAAATTCGAGGTATGCATCATCATGCCCCCAATTCCATTTACCAAAAATCATGCATAAAATCATCATGCATTAGATGCTAGGAAAACTTTGACAAAAGTTTGACCAATTCCAACCCAACTTGGTCAAAACCAATCAAACTTTGTCTAAGTCAAAATCCATGTTGACTTGACCTAGAAATTCTAGCCTTTTATCTTGATGCATTAAAAAAAAAAAATGCATGAAAAAATGCATAAACCTCATATCATGGTGAATTGCATAAAAAAAATATCATGGTGAGCAAAAAAAAAAAGAAAAAAAAAAAAAAAATAAAACTCTTTAAAAAAAAAAAAAAAAAGAGGAAAAAAAAAAAAAAAAAAAAAAAAGAAAAAAAAAAAAGCAGAACGTGCACAAAAAAAAAAAGAAAGAAAGCACGTGGAAAAAAAAAAAAAAAAAAAAAAAAGAGGAAAAGAAAACACGTGAAAAAAAAAAGAAGAAAAAAAAAAAAAAAAAAAAAAAAAAAGAAGAAAAGGAAACTTTCCTACATCTACATGGGGTTTTTTTCATGGAAAAAGAAGACCTACTTGAAGCCATAGAGAAGAAGAAGAAGAAACTTGAAGATCCTTGAGAAATTCTTGGAGCACTCTTGAAGGTTTTTGCAAAAAGAAAGCAACAAGAGAAAGAAAACCCATCTCCATTGCTTTTATAGAAAAAGCAAAACAAAAGAGGAAAGGAGGAGAAAAGCAAGGAGGTAAGTGCTAAAAATTAGCAAACTTCCTAAAAGAAAGGGAGATTTGAGATATTCTCTCCTAAAGAGGAGATTCTTGAGAAATTCTCTCCAAAAAGAAAGGGGATTTGAGAAACTTTCTCCCAAAGAAAGATACTTTGAGAAAATCTCTCCCAAAATCAAGGAAACTTGAGAGATTCTCTCAAAGTAAGGATATTTTTAGATATTCTCTACACAAAAGGGATATTTTTAGATATTCTTTACAAAATGACACCACATGAGATCTAAGCCATTCTTAAAAGCTTAAGGTCCCATGGGTTAGCCCATATGAGCCAAGTTTGACCACGTAGGCACTAAAAGTGGCTTTTAGTCAAAATTTCTCTTACCAAGAGCATACAAAAATGGTTCCATGCCTCTCTTGAGTTGATTGGACCATACAAAAAATTTCGAGCTTCATGAGCTTCCAAAAGAAACCCAAACCATCCAACCCCATGCACCAAATCAAGCCACAATCTTGAAATTGACATTCCACAAAAAACCAAACCACTCCAACGGACCCAAAATTGTCCCAAAGAGTGACCAAAAACCAAACCATGGTCCCCTAATTTGCCACATACAGCTTGTTAGGTCACAAGGCCGAAACCAAAAAAAAAAAAAAAAAAAAAAAAAAAAAAAAAAAAAAAAAACCCAAAATCCCGACCCCCTAACTCGCCACATACAGCCTGTTAGGTTACAAGGTCAAAAACCAAAAACCTTCTTAACCGCCTAATGTGCCACATAAAGCCTTTAGGTTCACAAGGTTAAAAGGGAAAACCCAAAACCAAAAACCCATATCCAAATGTCATTTCAAAATCCTTGCCTTGAGACGGTACATGACCCCTCTCATTACCGCGAAATCCCTTGGAAGCTCAAAAAGCAACTCCATCAAAAGAAAAACGCTCAAGACTCTTGGTCAAGCAAGAAAATCTCCTTCAAATTCTCTTCGAGGCACACCGACTGCTAAAGCTGCACACCTCGTCGTTGTACCTCGAGGGGGCATTTGTTGATACCAAAAAATGTCACTACGTCCCTTCAACACCAAAAGCTACATTGAGCCACATCCTGCCATAAATAGGAAGGCGCCACTTCAAGCACCAGATCTTGTCAGAATCAAACAAAAACTACAAGATCCTTCAAAGCAGCCAAAAGAAGGGTACACATGAAGTTTCAGGCCATTTCGACATCATTTGGCCTAACTTCACTCCTCCAACAGCCAGGC
>QPKB01000002.1:28819772-28915655 GCA_003546025.1 Camphora micrantha | reverse complement strand
CTTGCGGTGGAGGCTGCTCAGCATTTGTGACTAAGACGTTCATCTTTCGAGAGTCGAATGAGGATATTGTCTTGGTGGCTGAGCTGGAGCTCATTCTTTTGGATGAAGAGCTCGAAGAGTGATTGCTCCGGTGTCCTTGACTTGAAGGAGTGGGAGAATCTTCTCTATATTTTCGCGCCCGGGACACGCTGCGAGTCACCGGTCGCTTGACATGGATTTTTGTTGCTGACTTCTGGCGCTTTCTGGTTTTGCCAACCATATGGACAGTAGCAACTTGGTTGGGTGGTTCTTTTTCAACCCATTTTTGAGAGACCTGGAGCGTAGAGTGCTGAGCTCTTTGCTTCTCTAGTCTCTTTTGCCGATACACCGCGCGGCGACGCATGCGACGAGCAATCTGAGCTTCAGTTAGCTCGGGCTGTGCTCTAGCCACGAAGGAGGTGGTCCCTCGTGCGCAGCAGCCGAGCTTGTCTTCTTTGTAATTTGGTAAGGACAGGATCTGGATGCGGTCCTTAGCCTGTCGCAGCGAAGCTTTAAATTCGGCGAGCTCGGCCCCTGTTGAAATGAAGGGCCGAGTTGCAGAAATACAGGCCTTGACAGGTTCTCGCTGAGGCCTGATGATGCACGATTTGATCCTGGGCTTATAGGAATAAGCCGGCTCGTGCTGGGTAGATTTTGTTTGGTGGAGGGTTGGTTTCTCCTCTTTCGTGTACGAGAGAGGGTAGAACCGGTTCTCCTTGAGCGGGGCCAGGTATGCTGGCCTTGCAGATCTTTGGGACCTTCTTTGTTTTGGAGAAGGTCTTGGAGACCAAGTCTTGAGGTAGACCTGGTTTCTTGGAAGCTGAGGTTCCGCGGGATTGTCGCGGGCTTCAGTCTTCTTGGCGGTTGCCCTTGGTGTCACGGTAGTGACGTGCCCAGGGGCGGTTCTCTGCTTCTTGGCAGGAGTTGTTTCTTCTGCGGGAAGTGGGAAAGGTCCCAGCGACCCGAAGATGATGGACCGGGGAGAGGAGGTCGACCCGGTGTCTTGTGCGTTGCCGAAGGAAGTGACACTTCGGCCGCTGGCAAGGCGCTTAGAAGCGCATTTGTTTTGCTTCTCTTGAAGCATCAGCTGGTACTTGTTCTCATCGAAGGTGATTGTCAGCGAAGCTGCCATTGTTAGTTTTTGAAAAAACCTTTCTGAAACAAGACCGGATCCATTAGTAATCACAATAATGTGGTGATCATAAATGGAAATAAACTATGGTTTTTTCTTTTCAATTTGCTCGAGGGACAAGGCCCGGCCCAAGCAAGATGAAGAAGGCAAAAAGCCATAGAGTATACAATTGTTCTAAACGCGAGTATGAAAGGCTCAGAGTGAGCGTTCCAGTGACTGCTAGAAGCAATTGTAAACCTTAATTCAGATTACCGAGGAGCGAGGCTCACTCGAGGTAAAACGATATAAGGTTGGGAGTACAAATGTGTCGGTCGCGAATACAGTAGACCCAAGAGGGCGTACTAGTACCGCTAGGCACAGATGTTGTAAATCGCATCCTTGAAATGGACACGAGATGGGATTTTTTGAAAGGTCAAGGTTGGGTTCATAAAAGAGAGCAAATGGCACTCCGATCCGAAAACGTGCTCAACATTTCTGCGAGCACAGAGTCCGAAAGGGAAATAACCAGAATTTCTCGAATCTGGACCTAACAATGACGGAAGTTTTTTTTTTTTTTTGAAAAGTCAGGATCAGATTCATCAAAGAGAGCAAATGACGTTCCAACCCAAACACGTGCTCAACATTTCTGCGAGCACAGTAATCCGAGGTGGAAGAGGTCAAGATTTCTCGACTTTGAACCCAAACGTGACAGAAGTTTTTTTTTTTGAAGATTTTTTTCTGAAAGTCAGTATCGGATTCATCAAGGAGAGCAAATGATGTTCCAATTCAAACACGTGCTCAACATTTCTGCGAGCACAGAGTCTGAAAAGGAAGAGATCAAGATTTCTCAAATTTGAACCAAAAATCGACGAATAATTTTTTTTTTTTTTTTTTTTTTTTTTTTTTTTTTTTTTTTAGGGTTTGAGAATACATCGAGTTCTCACGATTCGTTCTTATGAAACCAATGTTGATAGATCAGCCCCCAGGTAAGGGTAGGATTACTTAATGAACCCGTTTGGAGGACCCTTACCTAGAACAGCCTAGCTGTCTCCAAACTCTGGACAAGGCTTTTCTTAGGTCAACTTCGATCAAAGAACGCAATCGGTAAAACTTTCGTGTTCTCAAATGCATCCCTGTTTTTTTTTATGGACTCATCAGAGAGAGCGAATGGTCCGTTCCCAGTCTGAACAGGGGCTCAAACAATTTCTGCGAGCCCTAAGTCAGAAAGGAAAAGAAAACCAAAATTTCTCAAATTTGGATCCAAAAGAAAGAAGATTTTTTTTTTTGAAAATCTGAAAAGTTTGAAATCAGATTTTTTTTTTTTTGGCGGACTCATCAGAGAGAGCGAATGGCCCGTTCCCCGTCTGAACAGGGGCTCAAACAATTACTGCGAGCCCTAAGTCAGAAAGGAAAAGAAAACCAAAATTTCTCAAATTCGGGTCCAAAAGAAAGAAGATTTTTTTTTTGAAAATCTGACAAGTTTGAAATCAGATTTTTTTTTTTTTTTTTTTGGTGGACTCATCAAAGAGAGCGAATGGTCCGTTCCCCGTCTGAACAGGGGCTCAAACAATTTCTGCGAGCCCTAAGTCAGAAAGGAAAAGAAAACCAAAATTTCTCAAATTTGGGTCCAAAAGAAAGAAGTTTTTTTTTTTTGAAAATCTGACAAGTTTGAAATCAGATTTTTTTTTTTTTTTTTTTTGGTGGACTCATCAAAGAGAGCGAATGGTCCGTTCCCCGTCTGAACAGGGGCTCAAACAATTTCTGCGAGCCCTAAGTCAGAAAGGAAAAGAAAACCAAAATTTCTCAAATTTGGGTCCAAAAGAAAGAAGTTTTTTTTTTTTTTTTTTTTGAAAATCTGACAAGTTTGAAATCAGATTTTTTTTTCGAACTCATCAAAGAGAGCAAACGGTCCCTTTCCCAATCTGAAAGCGTGCTCAAACATTTCTGCGGGCACTGAATCCAAAAGGGAGGAGATCGAGATTTCTCATATCTGAATTCAAAGAACAAGAGAAGATTATTTTTTTTCGAGAAGGAGAAAGATTGGAAATAGACTTAAAGAAAGAAATTTCCAAAACAAAAAAAAATCCCATCTCATGTTTTTTTTTTTATGCAAGATTCAACATTGGCAACCAACTAGAAAGGTGCCAAAGAATCTAAGTTCATGTTCTCAAATGAACGTGTCCCACCGGGTGTGCCAGCTTGATGGACCCGATTTCTTCCCTCTCTCCCGCTGCCTCCGCCCCGGGTCTTTCGGGGTGCGGCGGAGGGGAGGAGAAGAAAAAGATAAAGGGTTTCAACATCTTTTTTTTTTGTACGGGTATGCCAATTTCACTTTTCTACTTGGAATTTAGAAACGGTGATCCGAAGATCCACCTTCACAAGTAGAAAGAGGAAATGAAACTTTTTCTAGTTTTCCATTGCACACATATTTTTAAGAAAAGAGACAAAGGGGTTTTTTTTTTAATGCCGTGAAAGGCGATTTCATTTGTTGCCGTGAAAGGCGATTTTGCCGTAAAAGGCGATTTACAAGTCTCATCCATTATGAAAGACAAGAATTGTGATTTTTGTCTCTAAAAGAAAAATAAAGTACAATAGAAATCAAGAAAAGGAATCTGACTTCTCATTCGATTGTGGGGACACGTTCAGATCGACGGTCGCGAGTCATGTATGGGCTCCTCCGTCGTCCATGCAGATGAGAACACGATGCTTGGATTCTTGGCTCGGCTTTCTAACCTCAGATTTTTAAAGAATAAAGACCAAGAGAAGGTCTTATATCCGATAAAAAGCTAAGTAAACGGGCTGAAAAGCCACGTTTTAGCCATGTTGGTAGAAGAAGGGAGGTCCTTGGGGGGGTGGCCCCCCAAGGGTGCTTCAATCACCTTTTGGTGGTCTTTGCAGCGGAGTTGCAGGGCTTCTAGATTTTTTGTCTTCTTCGGGGGGAAAGCGAGAGCTAGATCCGGATAGCACTAGCCTTGGTTCCCTTTGGAATGTCCTCCTATTTATAGGCCTTTGGTAGCCATTTAGGAGGGTTTATGAGCATTGAATGCATTAATACTCATAATGGGAGGAGTTACAAGTTTTAAAGCATTTGTTTTGTAACTCCTTTTTCCTTGAATCTGATTGGCCGATGGAGAATAATGAGCTTTTAATTGCCTTTAATCCCCATCATGGGAGGAGTTTCATGGCTTTAATGCCATAAATCCTTTGACTTGTAACTCCCATTTGCTTGCTTTTGATTGGGCCGTCCAAAATAATGAGTTAATGACCGCATTAATTTGTCATAAAACGGGTCATTTAACTTCATTAATTGGTCGCCAAGTCGCTCGAAGAGTCGCGGGCCGCGCCGCGTCTTTTGGAATTCTTCTTGCGATGACCGCCGGTGGATCCACATGTTGTTTGATGTCGGATGGCGATGCAATTTTAGACATTGATCAATGTCAACGTGCCGGCAACATCTGTCCTGTCGATTTCACGATCGGGCGGGCAGAAAGTGTGCTTTCTTTGTCGGCCGGTTGGCGAATTCGAGGCATCTAATGATCATCCAATGACTTCGGCGTCGAATCCGTGATGTTTGACGAAGATCGACGGATTTCATGCACGAAAAATCAGATTTTGGAAAAATCACAGGGGCCAATCAACTCGAAACGCGAAAAGGACCCAAAAAAGGGTCTTCCGGCGAAATTTTGGGTCGCCGGAATTCCATGGTCGCCGGCGACCATGGGCCGGCGACCATGGGGGCCCCGTTTTTCGGTCGCCGTTTCTTCGCCGTTTTTCGATCTTTTTTCATTCTTTTTTCTTCTGATTTTTCCTTTCCTGACATTTCCCCTCATTTATTGGCCTGATTCTCTTGAAGAAAACCCGACGAGAAGCCACGCAAATCGGAGCACAAAGTTTCCTATTTTTCTGGAAAGCCGAAGACTTTGTTGTGCGGTTTTGCCGATTTTTTGTCAAGCATTGAAACTAGGCCAAACGATGTCGGAATGACCTGGAATTCGACGTGGAGCTTCTTGAGCATTAGATAGGACCAACCATAGGCTTTGGTTTGAGTTTTGAAGCCTTTTGGGGCCCCGCAAACGCTTGCCTTGATTTTGCCATGAGAGAAATGCCGAGCTTTGACTTGTGGTCAACCGATGTCCGATTGACCTGAAATTTGACAGGGAGCCTCCTGAGTAGTAAGTAAGACCAACCATGGGCTTTAGTTTGAGTTTTGAAGCCTTTTGGGGTCCCGCAAACGCTCGCCTTGATTTCACCTCGAGGAAAATGCCGAGCTTTGAAACTAGGCCGAACGATGTCCGTTTGACCTAAAACTTGACAGGGGACCTATTGGAGTCATTTTGAGATGATCCATTAGCTCCAATTTGGATGCCATGATTCCGGGATGCTCCGCCGCCGATAGACCTGTTTTTGCTTCCTGAGAGTTGATGAAGGGTCAAACGTCGTCCGTTTGACCTGAAATTTGGCAGGGGCCTTTTGGAGGTATTTTGAGACCATCCGTAGGCTCTGATCGAAGTTTTAAAGTCTTCGACACTGTCGCTGCCGGGAGCTCTTGTCTGGCTGTCGGAGGAGTGAAGTTAGGCCAAATGATGTCGAAATGGCCCGAAACTTCATGTGTACCCTTCTTTTGACTGCTTTGAAGGATCTTGCAGTTTTTGTTTGATTCTGACAAGATCTGGTGCTTGAAGTGGCGCCTTCCTATTTATGGCAGGATGTGGCTCCATGTAGCATTTGGTGTTGAAGGGACATAGTGACATTTTTGGTGTCAACACCTAACTCGCCACATACAGCCTGTTAGGTCACAAGGTCAAAAACCAAAAAAAACCTTCTTAACCGCCTAATGTGCCACATAAAGCCTTTAGGTTCACAAGGTTAAAAGGGAAAACCCAAAACCAAAAACCAATATCCAAATGTCATTTCAAAATCCTTGCCTTGAGACGGTACATGACCCCTCTCATTACCGCGAAATCCCTTGGAAGCTCAAAAAGCAACTCCATCAAAAGAAAAACGCTCAAGACTCTTGGTCAAGCAAGAAGATCTCCTTCAAATTCTCTTCGAGGCACACCGACTGCCAGAGCTGCACACCTCGTCGTTGTACCTCGAGGGGGCATTTGTTGACACCAAAAATGTCACTATGTCCCTTCAACACCAAATGTTACATGGAGCCACATCCTGCCATAAATAGGAAGGCGCCACTTCAAGCACCAGATCTTGTCAGAATCAAACAAAAACTGCAAGATCCTTCAAAGCAGTCAAAAGAAGGGTACACATGAAGTTTCGGGCCATTTCGACATCATTTGGCCTAACTTCACTCCTCCGACAGCCAGACAAGAGCTCCCGGCAGCGACAGTGTCGAAGACTTTAAAACTTCGATCAGAGCCTACGGATGGTCTCAAAATACCTCCAAAAAGGCCCCCTGCCAAATTTCAGGTCAAACGGACGACGTTTGACCCTTCATCAACTCTCAGGAAGCAAAAACAGGTCTACCGGCGGCGGAGCATCCCGGAATCATGGCATCCAAATCGGAGCTAATGGATCATCTCAAAATGACTCCAATAGGTCCCCTGTCAAATTTTAGGTCAAACGGACATCGTTCGGCCTAGTTTCAAAGCTCGGCATTTTCCTCGAGGTGAAATCAAGGCGAGCGTTTGCGGGACCCCAAAAGGCTTCAAAACTCAAACTAAAGCCCATGGTTGGTCTTACTTACTACTCAGGAGGCTCCCTGTCAAATTACAAGTCAATCGGACATCGGTTGACCACAAGTCAAAGCTCGGCATTTCTCTCATGGCAAAATCAAGGCAAGCGTTTGCGGGGCCCCAAAAGGCTTCAAGACTCAAACCAAAGCCTATGGTTGGTCCTATCTACTGCTCAAGAAGCACCACGTCGAATTTCAGGTCATTCCGACATCGTTTGGCCTAGTTTCAACGCTTGACAAAAAATCGGCAAAACCGCACAACAAAGTCTTCGGCTTTCCAAAAAATAGGAAACTTTGTGCTCCGATTTGCGTGGCTTCTCGTCGGGTTTTCTTCAAGAGAATTAGGCCAATAAATGAGGGGAAATTTCAGCAAAAATACAGAAGAAAAAAGAATGAAAAAAGATCGAAAAACGGCGAAGAAACGGCGACCGGACGGCGACCAAAAAACGGGCCCAAGGCCCATGGTCGCCGGCGACCTTGGCCCATGGTCGCCGGCGACCATGGAAATTCCGGCGACCCAAAATTTCGCCGGAAGACCCTTTTTCGGGTCCTTTTCGCGTTTCGAGTTGATTGGCCCCTGTGATTTTTCCAAAATCTGATTTTTCGTGCATGAAATCCGTCGATCTTCGTCGAACATCACGGATTCGCCGCCGAAGTCATTGGATGATCATTAGATGCCTCGAAATCGCCAACCGGCCGACAAAGAAAGCACACTTTCTGCCCGCCCGATCGTGAAATCGACAGGACAGATGCTGCCGGCACTTTGACATCAATCAATATCTGAAATTGCATCGCCATCCGACATCAAACAACATGTGGATCCACCGACGATCATCGCAAGAAGAATTCCAAAAGACGCGGCACGGCCCGCGACTCTTCGAGCGACTTGGCGACCAATTAATGAGGTTAAATGACCCGTTTTATGACAAGTTAATGCGGTCATTAACTCATTATTTTGGACGGCCCAATCAAAAGCAAGCAAATGGGAGTTACAAGTCAGAGGATTTATGGCATTAAAGCCATGAAACTCCTCCCATGATGGGGATTAAAAGCGATTAAAGGCTCATTATTCTCCATCGGCCAATCAAATTCAAGGAAAAAGGAGTTACAAAACAAGTAATTTAATACATTCAATGCTCATAAACCCTCCTAAATGGCTACCAAAGGCCTATAAATATGAGGGCATTCCAAAGGAAAAAAAAAAAAAAGAAAGGTGCGATCCGGATCTCTCGCTCTCCTCCCGACGAAGACAAAAAAAAATCCAGAAGCCCTGCAACTCTGCTGCAAAGACCACCAAAAGGTGATTGAAGCACCCTTGGGGGGCCACCCCCCCAAGGACCTCCCTTCTTCTACCAACATGGCTAAAACGTGACTTTTCAGCCCGTTTACTTAGCTTTTTATCGGATATAAGACCTTCTTTTGGTCTTTGTCCTTTAAAAATCTGAGGTTAGAAAGCCAAGCCAAGAATCCAAGCATCGTGTTCTCATCTGCATGGACGGTGGAGGAGCCCATACATGACTCGCGACCGTCGATCTGAACGTGTCCCCACAATCGAATGAGAAGTCAGATTCCTTTTCTTGATTTCTATTGTACTTTATTTTTCTTTTAGAGACAAAAATCACAATTCTTGTCTTTCATAATGGATAAGACTTGTAAATCGTCTTTTACGGCAAAATCACCTTTCACGGCAAACAAATGAAATCACCTTTCACGGCATTCAAAAAAAAAAACCTTGTCTCTTTTCTTAAAATATGTGTGCAATAGAAACTAGAAAAAGTTTCATTTCCCCTTTCTACTTGTGAAGGTGAATCTTCGGATCACCGTTTCTAAACTCCAAGTAGAAAAGTGAAATTGGCATACCCGTACAAAAAAAAAGAAAGATGTTGAAACCCTTTATCTTTTTCTTCTCCTCCCCTCCGCCGTACCCCGAAAGACCCGGGGCGGAGGCAGCGGGAGAGAGGGAAGAAATCGGGTCCATCAGACCCTGGGCCATGGTCGCCGGCGACCATGGGCCAAGGTCGCCGGCGACCATGGGCCTTGGGCCCATTTTTTGGCCGCCTTTCGGTCGCCGTTTCTTCGCCGTTTTTCGATCTTTTTTCATTCTTTTTTCTTCTGTATTTTTCCTGACATTTCCCCTCATTTATTGGCCTGATTCTCTTGAAGAAAACCCGACAAGAAGCCACACAAATCGGAGCACAAAGTTTCCTATTTTTCTGGAAAGCCGAAGACTTTGTTGTGCGGTTTTGCCGATTTTTTGTCAAGCATTGAAACTAGGCCAAACGATGTCGGAATGACCTGAAATTCGACGTGGAGCTTCTTGAGCATTAGATAGGACCAACCATAGGCTTTGGTTTGAGTTTTGAAGCCTTTTGGGGCCCCGTAAACGCTTGCCTTAATTTCGCCATGAGAGAAATGCCGAGCTTTGACTTGTGGTCAACCGATGTCCGATTGACCTGAAATTTGACAGGGAGCCTCCTGAGTAGTAAGTAAGACCAACCATGGGCTTTAGTTTGAGTTTTGAAGCCTTTTGGGGTCCCGCAAACGCTCGCCTTGATTTCACCTCGAGGAAAATGCCGAGCTTTGAAACTAGACCGAACGATGTCCGTTTGACCTAAAACTTGACAGGGGACCTATTGGAGTCATTTTGAGATGATCCATTAGCTCCAATTTGGATGCCATGATTCCGAGGTGCTCCGCTGCCGATAGGCCTGTTTTTGCTTCCCGAGAGTTGATGAAGGGTCAAACGTCGTCCGTTTGACTTGAAATTTAGCATGGGGCCTTTTGGAGGTATTCTGAGACCATCCGTAGGCTCTGATCGAAGTTTTGAAGTCTTCGAGCTCCTGCCTGGCTGTCGGAGGAGTGAAGTTAGGCCAAATGATGTTGAAATGGCCCGAAACTTCATGTGTACCCCTCTTTTGGTTGCTTTGAAGGATCTTGCAGTTTTTGTTTGATTCTGACAAGATCTGGTGCTTGAAGTGGCGCCTTCCTATTTATGGCAGGATGTGGCTCCATGTAGCATTTGGTGTTGAAGGGACATAGCGACATTTTTGGTGTCAACAAGTCCTGGTCGACTCAAAGTTGTAACTTTTATTCCATGAACAGTGTTTTGGTCAGGTTCCAGAGAACCTGACCCTGTGTCGCCGGTCGACCGCGCCCTGGGCCGGTCGACCGCGTGAACTGCAGGGACAGAAAATCCCGCAGTGCAGCAGGTCTTCCAACTGGGACCAACTTGGCCGGTCCACCGCGTACACTGTGGAAATCAGAACCCAGTTCAAATTTCTGCAGTGCACTGGTCCTTCTTTCCTTCCTTTCTTTTCTACAATCTTTCCAACCTAATTAGCAAACTAAATACATGAATGTAACATGTTGTCAAGGCTCACATTGGGCATTCATTTCATACTAAAACAAGTCATTGACATGGAAACCCATTTCAAAACCCTTGAAACTCTTTCTTATCAAAACAAATCCAAACTTCAACCAAAACAAGACTTGATTAAAAGATATGAAATCTGAATGTTTGAAAAGCTATTAAACATGCTTGCATTATCTAAAGTAAGATCACAATCATGAAAGCCTAATAAATCACAACCTTAGTACCAAAATACAAATCCAAGAACACACATGCACAACAACTTAAATAGATCACTTGCCTTAGCCAAATGAAAACAAGATTCTTCTTCAAGCACTCCTAATCAAAAGCCAAGCCAAGAACTACAAACAAAACCCATGAAATCCATTCAAAACTCACCCAAAAAATGCAACCAAGCAACCCATTTAGAAATAGGTGCTATAGGTTAGAAAAACATGCTCTTTAGGAATAGAAAGAACTCTATTGAAGAGATGGGTTGTTGCCCTTACCTAAAGGTGCCCAAACGAAATGCAAAGAGAGAAATGAAGATCTCTTCCAACAAGAAACTTCAAGAAAATGGTACCAATAGGAAGCTTGCCTTGAAAGGAAGAAGGTGATGGTCTTAGAATTTCATTTGGAGTCTCCTAGCTCAAGCAATCATGAAGAGAAGGAGAAGAGAAAAGAAGGTTTTCTCAACCTAGGGCAAGGAAGTTGCAGGATTTTGTTGTGGAATGGGGAAAAAAGAAAGGGAAAGGGGAAAGTAGCTTAAGTGCTTGCAAGTGGGTCCCCTTTAGTGCAAATCTTGCATGAGTCAAAACATGATCTTATGGGCCTCAAATGAAGTCGACGAAGAAGGATAAAACGATCCTTGAAATATCTAGTTTCCAAAAAGTATATTTTTGACATGGTTTTGGGATCTCGAAAATCGTGTCCAGATTTGAGTGTGAAAATGCTATTTTACCCTTTTTGGCCAAAACTTGAGTTTCTGGGCTTCAAACACAATTGAGCTAAACACGAAAGTTGCACATAATCATAAAACCAATCAAATGAGATGAAAATCACGATTCACACAAAACCAAACACAATCTTCCCACGCTTGCACGTACACCCAGGCCTTCCTGAGTGAGCCTAATAAACACTAAACGTTCTCGAACTCCCCCAAAGCTATAACCATGACCAAAACTAATCACATTCTAACCCACGATAACTAAACCCAAATCAAGACTAAGCACACACTAAACAAACACTATTGGGTTAATCCTGGGTTGGGGTTTGACAGCTTTTATCTCCTGCCTTCCATCTAGAGAAGTTAAAGGTTATTTCCTATCCATCTCTGCTAAATTTAAATACATTATGGTGAATTGGTAATGCCTCAATAGATACATTGAACATTTTGGTAGAATATTGGATAATTCTTTGCTTTGGTCAAATAAAAACACCTGGTGTCGTATTTGATGCTAATCTAAGAAAAGTCCATTCCACTAAAAATATTCAAACCAAATACAATTTTAGGTAAATCTAAGTGCATCTTAAGTTTCTACATGAACTAAAAATAGGAAGCAAGTTTTTCAAGTGGTATGACACAGTTGCTATTAATGGGGTTCCTAATGTTATTGAGTCTTTATACCCAACCTGCAATTGTGGGGCTGGAAAGTGCATTCTTCTTACTGAAAAGGATGGGAAAGATGCTAGTAGGAACTAGGAAGTACTTTGCCTGCCCTATATCAACCACAAGTCAGTGGCTGGGTCTTGGAGTCAAAATGCTATACAGCGGGCTCTTATCGTTATAATTCTATTCTTTGCATTGCTTGAACTGTCTTTACAATCTTTCTATATGAATGTTTTGGATCTGCTTTGTGCTTCACAGATTTTGTTTCAATTATACTTCACTAAATTATGACTTTACTCAATTGTTTTTTAAAACCCTATTTGTATATAGGTAAGGGCTGCTCAGAACTCCACACCAGTGCCAACGAATGTGAAATTTCCCACTGCAGCCTGGCTGCCTTTTTCAATGTTGTTTGATGCAATCCAAACAAGCATATCTCCTTCAGGTAAGGAATTATTGGATGTCCACTATAATGCTTTCAAGGTATTGCTTGAGAAAAATAACCAGTGCTGCAGTCAACTCTTTATAGGCTCTAAATGTACCTCACAAAAAAAAAAGCATTTTTACATCCTTTTTTTTCAGTGTAAAAAAATAGCTAGGGAACAGTTAATTCAAAAGTTGAGACAGATCGCTGGAGATGACTTGTTGAGATCTACACTAAGGCAATTCCAATGCAATGTTACATGGACTTCAACAAACATTCTAAAGTTAGTCTAGCTTGGTGTTATTCTTGACTTCAACAAACAATTCCAATGCACATTTATTATATCTTTTACCTTTTTTTTTTTTTTTTTTTGTTCTTTAGGGTTCTTATAAGTGTACAAGAAACCCCCCATGATTTGGTGTTTAGGGTTGTCAGTACACTGGGCTTTGGAATGGGAATCCTGAACTTTTATGGGTCTAGCCCAAAAATCCAGCCTGTTTTCTTGAAAAATTCAATAGACCTGACAGTCTATCAGTGATCCATGTGTGAACAAAATATTTGTTTAACATGTGAGGGTGCCATATTAGATTGGAACATATTCTGTTGGCATTTACTTCGCTGCATTTTTGATAGATGAGTGCTATTTATTTGCATTTTCCCCTTCAAAACAGTATCCTGTTTCAGATTTGAGCTGATGGGTGTAATTATAAATACATATTCAGCAGTTCATATTTCTATCCTTCATTCAAATTAATATTTTTCCATATTCCGGCATTCACATATCTTCTTTTACTTCTTTGATGTGGAGGTTGTGTGAAAAGTTTAGGTACGAGTAACTCATTCTTCCTTCCTAAATATTCTGGTTTACTTGCAATCACTACACTTGTCCAATATGTAGCAAATCCCCGGGAGATATGGTTGTAAGAGAAATTTCTTTTCCTCTTTCTCTCAGAAAATTTTGTTAAGTTTGTTATTCACTTATCTTATTGGAATGATTTATTAAATCAGCAACTATGATGTCATGAATCTCAACAAGGTCACAGTTTTCTGAGGCAACTAATTCCATACATTTTTGGTGATCCAGGACATTTTAATCAAGTTCGTCATATAAAAGGAGCTCATTGGTTGATAGTGCAATTAACCGGATTTATTTATTACATGATAATAAAAAACTCAAAAGCATCAACCAAATAATTTCTCCAAAATGACAAGTGGCAGTAAGAGAACACGTAATTTGGAAAATGTTAGTATCACTGGACCATGTTGTATTTTCATAACATTGTAAATTGGATAACTCTTCTTTTTCCCAGATAAAAGAGTTATCCTTCATGTCTTAATATGAAACGAAAATCAACGATTTTCCAACATTTAGGCTCGAAAACAGCCCACCAGGGGTCCGGCATGGGAAACGACCCTTGGAAAAATAAAAAACCGGCACAAGCATTTCGCTTGAGGGTAGAGTAACTTGTAGGAACTGACGGTTCGCAAATAGAACTCCCGGTTAGAGAATATGAAGCGAAAATCGATGATTTTCCAACATTTAGGCTCGAAAACGGCCCGCCGGGGGTTCGAAACGGGAAATGGCCCTCAGAAAAATCGAAAACTGGCACGAGCATTTCGCTTAAGGGTAGAGTAACTTGTAGGAACTGACAGTTCGCAAATAGAACTCCCAGTTAGAAAATTAGAAGAGAAAATCGAGCATTTTCCAACACTTAAGCTCGAAAATGGCCCGCTGGGGGTGCGGAACGGGGAATGGCCTCCGGAAAAATCGAAAACCGGCACGATCACCTCGCACGAGGGTACAGTAACTTGTAGGAACTGACGGTTTGCAAATAGGATTCTCGGTTAGAGAATTAGAAGCGAAAATCGACGATTTTCCAACACTTAGGCTTGAAAACGACCCGCTGGGGGTCCAGAACGGGAAACGGCCCTCGGAAAAATCAAAAACTGGCACGAGCATTTCGCTTGAGGGTAGAGTAATTTGTAGGAACTGACGGTTCGCAAATAGAACTACCGGTTAGAGAATATGAAGTGAAAATCGACGATTTTTCAACACTTAAGCTCGAAAACGGCCCGCTGGGGGTCCGAAATGGGAAACATCCCTCGGAAAAATTGAAAACCGGCACAAGCATTTCGCTTGAGGGTAGAGTAACTTGTAGGAACTGATGGTTTGCAAATAGAACTCTCAGTTAGAGAATTAGAAGTGAAAATCGAGCATTTTCCAACACTTAGGCTTGAAAACGGCGCGCCGGTGGTGCGGAACGGGGAACGTGTTTAGATTGTATGGACTCAATCAATCAGATGATGTAATAAATTGATTAGTTTCTTTATTTATCAATAATATCGTGCTTTCCTTTCATGAGATGAATGGTGTTTTACTACTTAATGCACATGACCAATACACATGACATAAATGGTTCATGAGATGAACTAGGTCTCATTAGTATATTAGATGTGATATATGTGTATGGATGAGATCCACACACGGGAGACATGTGTCACAAATCTTATACTTTAATATCTTCACAACCGGTGATGAGACTGGGTATCTCATCTGATAAGGTTGCAGCACTTTGATCACTATGAGATAGTGTGATTTGTCTCGATTATCAGAATGTAAGATTCTTGATCACGGCGCTGGTACATTGGATGTATTGAAGGACCATGAGTAGCACCTTATGAAATATTGTCTCGAGTTTAAGGTTTGCTCTCATAATTCCCTAACAATAGGCTCTCAATCCTGAGATATTGATGAACTCAAATTTCTATCTATTCATTTGCTTTGAGTCACCAATGAGTGAGTTTGGAGAATAGGACTCCCGGTTAGAGACGTCGGTAAAATTAAAATAATCGTCAGTAAAACTCTAATTTTTGCCGACGGAAAATTATTACGTCGGTAAAATGTTTTGTCCACGACTTTTTACCGACGTCTGGCCGACGAAAAAAATTTCGTCCATAAAGTGTTTTACCGACGTTTTTCGGGCTTTTGGCGATGAAAAATTGCGTCGCTAAAACTGAAGTTTGTTGTAGTGAAATCTGAACCCATGGTAATGTCAACTTATTGGTAGAAGTGGAGAAAGGATAGGTATGATAAGGATGGAAGAGGTTATTTAAGAGAAATTGTAGGAGATATGATAAAGATGTGAGTTTGTTATCTTTATAATATGATAAAGATGTGAGTTTGTTATCTTTATAAATTCAATGAAATGGAGAGATTTAGGGAGGTGATTTGGAGAAGAGAATTGAAAAAGATGTGAGTTTGTTATCTTTATAAATTCAATGAAATGGAGAGATTTAGGGAGGTGATTTGGAGAAGAGAATTGAAATGGAGATTTTGGGAGGAGATTTGTTTCATATGAGTGTAGTGGCCCACATCAAAGTCTGATGCTGAACAATTTTTTCTTCTATATTTCTTTGAAATGAGAGACTTTTTAGGAATGACGTGGCACCCCTCACAGCCCACCTCCCCCTTTGCTTTAATATATATAAAGGGCACTTTTATCTTTTAAAAAGAATTTGGGAAAAACTCATCACTGGAGACTATTTACATCAGTTGTCCTGATTTGAAACTCTTGTGGAAACCATAGGCCCTAATTTAAGAGATTTGAATCTTGCTGTCCTTTTTAAAAATAAGCCCAAAACTTAGGACCTTATTAGAGATCTTTCCTAAGAAAATTTTTAATTGGCCACTAATCACACGTATTGTCACGTCCCCAAAAATAATAATTGGGAAAAACGTGAAAATTTAAAATTTAAATTTAAATTCCTGTATTTAATACAACACAAGCTTCCAAAAAGTGGACCCACAGAAAAAATTTCAACCTGTGGTGAGTCAAAATAAATTTCATTAAATGTAGCGGAAGCTTATTCAATTAGTATTTAAAGTTCATAGATAAGATCCAACACGAAAATCAAATAAACATTAATAGTTAAAGTTGCAAAATAAATTAAATAATTACTAGGAAAAATTTATCATTAAAAGAAAGTTCATCTAAAGAATTTCTAAGATGACGATCTCTCTAATGCAGGCTCAGACGGCTCCGAAGCCATCTCCGGCATCCCACTCGGGTTCATCAGTTGGCTCAAACGTTTGAAACGTTTGACCCTCCTCCGTCTCCTCGGTAAAGTAGGGCTCGGTACTTATGCACCAAATATTACAAAGTAAATAGCAAGTACATAATCATAATTCGAAATTAAATACAACAACGAGAATAATATAGACAAGTGTGATCATAAAGAAGTAATGACAATGACACGAAAGAACGTATAACATAAACCAAATAAAACAAATGGAGCAGTATAATTCACACGAAGACAAGTGTCCCCGTTGTGGGTGGTCCACCCTAAATAAATCAGGAAAGCCCGTCCACATAGTCGGTGGTCATAAACCGATCAAATAAAACAAATTAGGATAACCTATTCACATTCAAAGCGGATTATAAGTGATCCGGACACATCGGTGATCAACCGTCCACATATCAATCTGCAATCGTCCACAAATGACCTACATAAACATAAATTTAAACGTAATAGACATGAATTATAAAGCTCCGACACAAGAGTCCTAAGTCAAAGCAAAGTGCTGGCCATTACACATTCCATATCATATCATAATCAAATCGTCATAAATAATTTGCCAAGCCACTTTATAGTCCATAATACACAACATGGTATGCATCTAAGAGAATACATAACCTAAACTAAGATATGCATGCGAAATTTATGACATAAATACGAATCAATCCTAAGGTTAAACATAAAGTTTCGCACCCAACAACCACGGGCATCTCTAATAAATATAAGATCGACGCATCCCTTCTTCGTTAATGGTGCATAAATCCAGTTAAGGGTTTTCCAATAGAGATGGGTTGAACTCGAATCCATTAAGATTTGCCCGAGGTCATACCAGGCACTAAACCCCATATTAGTAACATACCGTATGCCCAGACGGTATTTACTCAGGTCACATAATCCAAATATAACGTATAAAAATATAATTTTATCATATTAAAGTTCAAAGGTAGCATTCAAACTTAATTTTTTAAATAATGATTATGAATAATAATCTTAGTTAATAATTTTAAGAAAACCCGATAATTCCATCCCAAAACATTTTCCACATTCAAAATAAGCCAAAGGTCTAATTTGAGTTTACAAACAACCAGGGTCTTTTTTTTTCTAATTTCCATAAACTAAAAGGGCTAGTAAATAATTAGTCAAACCTAATGTAAAATGGGATGACCTCACCAGTCATCATCATTCTCTCTCCTATACTCCCATACCACATCTTTACTCCCATACCACATCAGGTCCTATATTAATTTCATATGGCATGACATCATCAGTCATCACCACTATTTCCCTCCTTTTTTATAAGTCATCTCTACATTATCATCCCATCCCCAAACCGTACCTAGTCAACACATATCCATACTTTACATACACCCAAGGATCACCAAAATTCTCCCTTTCCTTTCACCTGCACGTTACAGAACAGATCATCTTCAACCAAAACGAGCTTTCTCGCCTGGGTTATGGAGGGTGCTGAAATCGTGGGTTCCGCTAATCAAGGCCTAGATCAGGCCCCATTATTATGATCGCTCGGCCCTGTATGGAAAAAAGGGTTGGCCCAGATCTATGATCAAACCACCTAGTGGGTCCCGCCACTGACTGATGTGCAAACTAGTTCTTTCCCCGTCAGTCATGCCTCCTCTGATCAATCTAATAGATGGTGGGCCAGGGGTGTCCATTGCCTATGGGACCAGCCCCTCTAGGGTCGCCCGTGGGTCCCCTTCCGGATACACGGACCGGATCATCATCACGTGGCCCACCTAGGCCCCACATGGGTACAATCTTCATGATTCCAAGCCTGGAACCTGTTGCAAGGTCGGTATTCCCTGGTTTTCAATGGGTATCTATTAACACATCTACAGAATCATTAAAGTAATAATAATAATAATAATAATAAATAAATAAATAAAAAGTTTTGAAATCCAAATATGAGTGGGGTATATCGTCAACATAATGAGTGGAATATTGCTACAGTACACAGTCCTTAGAAAATCAGTTGAACCAACCCAAAAAAAAAAAAAACATTAAACATCGTGACAAGGGCATCGAAGGGTTTCTACATGCATTAACACGCAAATCAAAGAAGAACACAAGTATTAAATCTACAAATTATGGTTAGGTACTTGCCTTTTACCGGGGTTGAAGAAATGCACTGATCCTAACCCAAATCGAGATTCTCACAGCGATTCCCACAACGTTCGAGAAAAATCCTATCACCGATCTGACAAAGAATATGGGAAAGAAATGCTCAGATGAACAGATTGATGGTATTCCTATCCCAAATCTACCATTGGAAAGAAAAAGGAGATAACCCAAGAATATAGATTTACTCCTAATGGTTTGAGGAGAGGGTTACCTGAGATGACAAAGTTAAGTCAAGAATGATTGTGTCTTCAAATCTGGATTCTGATGGCTGGATCCTAAAGCTGCAGAGGCTTGGGAACTTGAAAGAGGAAGAAGACGAAGAACTTACGGGAGGAGTTGCAGAGATAAGTGGGGAGGGATAAAGACGCGTCGTTATTAAAACTAGGGATTAGGGGAATATTCTTTGGACTTAAGTTATTGGGTCAAAACTACGGGTCAGGTCATCTACCCATTAGCCTAACTCACCGATTCACACACTTAATCTAACGTGTGCCCCACTTAATCCTACCCGTTTAAATAACTAAAATACATTAAATTAATATAATAATAATATCTAATTAAAAAATTAATAAATATTTAAAAGAGGGACCGGGATCTTACACGTATAATCTCTGTACACATTAACGGGGTGCGACAATCACTCCGATGAAAATGCTAAATCAACCAACCAAATTGTAAAAAAAAAAAGGCACAAAAGTTAATGTGTTTTACATGGGTAACCTTTCTATTGGGTGCACAAAGGTCTTACACAATTTGTAGTCACTTTCTATGGGAAAGAGAAAAACAATTTGGAGCCACCAGCTTAGAGCTTTTTCGAAAAAGGAATTGGAGGTTGGGCGCGGTAAGAGGTGAAAACTAGGTTGGGCCACCTACGCGCAGCATGGCCCAACACGGAAAAAACTATTTACAGGCGCTCAATCCTTAGTCGAGTCGTGCTGGGCCAAGCACCCTGGCCAATATATTTAAAATTTAATTATTTATATAAATAAAATATAAAAATTAAAATAATTAAAAAATTATTATTCATTCGTAAATTAGCATTATTATTTGTCCATTTATTTTAATAGTTTCAGCTTTATTTTAAGTTAAGAATTCCTAAAAGTCCATAATGTCTCTTTCAATTTATAAGAAAAAACATTAAAAAATGTGAAAGAGGCATGTGGGCCGGCCAATTGTCCACGCGACACGGCACAGCCTAAGAAGGGTGCAATGAAATAAAGTGAGGTACTTGTCCAGACAACATAAGATAAGGGATTATATTAAAAATATATAAATTCAAAATTTCATTAAAATAATAAAAGATCAACCCATTCACCATTAAGCAACTAAAACACCATCGCAACCTCTTGGACTTTATTTCCATCTACTTCACCTCACTCTATTTTAATCCAGAGTCCAAGTATTTCTCTCGCTATTTTGCTACAATGTGACGGGTACTTACCATCGCCCTTCACAAAATATATCCCCTTGGGCCCCACATGGTGGCGTCCTTTCTGCCGTCAACCACGACCATGGGTGGAACTTTCTGGAGACACACAAAAATATCTATCCGCTTCGATTTCTGAGCCATTGATTACTTTTTATTAGATCGAACGGCCGCGAAACCCACCACAAAACCATATATATAAAAAAAAGCCTGTTTCTGGAGACTTCCGATCCTCGCACAGGCTCCTTTTTGTGTTATTGGGCTCTTTGAGCTCTTCCTTCTCCTCTTATTCTAAGGTTTTCCTCCACGAAAGCCCGAGATTTCGTGTTCGAATCAGCAAAGATGTAGTCTTTTCCACTTTCTTCTCTTCGTTTTGCTGGATCCTCTTTATTTAAGGATTCCAGCCTCGAAACTCGTCGACAAATCTTTGATTTTGAACCGTTTTTCTCTATTTGTCTTTGCTTGATTGATTTCTCAATGGCTGCGGGGGAAGAGAAAAACAGCGATTTCTATGCTGTTTTGGGTTTGAAGAAGGAGTGCTCGCAGGCGGAACTGAGGAATGCCTACAAGAAACTCGCTCTGGTTAGATATGTAGCCATTTACGACTCCTTGTTTTCTCAATTTTTTTGTCATTTGTAGTTATGATTTTGGGTGCTCAAATCGCGTAATGCGTGGAAGATTGATTCTTCCGAAGAAAATAAGGTGCTTGGATTTCTGGGTATTTGGTAAAAATTTGAAAATTTTTGTGTTTTGCGTACAAAGGCTTCTTTTGATTTATAATAAATATTTTATTTTTATTTGAAACTTTCAAAAAAAAAATTTACTAAGGTTTCTCCATTGGGTTTGTGGGTATTTGAAAAAAAATGTGAAAGATTGAGGTTTATCTATTTTCTGTTTGCCATGGTTTTTTGTGGTGTTCATGGGGATTTTCAGAAATTTTCATTTTTTGTCAAATTGCTTTTCTGCATGTCAATGTATGGATCTTTCCTCTCTCTGAAATATTCTTTTGCTAAAATTTTAACTAAAGATTGAAAAGGATCTGATGATTTCTCTTTACTGTGGTTTGTTTCGCCCCACAAAAGCAAATCGATTGGGCTTTTAGTCTCTGTCTTTTAGATTTCAATAACATCTCCTTCATTTCATTTTCTTCTAATTGCAGAGATGGCACCCGGATCGTTGCTCTGCGTCTGGCAATTCTAAATTCGAAGAAGAAGCTAAGAAAAGATTCCAAGCAATCCAAGGAGCCTACTCTGGTAATTATCGATTTCATTTCACTCTGTTGTGTTTTTATTAAGGGCCTCTTTTTTTATGTTTTAATGGAACTGATCACGAGTTTCCTGTTAATGTCATGGCGGCTTCTTTTTCCAGTCCTTTCAGACGCAAATAAAAGGTTTCTGTACGATGTGGGAGCCTACCACAGCGACGATGACGAAAGCGTAAGTCAATAGCTCTGACGCGTTTTCTAATGCATAGGGGTCCCACGGGCCATCATATGGTGGGGGGCCATCATATGGTGGGTCTCTGACTAAGATGGACCGTCGAATTAACTATCCTCGTATAGTAGTCCGCGGATCTACCTGAAACTCTTCCATCTTCTACTTCAGCACCAGATGATCTGGGTGGCTACTATCTATCTTATTTAGTCCTCATGGTTCTTAGGGGTTTGGATTATGAATTGGGTGTATGCTATTGAATTGAAGGTTTTTTTTTTTGTTTTTGTTTTTGTTTTTGTTTTTGTTCTACAGGAGATGGGCGATTTCTTAGGTGAAATAGCCATGATGATGAGTCAAAACAAGCCCAATGTAAGCCCTCTTTTCCGACTTTCTGGTAGTGTTTCTATGTATGCGCTCATAAACTAGCCCCCCTTGGGGGTGATAATTTTTGTTACCTGGAAGATTCAAGCAGCCGAATCTTGTTTTGGGACATCTTTGTAGTTGCATTGCGCAGCTCAATGGAGAGGTGATTTGAATCGAACTACATGCATTGGTGTCAGTTATTCTCTGCATCCTGCATGCAAGCAAAATTGTAACTATTTTTCCGAGCTTTTGATCTGACCATTTATTTTACTACTACTAGAACAAATATGTTGGAATGTGGGTGTCTTCAAGTCCAAATTGTAGGTTCCACTCAAAATTAAACTCTTCTAGAAGAAATTCTGCCCAAGACATGGACGATGGATATCGATGGTTAACGGTATTGAACAGGTAGGGGGCGTATCACAGGCACGTCATGGGGTAGTAGCCGTGTCCAACTTAGGGCCACATTCAAAACTCGTACGCTTGTATAACTGGCGCCACTGTAGGGCTAGACTCTTACCCTATGTTTGTTTGGGAAGGGGGTAAAGTGAGTGTATGGAAAAAAATTTGGGGAAAAATGGAGGGAAAATGAAAAATGAAAAATGAGGGTGTTTGGGAAGCGGGGAGGGAAAGTGGGGGAGGGGAAAATGAGTGTGGGGCCACTCCAAAATTTTCTCCTCAAAACTGGGGAAAAATGAGGGCCAAAGAGGGAAATTCGAATGAAATTATTGAACTGCCCTCGTCTCTCTCTCTCTCTCTCTCCCAGTAGCATGTACTTTCCAACCAAAGTCCATTTACTAACCTAGAAAGTCGCACTCCCCCCACTCTGACATGGTGCAGTTATGTAAACCACCAGAACCACATGACCAGGAACACAATCCGATTCAGAGAACGGAACCCAACACATCTACCTTTCCAACCATTCATCTATTCTGCGGGCACCATTTCAATGGTTGAGCTCCCATCCATGTTGCACCTATCTTTTCGGGGTGGGTACAGCTTATTCCACTACTTGATTTACATCAAAGCTTGTAACACAGCTTTTATAAATTTTACATCAGAATAATTTGATATCTATATAATAATTTTTTTTTATTTGTAAAATATAATTTTGAAGCTTCTGCAAAAGTAAGAATAAAATAATAATTGTCTCTCTACCTTACAAACAAATAAAATTACGCTTTTTAACTTTTCTTTCACTTACTTTTTGACTATCCAAACAAAAGGAGGTAAAATTAATTTTTCCTCCCCTCCCCTCTCCTCTCCTCCCTTTCATTTTCCTTCTCCCTCAAATTTTCCCTCCCCTCCTGTCGCGACCCCGATCCGAGACCCGGGCCTCGCGACGTTGGTTGTTGAGATAAGATGATTAATTTCCCACAGGTTCCGGCGGTGAGGATTCCCGAGAACACGGATATCAAGTTCACGCGATCAAATAGGCAGAAGCGTGTAGCAAATCATGTCATAATAGAGTATGAACATAAACATCTTCAAGACCAAAATATCAGAAAGGAGTTATAACAAGACATTCCCATAGCAGTTCAAATTACAAAGTTAATCGAAGTGTGTTAATTTGTTACAACCCAAAGTAAGAGGCCAACAAATGCTAATACAATACCAAAAGCATATAAAACCCAAAACAAGTTGAATCGATTTCATGACCCGTCCCAACGTCTAGATGACGTCGTCGGGTTGCCACTTTCGAGCTGGGGTGGGCTTAACAGCCTCCTCCGGGCACTCCTCCTCAAAGGTATAACCGCCTGTACCTAGGCACCAACATAACAAGCATCAAACACGACGGTTTGACAGGTAATCAATTTAGGTATGAGCATGGAATAATCTTGTTCAATTGAAAATATATAAAAACAATTTACTGAACTTAAACTAAATACTTGACTGACATACGTTTCAACATTAGTGACAAACTAGCATGTGTACATAATAAATACCATGAACCGTAAATCCACAAAGAGCCCATCCTTTCTCTATCATTTATAATGAAAAGAGTAAGTACGCAAGACAAGCACAATATATATACATAATATAACAAGACACGATTCCCACAAATACGGGATTCCGGTCGTGGAACCGGACACGCACGATGTGTAATAAAATACACGACTAATCTGCAGATAGTCCACATGTTTAAGGACTCCTGAACAGTGGATCAGACTGAAAGGGCAGTCCAAGCTCTGTGGTGTTCACCTGAGTTCATGAATGCACAAAACACGTGAAACACGATTCAAACACGTCGGAATAAAAGGGGAAATCACTTATCAAAACAAGACAAGGCATGGCTAGCAAAAATGCATAATATGTATGCACACAACTTAAGAAGTGATTCCCATTAGGTATTTGAAACAAATCTTCGAATGAGCTTAAAACTTGAATTCAAGTGAGTACACGATATTACTTGTCGTATTAAACAAAAGTTCAAAACACAATCATTTTATCAAGTATATGCTAAGGCCAGTCATTGACTCTTGTGTAATTGGGACTTAATTATTAAAATAAAAAGATTGGTGTCCCCGAAGTTGAATCGTATCTTAGAGTCCTATTTACAAAATGTCAATTTAAAGTCCTTAACATAGCCTAGTTTTCAATCTTTAACGAGTGTACAAATGGAATAAAATTTCAAAACTGGGATTTGCCAGGTCGCTCGAGCGGTTTGGACAGTTCACTCGAGCGAGACATTTCGCTCGAGCGAACCATCAGGTTGCTCGGTCGAACAAGGTTCTATCTTTAAACTGGCCAGACAGTGGGCAGTTCGCTTGAGCGAATCGTCATGTCGCTCGAGCGGACAGCCCTCTGTCTGCGTTCGGACCAGGCAGTGGCCTGGTCGCTTGAGCGAACCCAGAGGTCGCTCGAGCGAACGGGCTTCTGCCTGTGTTCGCTGAGTGCAGAATTTCCACTTCTCTTAGATGGTTTCTAAGTCATTTCTCCCTTCCATCTTACATTTAGACTACCTGAAATCCCCTGAGCCTCCATGCTCTCCAAGGGGTCAAATTTGCATTCCCATATCATTCATTAGATAATCATCAACATTCAAATCCCATTTCTCATCTAAACAAACCCAAATTTCAAAGAGGGGTAAGGCTTACACACAAATTAGAAATTCTGAACGTTTGGAAAGCTAATTAACATTCTTACAAATACTTGAGTACAACTTCATAAGATAAGAGTCCAACAAAACATGATATGAATACTAAATGACACATAATATGGAAACTTCAAGAGAAATAGTAAAATCCATAAACACACATGCATAATAAACCTATAGAGATTACTTGCATTTATCTAAATGCTAACAAAAAACTCCTTCAAGTACTGCTATCCAAGAGTTAAGCCAAGAGCTACAAAAACCCCATCAAAAAACCATTCAAAAACTCATCAAAAAATGCAAACAGAAAACCTATTTCGAAATGGGTGTTGGAAGTTAGAAAAATAAGATCCTTAAGAGTCAAAAGGACTCCATTGAAGAGATGGGTTGGAGCTCTTACCTGGAGGTGTGCAAACAAGAAGTGAGGAAGGAAATGGAGAGCTTGTCCAACTAGAAATCCAATGAAAATAGCATCAATAGAAAGTTTGGGGTGAGAGGAAGAAGATGATGGCCTTGGAGTTTCTTTTGGAGGTCTCTAGCTCATGCATTCAAGAGGAGAAAGTGAAGAGGAAAAAGGGTTTTAGCCCTAGGTCAAGAAAGTTGCAGAGATTGGGGGAAAAATGGAGAGGGAGAGAAAGGAAAGTAGCTTAAATGCTTTGCAAGTGGGCCCCTCAAGTGCTAATTCTTGCATGTGTGAAAACATGGTCTTGCGTGCCTCCAATGAAGTTGACGAAGAAGGATAAAACGATCCTTGAAATATCTAGTTTTCGAAAAGTATATTTTTGACACGGTTTTGAGAGTTAGAAAATTATGTCCAAATTTGGTGTGAAAAGACGATTTTACCCTTTGATCCAAAACTTGAGTTTCTGGGCTTCAAACGTAGACGGGCTAAACGCAAAAGTTGTAAATAATCATAAAACCGTTTAAATGAAAAGAAATTCACGATTAACACAAAGCTCAACATGATCTTCCCATGCTTGCACGTACACCCAGGCCTTCCCGAGTGTGTGTATCTAATATTAAACGTTCTCAAAACTCCCTAAAGCTATGTTCAGAACTAAGACTAATGAAATCCTAACCCACGGTAACTAAACCCGCTTAGGACTAAGCACACATTAAGAAAACACTATTGGGTTAATCCTGGGTTGAGATTTAACATCCTCTAACCCTTAGGGTATTTGGTCCACCAAATAAATTAAACTTTTACCTCTGGTAACAAGTGTGGGTATTTCCTCTGAACTTGATCTCTCAATTTCCAGGTGGCCTCTCCTGGTTCATGATTTTTCTAGAGTACCTTGACCCAATGAATTGTCCGATTTCTCAGTTCTTGCTCCTTGGTATCAATGATCTTGGTCGGCTTTTCCACATACGAAGCATCTTCTCGAATCTCCAAGGGCTCGTGCTGTAGGATATGAGAAGGACTAGAGGCATACTTCTTGAGCATGGAAACATGAAATATGTTGTGTACCCTAGAAAGTTCCAGCGGTAACGCAAGCCTATAAGCAACGTCCCCAATTTTGCTCAAAATCTCGTACGGACCAATAAATCTCTTTGACAATTTGCCCTTCTGTCCGAACCTCAAAGTTCCTCTGACGGGTGAAACCTTCAAGAACACTTTGTCATCCCCTTGAAACTGCAATTCTCTTCGGCGAGTGTCATCATAACTCTTCTGTTTGCTTCGGGCGACCTTCAAGCGTTCCGGAATCAATTTGACCTAGTCACTAGTTTCTCCAACTATAGTCGGTCCGTGAAAGCTATGTACACCGACTTCCTCCCAGCAAATTGGAGTCCTGCATCTTCTGCCATAGAGTGCCTCGAAAGGTGCCATACCAATGCTGGAATGGTAGCTATTATTGTAAGCAAACTCACAAAGTGGTAAGCACTCATCTCATTGGACTTTGAAATCTAGCACACATGCACTCAACATGTCTTCAAGAGTTTGTATCGTTCGTTTTGACTGACCATCTGTCTGAGGATGATACGCTGTACTGAATTGGAGTTTGGTACCCATAGATTCAAGAAGGGTTTTCCAAAACCTCGAAACAAATCTGTTATCTCTATCTGAAGTGATGGAGACGGGTTGACCATGCTTACTAACGATCTCATTAACAAATAATTTTGCAAGTGGTGCTATATGCATCATATTTCCTGTCTTCATTGGAATAAAGTGGGCAGCCTTGGTGAGACGATCCACAATAATCCATATTGCATTATTCCCCTTCTTAGTATTTGGCAAACCGAAGATGAAATCCATGGTGATATGTTCCCATTTCCACTCCGGAATCACTAACGGTTGTAGTAAACCTGGGGGTTTCTGATGCTCTGCTTTGATCAGCTAGCAAGTTAAACAACGAGATACAAAAGCTGCTATCTCTTTCTTCATGTTGTTCCACCAAAATCTATTCTTCAAATTCTGATACATCTTCGGGCTACCCGGGTGCATGGAGTATCTTGTGTTGTGGGCTTCAGTCATTATTTTCTCCTTCAGATCATCCACATTCGGTACACACAACCGATCACGAAAGTACAATACTCCATTCACCATCTTGAAATCTGGGCGTTCTGCGATATGGTCTACAATCCTTGCTAAATCTGGGTCTTGCAACTGACTGTTCTTGATCTTCTGGATAAAAGTAGGCTCAGACACTGTCATATTTGCTAACATCACACCCAACTCTAAGGTCTGCACTTCGACACCTAACTCTTCAAACTGCTGAAGGACACTGGTTCCTCTCAAGCTGGCCATGGCCCCTGACTTTTTGCTCAAAGCATCAGCTACAACATTCACTTTGCCTGGATGATACTTGATTGGAAAGTCATAGTCTTTAATGTATTCCATCAACTCCTCTGCCTCATATTCAAATCCTTCTGCGAGAACAAATATTGCAAACTCCTATGGTTGGAATGGACTTCGAATTTCTCTATATAGAGATAGTGTCTCCACATCTTCAAAGCAAATACCATTGCTGCCAATTCCAAGTCATGAGTGGCATAGTTCTGTTCATGATCCTTCAACTGCCTTGAGCCATAAGCAATCACCTTGCCATCTTGCATCAATACACAACCTAGTCCCACATTTGAAGCATCTGGAAAAACAATGAATCCACCGCCGCCCGATGGTAATGTGAGGATTGGAACTGTGGTTAATCTTTTCTTCAGCTCTTGAAAACTTGTTTCACACTACTCGGTCCAAACAAATGGAACATTCTTCCGAGTCAATTTGGTCAATGGTGCTGCAATTGATGAGAAACCTTGGACAAATCTTCGATAGTAGCCTGCTAACCCCAAGAAACTTCTGATTTTAGTTACACTGCTCGGTCTTTTCCAATCAATAGCTGCTTCTATCTTGGCTGGATCGACTGCTAAACCTTCTTTTGAGATGATGTGGCCTAGAAAAGCGACTTGCTCTAATCAGAATTTACATTTACTGAGTTTTGCATATAACTAGTTATCTCTCAAAACCTGCAGTGATGCCCTCAAGTGTTTTTCGTGGTCTTCTCTACTCTTGGAATACACGAGGACGTCATCAATAAACACTACTGCAGAGTGGTCCAAGTACCGTGCAAACACTTTGTTCATAAGGGCCATGAAGAGTGCGAGTGCATTGGTCAATCCAAAGGGCATTACTAATAACTCATAATGCCCATATCTAGTTCGAAAAGCCGTTTTCTGCACATCCGAATCTCTAACTTTCAACTGGTGGTATCCAGACCTCAAATCTATCTTGGAAAAGTATGCTGCTTCTTGCAGTTGGTCAAACAATTCATTTATCCTTGGCAAATGGTACTTGTTCTTGACAGTCACTTGATTCAATTTTCTATAATCAATACACATTCTCAAGCTCTTATCCTTCTTTTTCACAAATAAAACCGGTGCTCCCTAAGGTGAAACACTTGGCCTAATGAAATCTTTGTTTAACAATTCTTGCAACTGAAGTTTCAATTCACCCAATTCTGTTGGAGCCATCCTATAAGGTGCAATGGAGATCGGAGTTGTCCCTGGAAGAAGCTCGATCGTGAACTCAACTTCCCTAATTGGTGGCAATCCCGGGATTTCTCCTGAAAAACATCTGGAAATTCTCACACAACGGGGATTCCCTCCAGCCCTTGGGACTGTTTATCCTCCGTGATAAACGCTATAAAAGCTTCACATCCACTTTGTCTCAATCTGTTTGCCTTAAGCACTGAAATAAACCCTGCTCTAGTCGGTTTTCTTTTTCCCCGAAACATCAGTCCTGCGTGTTCTCCTTGCAATCTGAATGTTATGGTTTTGCTAAAACAATCCATGGTGGCATGACATGCTTCTAACCAATCCATGCCTAAGATGTGAAAATAATGCATGTCTAGCATAATAAGGTTGGCTGATAAATTAACATCTCCTAACAAAACTGGACAATTAGGGTAATAGGTTCTATACTCAACCTGTTTACCTACTGGTGTTGTAACAATCAAAATATAATTCAGTTGACTGTGTGGTGCATCAATCATCTTGACAAACATAGGAGATATAAAAGAGTGTGTTGAACCTGGATCAAATAAAATCTGTGCTTCTACTCCACAAACAAGAAGTTTACCTTCTATCACGTCTCCTGCAGCTTCAGCATCTGCACAATTGAGATTAAATAAACGTCCTTGCTGCTGTGGTCTGTTTTGTATATGATTCTGCCTACCTTGGCCATTCCTGTTATGCTGAGGAGGACGAAGATTCTGATTCTGCACTGGTGGTTTTGCTTGTTGCTGCTGCTGAGGTGGCCTAGCCTGATTCTGAATTGGTGCCTGATTCTGAGGAGCTGCTTGCCTCTACTGCTGGTTCCTGTTGGGTTGATTTTGAAGTTGTGGGCAATCTTTGATTGCATGGTTCATTGCCCCACATTTGAAACAAGCACCTGTGGCTTTGCGACATTCATGAGTTTCATGGTTCTTGCCACAGCGAGCATAACCTTGCCTCACTTAATTCTGCTCCTGCTTTGGTTTCTTGTTGTGGTGTTGTTGCCTCTGATTCTGTTGCTGATAATGTTGTTTCTTGTCTTGTATAATCATATTATTTATGTCTTCAAATCTGTATGCCTGCTTGACAGCTTCATCATAGGTAGCCGGTGGAACTACCCCAATAGTATCTCTCATGATGATGGGATTTAGTCCCTCCAAGAATTTGTTGATCTTCTTCTGCTTTGTGTCAATTAGCTCAGTGGCATATCTAGCTAGTCTCTCAAATTTGGTGACATATTCTAACACTGTTATGTTACCCTGCTTAAGTTGCTGGAACTCGATGGCTTTCTGTCTCTTGATATGAGAAGGAATATACTTGTCTTGAAATTGAGTCTTGAAGGCTACCCATGCTTCTTCATTGGCCATTGTCATATATGGTTCCTTTAATGTCTGCCACCATTGATCTGCAAGCCCATTAAACAAAGAGGCTGTGAGGTTGACTTTCTGCCGGCCCGTGCAAGTAAAGACATCAAAAATCTTCTCAGTGTTTGCCAGCTAGTCATCTGCTACTAATGGGTTCTCATTTCCTGAAAACTCTTTTGGTGCCCTCTTCTTGAACCTTTCAACTAACAGATTAGGGTCATGTTCCCTATTGTTGATGACAATATTTGGGGCTACAGGTTGAGCTTCATGTCTATTTTGGAGAACATCCAAAAGCTGCCTCTGAACTTGGGCCATTTCTTCATCCTCCTTGGCCGTCTGCTCTTGGAATCTAACTTGTGTTTCGTTGGCTTGCCTCTGCTGTTCTAACATTGCTTGCATAAGTTCCTGAAATTGATTAGCTGTGGGTGTAGTAATCGGATCAGTCTCATTCTGATTACTAGCCGAGGCATTGTTGGGAGGAGCTTTTCTAGGAGGCATTGCTGTAAAACAAATAGTTAGTACACAATAAATATGGTCAAATGGTTTCCTAGACGTCACACGAAGCGAATCTAACGAACTTGCGAACCCTCGCCATGATCCTAAGATCTTTCTAGTTTCGTTTTAAGTGCCTGAAGTAAGTCCCGCTCTGATACCAGTCCTGTCGCGACCCCGAACTGAGACCCGGGCCCCGCGAAGATGGTTGTTGAGGTAAGATGATTAATTTCCCACAAGTTCCCGCGGTGAGGATTCCGAGAACACGGATATCAAGCTCACACGATCAAATAGGCGGAAGCGTGTAGCAAATCATGTCATAATAGAGTATGAACATAAACATCATCAAGACCAAAATATCATAAAGGAGTTATAACAAGACATTCCCATAGCAGTTCAAGTTACAAAGTTAATCAAAATGTGTTAATTTGTTACAACCTAAAGTAAGAGGCCAACAAAGGCCAATACAATACCAAAAGCATATAAAACCCAAAACAAGTTGAATCGATCTCATGACCCGTCCCAACGTCTAGATGACGTCGTCGGGTTGCCACTCTCGAGCTGGGGTGGGCTCAACAGCCTCATCTGGGCACTCCTCCTCAAAGGTATAACCGCTTGTACCTAGCCACCAACATAACAAGCATCAAACACGACGGTTTGGCAGGTAATCAATTTAGGTATAAGCATGGAATAATCTTGTTTAATTGAAAACATATAAAAACCATTTATTGAACTTAAACTAAATACTTGACTGAAATACGTTTCAACATTAGTGACAAACTAGCATGCGTACATAATAAATACCATGAACCGTAAATACACACTTTCTCTATCATTTATAATGAAAAGAGTAAGCACGCACGACAAGCACGATATATATACATAATATAACAAGACACGATTCCCACAGATACGGGATTCCGGCCGCGGAATCGGACACGCACGATGTGTAATAAAATACACGACTAATCTGCAGATAGTCCACATGTTTAAGGACTCCCGAACAGTGGATCAGACTGAAAGGGCAGTCCAAGCTCTGTGGTGTTCACCTGAGTTTCATGAATGCACAAAACATGTGAAACACAATTCAAACACGTCGGAATAAAAGGGGAAATCACTTATCAAAACAAGACAAGGCACAGCTAGCAAAAATGCATAATATGTATGCACACAACTTAAGAAGTGATTCCCATTAGGTATTTGAAACAAATCTTCGAATGAGCTTAAAACTTGAATTCAAGCGAGTACACGATATTACTTGTCGTATTAAACAAAAGTTCAAAACACAATCATTTCATCAAGTATATGCTAAGGCCAGTCATTGACTCTTGTGTAATTGGGACTTCATTATTAAAATAAGAAGATTGGTGTTCCCGAAGTTGAATCGTATCTTACAGTCCTATTTACAAAATGTCAATCTAAAGTCCTTAACATAGCCTAGTTTTCAATCTTTAAAGAGTATACAAATGGAATAAAATTTCAAAACTGGGATTTGCCAGGTCGCTCGAGCGGTTTGGACAGTTCACTCGAGCGAGACATTTCGCTCGAGCAAACCATGAGGTCGCTCGGGCGAACAAGGTTTTGTCTTTAAACTGGCCAGACAGTGGGCAGAGCGAACCGTCATGTCACTCGAGCGGACAACCCTCTGTCCGCGTTCGGACCAGGCAATGGCCTGGTCGCTCGAGTGAACCCAGGGGTCGCTCGAGCGAACAGGCTTCTGCCTGTGCTCATTGAGTGCAGAATTTGCACTTCTCTTAGATGGTTTCTAAGTCATTTCTCCCTTTCATCTTACATTTAGACCACCTGAAATCCCCTGAGCCTCCATGCTCTCCAAGGGGTCAAATTTGCATTCCCATATCATTCATTACATAATCATCAACATTCAAATCCCATTTCTCATCTAAACAAACCCAAATTTCAAAGAGGGGTAAGGCTTACACACAAATTAGAAATTCTGAACGTTTGGAAAGCTAATTAACATTCTTACAAATACTTGAGTAAAACTTCACAAGATAAGAGTCCAACAAAACATGATATGAATAATAAATGACACATAATTTGAAAACTTCAAGAGAAATAGTGAAATCCATAAACACACATGCATAATAAACCTATAGAGATTACTTACATTTGCCCAAATGCTAACAAAAATCTCCTTCAAGTACTCCTACCCAAGAGTTAAGCCAAGAGCTACAAAAACCCCATGAAAACCATTCAAAAACTCACCCAAAAATGCAAACAAGAAACGCATTTTGAAATGGGTGTTAAAAGTTAGAAAAATAAGATCCTTAAGAGTCATCAAAAGGACTCTATTGAAGAGATGGGTTGGAGCTCTTACCTGGAGGTGTCCAAACAAGAAGTGAGGAAGGAAATGGAGAGCTTGCCCAACTAGAAATCCAATGAAAATGGCATCAATAGAAAGCTTGGGGTGAGAGGAAGAAGATGATGGTCTTGGAGTTTCTTTTGGAGGTCTCTAACTCATGCATTCAAGAGTAGAAAGTGAAGAGGAAAAATGGTTTTAGCCCTAGGTCAAGAAAGTTGCAGAGATTGGGGGAAAAATGGAGAGGGAGAAAGGAAAGTAGCTTAAATGCTTTGCAAGTGGGCCCCTCAAGTGCTAATTCTTGCATGTGTGAAAACATGGTCTTGCGGGCCTCCAATGAAGTTGACGAAGAAGGATAAAACGATCATTGAAATATCTGGTTTCCGAAAAGTATATTTTTGACACGGTTTTGAGATTTCAAAAATTGTGTCCAAATTTGGTGTGAAAAGACGATTTTACCCTTTGGTCCAAAACTTGAGTTTCTGGGCTTCAAACGTAGACGGGCTAAGCACAAAAGTTGCAAATAATCATAAAACCATTCAAATGAAATGAAATTCACGATTAATACAAAACTCAACACGATCTTCTCATGCTTGCACGTACACCTAGGCCTTCCCGAGTGTGTGTAACTAACATTAAACGTTCTCAAAACTCCCTAAAGCTATGTTCAGAACTAAGACTAATGAAATCCTAACCCACGGTAACTAAACCTGCTTAGGACTAAGCACACACTAAGAAAATACTATTGGGTTAATCCTGGATTGGGGTTTGATACATCCCCTCCGTCCTTCCCAAACACAGTGTTACTCTCGTTGCGTCGCACCTGCTTGAGCAGGTAGTAGGACCCAGGCTAGTTGTATTTATATCATCGGGCGTGCTCAGCGCCTTCCCTGTGCATTTGTACCCCGTGTCCAACGAACTTTCTTGGTAGTAGGTTCGTTGATTTATAGCTAACATGAGCCCGTGGAATGTCCTCTACTGCTGCGAAACTTAGAATTGTTTCTTTGCTACAATTCAAAAAATTACTGCTTGGGAAAATTTTGAATTCCCATATAGGGTAGAATTCTTGTATCCTCTCATGGACTTAAGCATTTAGAAATTTCGCAAAAATGCTAAGGGGCTGAAATTTCTGAATTCATAAAAGTCATTTGAGACCTTTCTAAGTGTTGAAAATTTATATTAAAAAACATACTTTATGTATTTGTCTTTAACTGATTCATTTTTAGTATATTTTGTCTTCTAATCTTACTGAAATTTTGTATGGGCAAATGGTTGCATTATTATGCATGTGAGTGTCTTTTATTCTATAAAGTAGATAAGTTGGTGTGTAGAGTTTTACTTATACACGAAAGACTTATTTGTCAGTTCTTATAGAATACAAGTTGTTGTTCACAATCTACATGGATTTCGACACACCATCGGTATGATTGTAGCATGATGTTTCAGCAGGCTTGTCTTGACTGCGGGAAACAGTATAGTTTCGACTCATTATGCTAGTACACTATGTGTATATTGAACATGATCATGTTTTTTGGTTTATTAGGGCCTGTCAATGGGACGCGTTGAAACGGGTGAAAAGCCCGGCCCGGCCCATCCTAAGCCCGAAAATACAGGGCTTTTAAAAAATATTAAGCCTAATGGGCTGGGCTTGAACTATACATTTTAAAGCCCGGCCAAAATGGGACTGGGACTGAGCAGAAACAACCCAGCCCGTTCAGGACCGGCCCGGCCCGCTGCAAAGTCATTTAATAATAATTATTTATATATTACAATGATGGAGATTAAATTCAACTAAGTATCAATTTTTTTTATCTCGAATGACTCATGATATTTTAGCTATTTTAGTTTCTACCGTTGCTTCAGAGTCGGCATTTGGCACCGGTGGGAGGGTAGTTGACCCACATATGACTTCTTTAAAACCAAATACGGTAGAAGCATTAGCTTGTGTTCAAGATTGATTTAGTCATGACCCAACTAGTGATGGTGATTTAGACAATTATGGGAATGCACTAACTGATGTTTTAGACATATTAAAAGAAAAATAATTTCTGTTGATTTCTTTTTTGTGTTACTTGACCCATATAGGATATTCATTCTCATTCATTTTATTGATTTTCTGATTTTCTACTTTCACCGGCAAAAAAAAAAAAAAAAAAAAAAAAAAGTTTTTTTACCGATCCTACATTACTTTAACTTGACTCATATAGGATATTCATTCTCATTCATTTATATTGATTTTCAAATTTTCTACTGTCACTGGGGGAAAAAAAAAAGGTTTTAACTGTTCCTACATTACTTGACCCATATAGCCTGTGTGGGGACATTTCATAAGACAAAGATTACCTTAGTTTCGGTAAGAGTACCAATTGGGTCTTGGCTTCATCTCATCCCGGCAATAGTGCCAATGAAGATTCTTACAGTACCGAGATCATCCTAGGTTCGGTAAAAGTACCAGTTCGGTATGATCCGGTCTCGGTGATATTATTCTAGTTCGGTAACAGTACCAGCTCGGCATAATGCATCTTAGCAACAGTGACAGATGGCGTCCAAATTACGGTTGTGCTTGGCCTCGGTGTCATCCTCAGTTCGGTTGACGTTCAACCAGTGACAGCTGTCTCACGTTACAGAACGTGTCAGAAGATAAGGACATGCGCTGGATAAAGATAAGGGGTTATTCTTATCCGGTGATTACGTCTATAATCCCTGAAAGACCGGGATAAATTCTGATCAAGACTCAATCATCGAAAAATCAGGATGAGGATCACGGGATTTTCAGTTTATATATGTGAGGAACTAATTCAGAACAGGTACGCATACGCACGCTTACACACGTCCAAACTTCTATTTCCTTCTTCCCATTCTTCGTTGAGTTGTGGAACTAACTTAGGCATCGGAGGGCCTTGCGCTGAGAACAATCAGAGTCTCTGATTGCAATTTCCTTCTCCTTTTTCAGGTTTCAACATCCAATCTTTCCCAAGAGAATTTCCACATCCACCAACGTAAGTCCGTGCAGATTTAGGCACTTATAATTGGCGCCGTCTGTGGGAAAGAAAGAATAAAAGTCACAAAGCGATATGCTTTCAAAAGCTAAGAAGAGCGGAGAGTCATCCAAAGCCCAACCATCACCGTCGATATAGCTAGCACAGTTGCCGCCGGTATTGCAAGAGCAACCGTGCCCTCACCAGAGGAGATCGAGGCCAAGGTCTGGCCCGGCAAGCTTGGAAGTCCAATCAGGTTCATCTTCGAAGGGGGTGACGGCACTTCCCTGACAAGATAACCCACAACAAGAGCGTCCCCGGTGAGATAAATCTCTAGTGCAGCCCAGATCTCGTCAATCCCACCATCAGGTTAACGACGAAGAAGAAGATGCCCTTTTCCTTGCGGATATCAGGGCTCAAAACCTTATTATCCAATAGCAAGAGGAGTTGATTCGTCAACTCCAGCGGCAGCTCTAGGAGAAAACAAAGGCCCCGCTTCCATCACCAAGAAGCGGCCGAGCTCCTTCAGCCGAGCATGATTTGAGGCAAATCCTAAATAATAAGAGGCGCGACCGAGCTCACGATGAAGGCTCAAGCAGTAGCCACTTGCGTGAAGACACAAAGAGGCCGCGACAAAGACCGAAGGAAAATGAAGACTTGAGAGAATGGCTCGATCGACAAGTTAAACAGACCGTCCAACAGAACATGGAGGTAGTCGGTTTCACCCAGGATCGTTTAAACGCTTACGATTCCGAGGATCTTGGCACATCTCCCTTCTCTCAGGAGATAAGGGATTTTCCACTCCCAGAAAAGTTCAATGTCCCGAGGTTCGTTCTCTACGACGGGAACTTGGACCCTTCAGCGCACCTTCGGCATTTTACTCAGCGGATGTCGGTATGGGTGGACATCTGTCGCGACCTCGGGCCGTGTCTCCCGAGCGGGCGGGCCTAATCCGGGATCGGGACTGAGTAATAGAAGAAGAATGAAGAAAGTTACAATCCATACCAAAACTATGAATTAATTTAAATCAAAACGTATACGAGTCCCTCAAAGATGTCACTCGTACACGCGATTTTCCATAGGTGTCCGCGGCGAGGATATTACATCAACATGAATATTTCTTTGAGTGCGGAAACGTGTAGCAAATCTAATTCATACATTCATGTCCAAGATAACAAAATTAAAACATATTTGACACCAGCATCAAAATAAGCAATGATTATTGACTATTTTCCAAAAGAAAGTTAAAGTTTACAGCAATATCATTTAATTACAATTTCCAAAAATAAAGGCCAACAAAGGCCAATATAAACAAAATATCAAGTTTCCAAAAAGAATGGTTAATTCTAACCCAAAATGTTACGTAACTCGGACACCCGAATGTCTAAATGACATCATTGGCGTACTACTCAACTAAGCGCTGCGGTTCTCCGACCGCCTCTTCGTGCTCCTCTTCGGGGAAACCGACAACAGGACCTGACTACAAAAAATAGTAGATCAAACATGACGGTTTGGCAGGTGGGTGAAAAGACATAACAGAATAGAAATTACCTTGGAAAACATTTAAAACCTGTTAAAACAATAAGTTTCATAACACAAGAGAATCAGTTATTCAAATACATATGTAATATAAAACAAATGAGGTATTCAAGGAAAATAAGAAACAAGCAATATGACAACCACACGAAGCTAAGTTCTCTATCACCGAAGTGACATGAGCATATTGAGATGTTGACCTTAGTCACCGAAGTGAGGAGATACAACATAAGTAACATATATATATATATACATAATAATAATACGGGACATGACCACGGTAGTGAACCGGGCATCGGGAACCACAGTAGCAAATTGCAGTATCGGGATAAGACCACGGTAATAACAGGGTAGCGGGATTCAAACTGCAGCTGACAGGACGGGAGGGGGATCTCCAAGTCGGTGGATCAGACCGACAAGGTAATCCAAGCTCAGTGGTGCTGACTCATAGGTCAAATAACATAAATCAAGGCATGTACAAAATTCATGTGATGCACTTACATAAACGGGCGGGACAGGGTGCTCGAAGGCACAAATATCATTTCAAATGGGAAGTGCATATTGGGACTAGCAAAATGCTACAGTTATAAGTTCAATGTTTTCGGGAATGACAAATCATAATTCAAGAAATTCAAGATAAGTATTGGGATTCGATATAAATCAAGGTGAATAAGAGTCCCGTATGTTAATTTCAATATAGATTGGTACTCCTTGAGTTTGGAGACATTCCGGGCTCTTTATACATCTTAGGAGTTTTCATAACTTTTAAATGAAAGCTTGTGATTTGATCTCTCTTTTCAATTGGGTTCAAACAATGCTCTTTCAATCATCTAAACATTTCAGGTTTGCTCACAGAACAGACCCAGGGGAACAGTGATCATCGCTCGAGCGGACAAGCAGTTCGCTCGAGCAACGAGCTCTTTGGAATGGTTGTCTGTAGGCCTGTCAATGGGACGGGCCGGGCCTGGGCTTAGGTTGTCCAATCCCGTCCCGAAAATAGGACGGGCCTGCCAAGTGTTGTCCAATCCCGGCCCTAAATTGAACGGGCCTACATCAAATCACGTCCCGTACGGGCCCGTGCTGGAACAGGGCCGGGCCTGGGCTTATCCCGATCCTAAACAGAAGCAAAACATTATCTAATTATTCATGCTGTCACCAGACACCCGATGTGAACCGGACTTTAAACCCTCCTCCCTTTTTCGGGCTTGGGACCGGCAATACAATGTGACAATCAACATGGCGGAGTTAAAAACTTTTTTTTTTTTTGGCCGGTGACAGTAGAAATAAAAAAATCAATAGAAATGAATGAGTATCCTATAGACTATATGGATCAAGAAATGAATGAGTATCATATATGAGTCAAGTTAAAGTAATGTAGGATAAGTTAAAAACTTCTTTTTTTTTTGGACGGTGAAAGTAGAAAATAAAAAAATCAATAAAATGAATGAGAATGAGTATCCTATTTTCCTATATGGGTCAAGTAATTTAAAAAAGAAACGAACATAAATGTATTGTCCAAACCCAGCCCACTTGGCTCAAACTTTTTTAAAAGCCTTGTATTTTAGGGCTTGGGACGGGCCGGGCCTGAACGGGCTGGGCATTCTCTGCCCAGTCCCAGTCCCATTTTGGCCGGGCTTTAAAATGTATTGTCCAAACCCAGTCCACTGGGCTCAAATTTCTTTTAAAAGTCCTGTATTTTAGGGCTTGGGACGGGCCGGGCCGGGCTTTTTACCCGTTTCATCCCGTCCCATTGACAGGCCTAGTTGTCTGGGGAAGTTTGCTAGAGCGAATGATGGGTTCGCTCGAGCGAACGTGTTGGCTCAAGCGAATATATAGTTCGCTCGAACCAACAAGGTTCTGTGACGCTCTGATAAAATTCTGGGACTGTTCGCTCGAGCGAACTATCTACTAGAATGGCTCGGAGTCATTTCTGGACAAGTCGCTCGAGCGAGCTGTCCAGGAACTGATTCCGGGACAGTTCTGCTATCTACTTTTTCTCTCCTTACAGCCCCTTTGAGCCACATTTTCTCATCAAAATTGGAGGGGTGAGACCTTATTCAAAACCATTCAAATCTCCATCAACACCTCCATAAGGATCCATCCAATCACTTCCATTCTCTACATATTTAATCACAAAGGGAAGAAGAGAAACCCATAATCACAAAGATTCATTCAATGCCAAAAAAAAACAAGAGATAAGTAAATGACTATGAAACTCATTTCTATGACAATGAATGAGTTACCAAAACTATTTAATGCGTATTTACTTCAAATCAATGCAAGTTAATAAATGTGAACATAAAAACCAAACCAACCACATTCTTCATAAAACAATAAATTTTTAAGCTTATCATTTCATCCACTTGCCTTAGGTCCAAGCTTAGCAAAATGATCTTTTAATCACTCTCTCAAGCTCAAGATCAACAATCTCTACAAAAACCCCCAAAACACACCCTAAAATGGGTTAAAACAATGAAAAGAAGAGGGAATTCACTAATGTAAATGGAGCTATTCAAGGACTAGAAGAACACAAATTTAGAAGATTAGGAGGAGAGTTTACTTGGAAGTTCCTCTAATGGCAAGAGTTAGCCCAAAGCAAATCTTAGAGATGGTGGTTTTCTTCAGAAATGGTGTCACTGAAGAGTCTTGAAGGAGAGGAAGAGGATGGTAGAACTCATTTCTCAATTTGTGTAAGGCTTTGTGGAGATTGAGGGAGAGAAAGCAAGAGGGAGAAAAGGGGAAAAGGGAAAAAAAGCCCTAGCTCAATATGGGTTGTGCTGAAAAAGGAGAAGGAAGGGGATGGTTCACCTTATATAAGCAATTGCAAGCATGGTTTAACATCTCGGTCTCGGTCGCAGTATCGGCCGGGCCGAAAAACCGGTATAATATCGGTATCGGTCGCGGATATCGGTCCGTTGCGGTCATCGCGGTGCGAATTTTTTTTTAACCCAAAAAAATTTACAAAAATATTCAAAAAATCTAGAATATTAGAAAATGTTGGAAAACAATATTTCTTTTCCATTAGTAACAACAATAAGTCAAAATCTCAGTCACCTTAAGTTATGAGTCCTGTCTGTGTCGCAGTTCGCTGTCTTCTCCAGTATTTCATATAATGCAACCATTATTGATGCTCATGATCAATCTATTAGTGTAAAATATAAGAAAATAAATAAAACATATCAATTATCATTTAATATTAACTCAATCATTAAATAAGTTGTGAAATTCAAGACCCTGAAGATGACATTAAAATCAGAAACATAATATGATAGTGAGATCGATAAATCATAAAGCACTTGGGCATCAAAAGGTTCATGGTTTACCTGAAATAAGAGGGACTAGCAAAGTGTAGAGACTAGAGAGAGATTAGTGAGTATGAGTGTATTACACACTATTAATAATCCTTTAGTATCACAAATATTCTAACGAGTAACAACAATTTTTTTTAGAAAAAATAAAGATTTAAAAAAATCATTTTGAAAACTCTAAATATATAGATCTAGTATAAAAGTATGTAGATCAATCATTTACACACCATACAATGATCATGAATCATAAAAAGAACATATTTATTATGAAATCCCCAAAAAATGATTTATTATAATTCAAATATAAAAAAATCTGAAAATAAAAAAAATTGGAAAAAAAAAGTTCAAAATCATGTGTATGAGTAGATCTAGCATGAAAGTATGTAAATCTAACTTCTAAAAATCATGTGTATGTAGATCTAGCATGATTTCTATGCTTCATTAAAAAAAAAAAAAAAAAAACACATAATAAAATGTTTTAAGTTGATTTTCTCTTACCTTGGATAATATTTTCTTCAAAAAATAGATGTGGGATTTGAAAATATTCAAGAGGGATGTGTGATGGAGTATGGCTGCTGCTATGGGTAGAAAGGAGATAAGAAAAGGAGAAGATGATGAAGATAGGGAAAAGATGAAAAAATTATGATTTTTACCACTTTTATCTCATCTCGGCTGATATTTTCAAAATATCGGCCGAGATATCGATTCCGCCGATATGAAGATCATCTCGGCCGATATAGGCCGAGATTTTGGTGATATTTACCGAGACTGATATCTCAATGAGATATCGGCTCGGCACCGGCCGATACCAGTTCATATCGGCCGATATTTTATTCTATGATTGCAAGTGGGCTCCACCACTAGGAAACTTTGTGGGGTCAAAATCATGGTTTTTGGGACCTCGTATCAAATCGACGAAAAATGAAGAAATGATCGTCGAAATTTCTACTTTTCAAAAAGTATATGTTTCGTGGGTTTCAGGAATATCAAACATTGGGTACAGATTTGGTGTAAAAAGACTATTTTGCCTTCAATGCTATGAAAGTTGGGTTTTGGGATTCGGGACGGAGACGGGATCAACATGAGAGTTGAAGGGATTAACAAAATAAGTGAATCAGGATAAAAACACCAAGCAAGAAAATCTCAAATAAACCCCCAAATACTCGCAAATCATAAAAAGGAACCCCCAAAGTGCCCCACTAATCACATGGCACTCAAAATTTTCAAAGCTATCACAAAATCTATTCCAATCTCTACTAAACCAAAATCCACCAAACACACTTAGAGCTAATACGCAACTTAATTAACACTAATCGAGGTCACTCGGGTCGGGGTCTTACAAAATCGGTCATCTGAACTGTAGAGTCTTCTTTTCCAGTTTAGGAGACCTCCCCTTGAAGTGGTTCTGCTCACTACCACAGGGATCAATCTCTAGTTGGCAGCAACTCCTAAGTTCCTTTATGGAGAAATTTCAGGCTCATAGGGTCATCCCCAAGACAGACGATGACTAGATGGCCATCAGGATGAGGCGGACTGTAAACATCACGCAGTTTGCCAAAAGGTTTTGGATTGTTTACAGTCAGGTTGAAGACGCCATGGATAAGGTGGCGATCAAGTCCTTCAAACAAGCTCTACTGCCAGGCAACGAGCTTCGAAAGGATTTGGTGCGGTTCCCCGTGGCCACGGTGAAGGCACTACTGGCTCGGGTAAACCAATTCATAGAACAAGAAGAATATGAGGCCGAGCTCGGGAAAGTTTTGGCCTCTGGCAGGAAGACCGGCCCTCCAAGAAGGACAAGAAGTCATTCCGGAAAGAAGAGGCAAACCGAAACAGAGGCTCTTCAAGTTCGGCAGCAGCCTTGGCGTCTACCTCGGGGGGCGAGAAGTCTAAGCCAGTCGCTTCCTCCTATAAGGTTGTGAACACTGTGTTCAAGGAGCCCATTTATAAATTTCTGGGTACAATCAAGTTGCAGCCGTATTTTAGTTAGCCGCAACCAATGTGGGGAGATTCTTCTACTCGGGATCAAAATAAGTTTTGTGCCTATCACAAGCAAAATGGGCATAGAACCGAAGACTGCAAGGCCTTCAAGTCCCACCTTGAGAGGCTCGTCAGGGATGGACACTTGAAGGACTACATAAAAGAGGAGGGCAGAAATAATGACAGCTCATCAGCGCTGTGGTGATGACGGCCAGGATAGCGATGAGCCAGAATGAATTATTAACGTCATCCACTTGGCTTCCTGTGGCTCAAGGGAGCAATCAAGCTTGTGCCGAAGCTCGAAAGGCTTCACACAGCAAACAGGTGATGACAACCGAGTTGGAACCAGCTGCAAAAAAAGCTCGGAGAGAACGGCCCAAAATTTGATTCTCAGACAAGGACCTAGATGGGGTCCACCTCCCCCACAATGATCCTCTGGTTCTGACCTTGAAGTTAAAGAACTTTGTGGTAAAAAGGGTTCTTGTGGATCCTGGGAGTTCATCAGAGATTCTCTACTTCGATTTAAGTTGGGTCTCAAAGAAGAAGACTTGCGGGAAGCACGCATTCCTTGATAGGCTTCAGCTCAAAGTAGGTCTATCCTAAGGGAAAAATCTCCCTCAAAGTCCAAATTGAAGGCGCTTCCATGTTAGCAGACTTCCTTGTGGTAGATGCACCATCCTCATTTAATGCAATAATGGGGAGAACTTGGTTGCACAATATGGAAGCGGTGCCTTTCACTCTTCACCAAAAACTCAAGTTCCCGTTGGAGAACGAGAACGGCAGAGTAGAGGTGACTACGGTCAGAAGCGACGGGCACATGGCCAAACAATGCTTGATGGGCGTGGTACCTGGTGAAGCAGAACCAACACAGGTGCACATGGCCGAGGTGGAGTGGGAAGCCGAACTGGAAAATGTCGGCCGAGCTTCGGGTCAAAAGAGCAATGAAGATCTGACCGAGGTGAAGATTGACTTTGATGATCCTGAAAGATATTTCTGGCTCGAAAGCCAACTCACCGAACCAGAGAAGTCTGAGCTCTTAAACTTCTTGTTGCAGAACAAGGAAGTTTTCACTTGGACACCTTACGAAATGCCAAGCATCGACTCCGAAATCACGTGCCACAAGCTGAATGTGGACCCCAAGCATAAGCCTGTCGTTCAGAAAGCTCAGAGAACGGGGATCCTACAAACCGAGGCCGTGATTGAGGAAGTCGAGAAACTGCTGGAGGCCGAGGCGATCAGGGAAGTCCATTACCCTGAGTGGTTGGCCAACACAGTGGTGGTCAAGAATAAGAATGGGAAGTGGAGGGTCTGCGTCGATTTTACCGACGTCAATAAAGCCTGCCCCAAGAACAACTTTCCATTCCCAAAGATCGACTAGCTGATTGATGCCGCTGCCGGGCATAATAGGATGAGTTTCCTTGATGCCTACTGGCGTTACCATCAAATTTCGATGTATGAGCCTGATGAAGAAAAGACCGCATTCATAACACCTTGAGGCATTTACTGTTATAAAGTGATGCCCTTTGGGTTAAAAAATGCGAGGGTGACTTACCAGAGGCTGGTAACGAAGATGTTTCATGCCCAGCTCGGTTAAACTATGGAGGTCTACATCGACGACATGGTTGTCAAGTCTAAATGGTCACAGGACCATTTCACTGACCTGAGTCAGATGTTTAACATCCTCAAGAGGTTCCAACTCAAACTAAATGCATCCAAGTGTGCGTTTGGTGTCGGCTCTGGCAAATTCCTCAGAAGCCTGGTCATGAGAAGAGGAGTTGAAGCCAATCTAGAACAGATCTCGACAATCCAGGCAATTTAGAGTCCAACCATGGCAAAGCAGGTCCAGAGGCTCACAGGGATGGTTGCTGCGCTCAATCGCTTCATCAGCTGAGTCTCTGACAAATGCCGACCCTTCTTTCAACTTTTGAAGAAGAGTTCAAAATTTCAATAGACTCCGGAGTGTGACCGAGCTCTCCAGGAACTCAAAGGTTACCTGGCTTCACCGCCCTTATTGTCAACACCAAAACAAGGGGAGGTACTTTATCTGTACCTAACCGTCTCAGATCATGTGGTGAGCTTGGTACTTATCAGAGAAGAGGACAAGCAACAAAAAGCCTATCTACTACACGAACAAAATCCTTCTTGATGCCGAGACCAGATACTTGCCATTGGAGAAATTTGCATTAGCACTCGTCAATGCTTCTCGCAAATTCTCTTACTACTTCCAGACATACACCATAGTGGTTGTTACGGAACATCCACTTAAGTCCTTTTTCAGAAAGGCAGACTTCTCTGGAAGAATCTCAAAATGGGCCGTTGAGTTGGGGCAATACGATATCCAGTATCAACCCAGAACGGCGATCAAGGCCTAAGTTTTGGCAGACTTCATCGTAAAGTTTGTTTCTCCTAGTTTAGCACCGAGACAGCTCGAAACCGAACTAGGGGGGGCAATGAGGAAGAGGTAATTGAGACAGAACAGGAAGAGACTTGGAAGTAGTTCCTCAACTCAGCATGGAAAGTCTTCGTCGACGGATCCTCAACCTCCAAAAGGGTTGGCGCTGGCGTAGTCCTTCAAACACCAGAGATCCTTGTCATCGAGCAAGCCTTATCACTTGGCTTTAAGGTGTCCAACAACGAAGCTGAGTATGAAGCACTGATCGCAGGGCTAGACAGCGCTAAAATCCTGGGGGTACAGCAGCTGGTGATCTTCAGTGACTCACAATTAGTGACGAGCCAGTTGAACGGAGACTACCAAGATCGGGACGAAAGGACGACAACTTACCTAGCTCACGCAAAGCTGCTGCTTTCTCAGTTCAAAAGAGTTGAAGTCAGACAGATCGGTAGAGGTTTCAACTCTCATCGTGATGCTCTCGCCAACCTGACCTCTGTTGTTGAGGCTGGGGGAAAAAGAACTGTTGAGGTGGAGACGCTGGAAAAACCAAGTACAGAGCGCCAGCCACCTCGGCAAATCTTGTGCTGACCTCGGTCCAAGCTAGATGGACCCAATCATCGCCTATTTAAAGGATGACCAACTTCTAGAAGATAAGAATGAGGCTCACAAAATCAGGCTGAAAGCAGCTTGGTTTTGGTTGTCTCTGGATGGCAAGCTCTACAGAAAGTCCTTCACTGGCACGTACCTTCAGTGCGTTCACCCAAGCAAAGTCGAAGATTTCTTTTATGAAATCCATGAGGGGATCTGCGGAAGCCACATTGGAGGTCGATCGCTGGCTTCCTGAGATATAAACCAAGGGTATTGGTGGCCCTATATGTAGAAGGACGCCCATCTCTATGCCAGGAAGTGCGAAAAATGCCAGAAGTTCTCCCACTCTCTTCATCAGTCAGCACAGGACTTAAGCGCCAAACTTACAAAGACTGAACGATGGAACGGAATCAAAAAGCGCCAAACTTAGGCCGGAGAAGATCGACGACGACGGACTTCTTTCCTTTATGCAAAACCCTCTTCTCTAAACAAATGTGAAAGTAAAAGAAAGAGGGGAAACACCCCTATATATAAGGAAGAAAGGGCACCCTTTCAACTATCTAGGGCGCATGTGTGGGGCGTCACCTCGAGCACCGTACACGTCTCTTCGAAACAGTTGGACAGCCAACCAAATGATGACACGTGGTACCGCCAGTTCATCTTCTGCAGTAACTCAGACATGTTATTAATTACCTCGGGCAGGTGAAGCGACGCCATGATGAGGATCAGGCGTCAACGACCGTTAGTAGCGGGCACCTAGATGAGAAGCTCCGAACTCAACACTCAGAAGAACCCTCCTCCATCATAATACTTAGCTCCCTCCCGACCTCAAAGAGTTAGGGAACTCTAAGAGGTCAGGAGGTAGGGGGCAATTGTGTGGGGGCATTTTCATAATATAGAGATTACCTTAGTTTCGATAAGAGTACCAACTGGGCCTTGGTTTCATCTCATCCTGGCAATAGTGTCAATGGAGATTCTTACAATACCGAGATCATCCTAGCTTCGGTAAAAGTACCAGCTAGGTATGATCCAGTCTTGGTGATATTATTCTAGTTCGGTAACAGTACCAGCTCGGCATAATGCATCTTGGCAACAGTGTCAGATGGCGTCTAGATTACGGTTGTGCTTGGCCTCGACGCCATCCTCAGTTCGGTCGACCAAGACAAGCACCAACTTTCAACCAGTGACAGCTGTCTCACGTTACAAAACGTGTCAGAAGGACATGCGCCGGATAAAGATAAGGAGTTATTCTTATCCAGTGATTACGTCCATAATCCTTGAAAGATCGGGATAAATTCTGATCAAGACTCGATCACCGAAAAATCAGGACGAGGATCACGAGATTTTCAGTCTATATATGTGAGGAACTAATTCAGAATGGGTACGCATACGCTCATGCTTACACACGTCCAAACTTCTGTTTCCTTCCTCCCATCCTTTGTTGAGTCGTGGAACTAACTTAGGCATCGGAGGGCCTTGTGCTGAGAGCAGCCATGATATTCATTCTTTCCCAATCTTTCCCAATCTTTCCCAAGAGAATTTCCACATCCACCAACGTAAGTCCGTGCAGATTTAGGCACTTACATAGCCTATAGGATATTCATTCATTTCTATTGATTTTCTGATTTTCTACTGTCACCGGCAAAAAAAAAAAAAAGTTTTTAATTGCGCCATGTTGCTTGTTGCATTGCATTGCCGGTCCCGACCCCGGAAAAAAGGAGGGGGGTTTAAAGTCCAGTTCACACCGGGTGTCTGGTGAGAGTAGGAATAATTAGAGAATGTTTTGCTTATGTCCAGGATTGGGCTAAGCCCAGGCCCAGCCTTGTCTCAGCCGTGGCCCGTATGGGACGGGATTTGATATAGGCTTGTTCAATTTAGAGTAGGGATAAGACAACACCTGGTAGGCCTGTCCTATTTTCGGGACGAGATTGGACAACCCAAGTCCAGGCCCTACCTGTCCCATTGTCTTTGTACTAACTATATAAGATGATAAACACCCAAATGGTTATTATGAGTGCTTGTACTCTTAATCCTGACATAAATAATAGACACATACATTTAGTGTTTGGCATTTTGATTTACGAATGAAAGATCTTTTATGGGTCAATAATCTCAGTGAATTGGATGACTACACTATGTGTATGATGGATATTAGTTTATTAACGGAATCCACGTCCCGTAATAGGGATTGATGATATCCCTTTGATGAAGCTTTTAAGTTTTGATTATGTCAAACACTGCAGGTGGACTTTGTGTCCGACATATCAAATAAGTTAAGTGTAAGGTCTCAAGGAATTATAAAGATATCGATTAAATATAGATGTCGGTAATTATTTAATCGATGGATATTTGAAATCTTAACGTAAGGAGATTGATAAGCATTTAATAACAAAAAACTCGAAATATTATTTTGAGAATAAGGACAGGAGTGCAATTATAATTCTTTAGTGGACTGAATTATAATTTATAGAACTAGGATTCTAATTTGGGTCGAATTAGGGTTTTATGTTTCCATAGGGAGCCTATCCTTATTTCCTTTTTAAGGTCTCTATTGTAGCCTATAAATATGCGCTACTGCTCTCTAAGTTAAGAACAAGAAAAGTAAGAGAAATCTCGGTTTTTGGAGAGCAGAGGAGAATTCGTAGAAGATGCCCACTCCCTTGTGCAAGTTCGAGCATATCGGAATACAGTAGAAGATCTTGAAGTTTTCGGGTTGCTGTAAGACTGAGATTAAATCAGAGAGATCTTGCATGTATGATTTAATTATATTAGTTCAAAGTTATTTCCGCAGTGATCTGTATGCAATGTCTAAAGATTCTAGTTTCTACACGATTCTAACACTAAGTGGGTGGAATTTTAAAATGCCTGGCAATAAACAAGGCATTTGCAAATGCCAAGGACAATATGTCACATCATGTCCCAAAAAATCCCACGTCTTCCATTCATGTTTGGAATTCCAGTAAAATTTACAATCCTAGATTTTTTTTACATGATGTGACTTCATGTTCCCCGTCATTTGCAAATGCCTTATCATAGCACAAGAATTTCAAAATCCTAATATTCTGGCTACCTAAAAGGGTCTCAAATGACCTTTGAAATTCCTACAATTATAGTCCCGTTACTGTTTGGTGGATTTGCTGGATGCTCAAGTAGAAGGGAGCATTTAGGAATTCCACCATGCTTCTCTAGACTGGAATTCCAGTAAAGAAACATCCCCTTTGGGTTTGTTTTGTTAAAATACTTACAGGAATTTTAGTGAAGTGAAGGTTGATGAGAAAATAAAATATTAGGAGGTCTAATAAGATAAAAATTTATTTTAAGGGCTTGATAAGGAATTTTTTTTACTTTTTTGTTCAAATGTAGATGGATTTTTGTCTTTTAGTGGCATGAAAATGTTGTTTTTTGACTTTTTTTTTTTTAGAAATAGAGGGAATTATTTTGTACTTTTGATATAACCCCTGGTCTTTTCTTGTTTGGGAGGTGAAAGGAGGCTTTACTTCACTCTACTTTTTTGTTTTGGTAATTGTACTACTAAAGTGAAGTGAAGTGAAGTAATTGGTCAAATTAAGTGACGAGAATTAGAGGGGTCAAATGAAAAAGTGATGCTTTTTGTTATTTAGTGAGATGGGAATATAGTTTTTTTTTATTTTTTTCTTTAAAGAAGAAAGGGGATTTTATTTTTATTTTTATTTTTTGTTATGAATGGGAAAGTAACTTTTCTTATCTTTTTTTTTTTTATATTTTTAAATAGAGGTACTTTTTGAATTATGGTATTTTCTTATTTGTCTTTTTTTTCTTTTCTATTTGACAGTTTTTATTAGTTATCTTATCTTATGAAATGACCTTTCACTTGGTTAAGTGAATTTACCAAACTGTTTGATAACTTTACTATTAAAGTGAAGTGAGGTAAAGCCTACATTTAAGAGACGAAAAGATAGGGGGTCATATTAGAAGTATAAAAATTCAAAACTTCCCTTTCTTTAAGAAAATAATTGTCAAAAAGCAACATTTTCAAGTTGCTAAATTGCAAAAAGCCATCTACTTATTACACGAAAAGTCAAAGTTATTCATTATAGTAAAGACAAAATGCTAACCCCCTTATATTTTATTTTCTATTGATTTGAGGCTTGATATCATTTCACTTTACAAATAAAGTTACCAAACAGGAGCGGGCTTCTCTATTTAAATAAAGTGGAGTGATTGGTTAAATTAAAAAACAATGAAAGAAGAGGGTCAAAAGAAAAAGTACTAGCTTTTGTAGTATTGGTTAAATGGGAATGTAGTTTTTTGACCTTTACACTATGTTTAGGAAGGAGGTAAAATAAGGGGAAGGAAAAAAAAAGAGGGAAAAATAGAGGGTGTTTGGGGAGGGAAAGTGAGGGAGGGGAATTTTGGGGTAAATTTTTGAAAATTTTACCCCCAAATTTTCCCTTCAAAAATGAGGGGAATGAGGGAGGCAAAAAGGGGATTTTCCCTCTTCCTCAAACTAAACAAACAAGAGGAGGGAAAATTAAGTATCCCTCCCCTCCCCTCCCCCTTCATTTTCCTTTTCCTAAAATTTTCTCTCCCCTCCCTTCTTTCCTTCCTGGACACAGGGTTAAAAAAAAAAATAATAAATTATTTTTTGTCATTTGGTAATATGAAAATTTGACTTTTGAATTCTTTTGGTATAAAGTTAGAGGTGTTTTTTTTTTTTTTTTTTTTTTTTTATTTTTTTTTTTGTTTTAATATAGTATTTTTGAGTTGACCAAAATTTTTTTATTGTCTCTTGATCATTCACCCTTGAATTTAGCAATTTTGCAATTTAGCAAACGGGCCAGGAGGGCATTTGGCCAATGAGGGAGATAAAACAGTACCATATTAGGCCTACATACCGGGAGAAATTACATCAAACCCATAATGTGTATATAGTTGTATTTATTTATTTGTTTCGGCCAATGCAGGGGAAAGGAGAAGATAGCTTCGAGGAGCTGCAAGAGCTGTTCGAAGAAATGTTCCACCGAGACATGAATGGCTTTGGATCCTCCTCTCAGACTTCCAACGTGCGTCACCAGGCCCTTAAAAGCTCGGCACCTGCTTGCAACATGAGCAGCAGTAGCAATGACAAGAGAAACTGCTCGGTTATGAGTTCTGCCAAGGCCAATGGCGATGGGTTTTCTTCATCTGATTTCTCATGCTTGGATGGAGGCCGCAGTTTTTGCCTAGGGGTGAGTTAACAGTTGATTTCGATTATTCTAAAGGATTCTTATATTCTTAGCTAAGTCCGACTTTGTTTGTTTCATGGTGAGGAATTTTGCAGGCAGAGGATGGAGAGGATTCTTCACGTGGAAGAAGCATAGGCAGTCGAAGGAAACAGAAGGCTTCTTCACGTCATGGCGTCTCGTCCCGATACGTACACGATAGTTTTCTTTAACTCTCTCTCTCTCTCTCTTTCTGATTTAGCTGAGACGTGAAGCAGCCGAATGTTAAAAGGTAGCTAGAGGAAGTGGTCTGGTCAATGCCGGAGAAAAAAGAAGTAATTAGTAATATATTGTTGGTGGTGGTGGCTTTTGTGCGACTTTCTTTGCGTCTGAGGACGCTATTATTTAATTTTCCATTCACTTCTTGCTTTACATCTTTGACGGCTGTAACGCGCCCAGCCGTCTGTTGTTACCGTACTCTTTTTATATATCCGGGTGGGGCTTAAGTGGGTCTAAGCCCTTGTTTCGCTGGAACTAGGAAGGCTCTTGATCTAGCGTCAATCGCTAAGGTCAGTTTGCTAGGTTTGGAAGAAAGGGAAACTCTTTATTTTTAATTATAATCGATGGTTAGTGTAATGCTTATCAATGCAATATGTTGGTGTAGTTATAGTGTTATATAAAATTACGTGGTCTTTGGGACTTGGGATTTATAGCTATCTAAGGATTAAGCTAACAATGATTAAGTAGATTTTTTAAAATATTTATGCAAGCAGGGATTCCTCTATGAGCTTTCAGTTTCAATCTTACGGTATAAGTTACCTCGTGGGTCTACCAACTATCAAAACCCATCCCCCTATTTACACGAGTCTTGCTGGGTTTTGGAAGATCCGAATGGAGTGGGCTTGATCAATTTTGGTGTTTTATATAGTCATTAAACTTGTGGACCATTGATGAATGAGCTAAAAGTATTAGATTGACTTAAAATTTTATATGTTTAAGGTTAGCCACACACAACACAGACACAGAGAAAAATATTCAGGTGAGAACTTGCTCCCGTGAGAGCTACTGGTAGGGTCAACCTAGCACCCATCCCAACCAAGGACAAATAAGGACCTCCTTGATAGTCATTGATCTCAAGGATTGGCACAAATTCGAACGGACTGAACGGACTGAACTGTTGGATCAAGGGTTGAATTTTTTTTAAAATATGAAGCTATTAAATTTGTAGGCTATGGATGATGGGGTTAGGGGCATAAGTTTAGGGTCAAACTTGATATTTGAGGTAGTCTCACATAGATCTTTCCATCCACCGTGGTCTCATTCTCAAATGGGACTCATAGTTTGGCCCCATTAAAAGTTCTCATATAATAGTTCTCACTTGAATAAATTTGAATATATATATTATATATGTATGTATATTTAGAGAGAAAAAGAGAGTGTTTGTGCATGCTACTAATTAACAGGTTTTTTTCTTTAACCCATTTAAAAAAAGGGTACTCCTTTAACTTAAAGATCGAGGGTTGAATTTTTTTTTAAATATGAAGCTATTAAATTTGTAGGCTATGGATGATGGGGTTAGGGGCATAAGTTTAGGGTCAAACTTGATATTTGAGGTAGTCTCACATAGATCTTTCCATCCACCCTGGTCCCATTCTCAAATGGGACTCATAGTTTGACTCCATTGAAAGTTCTCATATAATAGTTCTCACCTGAATAAATCTGAATATATATATTATATATGTATGTATATTTAGAGAGAGAGAGAGAGAGAGTGTTTGTGCATGCTACTAACTAACAGGTTTATTTCTTTAACCCATTTAAAAAAAGGGTACTCCTTTAACTTAAAGATTATCTAAATGCTCAAATAAAGTTTTTATTTCTTATACTTTTAATTACTATATTTGATAACCACTTAAAACAGTAATTGAAACTTCCACCAAATTTCTTTTGTTTTTTTCTTATTTAGGCGAAGATCATATGGTGCAGCCTAACCATTATCAACGGTGAGATCTACACCTTCGACAGTGAGATTGAGTCTTTCGACTCAGGACCCTAAGATCACTTATGGCCCGTTTGGTAACTCTACTAATTGAGTCAAGTGAAGTAAAGTTGATTTTGAAGAAAGTATAAAATATAAGTGGATTATGAGGGTATTTTATTTTTAGTTTTGTGTAATGGAATCTTTTTGACTTTTTGTATGGAAATGTGGAGTATTTTTGTATTTTAGTGGATAAAAGTAGTTGCTTTTTGACTTTTTGTATAAAAAGGATGGAGGGAGTTTCGAATAAAGTGCATTTGATGTGACATTTTGTCTGGAAAATAGAAGCTTTACTTGACTTGTATTGTATTAGTAAAGTGCCACAAGGGCCCTTAGGAAAAATACCTAAAGGAGAACGAAAACACTTCTGAAACGTGAATTATTAATATAGCATACTTACAATAATGAACTCCTTTCTATTTATAATAGAGGAGAAGACTAAATAAGGAAAATCCTAATTACTGCATGATTGCTAAATTAATCTAATTAGTCTCTAATAGATTCAAATCAAATATTCTCTTAACAAATTTAAACCAATCTAATTAGGGAAAACACTAAATGAGAATGACTCTTTAGTGGGGTCCACTAGGGGCGCTTTTCTTCTTGGATCGCCCTAGATCAACTCTCTCCGACTTGGGAAAACTCGACTCTGGTGAGTTAACGGCATGATATTTCTCGTAAAGATCAGGATTAAGACGCTAAAAACCTGTAGCCGTAATCCATGTGGCATCGGAGATTGGACGATTTTTCCAGCTAACAAGAAACTTCTGAAATCCTCCTCGTCTAGTGGAGACAATTTGATTATCAAGCACATCAATAATTTTATCCGCATGGGCTGGTGAAGGTGGTAGCTAAATCTCCTGTTCTTCCGACGGACTGTTTTGGTCAAGGCTCTTATAGAGTGTGAGATCTTCAACGTTGAAGGTAGCATTCAATCCAAACCTGAGAATCTTGAATGGTCCGAAGTTGCAGGAGTGCAGCTTTTTGTTGGCTCCCGGTGGAAGGCGCTTTGGACGATTACGAGGCATAACCGTATCTCTTTCCTCAAATTAAACGAAACGACGGCGCTTATTTGCATATTCTTTATATGAATCATTGCTTGCTTAATATATGGCGCCAAACTTCTTCATGGACCTGCTATATATGGCAAATAAATCTATTCGCATCAGTACTTGGTCTTATTTCTATAGAAAGGGGAACAAGATCAACTTATAGTCATGGTCTAGTGCCAGTAACTTCTTCAAAAGGAGAAATCCATGTGGATTGATTGATTGAGTTATTGTATGCGAACTCAGCCATAGGAAGAACCTGATCCTAGGTGATAAGATGGTCTCACACTAAACAACGTAGCAGATTCCCAAGGCTACGGTTTACGACCTATGTTTGACCATCAGTTTGTGAATGATAGGCAGTAGAAAATTTCAGCTTTATTTTGAACATGCTCCACGATGTCTTCTAGAAGTAGCTAACGAACTTTGTATCCCTGTCGGACACAATGGTCTTTGAAAGTCCATGCAAACGGACAACTTACTTAAAAAAGAGTTGTGCAACTTTGTAGGCATCTAGTGTGTTGGTATAAGGAATAAAATGAGCCATTTTTGAGAAGCGGTCCACAACCACAAATATAGAGTCCGCTTCTCTGTGAGTCTTAAGCAGTCCTAGTACAAAATCCATGCTGATATCCTCCCAAGGGCCCTGGGGTATTGGCAACGGCTGATATAGCCCCGTATTCCTTTTTGCTTCATGTGGCTAGCTGGCAAGTACAACACCACTCGCACATACGAGAAACAGAGGGTGTCATGAATGACAAATAGTATCTATCTCCGACAAGAGCTAAGGTCTTATCACGACCCAAATGTCCGCTACATCCTTCGGAATGGAGTTCCCTGATAACATGCTTTCGAATAGCTGTATTTGGCAAGCAGAGTCGATTAACATAAAATAAATATCCATTACCAATACTAAAATATGGATGTTTGAGATGCTCACCCTGAAGGACCTCTTCATATATGGTGTCGAAGTCTTTGTCTGACTCATATTCCTTTTTTATTGTCTTGAAGCCTGGTACAGAAATAGTCATGGTGGTCAGGAGATATTTCTGGTGACTGAGATCATCTGCTATCACGTTTTTCTTGCCAGATTTATGGCGGATGGTAAAGTTAAACTCCTGAATATAAGCGCTCCATTTGGTATAATTGGCTCCCACTTTCTGCTATTAATGAAGGTGATTAAGAGACTCATGATCAGAGTAAAGCACGAATTCTCTATCCACTAGGTAATGCCTCAAATGACGAACTGACTGAACAAGAGCATAGAACTCCAAGGTAAAAGGAGAATACTTACGCTTTGAATGTGAAAGTTTTTCACTGTGGAAGGCAATTGGTGGTGCAACCCAGCCACGATCAATGGTGAGATCTACAATTCTGACGGTGAGATAGCAAAAATACCCAAATGAGAATGGGAACACTTCTGAAATTTTAATTATCAATATAGCATACTTACAATAAAGAACTCATCTTTATTTATAATAGAGGAAAATACTAAATAAGGAAAATCCTAATTATTGCATGATTGCTAAATTAATCTCTAACGGAATCAAATCAAATATTTTCTTAAAAAATTTAAACCAATCTAATTAGAAAATACACTTAATGGGAATAACTCCTTAGTTCAGTCCACTAGGGCCCTCTTCTTCTTGGATCGGCCAGCATCACCATATATGCAATAATCAAATCCACTTATTTGATAAGAACAAGTCCGATCCTTTCCAACTTATTATAGATGGTGGTACAATCATAAGTGTATAAATTCAGGCTGTGTTTTCAACGGAAAATAGTAGTAGCAATAACAGGATAAAGAAAGGAACAGTGCAAGAAAAAAAGAACAAATGGGTTGCCAGTACAATCAACTCGATTAATTGGATTGAGAGATGATTTAAGATCATCAAATCTGATGCTTGATCTACAATAGGCCCATGAGAATTGAAAGGCCTTGATAAGAGGCATGCATGTACAATACATGTGCAGTTGATAAGTTCGTGCTTATGAATGCTTTGTATAAACATAAGTACGATTTGCCTAAAAGCCATTATTTTAAAAGAAAATGATTTCCTCATGCCCTGTATGTTGGAAGTAGGTGGGCCTCGTGGACAAATTTTTAAAACTTTTGACCCACTTAACTCAAGGATCAAGTATCCATAAGCCCATAAATCATATCCAGGATGCAATCCCTCCATCTCATCAATCATGTACAGCAATATATCTTATCTAAAAGATAGAAAACCAGCAGCACCATGCAACCAAAATAACCCACAACAAATAAAGAAGCAGATTATACCTTTGGAGCCCGGTAGTACTCTAATAGAGAAGAAGACAATTAACTTGATTAAGAACTCTTCTTGAAACAATTTGGAATCTCCAAGACCTTGTTGTCTTCTACGCTATGACCCACTATCAGATCTCTTTTCTCAAGAAGATTGGTGAAAACTTCAAGAGAAAACCCTTCAAGAAACTCCAAGGAACTAGAAGAGAAAGAGAGGAGAAAAGATGTGCAACAATTGCAAACAAAAAGGGGCTGGACGTTTTTTCTCCTATTGCTAGACATCCAAAGGGGTTTTGTTCCCCTATTTATAGCCTAGCAAACCTCCTCTTTTCTTATTTGAAATAGAAGTCCAACTCCCATTACAAATTAGTAACTTTCTATTTTCTAATTGTTATAGAAGTCTCACTTCCACAACAATTAGTAAGTTTACTATTACCACTATCAGAAGTCCTACTTCAAATAGAAATATTAATTTTTTAATTCATTCCTTTTAGAGTTCAAAAGAGATTAGTATCTTTCTAATAACTTTGGCTAGCGTGGGGACCACTAGGGATTTTATAGAAAACTAGCTCCAACTGAGACACCACGACCCCATATCTAATGTGCAATCCGGACCTACAATTAATTACAAATAACACCACTATATAAATGCAATTGCACTCCAGTCTTAGGAATAAATTACAAAGAAGACCCTAAACTTTTCAATTACCACAAGTAGGTCTCTCTATCAATATCCATGGATCAATTGGATCAAACATGTCCCTTCCAGTTTGTAATCATCAGTACCATCCAATTAACTCTTAATCGAGATGTGTGCACACTTACTAATGACAAATCCATTAATTGGCACAAGGGGATAATATAGATAGATTCCATCTTGACCATTGGATGTTCCCACAGTCCGACTACCACGTACCCAAGACACCTAGGTGTTGACTTACAATTGGCTTCATTCATTGGTGACTCAAAGCAAATGAATAGATAGAAACTTGAGTTCATCAGTGTCTCAGGATTGAGAGCCTATTGCTAGGGGATTATAAGAGCAAACCTTAAAATCGAAACAGTATTCCATAAAGTGCTTCTTATGGTCCTTCAATACATTAAATGTACTAGCACCTTGATCCAAAATCTTACATTCTGATGATAGAGACAAATCATACTATCCCATAGTGATCAAAATGCTTCAACCTTATCAGATAAGATGCCTAGTCTCATCACTGGTTGTGAAGATATTTAAGTATAAGATTTGTTACACAGGTCTCCTATGTGTGAATCTCATCCATACACATATGTCACATCTAATATAATAATGGGATCCGGTTCAACTCATGAACCATTATGTCATATGTATTGGTCATGTGCATTAAGTAATAAAACACTATTCATCTTATGAAAGGAAAGCATGACTTCATTGATAAATAAAGAAATTAATCAATTTAATACATCATCTGATAGATTGAGTCCATACAATCGCAGAGTCAGATTCATCTTATTCATATTATAATTGACCTTGAAATTGTTAAATGACTCTGGTAGTGACTCGAGGATTATGTCGATCTACGATTCAACATCAATCGCAGCTCTCAGTACATCTAACTCTTTTAATGAGTCCATCATTTTCAACATGTGTTCCTGTATTGATGTACCTTCAGCCATCTTGGTGCTAATGAGCACCTTCATAGCTGCTTGCCTAACAGGCCTGCCCTGTTCTGCAAATATCTCCTTTAAGTTTGATATAATATCGTATGCTGTTTTATATGATTGATGTTGGTGTTGAAAAACACTAAAAATGGATGCCTGAATGTAACATTTGGCCATCTCATCATTTTTGGCCCATTTGATATAAAGTTCATTTTCTTCTTCCGATGCATCCGGGCCTTGCTCATTAAGGTGGGGCTTGGTACGGACATATTTATATCCTAAAGCAGTCAGGACAATATTCAGGTTCTGTTTCCAGTCTACATAGTTGGATCCCAGAAACTTATTCTATTTGAGGATGGTCGCAAGTTGATTGAAAGTATTCGAATTCATGTTTGAAATAATGTAGCACATAACCATATATTCAATTAATGAATATTAATGACATTGGAGTTTAGTATTCTACCAAATTTAAATGAGAATCCTCATAACCACTAAATTCAAAATACATCAGAATCCCAATCCCTTAGGGTATGCCTCCTTGGGGAGTGCGAATACCACCTTGATTGGTGCGGATCAAAGTTGGTCAAAATTAGAATTAAGACTAACTATCTATGATCTCATCATTCATCATTATCTAGGTATCTCATACCAAATAATATATGACTCCCGATTAGCCTTGGTTTCTAAAATACACGAGGTAAATCCTTGGGGATATTACATCATTATTTTAGTTAAGTGTGACCCACCAACTAGTATTGCATGACAACTGTTGTCGGCAGCTTCTCATTGTGGAGTGGGCTCCCACCCCATCTCACCAATACTATCAATAGGTGATCCATATTTAGTAACCAGATAAATACAAGCCCTCCGTGGGGAACGGTCATTCTCAAGATGGCGCGAGGCTAATACTTTCCTTACAATGGACCTATGGTGGAAAACCATGGAGATATCTAATATAAATGCCCCGCTCCCACTTAATATTTTAGAATTGAGGATTTCCTTATAGGTATATGGGCTCATAAATATAGACATCAAATCATCTCATGATATGACCAATGATTGGTTCCAAGTCAAGTTATTTTAAGGAAAGTCCAGTTTCTTAAATTAGTGTTACCAATGGATCCATCTCATGGGCCCACCAACTTTAATTAGAACTCTTTAAAAAAATTAATTTGATTTGACTAGTTTTGGAAATTGTTATGTTTGGATCAGATTTGAAAACTATCTAAAATAAGCATTCATCCATAAATAAAAAGTGCTAAAATTAGAAATTAGTCTTCTCCTCCACATGGCCCAAGCGGAATATATTTCTTGGATTTCTAAACTTTCCAAAACTTTGGAAATCCTCAAACTCTTTGAGCATCTCCAAGATCCTTTTGGTAGTTTTCAAACTCTTTGATTAGGATTCTATCTTCACTTTCCTTATTCGTCTTGGACATCTCCAGAATTTACAAATTTTTAAAAAATTACATAAATTCCTATGTTTCTACAATAAGACTTACATGGTAATCTAAACATGGAAATAAAAGGGCTATAGGGAAATTCAGCATGCCTTGCCTTTTGGCGGGAAACCAAGGAAAACAATAAGCCCTTTACACTTAGCTTCAAATAAACCAATAACCATAAAAAGAAAGTAAAAGTCTTGTGGGCCACATGGAGAGGATATGAACATGCATGGTTAGTATCAAGGACATAGTAGGAACTAGGTTTAAAAGAATACCATTCACCATCTTATGAAGAAAATCTCGGACTGCCAAAAAGAAAAATTCTGCATACTGTTCGCTCGAACGGATTGGGATCTGCTCGAGTGGACTATTCTAGAACCTGGTCCGCTCGAGTGGATGAAGGTCCACTCGAGCGACCTTGTAAGACCCTGACCTGAGTGACCTCGATTAGTGTTGATTAAGTCGTGTGTTAGCTCTAAGTGTGTTTAGTGTGTTTTGGTTTAGTTTGGGTTTAGAATAACTTTGTTATAGCTTTGGAAAATTTTGAGTGCTTTTGTGATTAGTGGGGCCCTTTGGGGGTTCCTTTTATGACTTTGCGTTAACTTGGGGGATTATTCGAGGTTCTTTGGATTTGTGTTTTTATCCCGTTTCACTAATTTTGTTAATCTCTACAACTTTCATTTGATCCCGTTCCCGTCCCGAATCCCGAAACCCCACTTCCATTGCATTGAGGGCAAAACAGTCTTTTTACACTAAATCTGTACCCAATATTTGATATTTTCGAAACCTGCGAAATATATACTTTTTGGAAATTAGAAATTTCGACGATCATTTCTTCCTTCTTCATCAAATTCATTTGAAGTCCTGAAAGCCATGATTTTGACCCCACAAAGTTTCCTAGTGGTGGAGCCCACTTGCAATTGCTATACAAGAACCCTTCCCCTTCCTTTCTCCTTTTCTAGCACAACTTCTTCTAGTAGGGCTTTTTCTCATTTTTTCCTTTCTTCTTCTTGCTTTCCACCACTCAATCTCCCACCAACCTTGCATCTCTTGAGAGATGGACTTCATCATCCTCCTCACTATCTTGAGAGCTTCCCATTGACACCATTTTTGGAGAAAACCACCATCTCCAAGATTTGCTTTAAGCTAGCTCTTTCCATTGGGAGACCTTCCAAGTAAGCTCTCTCCCTAATCTCTTAGATATGTGTTCTTCCAGTCCTTGAGAAGCTCCATTTTTCATTATTGTGAGCTCTCTCTTCCTATTTCATTGTTTGACCCATTTTCGGGTTTGTTTGGGGTTTTTGTAGAGATTGTGGTCTTGAGCTTGGAGTGGTGATTAGAGGCTTGATTTGTTGATTAGAGACTGTCACGCCCCCGGACCGAGGCCCTGATAATCAAGTCCTTAATCCGGGGGTTGCGGCGCGACGGACTAGAAAATTTCGCCCGCATGCTCTAATTATTTCCCCACAGGATTCCGCGGTGAGGATCCCAGACGATTCATCACAACTAGAGAATTAATTTCACATCAAAATAATGTTATGCGGAAGCATGTAGCAAAATAAAACTCCATATAACACAAGATGAATGTACAAGTTCGATATCAAAAGAGAAATATATACATAGCATAACCAAGGTTAATTACAGTTGTGAGGACAAAAGTAATTTAATTTATATAACCCTGACAAAGCCAACAAAGGCTATAAACACAATTTCCAAAATAAAACTATCATTTCCCCAAAAAAAATGTTATCGATACCCCAAACCAAACGTGACGTCTACATGGCATCATTTGGTTGCCACTCGGGCTCCACCTGAGGCCCTACTGCCTCCTGCGTGTACTCCGCCTCAAAGGCTTCGGGTCCGACATCTGACACCAAACAAGAGAAGTATCAGACACGACGGTCTGGCAGGTGAATAAAACAGATATGATATACAAGTTATGAATGTCATGTTTAAAATCATAAGAATGTTGGTAAAACAAATCATATATAAGGAATAAATCAAATGAATTATTTCAGTGCAAATAAACGAATTTAAATATCTCAAACTAACTGACAAATATTCAAAATATTGGCAACCCATATTTAGCTAAATTCTCCTATTACCGAAGTAATAAGAGCACACAGACAGAAACCGTCGCCATATGAAATGGCCGGAACAAACAGACAGAAACCGTTGCCACTACTCGTGGGACCGGAAAACAGAACCGTTGCCACTACCCGTGGGACCGGAAACAGAACCGTTGCCATGGCCGGACAAACAGACAGAATCCAAACTGCAGTTGACAAATAGTTTTAAAGATTCCAAGCCGGGTGATTAGCCCAACAAGGTAACCTAAGCTTAGTGGTGCCGATTCAAATCCAAAACGATACAATTCAAACCATTAAACACAATTCAAACCGGATAAAAGGACTACTCTTTATCAAAATAAGCAGACAAATTCAGAACAAATCAGATGAGTAGCCTTTTTTATTGTTTTTCAAACGTGACAAATTAACCAACTTTGTTTGAAACGAATTTATGAGAAAACATAAACTTTCTCTAACTTGGAATGAGATGATTTGGATGATTGATAATGTTTGATGGGCTTACCGAGGCCGTCTCAATACACACTTATTATCTCCATGTCGGTTTATGAGTGAAGAAGTTGGTGTCTCTGAAGGTCACCGACAATTGATGGCATAAAGTGTATATTAAGATTAAAGAAATTCCCGGGTAAGTTTAATTTCTAAACTTTCTCTATGGTTTGAATCAAAGAAAAATGACTCGGGCTCAAATTCTTAATTCCCAATACTTAATAAGTCATTAGGGAATTTTTGTACTCAAATCGGGCTCAAAACTAGCCTAAACAGGCCAAGAAACAATGTAGGAAATGACCCAGGCCCTGACCCAGGCCCAGCTCGAGCTGGCCCAGTTCGCTGGAGCGAGTTGTGACAGAAGCCAGGCGCGCTCGAGCGGGCCCAGGCGCGCTCGAGTGGACTGGGCCTCTGTCCAGCCCGTGGACAGTCAACTTGGCTGACTGTCTCTCTCCTCTTGTTTCAATTTTTTTCTTCTTCCCATATCAGAACTCTCCCTTCCTTCCTGTATTCATAAATCAACCAAAAACTGAATTCAAGATGCTTCCAAACATCCTCATTCAACCACTATCATCATCACATCATCCCAATTCATATATCAAAGACAAGAAAGAAAACAGAATTTCAGAATTCAATTGGATAGATACAGAATTTATCATTTCTAAACAAAACTGAAATCTCAAGCAACAAAATTGCAACTTAAGATGAGCTAACATTACACCATTTTCTGCACAAAATTCACACATAATCTGAACCAAATTACTGAGAAAACAGCATAGCATTTTCATAATTATCCTTTGAAAAGAATCAGCAATTTAGTGGCATGCATTCCACACTGAGTTAATCACTTGCCTGAGACAAATTGTGTCACAAAAACAGCCCAACCAAACCCCTATTCAGCTCAGCTGCAACCTACACCCAAGCCAAGGAAAACCACTAAAAATCCACAAGATTTTTGGAAAACAAAGGAGCTCTTCATGAAGGCCCTGCATGTATAGTAAAACAATCCTAAAGGGTCTAGAAAATCCAAAATTTCAAGAAGGAAGCCATTGCTAACCTTTGAAGAACTCTAGACAAGAAGAAGAGCTTGGAGAAGGTGATGAAATCAGCTGAAATCCCTTGAAAATACCATGGTTGGAAAGCTTAGGAAATGAAGATGAAGATGGTGAACTTCACTCTTCAAGTTGGGCTCAATTCCATTGACATGCAAAGGAGAGAGGATGGGAGAAAAGAGAGAAAACTCTCTCAGGTGGGTTGCAGGAAAACTGAATGAAGAAGAAGGAAGAAAAACCCAACGTGGGTTTTGAAATGTTTAAATGGGTTGTGGGCCCCAATGGCCTTGAGAACTTCACATAGCTGGGTCTATCATTTAGAGGTTCCGAATGAAGTTGACGAAGAAGGGAAAAATGATCGTTGAAAAATCTAGTTTTTAAAAAGTATATTTTTCTCATGGTTTTCAAATTTCGAAATTTATGCACAGATTTGAGTGTGAAAAGACTGTTTTGCCATTTTTCTCGAAAAACGCGATTTCTGAGGTTCGAATGCAAACGGAACAAACAGAAAAGTTGCTGGGATCAAAATAACAAATCCAAAAATGTCGAAATCCATATTTTCCAAAAATCATAGAAATCCAATAACTAGAATTCCCACACTAACACGCGTTTTACGGGTCACCCCGGGCCCGTTCAAACCGAACACTACGCTCTCCAAATTTCCCAAAGCTATTTAAAATTCTAATCCAACTAAAAACTCAAGCTAATTGTCCTCTAATCCCGCTTAGAGACTAATCATAATTAAAATAATAATAAATTATACTAAACCTGGGTCGGGGTCTGATAGAGACCTAGAGGCAAGTGGATGAATTGATAATTTGTGCATTACATGATTTTATGAGAAATGTGTTGATTTATCATGATTTGTTTTTATTGTCTTGCATTGACTTGAAATGAATGCTCATTAGGAGTTTTACTAACTCATTATGGTTTTAGAAATTTGGTTGGTAGCTTTTCATTTATTAAGTGATTGAAGTTTAAATGATTCCTTGTGATTGTGGCTGAAGTTTAAATGACTCCTTGTGATTGTGGCTTTCTCTCCTCTTTGTGGTTGAATGTGACTAAGAAGAAGATGTTTTGATTGATGATTATGGAAGTGTTGATGTGGAGTTGAATGGTGTTAGAATGGAGTTTTGGAGCCTCCAATATTGGAGTGGAAATGAAACTCATGTGAGTTGTAAGAAGAGAAAGATAGAAGGAGCAGAACTGTCCCAAAATCAGTTCTGGACAATTTGCTCGAGCGAATTTGGCAGGTCGCTCGAGCGACCTGTCTAGAAATAACTCCGAACCATTCCAGTAGACAGTTCGCTCGAGCGAACTTTGTGAGCTCTCCTTCGCTCGAGTGAACACTCCCAGAATCACATCAGAAGCTCTCACAGAACCTTGTTAGTTCGAGCGAACTATTTGTTTGCTTGAGCCAAGCGAACCCCTTAATCGTTCGAGTGAACTCTCCCAGAATTGTATCAAGTCCCTCACAGAAACTTGTTAGTTCGAGCGAACTTAATGTTCTCTTCAGCCAACATGTTCGCTCGACCGAACCCGTTTTCCGTTCGAGTGAACCTCCCAGAAAACCATTCCAGAGAGCTCATCGCTCGAACGAACTTTCTGTCCGCTCAAGCGACCAGCACTGTTCACCTGGGACTACTCTGTGAGCAATAATGAAATGTTTAAATGATTGAGAATTGTTTGTTGGGAACTCTATTGTGATGAGAAAAACTTGTAACCATTGTTTAATACCCATTTGAACAGAGAAACCAAATCACAAGCTTTCATTTAAAGTTTTGAAAATCCTAAGGCGTATAAAGAGCCCCGAATGTCTCCAAACTCAAGGAGTGCCAATTTTTATTGAATATGACATACAAGACCTTTATTTACTTTTATCGAATTTCGTATCCCGATACTTGTCCTGAACTTCATGATTTATGATTTATCATTCCCGAAAATACTGAATTTGCAACTGTAGCATTTTGCTAGTCCCGATATGCACTTCCCGTTTGAAATGACATATGTGCCTTCGAGCACCCCGTCCAGCCCGTTAATATAAGTGCATCATATGTATTTGTACATATCTTGATTTACGATATTTGACCTATGAGTCGGCACCACTAAGCTTGGATAACCTTACCGGACTGATCTACCGACTTGGAGATCCTCCTCCCGTCCTGCCAGCTGCAGTTTGGATCCCACTACCCGGTTATTACCATGGTCTTGTCCCGATGCCGCAGATTACTACTGTGATTCCTGATGCCTAGTTCGCTACCGTAGTCATGTCTTGTATTATTATTATTGTATATGTATATGCTACTTATGATGCATCTCCTCACTTCGGTGATTGAGGTCAACATCCCGATATGCTCATGTCACTTCGGTGATAGAAGACTTAGCTTCGTGTGATTGCCATATTGCTTGTTTCCCGAATTCCTTGGATACCTTACTTGTTTTAAATTGCATATATGTTTTGAATAGATGATCCTTCTATTTTATGAAATCTATTGTTTTAACAGGTTTAAATATTTTTCAAAGTAATTTCAATTGTTGTATTATCTTTTCATCCACCTGCCAAACCGTCGTGTTTAACCCTTGTTTTGGTACTCAGGTTCTGTTGTCGGTTACCCTGAGGAGGAGCACGAGGAGGCGGTCGGAGAACCGCAAGGTCTAGTTGAGTGACACGCCGATGATGTGTTTTAGACATTCGGGTGTTTGAGTTACGTAACATTTTGGGTTAGGAATTAACCATTCTTTTGGGAACTTGCTATTCTGTTTATAATGGCCTTTGTTAGCCTCTATTTTTGGGAATTGTAATTAAGTGACATTGCTGTAAACTTTAACTTTCTTTTCGGAAATAGCTAATGATCATTGCTCATTTTGATACTGGTGTTAATTATGTTTTAATCTTGTTATCTTGGACATGAATGTATGAGTTAGATTTGCTATACGCTTCCGCACTTAAAAGAAATATTCATGTTAATGTGATATCCTCACCGCGGACACCTGTGGGAAATCACGTGTACGAGTGGCATCTTTGATGGATTCGTATACGTTTTGATTTAAATTAATTCATAGGATTGTGTATCATTCATTCATCATCCACATAATTTCTCTTTAGAGTCTTGATCCCGGATTAGGCCCGTGGGACCCGGTCCGGGGTCGCGACAAACCTGTTCGGGAAACCAGCAGAAAAAAACTTTTTCTTGTTCGAACCAGTCCCTTCTATTACATTTATATCAGATACAACATGCATACAAACATCAAATCTGATCTTTACAAAGCCCTAGGTCAATCCTCTTCACATCTTATGCAAAGATTAGATCTAGATAGCTGATCTAACATTATTAGAGATGAGGTATGGCCCTGATACCAATTGTTGGAAGTAGGTGGGCCTCGTGGACGGATTTTTAAAACTTTTGACCCACTTGACTCAAGGATCAAGTATCCATAAGCCCATAAATCATATCCAGGATGCAATCCCTCCATCTCATCAATCATGTATTGCAATATATCATATTTAAAAGATAGAAACCTGCGGCACCATGCAACCAAAATAACCCACAACAAATAGAGAAGCAGATTATATATTTGGAGCTCGGTAGTGCTCTAATGGAGAAGAAGACAATTAACTTGATCAATAACTCTTCTTGAAGAAATTTGGGATCTCCAAGACCTTGTTGTCTTCCACGCTATGACCCACTAACAGATCTTTTTTCTCAAAAAGATTGGTGGAAACTTTAAGAGAAAACCCTTCAAGAAACTCCAAAGAACTAAAAGAGAAAGAGAGGAGAAAGGATGTGCAACAATTGCACACAAAAAGGGGCTAGACATTTTTTCTCCTATTGCTAGACGTCTAAAGGGGTTTTGTTCCCTTATTTATAGCCTAGTAAGAAGTCCAACTCCCATTACAAATTAGTTACTCTCTCTTTTCTAATTGCTATAGAAGTCTCACTTTCACAAAATTAGTAAGTTTACTATTACCACAATTAGAAGTCCTATTTCAAATAGAAATAGTAACTTTCTAATTCCTTCCTTTTAGAGTTCAAATAGGATTAGTATCTTTCTAATAAATTGGGCTAGTGTGGGGGCCACTTCCATAGAAAGTTGGCTCCAATTGGGACACCGCGACCCCACATCTCATGTGCAATCCGGGCCCACAGTTAATTACAAATAACACCACTACATAAATGCAATTGCACTCCAGTCTTAGGAATAAATTACAAAGAAGACCATAAACTTCCCGATTACCACAAGTAGGCCCCTCTATCAATATCCAATGATCAATTGGATCAAACCTGTCTCTTCCAATCTGAGATCCACATCTTATTATCCTTGAGCTCCAATTAATCACAGTGATTATCAGTACCTTCCAATTAACTCTTAATCGAGATGGATGCGCACTTACTAATGACAAATCTGTCAGACCCCGACCCAGGTTTAGTATAATTTATTATTTTTTTAATTGTGATTAGTCACTAAGAGGGATTAGAGGACGATTAGCTTGAGTTTTTAGTTGGATTAGAATTTGGAATAGCTTTGGGGAATTTGGAGAGCGTAGCGTTCGGTTTGAACGGGCCCGGGGTGACCCGTAAGACGAGTGTTAGTGTGGGAATTTGAGTTATTGGATCTATTTGATTTTTGAAAAATGTGGATTTCGATATCTTTGAATTTGTTATTTTGATTCCAACAACTTTCCTGTTTGTTCCGTTTGCATTCGAACCCTAGAAATCGCGTTTTTCGAGAAAAAAGGGCAAAACAGTCTTTTCACACTCAAATCTGTGCATAAATTTTGAAATTTGAAAACCATGAGGAAAATATACTTTTTGAAAACTAGATTTTTAGACGATCGTTTTTCCCTTCTTCATCAACTTCATTTGGATCCCATAAATGATAGACCCAGCTATGTGAAGTTTTCAGGGCCATTGGGGCCCACAACCCATTTAAACTAATCAACCCAACGATTGTATCTCTTCTCCCTCACTTTTCCATTCATTTTTCCTGCAACTTCACCTGAGAGTTTTCTCTCTTTTCTCCCATCTTCTCTCCTTTGCATGTCAATGGAATTGAGCCCAATTTGAAGAGTGAAGTTCATCATCTTCATCTCCATTTCCCAAGCTTCCCAACCATATTATTTTCAAGGGATTTCAGCTGTATTCATCATCTTCTCCAAGCTCTTCTTCTTGTCTAGAGCTCGTCAAAGGTTAGCAATGGCTTCCTTCTTGAAATTTTGGATTTTCTAGACCCTTTAGGATTGTTTTACCATACATGCAAGAGCCTTCATGAAGAGCTTCCTTGATTTCCAAAATTTTGTGGATTTTTAGTGTGTTTCTTTGGATTCTTTGTGTAGATTGGAGTTGCTGAGTTTGCGAGTTCTCAGAGTGGTTTGTGACCGAATTTGTTCCAGGCAAGTGAATAATTAGATGTGTGTATGCATGATACAGAAATTCATCTCTTCTAGAATTTCTTTTGGATCGGAACTTTGAAATTTTGAAGTGGATATTAGTTGTGAAATTGGTTAAATGTTAGCACTGATTTCAATATAGATGAAGCTATTTTCATTTCTGGGCATGTGTCTAAGTACTTAAATTTCCAAGTCTTTGCTTCAGCTTAAGGATTTGAAACCATTCAATTTAAAGGTTTTGTTTCTTCTCTTCTTGTCATATGGCTCTTGGTGTTTATGGAATTGATGGATGATTGGATGACTTGGTGTGGAAGTGAGTTGGAGTCAATTGGAAGGGGTTTATTCTTCATTGCACTAAGGCTGGTCAGTAGGGAGAATGAAGAGAAAAATCTGAAACAGGAAGAAGAAGAGAAGACAGTCAGCTGGGAGCTAACTGTCCACGGGCTGGACAGAAGCCCAGCCCGCTCGAGCGCGCCTGGGCCAGCTCGAGCGGGCCTGGCTTCTGTCACAGCCCGCTCAAGCAAGCTGGGCCCGCTCGAGCTGGGCATGGGTTAAGGCCCAGGTTGTTTAAGTATGGATTTCTTGGGCTGTTTAGGCTAGTTTTGAGCCCGGTTCGAGTATGAAAATTTCCTAATGATTTATTAAGCATTGGGAGTCAAGAATTTGAACCTGAATTATTTTTATTTGATTCAAACTATAGAGAAAGTTTGGAAAAGAATTAAACTTACCCGGGAAATTTTCTATTAGTCTTAATATACACTTTATGCTCTCAATTGTCGGTGACCTTCAGAGACACCAATTTCTTCACTCATAAACCGACATGGAGACACTAAGTGTGTATTAAGACGGCCTCGGTAAGCGCATCAAACATTATGAATCATCCAAATCATCTCATTCCAAGTTAGAGAAATTTTATGTTTTCTCATAAATTGATTTAAAACAAAGTTGGTTAATTTGTCATTGATTTAAAACAATGAGAAGGCTACTCATCTGATTTGTTTCTGAATTTGTCTGGTTGTTTTGATAAAGAGTAGTCCTTCTATCAGGATTGAATTGTGTTTAATGGTTAGAATTATATCGTTTTGGATTTGAATCGGCACCACTAAGCTTAGGTTACCATGTTGGGCTGATCACCCGGCTTGGAATCTTTAAAACTATTTGCCAACTGCAGTTTGGATTCTGTTTGTTTGTCCGGCCATGGCAACGGTTTTGTTTTCCGGTCCCACGAGTAGTGGCAACGGTTTCTGTCAGTTTGTTCCGGCCATCCTAAATGGCGACGGTTTCTGTTTGTGTGTTCTTATTTCTTCGGTAATAGGAGAATTTAGCTAAATGTGGTTTGCCAATATTTTGAATATTTGTCAGTTAACTTGAGATATTTAAATTTATTTGCACTGAAATAATTCATTTGATTTATTCCTTATATATGATTTGTTTTACCAGCATCCTTATGATTTTAAACATGATGTTCATATCTTGTATATCATATCTGTTTTATTTACCTGCCAGACCGTCGTGTCTGATACTTCTGTTGTTTGGTGTCAGATGTCGGACCCGCAGCCTTTGAGGCGGAGTGCACGCAGGAGGCAGTAGGGCCTCAGGTGGAGCCCGAGTTGCAACCAAATGATGTCATGTAGACGTCATGTTTGGTTTGGAGCTTTGATAACATTTTTTTTGGGGAAATGACAGTTATTTTTGGGAAGTTTGTTTATAGCCTTTGTTGGCTTTGTTAGGATGTATAAATTAAACTACTTTTGTTCACAAATTTAATTAACCTTGGATTATGCTATGTGTATATTTCTCTTTTGATATCGAGCTTGTACATTTATCTTGTGTTATATGAAGTTTTATTTTGCTACATGCTTCCGCATAACATTTTTATTGATGTGAATTAGATTTAATTATTGTGATGGATCATCTGGGATCCTCACCGCGGAATCCTGTGGGAGAATAATTAGCGCGTGCGGGCGAAATTTTCTAGTCCGTCGCACCGCGTTCCCCGGATTAAGGACTTGATTGTCAGGGCCTCGGTCCGGGGGCGTGACAAAATCCATTAATTGGCATAAGGGGATAATATAAATAGATTCCATCTTGACCATTGAATGTTCCCACAGTTCTACTACCACGTACCCAAGACACCGCTGTGTTGATTTACAGTTGGCCCCACTCATTGGTGACTCAAAGCAAATGAATAGTTAGAAACTTGAGTTCATCAGTGTCTCAGGATTGAGAGCCTATTGCTAGGGAATTATGAGAGCAAACCTTAAAATCGAAACAGTATCCCATAAGGTGCTTTTCATGGTCCTTCAATACATTAAATGTACCAACACCTTGATCCAGAATCTTACATTCTGATGATCGAGACAAATCAGACTATCTCATAGAGATCAAAATGCTGCAACCTTATCAGATGAAATGCCCAGTCTCATCACTGGTTGTGAAGAGATTTAAGTATAAGATTTGTGACACATGTCTCCTGTGTGTGGATCTCATCCATACACATATATCACATCTAATTTACTAATGGGACCCGGTTCAACTCATGAACCATTATGTCATATGTATTGGTTATGTGCATTAAGTATAAAAACCATCATTCATCTTATGAAAGGAAAGCATGACTTTATTGATGAATAAAGAAATTAATCAATTTATTACATCATCTGATGGATTGAGTCCATTCAATCTAACACTATAAGCATTGGTATTATGACATCATGAAGCAAAATAAGGAATCTTCAAGTCCATAACCCACTAGCTTCAATTTTGTTGATAGCTAAAAAAAAGTTTTGTGTTTAAACCGCAAATACATAAAACATACTATCATAGCCCCGCCCAATTCAGCATGAAATTGTTCGCTTTAGCCTACGTGCACGCGCGAGGACTTCCTAAGGGGTCACCCATCATAGTACTGCTCTCGCCCGAGCACGCGTAACTTTGGAGTTCTTATGGTTTCCGAGGCCGCACGGTTTTAAAAGGCCTCATGCTAAGTTAATACGGGGTTTGACTTATAAGCCTAGGGTCAGGACTTGGATATTTCCAATGCGGGCTAACGGAGACTCACCATTTGAAGCCCGTGGTTAACACGCTACGCCTCGTGGTTAAGGGTGCAGCCCGGACCAAGTTCTCACATTCTCCCCCACTAGAAATAGAGTCGTCTCTGGCTCTGAAACCAACTGTCACAGTCCCGTCCAACTCAGCATGAAATTGTTCGCTTTGGCCTACATGCACGAGCAAGGACTTCCTAGTAGGTCATTCAGCCTAGTATTGCTCCTGCCTGAGCACACTTGAGTTCAGAATTCTTATGGTTTCAAGGGCCGCATGGTTTTAGAAGGGCTCATGCTAAGTTAATACGGGGTTTGACTTATAAGCACAAGGTCAAGACTTGGATATTTCGTTTGTGGGCTAACGGAGACTCACCGTTTGAAGTCGTGGTTGACACGCTACGCCCCGTGGTTAAGGGTGCCGCCGGTTCCAAGTTCTCACATTCTCCCCCATTGGAAATAGAGCTGTCCCTAGCTCTGATACCAACTGTCATAGCCCCGCACAACTCAGCATGAAATTGTCCACTTTGGCCCACGTGCACGCGTGAGGACTTCTCAAGAGGTCACCCATCCTAGTACTGCTCACGCCCGAACACGCTTAACTTTGAAATTCTTACGGTTTATGGGGCCGCACAGTTTTAAAAGGCCTTATTCTAAGTTAATACGAGGTTTGACTTATAAGCCATGGGCCAGGACTTAGATATTTCCAATGCGGGCTAATGGAGACTGACCGTTTGAAGCCCGTGGTTGACACGCTACGTCCCATGGTTAAGGGTGCCACCCGGACCAAGTTCTCACACATACACAAATTAACTGTCAGTGAAAGCTACTATAACAAGATTTAATTTAAATCAAGATAAATTAGATATTAAACTGCTCAAAGACATAAAATTAAAGCTATAATTATACAAAATAACTTGCATGCGCATTTACAACTCATTCAATCACTCGCCTTAGCTCAAGATGGACCCAAAATATCTCCAAATTCAGCTCTCTACTGCCAGGAATCCTTTATTTACAAAAGCCCCAAGAAATGTCCTCCAAATCCCCAAAATTAAGAGCAAAAAAGGACCTTTTAAAAGGGTTTAAATGCATGAATTAAAGGTTCTAAATGACATAACAAAACCATGTATAGAAGATGAAAACCATTGCCTGCATACAAGAGCTCTATCCAAGAAGAAAAGCTTGAATAATGATGAAATCCCAGCTAGATTTTCTTAGAAAAGGGTAGCAATGGAAAGCTTGGAAGGTGGAGAAGTTGAAGAATAACTCAGATTTCAAGTTTGGGTTGAGAAGGTGTGATATGCAATGGAAGACATAGGCTGGAAAGGAAGAGAAAACTTTGTGGCTTGGCCTGGTTCTGAAACATGAAAAATGGAGAAAATCATGTGTGGATTGGTTTCAAACTTAAGTGGGTTGTGGGCCCCACAGCTCTATAACTTCAAGGGCTTAGAAACCCTTTTTGTGGGCCCCGGATGTGATCGACGAAGAAGGAAAAATTAATCGTCGAGAAATCTAGTTTTCGAAAAGAATATTTTTCACATGATTTGAAAACATTGAAATTCGTACATAGATTTTGATGTGAAAAGTCTATTTTTCCCTTTTGGCTGAAAAACTAGGTTCTTAGGCTCCGAACTCAGACGGAATGATTACGAAAGTTGTAGGGCCTAATTTGAACTATCGAAGGGAGTGAAAATGGAGATTATTTTGAAATCACTGATAACCCCTCACACTTACTCGAGCGATACAAAGCTCGAGCGATACAAAGGGGTCCTAGAGCATGTCAGACTAAGTTCAAAGGCTCTCAAAATTCCCCAAATCTATGAAAATATCTAATCAGACTCACTAGTTAAGCTACACGTACCCTAATCCCGCTAAGAGAACTAATACTCGGCTTAAATAGCCTTAAACATATCAAACTTGGGTCGGGGTCTTACATCCTCCACCCCTTAGAGCATTTGGTCCTCCAAATGAAAACCATTTACCTCAGGTGTTAGATGGGAATACTTCCTTTGAACTTGATTTCTCAATTCCCAAGTTGCTTCTTCTAGACCGTGGTTCTCCCATAGTACTTTCACCCAATGAATTATGCGGGTTCTCAATTCTTGCTCTTTCATGTCAATAACTCTGACTGGCTTCTCAACAAAGGTGCCATCTTCTTGAATCTCCAACGGTTCATGTTGTAATACATGCGATAAATCAGGGACATATTTCTTCGCCATCGAGACATGAAAAACGTTATGCATGGCCGAGAACTCTAGCGGTAAGGCTATTCGATAAGCCACAAAATCAATTCAGCTGTAAACCTTATAAGGTCCGATGAATCTCCTTGACAACTTGTCATTTTGCCCGAATCTCAGAGTTCTTCTAACTGGTGACACCTTCAAAAATACTTTATCCCCTTCCTAGAACTGCAAGTCTCTTCTACACGTATCAGCGTAGCTCTTTTGTCAACTCCTAGCAAGCTTCAAGCATTCATGGATTAGCTTGACCTTCTCACTTGTCTCACCAATCAAGGTTGGTCAATGAAAACTACATTCACCGAATTCCTCCCAACACATTGGGGCTCTGCATTTCCTACCATACAATGCTTCGAAAGGCTCCATCCCTATGCTCGAGTGAAAACTGTTATTGTATGCAAATTCGCAAAGTGGCAAACTCTCATCCTACCGAGTCTTGAAATCTAATACACAAGCACGCAACATATTTTCCAAAGTCTGAATTGTCCACTCTTACTAGCCATCTGTCTAAAGGTGATATGCTGTACTGAACTAATCCAATACATAAGCACGTAGCATATTTTCCAAAGTCTGAATTGTCCACTCTTACTGCCCATCTGTCTAAGGGTGATATGCTGTACTGCCCATCTGTCTAAGGGTGATATGCTGTACTGAACTGAAGCTTCGTACTCATTGACTCATGCCAAGTTTTTCAGAATCTTGAGGTGAAATTGTAATCTCTGTTGGAAGTGATAGAAACTGGTTGGCCATGACGACTAACAATCTCCTTGACGAACGATTCTGTGAGAGGTAGCATGTGCATCCTATTCTCTATTTTCACTGGAATGAAATGAGCAGACTTCGTGAGACGGTCGACGATAACCCAGATTACATTGTTCCCCCAGCTGGTACTTGATAAACCGGAGATGAAATCCATAGTGAGATGTGTTCTCATTTCCACTTTGGAATTTTCAAAGGTTGCAAAAGGTCTGGAGACTTCTGATGTTCTACCTTCACTATGATGGACCCGGCCTTTTGTTTTCTCTCTTCCGTCCCGGGACTCCCAAGAGATTGGTGGAGGGAAAGAATGCGAGCATCAACATTTTTGTACGGGTATGCCATATTTTCTATTCTACTTGGAATTTAGAAATGGTGATCCGGAGATCCACCTTCACAAGTAGAAAAGGAAATCAACTATTTTTCTAACTTTCCATTACACATATATTTAAGAAAAGAGACAAAGGTTTTGAGTGCCGTAAGAGGCAATTTTTCTTTGTTTGCCATAAAAGGCGATTTTGCTATACAAGGCGATGTTTGTCGTGAAAGGCGGTTTTGCCGTGAAAGGCGATGTACAAATCTCATCAATAATGAAAGACAAGAATTATAATTTTTTTTGTCTCTTTTAAAAAAACACAAAATACAATAGAAAAGTAAGAAAAGAAATTCTGACTTCTTAGGAAATTGCGGGGGCTTGTTCAAATCGACAGTCGCAAGTCGTGTATGGACTTCGCCATCGTCCTTCAGATGAGAACATATGATGCTTTGATTCTTTTGGCTTGGCTTGGACCTCATATTTTTAGAGGATAAAGACCAGGGGGTGGTTCTATATCCAATAAAAAACCGAATAGATGGGCTGAAAAGCTACGTCTAGGCCATGTCGGATAGAAAGAAAGGGATTTGTGGTGTTTGTTGCAGCAGAGTTTCTCCAAAGTAGCAGAGCTTCTTTGCTCAATGTCTGATTTCTGTCTCCTTTTCTCTGTCAGGATGTCTCCTTCCGGATTTGTTCTTCTTGGAATGACCCCCCTTTTATAGGCTTTTGGTAGCCATTAGGTGGGTTTATGGGCTTTTAATGCATTAAAGCCACATGGTGGGAGGAGTTACAAGCTTTTATTTCATGATTTTGTAACTCCTTTTCTTGGCTTTTGATTGGCCGATGGAGAATGATGGGCACTTATTCGCCTTTAAACTCCATGATGAGAGAAGTTTCATGATTTATTGTCATGATTGCTTTGATTTGTAACTCCTCTTTCCTTGCTTCTGATTGGGCCGCCAAAAATAATGAGTTAATGACTGCAATTATTTGTCATAAAACGGGTCATTTAACTGCATTAAGTAGTCGCCAGGGCGCTCAAAGAGTCGCGGGCCGTACTGCGTCTTTTGGAATTCTTCTTACGATGATCGCCAATGGATCCACATATTATTTGATGTCGGATGGCGATGCAACTTCAGACACTGATTGATATTAGTGGGCCGGTAATATCTTTCCTGTCGATTTCTCGATCGATCGGACATAAAGTGTACTTTCTTGGTTGGCCGGTTGGCGATTTTGAAGCGTGCGATGATAATCACATGCTCTTGATGGTAGATCTGAGATGGTGGTGAAGATCAGTAGATTTCGAGCACCAAAAATCAGATTTTCGAAAAACCATAGGGGTCGGAATTCTAGAAACGCAAAAAGGGTCGGAAAATGGCCCTTTCAATGGAAATTCCGGGTCGCCGGCGACCATGCACCAAGGTCGCCGATGGTTGCCGCCGGCGACCATGGGGACTTTTCCCTTTTTTGGTCGCCGTTTTTCGGCCGTTTCTCGATCTTTTATGATTCTATTTTCTTCTGTATTTTTCTTGACATTATTCCTCATTTATTGGCTTGATTCTCTTGAAGAAAACCTTATGAGAAGCCATACAAATTGAGCACAAAATTTCTTATTTTCTAGAAAGGCAGAAGACTTTGTCGCCGATTTTCCATTAGAAGTCAAAACTAGGTCAAACGATGTCGGAATGACCTGAAATTTGACGTATAGCCTGCTGAGTAATAGATAAGACCAACCATAGGCTTTTGTTTGAGTTTTGAAGCCGTGTGGGGTCCCGTCGCCAGTGGACTTGATTTTACCGCGAGGAAGATGCCGCGCTTTGATGTATGGTCAACTGACGTCCGATTGACCTGAAATTTGACAGGGAGCCTACTTGAGTCATTTTGAGACGATCCACTAGCTCCAATTTGGATGTCATAGTCACGGGAAGCTCCGCCGCCGGGAGACTTGATTTTGTTCTCGAGAATCAAAGTTGGGTCAAACATCGTCAGAATGACCTGAAATTTGACATGTAGCCCCTTGGAAGCATGTTGAAGCCACCCCATGTACTCTGTTTGATGAGTGATGGCCTCGGTGGTTCTTGTTGCCAAAAAGCTTGATTTTACTGCTCAAGGGTTGATAGAGGGTCAAACATTGTCAGTTTGACTTGAAATTTGACACGGAGCCTTTTGGAGGTATTTTGGGACCATCCGTAGGCTTTGATCAAAGTTTTGATGTCTTCGACACTGTCGCCGCCGGGAGAGCTGACTTTGCTATGACTATTTCCTTTTTGGGCCAAATGATGTCGGAATGGCTTGAAACTTGATGTAGAGCCTTCTAGTGGCATTTTGAGGCCAGCTGTGTGCTCTGTTTTGTGTGTCAGGGTTTCTGGCTTCACCGCCGTCGGAGCTCCTGCTTAGTTGTTGGAGGAGTGAAGTTAGGGCAAGTGATGTTGAAATGGCCCGAAACTTCAGGTGTACCCCTCTTTTGGCTGTTTTTGAAGAATCTTGCAGTTTTTGTTTGGTTCTGACAAGATTTTATGCTTGAAGTGGCATTGCCTATTTGTAATAGGATGCGGCTTCATGTAGCTTTCGATGTCAAAGAGTCAAAGCGACATTTTTTGTGTCAATAAATGCCCCCTCGAGTTATAACAACGATTTGCGTAACTTTTGAAGTCGATGTGCCTCGAAGAGAAGTTTGAAGGAGAGCTTTTAACTTGAGCAAGAGTTTTTTAACAATTTTCTTTTTGGTAGGGTAGCCTTTTGAGTTTCCAATGGGATTTTATGGTAGTGAAAGGGATCACGTACCATCTCAGGGCAAAATTTTGAAAATGACATGAGGGATTTGGATTTGGGTTTTTCTTTTTGACCTTATGAACTTAAGGGCTTTATGTGGCACATTAGGCGGTCAAGAGACCTTTAAGAGAAAACCTGCTTTTGTGACAAGGACCTTTAAGAGATTGATCCTTGAAATCAGGTAGACTGTGTTAGACAGCAGGTCGTGACATAACTTTTGTAAGGCGAACATCACTACAAGGCATTCTTTTTCGACTAGAGGGTAGCGATGCTCTGCACCTACTAACATGCGACTGAGGTAATATAGAGCAGCTTCTTTTCCTTTGTCATTTTCTTGTGTGAGTAAAGCGCCCAAAGAATAATCGAGAGCTCTTGTATACAAGATGAATGGTTTCCCAGTTGTGAGGGCAGCCAACACTGGTGGTTTGGTCAGGTACGTTTTGATATCTTGAAATGCAGCTTCACATTTAGCATCCCAAAAAAGTCCACACCATTCTTCGTCAAGCGAGAGAATGGATGACACTTCCCTGATAGATTGGAGATGAACCGTAGGATGCATGTGAATCTTCCTTGAAGCCCTTTTAGTTGTCTTAGGATCCTCGGAGGTGGCATTTCTAGGATAGCCTTGACTTTGGTGGGGTCAAATTCTATTCCGGCTTTCCGAACTATGAATTCGAGAAAATTACCCGATGAGACACTGAAGATGCATTTTAGTGGATTCATCCGCAGTTTGTGTTTGCGAAGTCGGAGGAAGACTTCTCGAAGATCTTTGAGATGGTCTTCTTTTCTTTGGCTTTTGATAGCAAGGTCATCAACGTAACATTCAACCGTCTTGTGCTGCATATCTTGAAATATCTTCATCATAGCCCTCTGATATGTTGCACCGGCATTTTTTAGACCGAATGGCATGACAGTGTAGCAATACACACCAAACGGGGTCCGAAATGATGTATGCTTTTCATCTTCAGGATACATCTTTATTTGGTTGTAGTCAGAGAAGCCATCCATGAATGTCATTCGCTCAAACCCACATGTGTTTTCAATCATCACTTCTAGTATGGGGAGTGGGAATTCATCTTTAGGGCACGCACCATTTAGGTCTCTATAGTCAATACAGACCCTGATCTGCCCGTTTTTCTTTGTCACTAGGACAATGTTGGCTAACCATTCAGGATGCTATTCCTCACGGATGAAGCCAACGCTTTTGAGTTTTTGAACTTCTTGTTCAATTTTATCCATCACATCAGGACGAAAAATTTTCTTTGGCCTTGTTTGACAGGCTTGATATCTTTTTACAAATTGAGTTTGTGGACTATTTTTTTGGGGTCTAAGTCAGGCATTTTAGCATAAGACTATGCAAAACAATCAACAAACTCACGAAGAAAAGAGATATACTCGAGTAACTCATCATCCTTTAATTCTTACTTATGAATACAGGATGTGGGTTATCAGGTGTCTCCAAATCTATCTTTTGAATAGGATCTTCTGTTGGAAGGTTTGAAGGTGGTTCCTCCACAATATTTTTGGGGGCTTCCAATTCAACATGGCTTTCTGAAGTTCCAAAGGTATTTACATGTTGGAAATAGGTGGGCGTCGTGGATAGGATTTTAAAACTTTTGACCCACTTGACTCAGGGATCAAATACCCATAAGGCCATAAACCATATCCAGGATGCAATCCCTCATACTCATCTATCATGTACAACAATAAAACAAGCAACACCATGCAACAAAATAATCTACAACAGATAGAGAAGCAGATTATACCTTTGGAGCCTGGTTGTGTTCTAATGGAGAAGAAAACTTACTAGTTGAAGAAACTCTTTCTTTGTAAGCAACTTGGGATCTCCAAGACCTCTTAGTCTTCCACGCTATGTCCCGTATCAGATCTCTTTTCTCAAAAAGACTGGTGAAAACTTCAAGAGAAAACCGTTCAAGAAACTCAAAGAACTAGAAGAGAACTAGAAGAGATGTGCAACTCTTGCACAAAAGGGAGGGCTGGGCGTGAAATCCAAGAGTGTGTATGTCCCAGCCCCTTGCTTCTCCTTTTATAGCTTTAAGCAACCTCCTTCCCTCCTCTTGTACTAATTGAAATAGAAGTCTTACTTCCACATAAATTAGTAACCTTACTATTACCACTATTAGAAGTCTTACTTCAAATAGAAATAGTAACTTTCTAATTCCTACATCTTAGAGTTCTAGTAGGATTAGTATCTTTCCAATACCTTGGGCTAGCGTGGGGACCACTAGGAATTCCATAGAAAGTTGGCTCCAACTGGGACACCGCGACCCCACATCTAATTTGCAATCCGAGCCCACAATTAATTGCAGATAACACCACTATATAAATGCAATTGCACACCAGTCTTAGGAATAAATTACAATGAAGACCCCAAACTTCCCGATTACTACAAGTAGGCCTCTCTATCAGTATCCATGGATCAATTGGACTAAAACTGTCCCACCAATTTAAATCCACATTTTGTTATCCTTGAGTCCGAATTAATCACAGTGATGATCAGTACCATCCAATTAACTCTTAATCAAGATGGGTGCGCACTTACTAATAACAAATTTATTAATTGGCACAAGGGGATAATATAGATAGATTCCATCTTGACCATTGGATGTTCCCACAGTCCTACTATCACGTACCCAAGACACCGAGGTGTTGACCTACAGTTGGCCTCACTTATTGGTAACTCAAAGCAAATGAATAGATAGAAACTTAAGTTTATCAATGTCTCAGAATTGAAAGCCTATTGCTAGGGAATTATGAGAGCAAACCTTAGACTCGAGAGAGTATTCAATAAGGTGCTACTCATGGTCCTTCAATACATCCAATGTACCAGCACCGTAATCCAGAATCTTAAATTCTGATGATCGAGACAAATCACACTATCTCATAGTGATCAAAGTGCTGCAACCTTATCAGATGAGGTGCCCAGTCTCATCACCGGTTGTGAAGATATTTAAGTATAAGATTTGTGACACATGTCTCCCGTGTGTGGATCTCATCCATACACATATATCACATCTAATATACTAATGGGACCCAATTCATCTCATGAACTATTATGTCATATGTATTGGTCATGTGCATTAAGTAGTAAAACACCATTCATCTCATGAAAGGAAAGCATGATATTATTGATGAATAAAGAAATTAATCAATTTATTACATCATCTGATAGATTGAGTCCATACAATCTAATAGAGGACACATGTGTTTTACTAATTCTTGGTTCTTGGTGAAAATCACTTGACATAAGGAATGTTCTCCTCCTTGCTAAGTAGGAAGACTCTCCCTACTACTGGTGAGTAGTGGGGTTTTCTCACCAATGGTGAGTGGATTGCGTTCCCCACCACTTAGTGAGTGGAGGGTACCTCCTTGTTAGGTTCTCATCAGCTCAACTTTAAATTGCTTTAACTTTTAATCTGGCAGTTGAATTTTGATGTTCTAAATATCATTGGAAAGATCCTCTTGAGTGGATATCTGTAGAGTCCACGTCTGCCTCGATCTGAGCTATAATGACAAAGATATGGGCCACGAAGTTTGAAGTTGAGTTTCTAGGCGAGGTGAAAGAGGCTCTTCTCCAGACTTTTTCATTTTATTAGGAGAGGAGATGCTCCCTACTCAATAGGCCGTTGTCTCGGGCATGGGAAAGCACTTTCTATGGCAAGCCCACCTCCTTTTAGTTCTTTTTTAATTTTCATGTAATCTTCAAATGATCGTAACTTTAGATCTGTCCATCGAATTCTTGCCTTCAATATATCATTGGAAATGTACTCTTTCTAAGTAGATGTCTATGGACTCTAAGGTCACCTGATCCAATTTGTATTTAGGGTGGTTCTAAATGCACCCACACCTTTTGCTGAAGGCACCCACCTCCCCTTATGAACAGTGATTGAAAAATCACTGTTCATAAGGGGAAGTGGGTGTCTTCAGCACTTCATGGGGTGCATTTAGAATCACCCTTGTATTTAAGGAGAGTTTGCCTCGGGAGAGTAATCTTTCAGCCCTTTTAAGGAGGTAAGCCGTGTTGCGGCCCAGGAAAAGTCTTCAAAGTGCAAGCCTGTAGTTGACTTGACTTCTTTGACCGTCTTTGTGAATTTTAATAATCTTGACTTGGAGTGTCGTACTTGTGCCAATCTGCCCAATTTTCTTGTTTGTCCTTTATTTCCTATCATTGATTTTGATGCAGTTTGCGTCATTTTCTTCATTTGGGGATCCTGGACCAGTTGTTCTTGATGGTTTCATAACTTGAGGAAGTCATCTTCTATGATTATTCATTTTCATGAATCTTCGACTTTCTACGGAATCCTACTTCCCATGCTTTCGGGGAGTCTTTTCTTGTATCCTTTTTTTTTTTTTTTTTTATTACAAATTTGTTTGTTTACACGGTATCATCCCTACAGAACATGGTACACAATGTACACCTGATTGTGTTGGGACATCCAAAAAAACTTAGTGTTCATTGTGTGTTCAAGCTTTTATTATTGGGCCAATTTGGTATCACATAATATAAATCTATTATTATAATTAAAATCAGATAGTGGGCAGGCAGGTCTGAATCAAGTTGAATTGGGGTTTGCCTTAAACCTTAATGTAAGTGTAGAAAATATAACTCACAAGATTAAGAGGAGCCCTTCGGGACTTATCCAATTGACCGTGAAAGCTGGCCGCTTTGGGTGATTGCCAAGGTCTCATCAGCCCACAAAGTAATTAATGAAGGTCCATCATAACCCACATTGCATTAAATGATGGTCCGATCAGCCCACGTTGCATTAAATGTCAGTCACATTGGGCCGGATCCTGTTTTGACTTATTAGCTGTAAAGTAGCATCAGATCCTTTCTTGGGCTTCGCCCTGATATGGCTGTAGCCGTTGGATGCCACTCTGTCAGATATTCGAGGAGGATTTGGACGGCCGGCATGATGGACTTGTCCCATTGGCGCGTATTCATATCCTGCCACCACGTGTCTGAAGAGGGGAGATGGCTATCAGTGCCTGTCTCAGTTGGCTATTCGTCATACAGCTGTTGTCGAGATGTGTGATCGAATCCAAGCCATACGCCCGAGATCACAACGGTCTCAATGTGACGTCCCGGAGTCCTACATCGATTATAGAGAGGAAAGTGAATGTGATTATATGTAGAGCTTACACCCTTACCTTGCATGAGGCATTTTGATGGGTTGAAGCCCATCAGAAGCAAAACCGTGAGGCCCGTGGGCCAAAGCGGACAATATCATGTATAGGTAAAGGGGTGGAGCGTTACAAATGGTATCAGAGCCGACTCTCGACTAGTTCGAGTGTGGGACCCCTGCCGTGGTCTGGTGTAAGTGGACGGGTCTCCATGTGGGAAGGCCAAGAGGGCTGGCAAGCTACAGAGACTGGCAGGCTACTGCACAGGGTCGTGCAGCCTTAAGGCCCTTACCTTGCATGAGGCATTTTGATGGGTTGAGGCCCATCAGAAGCAAAACCGTGAGGCCCGTGGGCCAAAGCGGACAATATCATGCATGGGTAAAGGGGTGGGGCGTTACACTCAAGCCAGGGTTGACCGAAATGACGATTATCGTCTCGGCTGGCATATTAGCATTCGAGCCGGAGTGCATGCAGCCGAGATCGCTGCTGGAGTTAGCATAATCTTGGTGTCTTAAGAGTTGCCCCCACACACTTAATGTACTCAAGCAGGTTGCCATACCTGGTACATTTCAACAGGAAGCTTTTCTTAGGAAGCTTTTTGGTAATCAAACAGAATTAACGGAGGAAATCTGAAAAGAAGAAATTGCAACTGAAACATAAACCAGGAGAACATAAACCAGGAGAATGTCAACCAAAGCTCCCTTCTTCCCAGACCGCCCCATGCTTCCTTTTTAAAACCCCTTTCCCTCTATCCGAAATTAAACAAATAAATAAATCCTACTATCGTAATGGTACGGCGTTTCGGATCCCACACCGGCGCGAATGAGTCTTCTAGATAAGCTATGGCACGACACAGTAGCCGGTCCCCGACCCGAATATGGCCTCAGTAAGCTTTGAAATGCCACACTATTTCTGCCGCTCCCACACGATCGTCCGATTTATTAGGTGATGTCCCGATTACTCGGAGCATTACGATACTCAAGGGCTCCCATCTCTGAAACGTAACGGGCGACACGGAGTCCGTTTCGTCGTCTCTAGCCGGATCTCGTGGGTAAAAGGATCGTCCAGTTTTGATGGTTCCTATGCTTGTTTGAGGTTTTGAAATTGAAGATCATGGGGTTTTTTCTTTATTTTATTATTATTATTAGTTTTTTTTGTTTTCCTTTTCTTCTTTCTTTGTTGACAGCGAGCACGCGTGGAAGAGAGAGGAATGGAATGCCGGGAGTGAAGGCGGAACCCAGAAGCCCAACTGTCTATGATTGGTTAGTGTTTCCTTCATCCATTGTAGTAAATCCCTGTTTGGTCGAACTCAAACATCCTGAAAGAGCCCAGTGGTTAGGGTAGAGGCAACACGGCCCAGTCTTTTCTAGGACGGGCCCATGCTGGCTGGAGTCGGCCCAGCACGGCCCCCTGTTGGGGCTGGGCCAGTTCGTATTGGGCCTGGTTGGGCTGAGCTTGCGCACTGTTTTACAACTTTGCAATAATTATCAACTTCTAGGCTGATAGATTAAGCTGTTTTTTAGGATTTGGATAGTTTACAAATTCTCTCATGTAATAGCACAAAAAGGAAACGGAAACGCGTTTTGTAGTCAAGCCCAAAGAAATGACTCAGATGAGAGAGCTACAGAAATAGGCTCAAAGATTTAGAGTGACCCGCGATAGAATTAGAAGGTATGACCTAAATGGCAGAACATGAGAGAGGAGGGTGAACTAGATAATTGATAGGATCCCCGCGAGGTGTTTCTTTTTGGAAAATTTAATGAAGATTTTTTATGTTGGAAATTCATCACTGTAGTTAATATTTTTGGAATTTCAAGATTTTTTTAGGTATTTTGACCATACGGCTCCTATTAGACATAACTATTGCATGACAATGGTTGAAAATTTAAAAATGTCTGAGAATTGTTCATAATACAGAAGATACTAGAAAAATTACAACCTTTTTAGGTATTTTGACCATACGGCTCCTATAAGACATAACTATTGCATGACAATGGTTGAAATTTTAAAAATGTCTGAGAATTGTTCATAATACAAAAGATACTAGCAAAATTACAACCTTGCCCTTAAGATGTGCAATATTCTATGATTATAGGATATCGCACAAAAAAGTTGTCTTTTCACTGCATCTTTAACCCCTACTTGCTGTAAAGAATTAATAAATTTCATTGCAACCCATTTTATTTATTTATCCTTTTCTTTTGTTTTTTTTCTTCATTTTCACATTTTCCTATTAGATTTCAGAAGTAAGGATCTAATACTTTTTATATGATTTTACATTTTTATCCGTCAAAAAGATAATTTTTTTATACCACATAAAACTTATTTTTCTATGTTTTAAATGGGTAAGATAGGGCCCACATAATTGAGTTAGATAGGTGGACTGGTATTTATTGAATTTTTATAAAATTTATTTTTAGCCATTGGAATTCTGAAAATATAATCTTTTGCGATATCACTTTTTACCATTTTCCACTTTGGAAAATGTCACTTCAAAGCTCTCCTTAGTTTTAATATCTCAAAGTTTAATACAATACACCTTGTAATTTGTTGCCACGGAATCCAATGATGAATACTGTCAACTATAGTATAATTTCTGTCCTTTAAAAAAAAGGATAGTGCCAATTTGTGTTGAGGGTTGGTACGTATGAATGTGTTGGATTGATTAGGGGTGTTCTTGGGCCGGGTTGGGCGGGCTATGAAATATTCAGGCCTAGCCCAGTTTTAAACCATAGGCCCAAACTCATCTCTAACCTGACTCGAGCCATAAGTGCTTGGCCCGAGTTCGGCTCATTTGAGAAAGAGCTAATCCTAAGCCCGGTAGAATGATGTTTTGACTGACCTTATAAGTTATAGTTCAAGTGGTTGGGATATGTGTATTGTGTGAAACTGCATTTGTTTGAGTCCTCTTCCTAGCAAAAAGAAAAGTTTTTGATTAAATTATTTCTCACGTTCAAACCTAGCTAGGCTTCGGGCACCCTACCACCACATCCAAGCGCAGACCGTATATTAAACGGGACAAAATTTTTGGCCAAGCCAGGCCCAATTACCAAGACCTAAGGCTCAAGCTTGGCCTAAAGTGGGCTGGGCCAGGGTCAGGCTTAGGTCGGCCCGGTCCATGAACAACCTTAGTTATTTGTAGAATCCACTTTGTGGAACTTTTGAGGATCTTCGTAAGAACTAGAAAAACATAGCACGAGCAAAAATAATTATGATATTAAAATTTAAAAAAAAAAAAACGTTAAGATCAGTTTCTTGAAAATTAAATGCAAAAGGTTTTAGTCTTAGAGAGAGAAAAGAAAAAGAAGTCCATAAGAATTCAATACCTAATACCATATAATTAAAAAAAAAAAAAAACACAAGCCCATGAAAATTGAAGATTAATGATAAAAAAACTAAAAAATAAAATCAAAACAAACAAACAATATAAACTATGAATAAAATCCAATGAAATTTGAAAGACACATAGAAATAAAACATAGAAATGAAAATTCATAATCAACTCAATGACATAAGCAATTTAAAAGAATAAAAAACTCATGAGAAAAAAAAAACTAAAAAATAGAGCACTAAAGGGCAAAGACAAAAGAACCCACAAATTCATGAAAAACCATCATAAAAATAAAATAAAATAAAAACTAAAAACTAAAAACTAAAAACTAATCTACAACAGATAGAGAAGCAGATTATACCTTTGGAGCCTGGTTGTACTCTAATGGAGAAGAAGACTTGCTAGTTGAAGAAACTCTTTCTTTGTAAGCAACTTAGGATCACGAAGACCTCTTACTATTCCACGTTATGTCCCGTATCAGATCTCTCCTCTCAAGAAGATTGGTGGAAACTTCAAGAGAAAACCCTTCAAGAAACTCAAGGAACTAGAAGAGAACTAGAAGAGATGTGCAACTCTTGCACAAAAGGGAGGGCTGGGCGTGAAATCCAAGAGTATGTTTTTCCAGCCCCCTTGCTTCTCCTTTTATAGCTTTAAGCAATCTCCTTCCCTCCTCTTGTACTAATTGAAATAGAAGTCTTACTTACACACAAATTAGTAACCTTACTATTACCACTATTAGAAGTCTCACTTCAAATAGAAATTTTCTAATTCCTTCATCTTAGAGTTCTAGTAGGATTAGTATCTTTTCAATAACTTGGGTTAGCGTGGGGACCACTAGGGATTCCATAGAAAGTTGGCTCCAACTGGGACACCGCGACCCCACATCTCATTTGCAATCCGAGCCCACAGTTAATTGCAGATAACACCACTATATAAATGCAATTGCACACCAGTCTTAGGAATAAATTACAATGAAGACCCTAAACTTCCCGATTACTACAAGTAGGCCCCTCTATCAATATCCATGGATCAATTGGACTAAAACTGTCCCACCAATTTAAATCCACATTTTATTATTCTTGAGCCCCAATTAATCACAGTGATGATCAGTACCATCCAATTAACTCTTAATCGAGATGGGTGCGCACTTACTAATAACAAATCTATAAATTGGCACAAGGGGATAATATAGATAGATTCCATCTTGACCATTGGATGTTCCTACAGTCCTACTATTACGTACCCAAGACACCGAGGTGTTGACCTACAGTTGGCCTCATTCATTGGTAACTCAAAGCAAATGAATAGATAGAAACTTAAGTTCACCAATGTCTCAGGATTGAGAGCCTATTGCTAGGGAATTATGAGAACAAACCTTAGACTCAAGAGAGTATTCAATAAGGTGCTACTCATGGTCCTTCAATACATCCAATGTACCAGCACCGTGATCCAGAATCTTAAATTCTGATGATCGAGACAAATCACACTATCTCATAGTGATCAAAGTGCTGCAACCTTATCAGATGAGGTGCCCAGTCTCATCACCGGTTGTGAAGATATTTAAGTATAAGATTTGTGACACATGTCTCCCGTGTGTGGATCTCATCCATACACATATATCACATCTAATATACTAATGAGACCCAATTCAGCTCATGAACTATTATGTCATATGTATTGGTCATGTGCATTAAGTAGTAAAACACTATTCATCTCATGAAAGGAAAGCATGATATTATTGATAAATAAAGAAATTAATCAATTTATTGCATCATCTGATAGATTGAGTCCATACAATCTCCCACTTGGGCTCAATGCCAGTTAGGGTTGCATCTCATGCCCATCCCATCTACATGCTACTCAAAGACTTTAGTAGTCAAAAGTTTAGTAAAGGGATCTGCCAGATTGTCTGCAGAGCCTATCTTGGTAATAGCTATGTCACCTCTCTGCATAATCTCTCTGACTAAATGATACTTCCTTTGTACATGCTTTTCGCTTTTATGGCTTCTGGGTTCTTTGGACTGAGCGACTGCCCTGCTGTTGTCACAGTAAACTGTGAGCGGCTGTCGTGCCAAAGGTACCACCCCAAGTTCCATAAGGAATCTCTTGAGCCATACTGCTTCCTTAGCTGCTTCACAAGCTGCTACATATTCAGCCTCTGAGGTGGAATCAGCGGTACATTCCTGTTTTATATTCCTCCAGCTGATTGCTCCACCACCAAGCATAAATACATAACCAAAAGAGGATTTCCTGGAATCCTTATCTGACATGGAGTCAGAATTTGTGTATCCGACTGGAATGAGCTCATCATTGCTCATCACTGCTATAAATCAACTTGTAATCTCTAGTCCTTCTCAAGTATTTGAGAATATATTTTACAGCAGTCCAATGTTCAGGTCTTAGATTAGACTGATATCTGCTGACTAGGCCCACTACATGACATATATCCGGTCTAGTACATAGCATAGCATACATGAGACTACCAACAGCTGAAGCATATGGTATCGACCTCATTTGCTCCTTTTCCTCAGGTGTCATAAGACACTGGTCTTTGGAAAGTTGCACTCCATGCCTGAAAGGTGTAATACCATTCTTGGAGTCTTGCCTAACAAACCGTACCAGCACCTTATATGTACATGCAGCTTGAGATAAGCCAATCATCCTATTTTGCCAGTCTCGATGGAGTTTGATCCCTAGGATGTAGCCAGCTTCTCCCAGGTCCTTCATATCAAAAGTCTTGGCCAGCCAAACTTTCATTGTTGACAACATTCCTATGTCTTTCCCAAGGAGAAGGATGTCGTTGACATATAAAACCAGAAAAACTACCATTTCACCTTCACTTTTCATGTACACACATGACTCATCCGCATTTTGATAAAAACAAATGATTTGATTGGCTGGTCAAAACGGATGTTTCAGCTTCGGGATGCCTGCTTTAATCCATAGATGGACTTCTGCAGTTTGCAAACTTTTTGCTCTTGGTTTTTAGCTACAAAACCGTCTGGCTGCACCATATAGATGTCTTCCTCAAGATGGCCGTTAAGAAACGCTGTCTTGACATCCATTTGCCAAATCTCATAATTGAGATGAGCCGCAATGGATAAGAGTATCTGGATGGACTTGAGCATGGTTACCGGCAAAAAGGTTTCATCATAATCGATACCCTCTTTCTGAGTATACCTTTTCGCAACAAGCCTGGCCTTAAAAGTCTCCACTCTACCATCTGGTCCTCCTTTTCTCTTGTTGTCGCGACCCCGGACCGGGCCCCCGAAGGACTGATCCGGGATCGGGACCATTAGTGTTTAGTGTGTCATGAACCAACCACACATATGTTTTTATTTTTTAATTTCCCACAGGTGTCCGCGGTGAGGATATCACAATCATCCATTAATATTTCTTTCACGTGCGGAAGCGTGTAGCAAATCAAATAGTCCATCTATCATTAGTCATGAAGACAACAACCACAAGTATAAATACTGTATCAGAATGAGCAATGACATATATAGCAAGTTTCCCAAGTTGTTAAAGTTAAACAAAAGATCAGTTAATTACAATCCCAAAAATAGAGGCCAACAAAGGCCAATATAACAAAAGAATAACTCCCAAAAGAATGGTCAAAGAGTTCCCCTCAAAATGTTACGCATCTCCAAGCAGTCAGATGTCTACATGACATCGTCAGCACGCCACTCGACTAGAGGCTGCGGCTCACCTACCGCCTCCTCTGGCTCCTCCTCAAGGAAGCCGGCAACGGGACCTGAGTACCAAAGTAAAGGATCAGACACGACGGTCTGGCAAGAGAATGAAAAGATACAACAATATACAATAAATGAAATACCTTGAAAAGCATAGAAATCTGTTTAAACAAGAACTCTAATAAAACAGATAAATCATTTGCTGTAAAACAAGTAAACAAGATAAGACATATGAGGTAACCAAGGAATCGGGAATAACAAGGTGGCAACCACAAGAAGCTAAGTCCTCTATCACTAAAGCGATAGAGCAATAACTAGGCCCTGATCTCAGTCACTCGAGGTGAGGAGAAACAGGGGATCTCATATAGATACATATACATATACAATACTATACATGACCACGGTAGCGAGCCGGGCATCGGGGACCACAGTAGCAATCTGCGGCATCGGGACAAGACCACGGTAATGACCGGGTAGCGGGATCCAAACTGCAGCTGGCGGGACAAGAGGGGGGATCTCCAAGTCGGTTGATCAGACCAACAGGGTTATCCAAGCTTAGTGGTGCCGACTCATAGGTCAAATACAATCGAGACAATGCAAGCAAATCAAGTACGAATACATAATCAAACGGGCAAGACGGGGGTGCTCAAGGGCACACTGACATATCATGTGGTGCAATGCACTTCAGGTCAAGTAACTGTTTCAAGTGTACAATAATACTTTCGGGAAAACCATTCATGTAATGCAAGGCTTGGAAATAGAGAATATTATGAACTATGCTAAATCAGGAAAGACAATGATTTTAAGATCTATGTGAGTGAATAGGGGTCCCGTATGTCGATCATCGATATGAATTGGTACTCCTTGAGTTTGAAGACATTCCGGGCTCCTTATGCACTTTTACGCTTTTCAAAACTTAAAATGAGCTTATGGTTATAACTAGATGTTATGATAAGGAAATCAAAGACTATAAATGGTCCATCCTAGGTATGATGTTAATTCGGAGACATCGAGCAACCTACTCAGTCATCGAAAGGAATAGAATTCGCGATAACCAAGGAAAAAGTCTTGTATTTAGATATAAAGGAGATATCGCGTCATTCCGTCCCGTTCAAGATTGAAATGAAGTGAACATCGATGTCACCCAACCAACCGTGAGGAACATCGGCTCAAGACGTCCTCACGCATGGTCAAATGAGTCCAAAGAGGGTAGCCAAGGTCCCACCTAAAACCAAGAAAAGAAAGAAAAAAAAAATATATATAAAAAAATCTCAAAACCCACCGGTCCGATCGATCGGCTAAAATTTTCTGAACAGGGTCCGATCGATCGGCTAAAATTTCTACACAGGGCCCGATCGATCGGCCCAAAAACCCTTACAGTTAAAGACAGTCCGATCGATCGGTCTGCACGTCCGATCGATCGGACCTGGGCGTGCAGCAGTTCCGGGAACTTGGTTTTTTTCTCTTTTTTTTTTCCTTTCCTTCCAACACGTGATTAACCAAGGAAAACTATGAACAAGATGACTTGATTACATGCTTCCAAGACATTAAATGAGGCTATCAAGAGGTATAAAGATCATTTATTGCAACCATGGAAAATCAATAAAGGAAATCAATGAAAGCATAAAAATCCATAAATGCTACCAAACCATTTTGAAACTTAAAAACATCCAACATTCACTTGCCTCAAGTCTTCAATTAATGATATTAAGCTCTAACAAGTCCTCCAAGAAAATGGTCCAAGCTACAAGGCAAAAATCCCCAAATAAACCCTTACATGGGTCAAACAATGAAATGACAAAGAAACCTTTCAATAATGCAAATGTAGCTTCCCTAAGGCTAGAAGATTATAAATCTAGAAGATGAGAGGGATCACTTACTTGGATGACCTTCAAGTGAGAAGAACTAGTTCAAGGGAGGTCTCAATATGGGGAGATTTCTCCAAGAATAGTATCAAGGTGAAGCTTGCAAGGAGAGGAAGAGATTGGTGGTCTCCACTTTGAGTTTGGTGCAAGATTGGTGAGGATTAGAGATGAAGAAGCAAGAAGAAGAAGAGGAACTTGCTAGAGAAAAACCCTAGACTCAAATGGCTGGAACATGGAGAATGGAAGGCAATGGAGGGTGAGTTCCTCTTTGTTAACAAAGGGGAGGTTGGGTCCCACAACTTAATGCACTTGGGTGGCTGATATCATCTCTTTCGGTACCTCGGATGAATTCGACGAAGAAGGAAGAAATGATCGTCGAAATATCTAGTTTCTAAAAAGTCTATGTTTCGCGGGTTTCGGGAATATCAAGTTTTGGGTACAGATTTGGTGTGCAATGACTGTTTTACCCTCAAGGCCAAGAATTCGGGTTTCAGGGCCTCGAATGGACACAGGATCAACATGAAAGTTGTAAGAATCCACAAGATGAATGCAACGGGCCAAAAACACCATGCACAACAAATCGGGAAAATCCACCAAGAAAATGCAACGCCAAAAAGGGAACCCCCAAAGGGCCCCCACAAGCTACCAAAGCATTCAAAAGCCCAAAACTAGGATCAAAACTATTCCAAACCCAACTTAATCAAAAATCACCAATCAAGCTTAGCACTAACACGCAACTTAATTAGTACTAATCGGGTTCACTCGGGTCGGGGTCTTACACTTGTAGACCCACTTTCACCCAATAGGTTTAATATTGGCTGGCAAGTCCACAAGTCTCCAGACCTGATTGGAGTACATAGACTCCATCTCAGCTTTCATAGCATCTTGCCAACGTCTCGAATCTATGTCATTTATTGCTTCATCATAGTTACAGGGATCTTGTTCCGGTTCTTCCGAAACTGCCTCGTAAGACTCTCCCAAGAACGAGAACCTGTTAGGAGGTTTGACAATCCTCCCACTACGACGAGGCACCGGTGTAACTACTGGGTCTGGTAAGGACGGTTCTTCCTCAAGTTCGGTCTCTCTTGGATTCAGAATTGATTGCTCTTGAATTTCTTCCAAGATCACCTTTTCTAAAGATTTCCGGTTCATCATTTAATCTTCCTCCAGAAAACCGCATTGGTGCTTACCAGCACTTTTTGCTCTCTGGGATTATAGAATAACCAACCTTTAGTTCCCTTAGGATATCCTACAAACGTGCATATTTCCGACTTCGATTCCAGCTTATCCGTCTTAACCTTCAGCACATGTGCCGGACAACCTCAAATGTGTAAATGTTGTAGACTAGGCTTTCGCCCGGACTACAACTCCCGGGGAGTCTTAGGTACAAACTTCGATGGTACGAGGTTTAGTATGTACATCGCAGTATCCAAGGCATATCCCCAAAAGGATATAGGTAATCCTGAGAAACTCAGCATAGACCTGATCATATCTAAAAGAGTCTGGTTCCTTCTTTCTGCTACTCCATTCTGTTGAGGCATACCAGGAGCAGACAACTAGGATAGAATCCCATTCTCAGATAAGTATCCCATAAAATCAGCAGAGAGATATTCCCCTCCTCGATCTGATCGAAGAGTCTTGATAATTTTACCTAATTGCTTTTCCGCTTCCGCTCGAAACTCTTTGAACTTTTCAAAAGCCTCGGACTTGCGGTGCATAAGGTATATGTATCCATATCTTGAGTAATCATCTGTGAAAGTGATGAAGTACTCATATCCTCCTCTGACCCTGACATTAATGGGTCCACACACATCAGTATGCACTAATTCCAATAAATCTTTGGCCCCATTGCCCTTAGATGAAAATGGTCTCTTGGTCATTTTGCCTCCAGACAGGACTTGCAGACAGGCATTGGTTCTACCACCAGTGAAGGCAAGATACTATCTTTCACTAGCCTGTCAATCCTATTTAGGTTTATATGACCTACCCTCAAGTGCCAAAGTTTTGTTAGATTAGATGAAGGTGACTTCCTCTTTAATAATGGTCTATTAATTGTTTCAGTATCATGTATCTCATATATTGTGGGAGTTAACAAATAAAAAACCCATTGGTTACCTTGCCAGAACATACAAAAGTACTATTCCTCTTTATGACAACTTTAGTACCAAAAGTAATGGAATAACTTTTATTCACCAAAGTAGAAACTGAAATTAAATTCCGTTGTAAAGACGGTACATATAATGTGTCTGACAAAACCAACTTATTATTTGAAAAACATAAAGTAGTGACTCCCACTGAAACAGCCTCCGCCTTAGCGTCAAATCCTAGGTTGACAATGATTTCTCCGTCACTAAGCCTCCTGGTTTCCCTGAACCCTTGCAACGTATTACATATGTGATTAGTTGCCCCGGAGTCCACACACCAAGATTCTGAAGTACCAGTTACAAAACTAACTTAAAAAATAAGTGACTCAATCATACCTGAGGTCTTATTCTTAGACAGATATTCTGGACAATTCCTTTTCCAATGTCCTGTCTTACCACAATGGAAACACTTTCCTTTTGTCCCTGTACCCTTAGCCTTGGCTACGCCACCATTAGGACCATTCTCCACCTTAGGACCCTTCGGAACTGATTTCTGTTTGCCTTTCTGCCCTTTGCCTTTCGGCTTGGACTTGGCATCTGACTTTTCTGTCACTAGGGCAGTTGGTTTCTTCTTCATAATCCCTTTAGTCACTACCAGTTGGCTAGACAGCTCAGCCAGAGTTAGATTCATCTTATTCATATTGTAATTAACTTTGAAATTGTTGAATGACTCTGGCAGTGACTGAAGGATTATGTCGATCTGCGATTCTGCATTAATCACAGTCCCCTGTACATCTAACTCATTTAATGAGTCCATCATTTTCAACATGTGTTTTTGTACCGATGTACTTTCAGCCATCTTGGTGCTAATGAGCACCCTCATAGCTGCCTGCCTAGCAGGCCTGCCCTGTTTCGCAAACATCTCCTTTAAGTTCGATATAATGTCGTATGCAGTCTTATAGGATTGATGTTGGTATTGCAAAACACTAGACATGGATGCCTGAATGTAACATCGGGCCATCTCATCGTCTTTGGCAAGTTCATTTTCTTTTTCCGATGCATCCGGGTCAGGCTCATCAAGGGGGGTGTTTGGTAAGGACATTTATATCCTGAAGCAGTCAGGACAATATCCAGGTTCCGTTTCCAGTCTACATAGTTGGATTCCACCAACTTATTCTGATTAAGGATGATCGCAAGTGGATTGAATGTATTCGAATTTATGCTTGAAATACTGTAGCACACAACCATACATTCTATTAATGAATTTAAATGACATTAGGTTTTAGTATTCTACCAAATTTATGTAGGAATCCTCATAACCACAAAATTCAGAATACATCGGAATCCCAATCCCCGGGGTATGCCTCCTTGGGGAGTGCAAATACCACCTAGATTAGTGCGGATCAAAGTTGGTCAAAATTATTATTATGACTAACAATCCATGACCCCCATCATTCATTATTATCTAGGTATCTCATACCAAATAATGTATTGTGAGACCCCGACCCGAGAGGCCCAGATTAGTGTTTTTGGAGCTGTGTTTAGCTCTAAGTGTGTCTCGTGGTTTTTGGTTTAATTTGGATTTAAAATAGCTTTGTTATAGCTTTGGGATATTTTGAGTGTCTTGGTTTTAGTGTGGGGCCCTTTGGGGGTACCCTTGTTTATGACTTGACGTGTACTTGGGATTTTATCTTGGTTTTCTTGATTTGTATTTTTCCCGATTTAGTCGTTTTGTTCTTGATTTGTATTTCATCCCGATTTACTTGTTTTGCTGATAGCTTCAACTTTCATGTTGATCCTGTTCCCGTCCCGAACCCCGAAACTTGACTTTTCTAGCTTTGAGGGCAAAACAGTCTTTTCACACCAAATCTGTACCGGATTATTGTTATTCTCGAAACCCGTGAAACATAGACTTTTTACAAACTAGATATTTCGACGATCATTTCTTCCTCCTTCGTCGATTTCATCCGAAGTCCCGAAAACCACCATTTTGGCCTTTTTAGGTTCTTAAGTGGTGGAGCCCACTCTCATTGGTTATAAGAAAAATCCATGTCTTTTCTTCCTTCTCCATTTTTTTTCCAGCCATTTGAGTCTAGGGTTCTTTTCTCTAGCAAGTTCTTCTTCTCCTTCTTGCTTCTTCATCTCTAATCCTCACCAAATCTTGCACCATCATCTCAAAAGGTTACATCATCTTCTTCCCCACCTCAAGAGCTTTCTATTGATACTATTTGTGGTGAAACCTCATCTCCAAAAGATCATCTTCTAGCTTGTCTTGTTCATTTGGAACACCATTTGGTAAGATCTCTCTTAAGCTTTTAGATT